>OZ025295.1:63251154-64451154 GCA_964019185.1 Maratus speculifer
ATTATTGTAATAAAATATTTATTTCAATCCTTTTTTTATGATACTAACAATAAAATTTAATGAATAATAATTTTGCTGTTTTACAATTTCTATGATAGTTCTACTTTATGCAAGTTTTTATTTTTATTTTTATTCTTTTTTTAATTTAACAAATTTCATATTATTAAAGAAATTTTGGCTAGAAAAAATATATTCTCATTTTAAAATAAGTAGTTTCGCTGTACTTCAATTAAACAGTTATATAGTAAGGTACCCTGGGGTAATAACGCCAGGCGGGGTAATAACGCCAAGTGCTTATATTTTGCATAATTATGAAATAATCAGGTAAATGACACCCATGTGCTATGCGCAGAAGGGTTTTGAGTCATATAAATCGCAAAAAACAGCTTCAAGTTAATTTGTTTCATTTTTAGGTCTTATTGTTTTTACAAACAACTAAAATTAACGCTTGATCTAAAATTTGAGAGATACGTTTTGTGATGTGAAGACTATTTCTTTTATCCGGAAATACTTTGTTAATTACATAAATTTGTAGTGCATTTCATGTACTTTTAAAATATTGTTGAAGATTTTGGATATCTTCTCGAGATAATTTTTAATTTAAAATGTACTGCGCATTAACTATATCGGGGTAATAACGCCAATCCTTGACATTAATACCCCGGTTGATTCCCTACAGTGGCCGAGCTACATCCTAAATACTGATTCAAATAAACACAGTTAAAACTGTGCAATGTTTCTGATATTTCTATTTAAGCGGTCTTTTTTAAGCAAAAAGAAGCTCACGGTATAATATTCTTTTGCCTCATCCCCCCTCCCACACCACACCTTTATTTTTCTTACACTTTCACAAAAAAATGAACATTTTCAATAGCTTAGAATGCAATTTGTCAATTTCTAAGTTCGTAGAGTTTGTATTTTTCGAATTGGGCTATCTACATGCAATTATTCCATCTTATTTCATAGTTTTGTTTGCATGGCGTTATGACCCATATAGGTGGGTAATAACGCCAAATAGCATTGGTCAAGAAAAAACGCCGTTAGATTTTATGAATACATATCTCTTAAATTATTTTATTTTATATAGATAGTCAATGAGTTGCTGTATCAGATCCTATATTTGTTTGAAAAATACAATCTAAAACTAAGCCGTGAAAATTGGTAGAACCTTAACGTGGCGTTATTACCCCAGGGTACCTTAATATTTAACCTGAAGTAGAAAAATATGGATATGCTATAGAATTTTTTAGTATAAAGCGTGCCACAAGCTTCTGAAGCATCACAAAGTATAGAAATTATGTAGTATGACATACGTATCAGTTAAAAAGTATGTGCCTATGTGTATTTGTATTCTTTGATCATTATGAGCAAAATGTAAGCTTTGCGGCTTTTTGCACAACAAATCTATATCTATGATTAAGACTGCTGGTTACTACCTTTTCAAATTCCCCTCCGTAATGTTAAGTCCATAGGCGTTTGATGCCTTTTTTTTTAATTCATTCATCTCAGGAAATTAACATTTTTGACTTCTTTTTTCGGTGTTCTCTTATTAAAGGATGTCACTTTTTTTCTTTGTTTTCAAATTACTTCTAAAATCTTTGCTTAATTTAATATTTTATATGTTAAAAACTGGCGAATTGAAAATAAAATTTTAACACTTCATATAAATTTCAGCATAGCCTTCAGAAATATTTTGAAAACTAAGAAAAAAGTGACTCCTTTAAGAAGAGAACACCGTAAGAAGAAGTCAAAAATGTTAATTTCCTGAGGAGATATTTTAAATATAAGAATGCATCAAACGCCCACAGACTTAACATTACGCAAGGGAATTCGGAAAGTGAGTGATCAGCAGCCTTAATATAAATTTTTGAAATTTTAAACAAAGTTTCAATTATTGTTGGCAAAATGTATTTATACAACCATAGTAGACCATGTCCATTTTGATAAAATGATACAATCCATTTAGAAAATGACATAAAATATGTTTATTAACTCCCAGAGTGAACCAAGTATGTAAGAAGATGCCAAATATAAGAAAAGTATATGAAAACAGGCTTGGCTTACTACGAGAGTAGATTAAACAAATTTTATACACTTTCTAAACGGACTGTTTCGTTTCTTTTTCAAAATGGACTTGGTCTTCAGGGTGATACATAAATAATGTGACGTAAATAAAAGGCCATAACTTTTAACTGAAGAAAAAAAAAAAACCCGCTTTTTTCACTATTTTAAAGAGAAGAAAATTTTATATAATAACACAAGAAACAATCAAGATTATTCGTAATAGCTTCCTCTTGTGGCGATGCAGGAGCCTAGGTGCATCTAGTTCCTCTGGAAAGTACTTCCAAATGGCCGTGAAAGACTATTTCCTGAGTGAATTTGATCCGGGCTTCTTCAAGGGCAGTTTCAGGAAATTAAGAAACTTGTGCTTCATTGCACAGTTTTTTTTGTTTTTTTCTCCAGAATTTTTTAAACAGCGAAATTTGTTAGGCGGGAAGGGGAGGGGGGAGGTTGGATAACTGCAGGATTAGCTTTTCTGCACTAAGTTTTCCTGCAAAACAATGAATTAATATCCGTTAAATTAGCAATTATAACATAAAAATATACAAGGAACACGAATAAAGCTAAAAAACAGAAAAAATAATAAACTAAATTGACGTTTTTATCAAGTCACAGAATTTATGTGTCACCATTTACTGTGGTTGCGAGTCTCTCAATTGTCGTTAGAAAAAATGGTGTATTTTTTAATGCAATGATAAAAAATATTTTTCTAATAAATATCAATTATTACAACTAGCATTTAAATGAAACCTACTTTATAACTCTTTTCTAATAGCAAGGCAAATATATACTATTATCATATAGGATTTATATTTATATCAACTATAAGCAATATGCTAATACTTATTAATAAATAAAGAGTTATCCCTTTTTTTTAAATATTTTCTAACATAGCTGAAAATGATTCTTAATTCAATTTGTTTGACCGTGTTTCTTTTTCTTTTTCTTTTTTTTTCTTTTTTGCATAGATATATATTCAGATTGACAAGTAATTTTTATATTCTAATGAATTTCCTATACAATGTTGTCTATTAAAAAAGAAGCATGTGAAATGTGCAGTTTGTATACAGAGAAACACAAATGAGTTACGTTACTACATTGTCATAAGCGAAAAATAATTTGTGGTTCATTTTATTGAAAATCTTTTTGTAGATATAACGTTATGTTTAATGAAAAGGAAAATTTCTGGAGGACAATTTTTATTGTTGGAAATTGTTTCATAATCTATGTCTAATGCATATTTTTTTGTGTTGTTATTTTCACTGGTATCCACAATAAAAACCCAATCATGATAGAATAGGCTATTTCGTAAAAATAAGAAGGAAATAAACAATATCTAATTTTAGAGAAAAAAAAAATCATGCGCCAGTAAATTCTTCTCAACAAAACTATCTTTCTAGGATAAGATATAGCTTTTCAGAAATAATACTTGTAACAAGACTTGAAACAAACTCTTTATCACTGCTACTTAACACTAGACGAAATCAGCTGTGATAGCATTGCTTAAATTTATCTTTTTACGATTTTTGGCATTGAGACTATGAGTATTATCTTGGTTGCATCTCAAGATAAAAACAGAAGAAATTGTAGTACATTGTCTGCAAGGCTCGAGATAAGATATGGCGAATAATTGAAAATGTTTTTTTACACATGTAGGCGCCTTCTGTACTTTTTGACCGACTTAAAAAAAGGAGGAGGTTCTCAATTCGACGAGAATTGATACATTTTTTATGTATGCTCACCGATTACTCGGAGTTTACGTAAACAATTCATGAGATTGTTTTATTTATTTATTTATTTATTTTTTTTTATTTTTTTTTAAATGAAAGAAAATATTTTTGAATTGGTCCCCCTTAACACTAAAACGACGGTGAGGAGCCAATTTGGCCCCTACTGGCCATATTACGGTTTATTACCATAAATTTCTTTCTAAAGTATGTTTAAAAGAAATAAAAAAATGGTTAATTAAATACCGCTTGTGGTAGACAATGTACTACAATTTCTTCTGTTTTTATCTTGAGATGCAACCGAGATAATACTCATAGTCTCAATACCAAAAATCGTAAAAAGACAAATTTAAGCAATGCTATCACAGCTGATTTCGGGTATAACTCGCACTTTTTTAAAAAAAAATAGGGCAAAACTCCTGGGTGCGCGTTATACACGGAATATTTCTTTTTACTGCCGGATGTAATCACACGGTAAACACATGAAATAAGAAATGTATTCAAAGGAGACATAATTACTCGGAAAATCTTATTTAATTGAAGTATTAATGTATCTGTATTTCACTCCTTGCACTTTTTTTACATTAACATTACATAAACACTAATTAGCAATTCTCACTGCCGTCAATCACTCATACCCCTCGTCATTCACTCTCTACCCGAAGTCTAAAATTGTATTTTCATCTTGTTTTGGGCCTGATGTAATGTTTGTTTCCACTTTCTTAACTGAAATTCATTTAGTCATCCATTCCTTTGCATATCAAATTTATGGAGCGCGTTATATACGAGATATTAAAAAATCGCCTTTTTTTCTTGTAAAGTAAGGGGTGCGCGTTATACACGCGTGCGCGGTATACACGAGTAAATACGGGAACTTAAACAGTTTTAAATAACCTTTCTGGTGTTAAACATTTTTAATAAAGTTGTGTGAAAATACTCGTCTTTCTAGTGTTAAAATTTATTAAACTTGATTCAGTGATTATTCATTATATATATATATATATATATATATATAAAATGAAATATTTTATCGATATATATATATATATATATATATATATATATATATATATATATCGATAAAATATTTCATTTTTAACGATTTTCATTAAGTGACTTTATCTGCTTGGCGAATGTGTACCTACCTGTCGATTTTCCTCTATCTTTATACGGTTTCGTTTCAGGATTTTTGCAAGGGTTTAGTTTTCGTAACCTATGGGTTGCAATCATGGTCAATTATGGGAACAATCGAGGTTTGCAACAAAAAGTTCGTTTATTTCATCCTGTCTTAAAGAGCAACACTAGGCAAAGAAAAAGACACAGATGATAATATACAGTCACCGCCAAAAAAATCTTGACACTTTTGATTTTTGATATTTTGTTAAATATCTAGAAATATACACAAGGAATCATTCTGAAACTACTTGTGTGTAAACAAAATAGTATACGTCATATATTTTGCCAAAGATTTTTCCCCGAAATCTAACAGGGGACCGTCAATAAATTGAAAAAGAACGAAGATCTTTTGGATCACCTTGTCAAAACTAATGAAGCAAAACAGTTTAAACAGCAGATAATGATTAAGTGGCTTATTGTGATAAGTTGTGTCGATTTTTATGAATATAGCTTGAAAACTCGTAGAGAAATTAAAGTTTTTATAAAAACGGTCCAAATTTTTTCCAAGTTTTTTGCTTATAATTTTCAGAGCTCTTCATAAAACACAATGATCTTTTCAGAAAATATGACAAACAACATTGCACATAACACCCTGTAATCAGAATTAAAAAATAATAAAAAATGTATGAAAAATGAACGGGTTTATTAAATACTTTTTACTGCGCATGCGTCAACGCTATTAAAATTTCATTTGCATATTATGTTAGTTAAATGTATAGAGCAACTTTTGTGAAAGTCTCAAAAACATAGCTTAAAAACTCTAAAAATTATCGTCAATAGAATATGGTCAAAATCCGTTATTTCCAAAATAAAGCAAAAAGATAAGGAGTTGTATCCATATATAGTAATACGTGCAATACAGTGTAGGTACTAATCAATGGAATATGGATACAGCCCCTCATCTTTTTGCTTCATTTTGAGAATAATGGATTTTGACAATATTCTATTAACGATAATTTTCAGAGCTTTCAAGCTATGTTTTTGAGACTTTCACAAAAGTTGCTCTATACATTTAACTAACATAATATGCAAATGAAGTTTTAATAGCGTTGACGCATGCGCAGTAAAAAATTATTTAGTAAACCCGTTCATTTTTCATACATTTATTATTATTTTTTAATTCTGATACAGGGTGTTATGTGCAATGTTGTTTGTCATATTTTCTGAAAAGATTATTGTGTTTTATGAAGAGCTCTGAAAATTATAAGCAAAAAACTTGGAAAAATTTTGGCCGTTTTTATAAAAACTTTAATTTCTCTACGAGTTTTCAAGCTATATTCATAGAAATCGACACAACTTATCACAATGAGCCACTTAATCATTATCTGCAGTTTAAACTGTTTTGCTTCATTAGTTTTGACAGGGTGATCCAAAAGATCTTCGTTCTTTTTCAATTTATTGACGGTCCCCTGTTAGATTTCGGGGAAAAATCTTTGTCAAAATATACAACGTGTACTATTTTGTTTACACACCAGGATTTTCAGAATAATTCCTTATGTATATTTCTAGATATTTAACAAAACATCAAAAATCGAAAGTGTCAAGATTTTTTTGGTGGTGACTGTAAAGTCTAAGGGGGCGTTCTTTTCAAATATTTCGAACAAATTTTAATATTTTTACATGATTTTTTTGCACAAGATAGCTGAGGACGATCCACAACCGGCCTAGTTTTCACTTTTTCAGTTTTGGTTTCAGATTTTGTTAAATTACTATAACTTTCAAAATTGGTTTAAACCGGTTCTGAATTTGAAACTATCGTAATATAAATAATATATAAGCAAAATCGAAAAAGTAAAAACTAGGCCGGTTGTAGATCGTCCTCAGCTATCCTATGCAAAAATAAATAAATAAATAAATAAATAAACATGTAAAAATATTAAAATTTGAGTGAAATATTTGAAAAGAACGCTCCCATAGACTTTACATTATCATCCGCGTCTTTTTCTGTGCCTAGTGTGGGGCTTTAATGAAGAAATCGGCCAAACATCATATCATAGTAAACTATTTGAAAGGCATGAAATAAGTTTATACAGCACTCACAAAAGCTTCTTTATAACTTTAAAACATACCAAACGTTGTTGTTTTCTAATATTTGTCCCATTTTAGTTAACTTTATAATTTTAAAGGAACTTCTGATATGTATGGTACTTTAAGTTTTGGATACCAGTAAGTTTTGTGAAGCATTTAAATTACATTAATGCTTCTCTCAAAAAATGTATTACTCATTTTCATTAAAAATAGAAACTAGTCGTTGGGGGCCACCATAATACTTACCCATCATAGGTATGCATAATATAAAATATGAAAATAAGTCATGTGTAAACTATTTATAAAATGAATCGCTATTCAAAAAATAAATAAATAAGTAAATTAACTATATTTAAATATTTTTAATACATAGTAAGGCTCTTTTATGGAATTGCTGATATTATTTAGTTATTATTTAGTTATTTAGTCATCGACCCATTTCAACAAATTATATAAATCATCAAACTACCTTCAAAATTATACAAATTAGAATTTTTTTATTTTAGTTAACGAAAGATCAAATAAATTAATAATAGGTTAAAAAAAAAAAAATAACACGTCGAATTAAAAATCACTTGATGACCTAAGAAACACACGTGTAACATGTTTAATGCCATGTCAATGTAACATTTACTATAACCCTACATTGACATTTAATCTTATAGTATGGCGATATGTGTTTGGTGGGCGGGATAATCAAGTAGTTCCGAACTGCGCAAAACATGCATCTTTATAACTCCAAAATAGATAATCATATTAACCAACAGTTTACTGTATCAGAGTAAGCGTCTGGTATCCAATAAAAATATTTTTTTGAATTGAAATTTGAATGAAATACAGAGTCAGGAAAAATCGAAGAATAAGGAAAATATGATTATAAACATCTCGGTAACTAATTATCCGATCGACTTTATTCTTTATACAAAATTTTTGTTTCTGTATTGTCTTTTACATTCATTTTCTAAAAGAAAAAAAATGTATGTACTTTTCATCAGTATGAACATTTTGACAGTTCGAAAAAAAATAGTTCTGGATAATCGGGACTACTGATATTCAATCTTTCCATTATTACATACTAAGTATATACCAAATTTCAAGTCTCTATCTCAATTTGTTTGAGATATAGGGGATTTACAGACAGAGAGACAAACAAACGGGCGGCCTCCCCTCCCAAAAAAAAAAAAAAAAAAAAAAAAAAAAAAAAATTCGGTACCCCCCAGTGTTTAAAACGTACAAATCCGTCTTTTTTTTTTTTTTTTTTTTTTTTTTTTTTTTTTTTTTTTTTAAACGATTACAAGATTAAAACTATACTACGGATTATGGGTAAGTAATGATAATAATTTTAAGGCTTATTGAAAATATTTTAATTTGTTTTATTATTTAATTAACTATATGAAATGAAATCCGGATAGAATATTTCAGATTTTTTCGTTCGTTTCAGGAAGTAATTATCCTAGATAAAGTTATTGAAATAAAGATCATACGAGTTGTAAAAAAAGAATTCACAAGAAATATCATATTTTACAAGACTCTTTCGCACAAAAAAAAAAAAAAAAAAAAAAAAAAAAAAAAGATTATCTGAAAGTTTAAACTTAAAATCCGTTTCCGAAAAATAAACCTCAGAATTTAACACTTTTTTCCTTATAACGTTTGGAAAACATTAAAGAAAATTTCGGTCAAACTTTGCTTTCCTCTCAGAATTTTTAGTGTCTCGTGTATATTTTAAAATTCTGAGTGAATCTGAGAAAGGAAAGTTTCTTTATCTGATCAAAGCTTTTTTATTTTTCTTCTCTACACTTTGCCATAAAAGAAAATTTCACTTGACGTTTTTTATGTATGCCTCGAATAAATTTAATCCTTATCATCAAACTGTAGAAAATTTGGTGAATCCTTTTTTTTTTCCGCAAAGTTTTTTGCAGCAAATTTCAGTAGTAAAATAATTACACTAAAACCCCGGTAATTCGGATTAATTAGGACCAGACCCAATCCGGTTTATACGGAGAATGAGAAAAAAAATGAAATAAGGCATATTTACAGAAAATCCCCTTTATATTAAACATACCGAATATTTGCAGACAGTAAAAAGTCTATTTTGTAGTTATAAAATCCCTTTCTGTGCTAGTTTTGTATAACTTTTTCGGGCCGCACGATCACGCATTCGCTTTACCACAGTTAGTTTGTTGGGTGTAGTCCTCACCTGATGCTCAAAATAAACCATTATTTGTTGTAAATGATTTGTATCTCCATTATGGCTAATAACTTTTGGTTGATCATCATTGATAATAGTGTTTTCGTCTGAATCATCTTCATTTTCAACTTCTTCAATTGTACATAACGTGGTTATTTCATCATCTGTAACTGAGGCGTAAACTTCATTATTTTTTGCTTCATTCCATTGCTAATGTCGGTGATATCAACATCTCGGAACCATCAGTTTTTGTAACAAGCTTGCAAAATCTTCATGTGTAATTTCCCTTTCATTCTCGCCTATTTTTCCTCCTTTTTCAAGCTTGGTTGTTATTTAAGAAATCACAAATTGTAGACCATAAATTCTTCCACGACTTTTGGAGAGTACTCTCAACAACCTGCTTGCAAACCTTAAGTGATGGTTTTTCTTTGAAAGGTAACATCAAAAAGTTTAAATGAAAAAGATTAAGGTATTCGTCCGAAAATATTTTAGAAACGACTTTTTTTAATTCAGAATGCGAAAATTGAATGAATTAATGTTATCGAAATTTTGCCGGTCGCTTCCAAAACTTTGAAAAAAGAAACTGACCCAGACTGATCCGGATTATGCTGAGATCCGGACTAACGGGGTCCGAATTAGCGGGGTTCTACTGTATAGTTAAAAAAATTCAGAAAATTAAAAAATAATACTAAATTCAGTAAAATATATATACATTGTTTAGTGGCTAGTTTTTACTTTTTCGATTTTGGTTTCAAATTTTTCTTTAAAAAATACTTTAAATTTCGGGACCGGTTGGAACCGGTTTTGAAATTGAAACTATCATTATATAAAAAAAAATTAACCAAAATAGAAAAGGTAAAGCCCGATTGTAGATCGTCCTCAGCTATCCAATGGAAAAAAATCATGTAAAAATATTAAAATTTGAGCGAGATATTCGAAAAGAACGCCCCCGTAGACTTAACATTATCATCCGGGGTTTTTATTTGAGTGACTCGAGTGGCAATTTAAGCACTTCAATGACAGTGGCTGAGCCCAACTTATCTTTAATCTATAACTTTTTTTTTCAAAAATTATCGCATAACTACTGTGAAGCGGTCTTCGGATCCCTCGAGACTGCTTAATCGAAGGATGAATAAATGGCTATTTTAACATATAGGATACTGTTCCTGTTCTAAACTTTATGTGCAGGACTATTATAATTAAAATTCACCTAATCAGCAGTCTCTAGCAATAATACTAACGCTCCAAATGAAACAGAAATTTTCCTCTCTAATATGAACACCCCGATATTATGAACACATTGCAACGGTCCCGGTGAAACTCCACAGGCTTAACAAAAGATGAACTCTCTGTCTTCTGAACATCCCACTATTTTGAACGCTACTTTTGTACCAATTTCTACTCCATTTCTCTGTAAAATGAAAAAGTGTTTGCAATCTGAATTCGAATTATCATGCTGAAAATTCGCAGAAACTGTTACAGAAAAAAAAAAGATTCAACAAACTCGATTAAAAAATAAACAGACAAAATCACTGCAGATGTTTAGTAGGTACTTGTAGTTGCAGTTTGTTTGAATACTTCAGGTAAAATATTCAGTCAAATGTTCGAGCACTTGTCACATTGCTGTCAGCTAACAGCTGTAAGAGAAGTTATTTTATGATTTTTTTTATATTAGGGAACGTAAAAATTTATTATTTGATTAGTTTGAGACAATTATGGTAAGTTAAAATAATCCACGTCAATCTTACTTGTTTCAAATAAGTTTTATTTGAATTATTGTTGATCACAGCTTAAGCATGCTATTTTTAAGATTGCTTTTTGAATTTCCGATTGATCAATTACACTGGGAAAATGGCAATTAAAGAAACAATTTTCTTATAAGTTTCTTACTATTTTATTACAACAGATTTCATTTTTACGCATGATAAGACATTCATTAAGGGTACTAACAATCATATTAGTTAACTTCAAAAACTTAAAAGGTAAGATATGTAATAAAAACCTTATAGAACAGACTTTATTTGATCAGCTACTAGCTCGGTCACGCTTCATAATAGTAGTAATAATGCATTTTCAATTTACCTCTATAATGAGCTCCCCCATAATCTAAACATTTTTGTCCGGTCCCATGAGAATAGATAAATCCACTGTATTTATGGTTAAACTGAAAATTAGAATTTAAACTGCAGAAAATGAAAAGAAAGTAGCGGTCTGCTAGGCTGCTAACATCAATTAAGTGTTGGTGTAAACTATAAAGCGCAGACCTTTGCGTCAGTAATTAAGTCAGAAAGATTCTAGAAACAGGTCTATAAATAACATTTAAAAAATATATTTTAACCCTTTGGTGATCTTATGGACGGTGGTAACAAGACCACAGGCGACCACCGATGTCACCACTGTATATTTAACTTCAAAACTGACAAAAAGCACTCCGAATACTTTAATAAAGTTTTGCTTTTATAATGAAAGCGTAGAGAAGTAGATTTTTATTTTTAAAAAATGTTAATTCTGATATTAATGAACTATTTCATCATTTTAAGAACAGAATTTTTCTATCATGAAAGGGTTAACTGTGTAAAGCGAATATAAATTCCTTATTTAGATAGTATCTTTCATTGTATGAAATAAAAAGAAGTTTTGCAGCAATATTTGGCTCATATTGGAAAATGAATCATAATCTATATCTTACGCGCGATTTTCTTTTCTTGTGCTTTGGCATTCCATAAGTTATAAACGTCTGTATTGAACACAAAGCACAAAATAGGTTTTGATACAGCATAAAAAATGATAACTGATAAAAAAGTTACATTTATAGAATACGATATTTAACAGTCGCTCAAACGGAGGAAAAATGTCGGTGCGACTTTTTTAAACACCTAACATCAGAATTTTGAATATTTTCTCTTTGAAAAGTCGTATTTCAGTACACATTCATTTAAATTCAATACGAAAAACTTGATTGATACTTAATAACTTACATCCCACTTGAGCACGTTTAATACTCACTGAATAAAACTCAATATTTCAGATAATTTCTTGTATTTGGCTTTCATTTTCGCATTGCGTTAAAACCTTCCATAAAAAGGAAATCACTAATCATTTGCATGATGTTATAAAATAAATGCATCCTTTTCTATGGTCAGAAAGCGCCCTCTGGTACATAAACACTTCTCTTGCGATCATATATGGAAGTTTGTTCTATAGTAGAAAGTGATAGTTTCGATGCATTGCATTATGCGGAAAGTTTGAATTAATTTTAAAACATTTTTAATATTCATATACATTTATTTGTTAGTTAAAAGTTATTCTGAATTACGAAAACTGCAATTAAACTGTGTGAATAGCTGCATTTTTTTATCAGACAAATCCCTGCAAGAAAAATTTGTTTTTAACAAATTGATAAGAAAAGCAAATATCATATGTTATGGAAGCAAATTCTGTTCTTATGGAGTTTCAGTTGCATTTACTCAACAATAATAATGGGAAATATGATAAAGATAAATCTGACAATATTAAAAAACATAAATCAACATGAAAATTCTAAAGGAGTAATACTGAAAAGTGTTCAGTGAATCTGCAAAGTGTACCGAAAAGTGTTCATGTTTTGCGAATTCTGTTCTTATGGAGTTTCATTTGCATTTACTCATCAATATTAGTAAGGAAACATGATAAAGATAATACCGAAAATATTAAAAATCATAAATTAACATGAAAATACCAAAGGAGTAATATTGAAGAGTGTTCCATGAATATGTAAAGTGTACCGAAAAATTGTTCATGTTTTGCGAGTTATATTCTTGTGGAGTTTCTGTTGCTTTTATTCAACAAAAATTAATAATGGTGAAACATAATAAAGATAACACGGAAAATATAAAAAAATATACATTAACTTGAAAATACTGAGGAGTGATACTGATATATGTTTAGTGTGTTTTATAAGACTGGAAAAATCATTTTCCTATTTTTGAAACCCTTTCGAAAGTTCGAAAGTGTTTTACTTCCTAGATAAAACATTTTCTGAATTGCAAAAAAAAAAAAAAAAAAAAAAAAAAAAAAAAGCTTTTAGTTGTTTTTGAATATTTTCTAATAAAATAAATTAAAAAGGAACTTGTTTTTAACAGATTAATGGGGAAAATATCATAAGGCATTAAAGCATATTCTGTGTTTATGTAATTGCAAATATTTTGAAACACATTGGATATTCATATGCATATCCAACAGCATGTATAACAGTCATTCCTCTGCATTTTGTTGCAGCACGAGATACACTCATAAGTAATTAAAAGTAATAGTTACTTAACTTGAACGTTATTTTGAATTACGAAAATTGCATTGGTTTTATATTTGAATATCGTTACTTTTCTAATAAGAAAAACATCTATCAGTTAAACAGTTACTCCCGAGTAAAATATCTGTTTTGAATCGTTTTTTAAATAGTGTGTTTAGTTTTCATTCTTCTGCAATATGTTGCAATACATAATTAACTAGATGTATAAACAAGAAGGTAAAAGTAATAGTTAACAGTTATCTTAAATCACGGAAATTGCATCGGATTTACATTTGGATACTTTATTTTTCTAATAACAAAGTCTTCTGTCAACCGAACAGTTACTCCTCAATATCTGTTAATTGTTTATCTGTGATCAATCGAAAAAAAGTTAAGAAAATTGAAAAAAATTCTGTATTTAATATGAAATTTCACTTTGAACGTAAGAGAAATGAAACATTTCACAAGACCGGCATTAATTCTTATGTAATTGTTTTCGTAACACTTAAGATATATTTAGAAGTGGAATTAAGTCACTTGACACGTGAATGTTGAAAAATATATGACTACAAGGGTATATTTATCTCGTGTCTACAGTCTTCAAGTTTATTTACAGTCTAAAGTTCACTTCCTGAAAAATAAATAAAACAGCGAGTTTTCTTTATCAGTAGTTTTATGTAACTCTGAAGGTTGAAGTATTTATTTGAATGCAGAAGACATGAAGGATGATTTTTTTTTAAATATCTTTTTTATGAAGGCAGATTATGACTTATAATAACAATTCAAAATTAGCTCACATCCAATAAATTTAATGCTTAGAGAGCTTAGTAAAATAATTTGTAAAATATTAAACTAGTGCTATATAATAGGAGTATACAGAGTAATGAAGTCGGGGCGTTTTGTTTGTTGGAAAATAGAACAGAATTTTCGCCAGCTTTTTTTTTTTTTTTTTCATAATCACATTTTGTTATTCCAATATTATTTCCAAGTATTTAAAACGTAAAACATTTTTATTTTGAATAATAATAATTATAATTATAGTATCAATAATAATAAAACATTTGAAAAATGAATAATATGAAAAATCTTTTTTCCATGTAAGAAGAAAACTATATAAAATATTGCGTTAAGTAGTACATCTAATGTGGCAGTGGAAATAAGTTTTTTTCTACATGAAAATTATACAATGCCTCATTGTGTTGTTACTGCACTATGTGATACACTACAGAAAACATCAGTGTGGCGTAGCTACAGAAAATTGTTTAACAATGCATTGCATATAAAATTTATTCGCAGTATGTGACACATATGAAATAAACAAAATTTTTCCAGATCAACTTGGAAGAAATGACCATGCATATCATTGGATATATAAGATGTAAGTACACAATTTGTTTAATTATTGTGCTAAGATCTTCTGGTACACACAAATGTATTTTTTTATTAAAAATGTATGATTTTTAGAATAAAAGGACGCAAACTGAATGTAAATACAATAATTGGATCGAAGAATATAAGTTTTTTTATGCTACACTCTCGAATTTTTCTTCTAAGATTTAAAAATACTTTTTTGAATATTTTTTCTTCTAGATTTGCAATATTTAAATTTTTATATCTAGTTTTTTTGTGAAGAATACAATTATAAGAATTAATACAAAGTTTTTCAGATATACATCTTTCAAACTGTGTTCAAGATTTTTTGTTTTAAAAGTCAATTTTAAAAATTATATTTTCGTAGCAAAAGATACTCATAAAATTATTTTTTTTTAAATTTGATTTTATGTTTTAAGTATTTTTTACACAGGAAAAAAATCATATTTTTACTTAAAAAAAAAAAAAAATATGTTCCGTATTGAGAAAGAGGAGAAATACGCAAATATCAATATCAATAGTTTTTCAGAAAAAATAACTTGAAATATAGTTAACTTTAATTTTTTTAAGTTGAAGTTTATATATTTTTAAATTATTGGAATACTTACTTTCTCAAAATAATATAATATGCGTAAATATCGATTCTAAGGGGAAAAATGAGTAAAAAAATAACTTTAATAAAAGAAACATGCATAAATATATGATCCGCACCATCTTAATGAGGTATATTAATATCTCGAAATACGAAGGTGTTTTTTAAAAAAGATGTTTGAACTTCTTTTATCTCATTTGAACATATATATGTATATATTTTTATTGAAGAACTTACATTCAGAAGAAATGTATACGTAAATATACATTTGAAACACACAAACAATGTGAAAAAGAGAATAAAAATATTTCTAAATTAAAAATACATGTAATTTTATGTCTCAATCCATATTAATGAAGATTAGGGACATCTCGACAGGCAATAATTTTTACTTTTTGAAAGAATTTTCGTATTTTCGTTACCTCACTTGAATATATCATTTATTTCAGAATTTTGCACTCGAAAAGTAACAAACATGCAGATATCTATTAGAAAGGACAAAAAGAGTAAAAAAATATTTATAAATATAAAATATCTGTAATTTTCTGCCCCGAACCATATAGACAAGGAAACGGCTGTAAACACAATCACCTCATCGAGTTCAAGGATGAAAATCCAGGATTAGCTAAATGTCGATTCGCATATTAAAACGCAGTCGGCCTGCTAAGTCATATTTTGATGGAGAACGTTTAAAAACCCGATTTTAGCACTTGACTCGTAGGTTTACCATTATGCTTTCCTGCACCCAAGGTATGAAAACATGGAGAATTTGATGAAGGAAACCTATAAGTCAACTGCTCATATCGTGTTATAGTTACTTTCCACCAAGGTAGGGCTTGGCAGACCGATTGCGTTTTAATATGCGAATCGAGATTTAACTAATCCTATATTTTTATCCGTGAACTCGATGAGATGATTGTCGGTGCCTACGCCTCCAGGTCTAGTATTAATTAGGAATGTTGACATGCCGACAGACAACAACGTTCGATTGTTAAAGCATTTTCGAATTACTTTTAGCTCACTTGTATACTTTATTTATTGAATAATTTACATTTGAAAAGCAACATACATATAAATATTTATTGCAAGAAAAAAGTCGAATAAAAATATTTATAAATAATGAAAATATACGCATCTAAATAATATGTGCCCCTTACAACATTTATGTATCTTTAGTTTATGTATCTTTTTAATTTGAATAAATTCTACATGATTTATTCTTTAACAGGTTTTGTAGTTAATTTATAATGGATTTAGATAAATAAATAAATGTATATACATAAAGAAAATTGTGAATAATCCGAGATTTATCAGTTCAAATAAGTGTGTAGGTGTTTTACTATTAAAAATATCGAAGGTGTGACGATTCGGTGTTTTGGAGATTATTTCAATGAATATTTAATAATATATTTTTTAAGTTTTTATTTAAGAATATTTTTTGTAATATTTTTTAACAACTTGTGATTTTTTTATTCTTTTTTTATCACTTCTAAAATAAAGAGAAAATGTAGTTAAAATAAACTAACACCGTTCAATAAACAAAAAACAAAAAAACAAAAAACAAAAAACAAAAAAATCGAACGCTTCTAGCCTTTTTGTGTGAAGTAATGGGACTTAATGTACTATTACTAAGCAAGAATGATTCTTTCTCATGGGGGATAATCGGAAAGTTACAACAATAAATGCATTTATCGAATAACTTTGTGCAAACAGAATGGGTTACTTTGAAAATAACAGAAGTTAACCGAAAATGAAACAGAATATTTAATTTATTTAAACAGAATATTTATTCTTTTTTTATACGTACACAAATATTTACTGAGTATGTTTCAAAGCAATATAAAATCTTAATATTTTTTTCTAAATAAAAATCATCTACATCTTCTCTTACAATAAAAATAACTTAAATAATCGCTTGACTTTTTTGTAAAACATTCGTATATATATCTATCGTTAGTTTCAAAAATTCAGTGTGAAAGAAAACCGCTATTTTGTACTAGAATTTTAATTTTAATTTTTTAAGATGTTTTTGCAAAACACAGATAAAAACCTTATTGCTAGATTAAAAAAATCTCTTTTAAATTTTCTAAAAAAAAAAAAAACTTAAAATGTATTTTTTAGTCTTCGAAAACTATATATATATTATATATATTAAACCAATTTAAATGCTATTATTTTTTGCATTGCAACATTATGTATTTATTAAATGATTTTTATTAATTTTATTTGTATGTGGCAGTCCAATCATGTTAATCATTTTTCATCCTCTTATTGTTTACACAAAGCTGTAAAATTTGGAATATAGTAAACTCTTTGTAAGCGGACTCTGTGTGAGAGAGAAAGTCTGTGTAACTTGGAGAGAAATTCATGTCTGCTGTGCGATACCACAGACATAGAGTAAATGTTGATCTAGGTCGAATATTCTCTACAACGAAAAACTTTCTCGGTCCCGAATGATTACGCTTTAGACAGAGTTTACTGTTTATACTATGTTTTCAAGGAGGAAATAAAAAAAAATGAACATTGATTTTTTTAAAAATTCGATTCCCAAAAGGGGCGAATGATGGCAAATAAAAAAATATCCTTATTTTTTAAACCAATGAAAATGAAATATTGAAATTTGATAAGCCTAGTATAACTAAACTCATTTAACATATGTTTCGGATTTTTCTTTTTTTTACTTCACCAGCAAGAGAGGTAAGTGAAGCTGCTTTCAAGAGTCCTTCAAAAATATTAGTAAGTTTAACATTACATAATTCTAACTCAAATTTAGTTTGATTTCTTATGACGAAATCCGTATCACTTTTATGAAAAATTTCATTAGAAAACATGAGCTAATTTCATTTAAAACTCTGTGAATGAAAAAATAAGACATAAATGCACCCTAAATCAAAAAATTGTATTGAAACTGTTGGCACAGATCTCGCAGATGCTATGGAATTGACAAATCATAATGCACATAATACCCTATAATCAAAATTAAAAAATAATAAAAATTGTATGAAGAACGGTATTTATTGATTTTGTTGTTCTTTACTCTAATTTGGCGAGAAAACCTAATTTGAGAACACTTGTTAGGACAAGCCTGTTCAAATAACATGCTAATTTTATTTTATTATGAGATTATATTATACCTTAACAAGCAGATGCAATTTTGTTTACAACACATACTATTTTTATTTAACACATACATTTAACTTTATTTTAAACACCAATTTTATCTTAGTTATTTACGCGCAAAAGATTATTATAAAATGCTTATGTTTTACAATTAACACAAAAAGCAAGTTGTCTGATAACCTGGGCTGTTTCCCTTGGCAGCCTGCCAGTTGATGTTATTCAGCCAATAACTTATTTGCTTCTTTAAAATTGATTTCTCAACTGTATATTGTTGAAAAAGTCTGGCAGTTATGTACCGTTAATGATTGGTTTTTAAAAGAAATTTTTTACCATACCCATGTGTCATTTAAATTTACCTTTTTTAAAGAAACTAGTGCCTAGTGTACTTAAAATTATGCAATCCACAGTACATGGATAGATGAAAGGAAATAACTACAATCTTTCAAGCGTAAAGCAATATCTGATTGAGGACCTTTGTGTTAATATTGTGCCGTAAAGATCATTTGCATCAGATCTCGTTTCCCAAAAAGATTACTGCTTGTACTTTTTAATCATATTGAAAATGCTTTCAAAAATAGCGGTGAATTGATTCCACTCTTTGAAAAGACCTTTCTTATTTTTAAATACCAGTTTTATCATATGTTTGAATGCATGTACGTGACAGTATAAATTTGCCCATACAAGTGAATTATGCCTCCAACAAAAACAAATAATTAGGGTGTCATTGAGTAAAAGCTTCGACTCTTCACACTGAATTATAATGTAAATAAACAATGAAAATATAGAATGTAAAGAATCTATGCAACATCACTCCATAAACTGGTGGTAGCATGCTGTGTCCAATTTACTGGTATAATGTTACACGTTATTGTACGTAACATCGGTTATATCGGTTAAAATACTCCTCCATTAAATGGAGAAAGCAAAGCTGACACTGATTGTATAGAGTAACATTACATGTTTTTTTACAGTGTAGTCATTGCTAATAACATATATCTAAAGTGATAAAACATCCCTTATTTCCCCAAATTTTTGACGAAATTTATACATTGCGGTACATTTTTAAATATGAGAAATGTGAAAAAAGCATACAATTATTATTATATTAAACGTACATTAACGTATATTACTTAACGTATATAAAATGTATTTTAATATATTAAAAAATAATAAAATTTTCAAGAAGTAAAAACATTACATTATGAAATTTGATTACCCAAAAATAACATAAATTTATTTAAATTATAATTTCTTTTATTTCTTTTTTAATTTTCTATGAAGGTTTTTTAGAAAAGATAGTTCTGAAAATATTAATCAAAAGCCAGCTTCTTTAGTAATACTTTTAAATTGCCGATTTTTTTAAAAAAAATTTTTTGTTAAAAACTTTTAAAGCACCCTATTACGTCAAACATACACTGTAAAAAATGTCAGATGTTTCTGAATATATAAAAATGTACTGTAATCAAAAACTAAAATATATAATAACCTCTTCTAACTCACCTAAGGTTTCGAAAACCTTTCCTTTAAATTTAAAAATCCCAGAAAAACTATTTGTTTTCGAAATTTAAAGAGAATTTATAAAAATTAATTTTTATTAGCTGCCCGTCCTTTTCGGAAACGTTTCTAAGGAAACGTTCTACCAATTCATACGAAAATATTTTGATATTCAGAGAACATGTTTAAGAGACAAACATACAATATTAACAGTATTAACATTAATATGAAAATTAACATTATTTTTCTACAATTACATGCACAAAATCAGTTATGCAGCTGAAAATGTTTACTTGAGTATTGATAGAATCCGAAAAAGTGATATTTTGATTTGAGAAAAGTGATTATTGTACTGTAAAAGCTACTTAGAGACGTTCCAGAAAAGGACGGGCAGCTAATAAAAGTTAATTTTTATAAATTCTTCTTTAAATTTCGAAAACAAATAGTTTTCTGAGATTTTTAAAGGTAAAGGAACGGTTTTCGAAACCTTAGCTGAGTTAGTAAAGGTCACTGTATATTTTCGTTTCTGATTACAGCACATTTTTATATATTCAGAAACATCTGACATTTTTTACAGTGTATGAAAAGCTTTTTATTTTAAATTTAGAAATATAAAGTTTCTTTATTAGTCATAACAGGTTTATTCACGAGCATTGCAAATATTGTTTGAATAACAATGAACGATAAAGTGTTATGAAAACTTTATAAAAATAACAATACGTACAAATAGGAACAATCAAATGTCGACGAGTTTGTAACTTATAAGATAAACCGTTTTTAATGCAAAAGATACTTTAGTCGCGCAAGTTAAAAAAGTGCGACACATTTTTACAAAATATGAAGTTTTATGATTTAAAAACTTTCTTCATGCACTTGAGATTTAAGTACAAACAAACTTTTTCAAAGTTTAAAATGATTGTAATTATTTTTTCGAAATATGTTAAGAGATACTTTTCTATTCAATTCACAAGTGACACTCTCTATAAAAGATTTTAATGTTTGTTGCTAAGCATCTTAAAATGAACTTTTAGAAATTTTCTACTTATGAACAATATTATTTTTCATATAGATTTTGAGAATTCATTTTTAAAATTCTGTTTAAAATTAAAAAACAAGAAATAAAAATCAGGCAGCAGGCATACGTTAAGAAACATTTTCCAACATTAACAGAAAACTAAGATATTTCATTTTTCCCCATAGGTGATATACGTATCTAAATAAGGTTTAGCTTTCCTCACAGACCATAATAATAGAGAATTATTTTGGCTGCTCTCGTAAAAGTACTATAAGTGTCATACACTTCATTTATAATAGTGAACATTTTATGTAGATCCTCATCAGGATATAAAAATATGTGTTTCAATACGAGTATATTTGCACGAGTTAAATCATTTCAGATGAAAAAGCAATCAGATAAATCGAATTTATAAACCTTAAGTACATTTGAAAGTATTAAAATTCTGAAACATGAAATATAATCTGCAAAATATGCCCTTACAATTTTATATTTAGAAGGGGTTTAATTTAAAGCTGATTAGTTAAAAATATACAGCGACAAAGTTTCTTACTAATGAGCAAAATTGTCGTAGTTTGAAATTCATTTCCAAAGCGAAATTTTGATGTGATAATTACCTGCAAACTAAAACCAAATAATATAAAATGATAAAGAAAATATATTTACATTTTATTTTTAATGCACACATTTTATTGATGCTTCAAGATTAATAGGATTTTAAAAACTATTTTTTTCTCAATTTCTTTTTAACAACAATAAAATAAAGTATTTTTACATTACTATTAATGATATTTAAAATGTTTTTCTCAAACAAATATTCATTATTATTTAAAGAAATTTATGCTAAAAAATTACTGTAACATTATAGCTTAAACTTTATTACAGTTTTAAAATTATTTTACAATCACATAATAAAGATTGAATAAAAATTAACATATTAATAATAAAAGTAAAAACTCCTATCATAAATGCACTACTGTGAATTACAAACTCACATTTTTTCATGCATTATGCTAAAATAAATGTAAAAATATTTTTCTATTAAAACACGGGTTTTATTAAAGGTTCAAATTTATTGAATCTATACAATATAAAATTATTTTTTCTCATTTTATAAAGATATGATAACAGGAAAAAAAACATTTTACATTACTGCAAATCTTACTTTCCATTTTTGCAACAAACAAATATTTATTGTTGTTTAAAGAAATTCATGACTAGGAATTATTTCACTATTTAGAATATCTATTTTTTTTCTCTTCACATAATCGTATATACACATTACTTACTAGATTTTAATATGCCAAGGCGCTGAATTCCAGTGAACTTCGTTTGAAGATTTTCTTACGGCTTTAAAGATGTGTATTTCCAATGGGTTTGGAACGCAGTTAGAAATAGCTTGTTGTGATTGAATATCTGGAAATTTAGTATAAAATTATGTATTCAACTCATGCGTTATCTAACAAATGTGCTAGAATACAGAGATGTCTACAGTATTTACCATAAAATTTCCGTAGAGAGCAGCGAGCATGAAAATTTACTGTCGCGGGCCATAAGTTGCTCTGGAAGACTCATAAAATATGTTTTATTGTTATAAAATATGTCTAATTTGTTACAAAATATATTTTGTTTGTCTGTATAATAAATCTGTGATTAGAGTGTCACAAGAGTAATTTTGATTTAATATATCGACACGTAAAATGATTTTTGTTACAAATTGAATATATGTTACGTGAGTGAAACACAATAATAGTTAATTGGTTATATCAATTTTTATCTTAATTCCATTTTTTAATAAAATAAGTAGGATTATTAATTAAAATTTGCTCAAATTGTCACAAAATTTCCGGTCCAGCTTATTAAAGTTTATATATTTCCGTTTCTTTAAATGAAAAAAAAATTGAAATTCTACAAATAATAATTCTATAGTTATAATAATTTTTAAACCACTTTTTTCATAAATTTAAAATTTAAAATTAAAAACAATATGAGAAGATTAATCATGCGATATTGTTACTTTCTTCTATCTTCAACATAAGAAAGCATTGTAATCGAAATTTTTTTCGACTTCCAGTTTTCGGCAGATTTACACGTTTTAAAGGTAAGAGAGTCCAAAAAACATGTTTTTTACAAAATGTCTATCTGTCCGTGTGCCTGTGTGTGTGTCCATGTGTGTGTCTGTCCGTATGTCGCCATTCTACCATCAAAAAGTGTATGAAAATATGCATAGGATTGAACCAAATTTTTTGAGAATGTTTTTGGCTGTAGCAAGCAAGTCCATCTTCAGTTTTGAAATATTCCGCCTGAAGGGGGAGCTGCAATAACTATTTTTGTGCCATTTTCAATATTGTACCGACTAAAGATGCATGAAGTTATGCATCGAATTGAACCAAATTTTTTGTGCAAGTGCATGGCTATGGCTAGTTGGTCCTCCCTGAATTTGAAAAAAATCCGTCGGAAGGAGGCGCTGCAATAGCGATTTTTGTGCCATTTTCAATATTGCACCGACTAAAAGTGCATGAAGCTATACATCGAAGTGAACCAACTTTTTTGTGTATGTGTTTGGTTATGGTTAGTTGGTCTTCCCTGAATTTGAAAAAAAAAAAATACGCCAGAAGGAGACACTGCAATAGCGATTTTTATCTATTTTCAACATTATACCACAGAAAAGTGTATAAAGTTATGCATAGAATTAAATGAAATTTTTTGCATAATTGTTTGGTTATGATCAGCAGACCCTGTCTGAATTTAAAAAAATCCGCCGGAAGGAGCACTATAATTATGATGTCTGTGCCATTTTTATTGTTTTACCATTAAAATGTGTTTGAACTTATGCATGGAATTCAACTAAATTTATTATACATGATTGTTTTGGGGTATGGCGAATAGATCCTTCATAAATTTGAAAAAAAAAATATGCCTATTGTTCTATTGTTCATCGGCTCGTGTAGAGACGGAAACTCGTTTTTTGCTCCGATTAAATGGCTGAAGCAGAAATTTACGATGAAAATCATAGTTAGTACAGCATATAATTAATAAGATTAATGCATTAACATGTGTAACTAAATTTTGAAATATTGAAATGTATATATGAGATAGAAGAACGTTTTGGGATTGTCACATCCAACTAATTTATAAATGATATTGTTAACCAACAAGAAATTTTTCAAAAATTTAACTTAAATAAACTTTAAAAAAACAAAACTTATTTAAACTTAAATAACTTTAAATTTAAATAAAAATTATTTTAAAATATGTCTCGGATTCTCTTAAGAGGGCTACTAAAAGTTTATACACTTTAAAATTGTTGCGTAACAACACATATATAAAGTTTTGGGCCACTGGCACAGACAATTAAATATCATGCAGCTTAAACATATAATCATGAAAGTACGCAATTGATTCTATATTCGAAGAAACGGAAATTGTGTCTTATGTTTTCTTTACTGGGTGGAGTCTCAAACATTTATTGACCCACGTTGTTTAGTTTGACCGAAATAACAAGAAGCAATTATGACGCATGTGAAAATATTTCCTGTAATAAAGATGTCTTTATAATGACGGCATGCTTTGAGCGTTATACAAACTCTTTCGAATTATAGCAAAGAAAATATATCAATATTACTTCAAATAATCAATCAGTAACTAAGGGTTTGTTCCAAGTTCTGCTTTACTTTTTTATAGACAAGGGAAACATTTTCCGCGTGTATAGGAAAAATTGTAGAATACAGTACCTTCCTATCCTATTCAAATTTTACACAATCTTGATTAAAAACATTTCACAGCAGAACTGTTATTTAGAACATTTTAATATATTTAATTAGCTTATTTCATTGGATCTGTTATTTAACTTTCTTTATGAAAAATGTTCTGGTGCGAATCGTATAAAACAAATTATAGCTATGGGTCGATTTGACCCATTCAGGGCAGGAAGGTTAATAAATAACTTAAAATGCTAAAACAGAATAAATGCTTTCAAATATGATAAGGTATTGATATTGATTTAAACAGCTCTACAAATACATATTGTAGAGCTGTCTATATTTAACAGTTCTTTTAATATGATTAAATTTGGTTCTTATAATAGGTTTCAAATGGTTCAGTTATCATTAATGATGTTAGACGATCAGATATTTTGCGTTTAAACATAACCTGCTTCTAGGATTATTTCCCTATCTTTTATTTTACTAATTTGAATTAAGTATTAGAATTATCTGATAATGATTTTTAGATTTAATAATATTTGTCTGCGTTTATATTTTATATTTATTGTAATATTAGCATATTTTATATTGCCAAAAACATTTTTCGTAACTTAAATGAACTGAAATCCTTTAGCATGATAATTTAAAATTTTGAAAAGTGTATTCATTTGATTTCTTTTGTTTTTCTCGTTTCTTTATTGTAAGTTATTCATTTTATATTTATTTACTTTCGATATTCATATTTCAAAGCACAAATACAATAAAAAAATATTTGTGCAGGAGGTTAACTCCTGAAAAGATGGCAGCATGTAGTTGCTTTAGAATTTTATAAAAGAGTTCCCTTGTCGTTGGAAATATAATAAAAAGAAAATAACGGAAGAAGATATATGTTATAAAAATTTTAATCTTTATTAAAAGGCAAGGATTATTGCAGGGGAAAAAATCATTATTATTTTTTATAATGCTATTTACTGTTAATTCTTTGAAAGCATGTTATACAAATCATAATTCAATACAAGGAACTTTCAAAATATTGAAATTAAAAAAATTCCTTAAAATTACCAAAAACTTTATTAAAAATATCAAAAAGGAAAAAAAATATTCGACAAATTATTTTGGACTAATTTTGAATAATTGGTGCATTGACTGGTGCTGGTAAGCTTTGTTCTCAACATTTAATACAGTCACAATACAATCTTTTGCGCGTTTTTGTATTTTATTTTATAAGTATATTTTCTGTGCGAATGTGTAAGGAGAATTTTTAAAATGCGCAATGATACGGATATGAATAGAAAAATATTTTTCATACAATTTTAGTGTATTTATATATAAATAGATCCATTTTTTTATTATTAAGTGAATTACGCAAAATCATTTCTTGGATACCAGGGAGAAATCTAATAGTCCAGACCGGAAGAAGACGAAAGTTGACTTCTATAGAAAGAAGTGCTGAGCAAATTTATTGCAGATGGATAACAAGGCAATTTCGGACAATAAAGCGGCCCTCATTATTTTTATTTTCTTCAGTTCCAAAGCCAAACTAATAACAATAGAATTATTCTTTGGTTTTTCCTAAACAAAAAGACATCGTAAATGTCACAAAAAACATCTTTTTTGAAAAATGTTGAATTTTGAAGCACCTAGTAATTTAGATTAAAAAATACGAGTAATTTAGATACAAGTAATTTAGATACAAAATCTCTTAAAACATTAATTTAAGAAGCATCAACCTAAATTAGCCCAATCACAAATTTAAGAGCTTGTAACACGCGCATTCCAAACAAAAAAAAAAATAGACTGCCACTCGTCACGTGACCTGAGCTCTGTTGAATTAAAAATTTAGTTGTAATATTTTTCGTCTTAAAAAAAAAACTGGCAACACTATTTTCTATTAAAAAAAACATTCTATTCTTAGTGTTGTTGGAAAATTCGAAAGTTGTTTGTGAACAGTGTGCAATTCATGTCTTGTGTTGGTGGCGTGCGCAAGGAGAATTGTGTAAAAAAAAGCTTTATTTGTAAATAGTTTATGTGTGTTTATTGCTCTAAATTTTAGTGCTGTCTTTCAATAAATAAAAAGCATTTAAAAAAGGCTGTAGCCCCGAGATATCCATATTTAGATAAGTGATGCAATTCTTCCTTCTTGTAAATAAGTAAGACGAGTTCTTACAAAATGGCCCTTTCGAAAATTCGAAAGTTGGTTGTGAACGGTGACTTCATGTCTTATGTTGGCGGCGTGCGCAAGGAGAATTATATAAAAAACAGCTTTAATTGTAAATAGTTTATGTGTGTTTATTGCTCTAAATGTTAGTGCTGTCTTTCAAGGAATAAAAAGTATTTAAATAAGACTGTAGCCCTGAGATATCCATATTTAGATAAGTAATGCTTTTCTTTCTTGTAAATAAGTAAGACGAGTTCTTACAAGCTTTAAAAAAGTAAATAATCTACAAATCCGCAAACATTTTTATTGAAAAAGATTTAAATTAAATGGTTATGAAAATGTCTCACTTTCTTGGTCACGCGGCCTGAAAGGCATTTTGCAAACCCAGAGGTAAATAAAATTTATTTTATGAGAGGATCAGCTTCGATGTTGCCTCTTATTTGTTTGTTTTGAAAGCAAAAAAACATTCAGCTATTAAGAGGTGATGTGAAAAGGTAAACAAATCTGTCATTTAAGTTTTTATAAGGAAAAAAAACAGAGGTCCTCAAATGGGGACTAGAGACCGAAGAGATTAAGGCATCGGGCCTTTGCTAAAACAGTGTAGGCTAATTTCCTTAAACAGATGCACACGAGAAAAGCATGCTAAACAAACAGAGATTAGCTCTCAAGCGATTGGACATGTTTTTCAGCCAATCAAAGCGTCTGTAGGATTGGACTTGCCCTTACCTGAATTAAAGAGTATCCAGAAAAAAACAGTATATATTTTTAAGCGCGGGTCTGAGGTCTTCAAGAAAAAAAATCTAAAAACAGTGTGTGTCCCTCTTTCCTCTTACGACAATAAGCCCCTGATTTGAAGGAGTATAAGAGTTGCGGATCTCCAATGCACCAATCCACAGATCAACGTACAGAACTATATATTTAATAACTATACATTTACATTGCATTTACTATACAATCTATACATTTAATAACTATATAAGGATGATTCTATTAGAAATCAACTTTCAGCAGAGTCTTAAAGGGTATTTGGCCTTTTTTTGACATTCTTAACTACTTACGAATGTTTCAGAAATATGAGTTTGGTCTCTTAGGATCCAAGTTAATTAAAATAAATAAATCTCAATAACAGAAATTAAAGCATTAATAAATGAATTAAAGTATAAAAAGAAAGCTATAAAATGTTTATATCTAGTAAATTTTTATGAATTGATTTAAAGACAGTGTAATTTATAGAAGAGTAAGATTCTTTTTAAATTGTTTTTGTTAATTTTAATTTTTGTAATGATGTATTATAAGACAGTTTATACTTAACCTGTAAATGATTTGATTTATTAAAATAGTAAATAAAGCCTTTGCAAAATATTTATAAAGGTAAGAAACCACCGTTTAGAAATGCACAAATAACGCATGAAAAAGCAGGAACTAGCCATTTTGAATCTACTATCTAGATTCTTCATAAGTGCAAGACACATAAAAAAATTGTCGCAGCTTTGCATTTTCTACCACGCTGTGGCTTGCACTGCTGAAGAATCTTGATAGTAGATACGAAACGGTTGTTTGCTACTTTTACATGCATTATTTGTGCATTTCTAAACGGTGATTTTTTATCCTTATAAATTAATTTAATCAAGAATTTTTTTAGTCATTTTTTTTATTATTATTATCGCAAAGAGATTAAAATGTACTACTCTATTTTGGGATTAAGTGTTGGATTTATTTATTTCATCTACAGACGATTTACGATCGTGCTATCATTTAATTAAATATTTCTTCTATTAATTTTCAAAAATATTTGTGATAAAATTTCTACTCAAAACTTATATTTAATAAGTCCTTTGAAATAACACAACGTAAATTTCGTTTTATATTTTATATTTTTTAAATTAAAGTATTTAACGTGAGCATTACATTTCTTTTCTTTTCTTTTGGTTCGAGCTACTCCATTACTAGAAATATATTGTTACAATCATGATGATTTTCCTTTTTGTACGAAAATTTAAAATGTGTAAACATGGCCTTATGATAGAGTTTTCATAATGTTGGATATATTTTATATGAAATTAATAGCTATGCATACAAAGAATCTAAATCTGACCAGCAATTGATTATCATAAATCCTGAAAACATACTATTAAAGCAGTTAGAAGTAAGAAAATCCATGCGTTAAGCATAGATCATGAAACACTTTTCAGCAGTTCCTGATATCTTTAACAAAACTTACTTATTTAAGGAAATAAAGTATTACTGCCCATAGCCAAATATGTATTCCAATACTTTTGAACACCCTGTATTTGATCTGTCGGTTGATGCACATATGACACAATAGGGAAGTTTAGTTTAGCAAGAAAACGCCTAACAGGTTAGAATTTATCTTTCAGCAATTCTTACTAACTCATGGAAATATGCCTGATTTTTTTTGTTTAGCCCTCAAGTTTACCTAGTACCTTTCTTACACGCCAGTATTTATCTAAATTTTAATTCAAATTAAAACACTCTTGAAACTACTGAAATCACGCTTCCAGAAAAATCATTCATAGGCAACAATGCATCCAATTCTTTGTGTGGCCCTAAGTATCATTTTATATTTATTCTACGAACATTTCTTAGCAAAGTGAATAGAGTTCACCTAAAAAAAAAACCTAACTTATTTAAAATCCCCTTTTAAGTAATTTACGCTCATATACAGTAACCTTTACGAGATCTTTTGTGTAGCCTTGTATATCAAGTATAGCATTTATACGCACCATACAATGTGCATAAATTTAACGAAACATAAAAGCGAACTATAAATTTGTCTTATTTAATCCCAGCATTTTTTGAAATTCAAATATTTAAAGTTTTCTATTTAATCCGGTTACAAACAATTAAAAATTCTGTAAAAAACACAAAAAAGGCATTATTTGAAAGTTTTTTCAAAAATATTGATCAGTTAATTGATAAACTGATTTTAATTTTTTTTTTTTTATTCCAAATTATTAAAACAGAATTGTGAAAAACAAACAATAATCGTAATTGAAAAAATAACAAGCTATTTTATTTGTAACTCTACAAACACACACGCAAAAAGAGAAATATATATTCACAATACCAAAATGCATGCAACTTTTTTTTTTTTTTTTTTTTTTAATAGAAAAAATGTCCTTTTTTTCTAGCAATTGAAATGGACGTACTAACACCAATGGAATAATTTACAGTATCGCCTGTGAAACTGTACGTGACGTGGGCCACAGAAGCGTGTATAATACAAAAGGAAATCTTTTATAGCCTCCGGGAAGCAAGAAATATGATGAGAGGATAAACTTTCGGTTTTCATCAGCATGTTTTATTCTAGAAGGACATTTTGAGCCTCTTTTGTCTGACTTTTTAATCCAAATAGATATTTTTTTCTCGTAAAGCAGCGAGCAATTTTTCGAATTCAAGATTTTTGATGCTTTTTATTTTATTGATATGTATTTATTTATTTATGATTTGTATAATATTTCTAATTGCTGAAAAGATGTAATGAAGATTTTATAAAGAGAAAAATAGTTTTATTTTATTAATATGTTTCATTTCATCAGAGAGTCATTTTCAAAACAAATAAAAAAAGATTTGATTTAAAAAAAGATAACTTTTTTTTTATTTGTTTAAAAAAATTAAAAAGAAACTTTGGAATATCATTCTTATTATAGTTTGTCATCATTTTTAATATATTTGTCATTTTGTTATATAAATATAATTTTGTAATTCAACAATTTCCATTTTTTTAATTGTAGCTAAAAAATATATATAAATATTTGTTAATTACGTGTTTCCCTTCATTTATTGCACATAAATCACATTCATTTACTTTACGTGCACTAGAGGTCTGCACGGGCCCGGAATTTCCAGGCCCGGACCGGCCCGGCCCGTAGGAAAGTTATTTCGGCCCGGCCCGGCCCGTTGTAAAACTCAAAAGTTCGGCCCGGGCCCGGCCCGGCCCGTTTAAATTTTTATATTTTAGGCCCGGCCCGGCCCGTACAAAAATCAGCGAAAACAGGCCCGGCCCGGCCCGGCCCGTTACAATTTCTACGATTTCTTAAAAATTCAGATTTTTATCATATAAATAAGATTTCTTTAAAGAATGTTGCATACATATCTATGGAATGATTTTACAGTATATTTTACAGGAAATACACATTAACAACATTAATGATTACTTAGATTCTTAGGCTTTCAACATTCGAATAAAGATTCATTAAAAAATTAATATGGCTTAGAATAAAAGAAAAAAGAAAGAAAGTTAAAAACATCGTTAATTTTGAAGCTGTTTCATAAAAAAGGATTTATAAATATATTTCTATATTATTTTATTATAAGTTTCAAATCCAAATTTATTCTTAAATTCAAAGAAGTCCTTTCTGTTACATTTCTAAATTCATTTTTTTTTTCCCTCAGAAACGCATAAGATTAGCAGATATCTATTTTCAGAAACTATATAATCGTATGGCATTATCCATTTTTTGATACAAGCAATTTAAGAATACTGCAAACAATAAAATACTGTCATAATTAGCGTTTTGAATAGAATTTCCGGAAGCAATAGAAAGGGAAGGGAGAAAAACCTGCAATCATTTGAGAAACTATTATATCTCAACAAGTATTTTATTTACCAACAATGAAAAACGCTATTCGATTCCAAATCCCTTCAATAGTTAGGCTTATCACTTTTATACTTTTACAATTAAAAATTAAACAGAAAATGTGCCAAACTTTCGCATTATTGAGAAATTAATTTAAAAATCATAGAGATATATCCGAAGACTAAGCTAACAAAAGTTCTTTATCGCTGTTAATAATTTTACAAATCATGTTTTGCCAATAATTAAGTCTAGTACCGGACCGGCCAGTCTGTATGTAGAAAAATAATGCAAGCGTGATCTCGGACCGGCATGAGTCAGCTAAAAAAATATTAAAATGGGTTACACATAATGTAATTCTCCGACGCCGATACACTGTGCATTTTTATATTGATGCTGTCAAACTAGTACGGCCACATTTATACTTATTCTCGTTAAAACCATTTTCGTTGAAAATAGCTCATATTTTATCGTTCCAACTGAAATCTTTAGAACGGGCCGGCAGGCCCGAAATTTTTTTTTATCGGCCCGGCCCGGCCCGTCAGGCCCGTTCAATTTTTTTGCCGGCCCGGCCCAGCCCGTTTATGTTATTTGTCGGCCCGGCCCGTTAGAAAATTCGAAACGATTCCGCCGGCCCGGCCCGGCCCGGGCCCGTGCAGACCTCTAACGTGCACTGATCTGTAAACAGAAGAATGTTTTACAATCTACGAAAGTATAATACAACTGCTTTCAAAATGTACAAAATCCAGACTTTTAATGCTTTTTGTTTTATTTATATTTTTACTTATTTAAGATTTTGTAATTCGACCATTTCCAAGTTTTTGAAAATATTAACTATAACATGATAAATATTTTTAATTACGTGTTTTACTTTCATTTATTGCAAATAAAATGCATTCATATACTTTACGTGCAATGCGCAGTAACCAGAAAAATATTTTACAATCTACGAAACTATAATAAAACTGTATTTGAAAATGTACAAAATCTAGATTTTTAATGCTTTTTGTTTTAGTTATTATTTATTTATTTATGGTTTAGTAATTCGACCATTTCCAAGTTTTCGAAAATTGTAGCGATAAAATAATGCATATTTTTTAACCACGCGTTTTTTTCATTTATTGCACATAAAATATAATCATTTACTTTACGTACATTGTACTATAAACAGAAGAATGTTTTACAATTTACGAAAGTATAATAAAACTGCGTTTTAAAATGGACCAAATACAGATTTTTAATGTTTTATTTTATTTTATTTATATGTTTATTTATTTATGATTTTGCAATTCGACAATTACCATTTTTTTAATTGCAAATATACCATTATAAATATTTTTTTAATGCGTGTTTTTTTTTTTTTTTTTTTTTTTTAATTTACTGCACATAAACGAGATTCATTTACTTTTACTGAGCTGCTTTGGTGCGCTGTAAACTGCGCTGTAAACAGAAATAGGTTTTACAATTTACGAAAATATAATAAAACTGCGTTTGAATAAGTACAAAATCCAGATTTTTAATACTTTCCGTTTTATTTTTTTACGATATTGAAATTCGGTAATGATAATTCGATAATGATAAATATTTTTAAATTATTTGTGCATACTCGTATATATTCGTGTACAACTCGAAGAATTTTAGACAAAATTTGGGATTTGAAAAAAGAGGATCGTGTTATACACACGTTAATAATAAATAAATAAATAAATAAATTTTTAGCAGATAATCGGCGAATGGGCAAGTCTTTTAAGAAATCACATAAGAGTATAGGTTGGAGAGAACGATAAAAGTGGGCAATGGTCATTTCCTTGTGATTGAAAAGAAAAGCACAACAATTATTCTATTATTTTCAACGCAATCTAACTGATTGGTAATCATACGAATTGAATATTTCCAACTGAGTGAAAAACTGACCAGGCTGGGAATCGAACCCAGATACTTGGCTTACAAGGCCAATGCTTTACCTGTTAAGCTACGTGGGTGATAGCCAGCTGGGATTTTTCGCTCAGATGACCTTATTGGTCATAGCATCTGGTCTGTCATTTAGACAGCTCAACATAATAGACCTCAGGTAGCTTAACAGGTAAAGCATTGGCCTTGTAAACCAAGTATCTGGGTTGGATTCCCAGCCTAGTGAATTTTTTGCTCAGTTGGAAATATTCAATTCGTATGATTACTAGCTTTACCAATCAGTTAGATTGTGCTGAAAATAATAGTATAGCTACGTTCACATCGTCATATGGAGATCCATTACCTGCGGTCTATTCTGTTGAGCTGTGTAAATGACAGACCAGATGCTATGACCAATAAGGTTATCTGAGCGAAAAATCCCAGATGGCTATCGCCCAGGTAGCTTAACAGGTAAAGCATTGGCCTTGTAAGCCAAGTATTTGGGTTTGATTCCCATCCTGGTCCATTTTTCGCTCAATTGGAAATATTCAATTCGTACAACAATTATAACCCTGTAATTGTTCTGTACCCATTTTATATTGGTATAGAATTCCGTTACATACAAGGACAAACGTTTCAACATTTTAATCTCCTTTTCAAAAACATTTCAACTTGAGAATACTTCTAGATATCTCTTTTGAAAGCCTTACATTACAAAGATGTAATGAATTTCAGCAGTCTAAGAAGCTGTTTATCCTTGTCAATAATGTTTAGCACAATTTTTGAACTAATTTTCTTCTTTTTAATTATAATTGAATCGATGTAAATAAGATTTCAAAATGGCTTAAGATTTTGTTGTTTCATATAATTATACAGCTATAAAACGTTGAATTAAAAAAATGTCTGATTAGGAAGCAGAAAATAGTGTTAACCAATTTTACGAAAATTTATAATTTTTTTTATCCTCAATTACAAATTAATTTTTAACATACTACCAAAGATGTGCTTCGACTTACAGAAGAATATTGATTTTTTTTTTCAAAATTTTAATTATGAATATGAGAGACAAAATTTTAATTAAAAATATAACTTATACACAAGTATATTAAGTACATTTCTTTTCATTTAATGCATGTAAAACATATACTGTGCAAATTTTACAGTTTATTCCGTTGATAATCAAATTTTTTGTAATGAATCCTTCTCAAATTTTAATTTGTGATTGAAATGAGCATTTTTTTTTTTTTTTTTTTTGTACTGGAGGAATTAATTAAAATATTAATTTTACTATACGAATAGCATAAACATTTCTGAATAAAATACCACCCGTGTACACTGTAAAAAAAATTCAAGAGGTTACTAAAAATTTCTTAGTAAATTTGTATTCCACAGAATTTTTTAGTAACCATTACAAACTTTTTATTTGCAAGTGAAACAAGTATTTTTTTGTAAACTAAACAAAAGAATTTTTGTATAACTAACTTAAAAATTTTTAGTATGAGCCACAAAGCAAATTTTAGTAATAGCTCCAAAACTACTTTTAATAACCATTACGTGCAACCGAAGCGGAGGAGCTTCCTTCGAGCTGCATCCAAACTTCTGAAGCGAAAGATTTTCGGCAAAACCGTAATAGATGGCAGCACTAAACATTCCTTACTGCTCCGACCGGATTTTCGTAACTTCTTTATTAACGAGACACTACAGACATTCGGGGTGTATTTGGCGGTGGCAAGTTTCGAACCCGGGACCTTTCAGCCTGAAGTCCGTTACTATAACCACTATGCTACCAAGGCCACACCAAGTGAGTTTTAGTAAGAGCTATTAAAAATATAAAACTATTAACTCTATTCGTTGCTAACTTTTTTCTAGTGATTCTTACAGATTTTCTATAACCGACTAAGATTACTAAAAATTTTTTAATAATTACAAGGATCACTAAAGTTTTTTTTAGTAGATCGACCTTTTTTTTTACAGTGTAGTACTTTGGTCAATATATTTATTTCATCGAAAGTATTTAATGCTAAACACTTATTTCTTATCTCTAAAGCGTCGAATTTGTAAATTATGCGAAATATAATGATCCATTGAGAAGACATAGAAGAGAGAATTTCTATGAGATTAAAGATTGTAAGACGAAGAGAAAGGAAGAAGAATGAATTACAGTTATCAGATTTCTGGAAATGGTATGTTTAAATTTTGCTCATGGAAAGTGAATTTTGAAGGGAATTATGCTTGAGTAGCAGCGAATTGTACGTTAAAATACAGAATTAATAAAATGCATTCTCATGCACTGGAACATAATGTATTATTCGAAGAATTATGTAAAATTGGAAACAATATATATATTGAATTTACGCTTTAAAGCTTGTTTTCTCTACTCAATAAAATAATGCAGATTTGTGAGAAGTATTTACATACGTGGTTTTATTCATTTTTAATTTAAAACGTCACTGAACAATTAAACGTCGGGTTAGAACTAGAAAAAGGATCTTAAAATACTGTTTTAATGTTGAAATAAGTACACTGTAAAAAAAAAAAAAAATCTGCGAAGGTACTAAACCTTTTCTAAGAAACTGGGATTCCAAGAACTTTTCCTGTAACAAAAACGGCAAAAATTCAAGTTTCAGAATCGATTACATGAATTTTTCCTGTTATCATTACATGAAAAGTTCTTGGAATCCCAGTTTCCTAGAAAATGTTTAGTACCTTCACAGATTTTTTTTTACAGTGTAGAAATGCATTCTAAAATCAAGTATAAGTCATCCTGATCGATACTACAGATTTTCATAAAAAAACAAGGCTTACCACATAGTTGTTTAAATGTATTGGAATACATATTTGGCTATAGACATTAACTATTTCCCTGAATAAAGAAGTTTAGTTAAAGATTTAAAGAAATGTTGGAAAGTTCTTCATAATCTACGCTTAACGCATGATTTTTGTCACTTATGTAACTTGGACGCGGTCCTCGAATTTTTCTGTTCGTATCTTTTTTTTACAGTTTAGTCCATTGATAATCACATTTTTTGTATGGAATCTTTCTCAAATTTTAATTTGTGATTGATATGAAGATTTTTTTTGTTTTGGATGAATTAATTAAAATTTAATTTTATCATACGAATAGCGTAAACATTTCTGAATAAAATTTCAGCTATGGAGTATTTTTGTCAATATATTTATTTCACACTAAGTATTTAATGCTAAACACTTCATATCTCTAAAGCGTCGAATTTGTGAATTCTGCGAAGTATAATCATCCATTGCGAAGACGTAGAAGAGATAATTTCTATGAGATCAAGGAATGCAAGAGTACACTGTAAAAAAAAATCTGGAAACCTACGAAACTAGTTTTTGTTAAGCTACAGAAATCTGGAAGCTTACTAAAATTTTATATGTAGCCTGGTATTATTTTTACCACTCGCATTGTACAAATACATGAAATATCTTAGCTTCACCTGTCAGCCAATCAGAAAGGGCTTCAATGGTGACGTAAGGACTATTCACGCAGCCACAGAGCCGAGTAATGCATCCATCTTGAATCTGGTATCGATAAAAATATTTCTAGTTAGTAAGTAAATTTTTAGTCTATATGATTTAAATTTTATTATATAATGTTTGATTTTTAGTTATTAGCAAGCTAATCTTCCTAATTATTCGTTAAATCTGTGTTTATTACAATTAAAAAATTTCTAATGTTTTATACAATAAATCAAATTTACCTGCTCTTTTTCTGAATTTCATTTCTCTTTTTTGCCCCCTTTTCCGCAGTACCAAAATTTAAAGTGTTTAAAACTTACTTTAAAAAAAAATTATTATTCTATTTGTATTTTAGCGAATAAATTCCATTAAACATTCGTTAAATCGCATTAATTTCATTAAAACTTCATATGAATTTCACCCTTAAAATTTTGTTCCCGAACTTTCTTCACACAGTAACAGTACTCAATATTTAAAACTCTTTAAAACAGCTTAAATTAAAATAACATAAAATACAATATGTGTTCTATGCGTTATTTTATTGTCATAATAAATTATCAATCAAGGCATTTCTTCCCTCCCTTTCCAAAAATATCATTTCCCCGTTCATCCACACTCCTTGCGAAACTTTAAGAACACACAGAAAGTCTTTAAAATTCTTTATAGCCCAGTGGTGGAGGAGGGGGAAAAAGCCGAAATCGGAATTAGTTAATTGAAAGTTGGAAATTATTTAAATTCATTTAGTTTGGGTCTTGAATGAATGTATTAAGTGTTCCCCTCTTACTATGTGCGCTTAAAAAAATGGGTACAAATTTTATAATTGAAAAACACGATTTTATTGATTACCATAAAATATCTAACGAAAAATAAACTTATCAAAAACATTGTTAATGCAAATGTTGTAGAATTTAAAATTCTGAATAAAATGACAACCGATATTTAACATTTTTGTTGAATTTTCACAATTCAACAATTGGATTCAACTATTAGATTCAAATATTGCCTAAATCACTAAACAAAAGCTTTCAGCGCGAACAAACGAGGTTATCAGTTTATACGTGATTGTTATTATGTAAATGTAATTTTTAAATATTGATGCATTATTTAGGATGGATATATTGAGAATTGTGGCTTAACCTCTTGCTTGCGGGTTATAGACCAGAAATTGTATATGAAAGAAAGGACGAAGTCTGATTTAATTACCAGAAATCTAGAAATTGTTTTAATTTCCATCGACATAGAATAGAAATGAATCTACTGTGTTTCTTTCTTTTGCTAGATGAGCTACAAACAAATTAATTTAAAAGGAACATCATTTTATAATTTTTAGAATATTTCAAAAATGACTCGTAAATGATAGCAAATATTGTTTATTATTTCCAATATGAAATGGGTGTAGCTCTTAATATAATGTATATAGAGTGAACAACAGTGCGTGTCTATTAGAATTAAGGAAATTGAAAATAAAGTGCAAGGATGGGAGAGGGGGGGGGGCGGTAGAGCGACAAATGAGTGTGCATAAGACTTTTCCCTATAGAAGTTCAAAGTCAACGAATAGCGCGATTTTAAACTTTATATTTTGTGTTAAGGACAAAGATCGCTCTAATTAAATGGTTTTCGACTAGTATACAAGAATCTTCATTTAAATTCATAAAAGTTTAAAACCTTAGGAATATTGAAAAAAAATTAGTCTTTAAGTAAAAAATCTTTCATTTAAACCAATGATTTAAGTCTCGGGGTGTGAGTTGAGAAATGAAATGTAAAACATCTATCATTCATGCACCATTTTCTCAATAGCTACTAAATTATAATTTTCAAAATATGCAAAATAATATCCTTACATAGTTACAAAAACATCGTGAAGGCCTCAAAAATTTAAAAAATGTACACGTATGTAACAAATGGAGACATAGCGGACGGATAACTTGATCTCTCCTAGTTTAGAGCTTTGGATTAGCGATTAAGATAAAATTTTAAAATGGAATTGAGCCCCTCCCCCCCCCCCCCAAAAAAAAAAAAAAAAAATTAATCGCGAATTTCAAATTTTAAGAAATTTGTATTCACAATGGTTTCTATAGACTTAGTTGTTTTAGAATATAGTTAAAATAATTTTTAATAAAGTATATTTTCACTATATGTACATATTTTCTAACGTTCATCTAGTATGTGGGTAAAAAGTCAGCACATTAATTCTAGACCTAAACTGAAGAGATCAAAACAATTTCAAGTTTTTCCCTAATTATTTTAAGATAAACCTCTTGACCACTGCGGTTAATTTTTGAAATAGAATTGTGCCATTAATGTTCAGCAAAAATATTAAATGTAAGTGCTCATTTTACTCGGAATTTTAAGCTTTACAATACTTATATTAATAGTGTTTTTGATAGTTCTTTTGAGATATTATTGTGGCATTAAACTGTAAATCTAATATATTTCTAAGCTCCGCTAGTATGAGAATAAAACTTACTATATTCATTGTAGATCTAAACTGAAGAGATGAAACTTATTTCCTACTTTCCCTTAATATCGAATTCTACCATATAATCACTGGGCTATTAGTACTTTAAAAATTTTCATTAATGTAAATAAGTCATCTAATACTCCCCCTTTCTAAAAAGAAAAATAAATCGCTAATTTTTTTGCCCCTCAACATGTAAAATTTAAAACCTTAAGTCATTCTTTAAAAAAAATTTCTGATCCGTTCCTTTATTATAAGAATGAATAATAGGTCATATCCATAAAATCCAAATAAAAATCACCCCCCCCCCCATCTCGCCTTACAAGCATACAAAATTTAGTCTTTTACCCTAATTAATTTTCATTTTTTTCGCTAATTGTAAGTGTTCAATAAGTTATATTATCAATCGTTTGAAATATCCCCTTCCCTTCCTTCAATAATAAAAGAAAATATGGTTATCTTTGTCTCTATTCTTACTCGTTGAATTAAAAATCTTTAAAAGTCTATTTTTCTTCCTGCTGTATTTGTTACTTTATTTTGATAGCAGTTAAACACCTTAAATCTTCCCTAAATCCCTTAACCCAAGATTTTGTTACTTAATAAGGGAGAGTGGGGTGGTATGGGGCAGTACATTTTTCTTTTTATATTCCATTATTAAACATTTCATCAGTTACGTATTCCATTAAGCAAAAGCATTCCCAATCTTCAGTTGAATAAAATAGCTGATTTACATATGCTTGCAATTATAAAAAGGAAAAGAATAATTTAAGAATAAAAAGTAAATTTGCTATATATTTTTATGCTTTCTGCTATTAACACTCCGTCGGGCGCGCCTCAAAAGTTGCACCATCGGCCGCGTTGTATCTGACAGATACATTCTGTATTTCAGCATCATATATTGTTTAAAAGTGAGTTTTAAAATATTACTCATCGTCACTTTCTTCAAATTGTTCAGAATCTTCATTGTCATCGCTAAATAAAATTTTATGGGCAATTTCTATGGGGTTATTCAAATCCAAAAACCGTTTAGTATTTATCATTTCGAAGCCGAAAGTTAAACAGGAGAGACTGAGGTATTCACGTATTCTAACCTAGTATCAGTGGGAAAGTAACTACAAACGCTATCGGGCGCATGTATCTAATGGATACAAATCCTTAACAAAGCGCGAAACCGAAAATTCCTATCGACAAAAATTTGAAACCACTGCATTCCAGGGACGGAAATGACCGGAAGAACAGATACTGTGAAGGTCAAGGTCGTGAAACTCCCTTTTCTTTTCGAAAACGACGAATTTCTCTCAGATACTGCGCGCCCGATGAAGTGTTAATGACTTGTTTATGTAAATAAGTAATTGTTTTTCTATTTATAGAACATTATACTGCTAATCATCCATAATTTAAACTATATCTAATAGCAGCATTTATGTCTATACAAGAAGTTTAACATAAAGTACAGGGAGGAATGAGACATACCAGCAAAGGAAGGAATGGGACAATTCCAATTATTTTCACTCTTTTTTTTTCTCTTAGTTGTAGTTTCGTTAATTATAAAATCGTTTCTGAAAATTATGTTTCTCCCATAATTTCTTTTATATTCCGATAATTTCAGAGCTTTAAGTGAGTAGTTCAATTGCATGTCTGTTAAATTTGTTTTATTTATATTATTTTAATTACTCATAGAGGAAGTTTTTATTTTTATGTAAAATTAGCCGTAAAAAAGGATGAAATCTTTATGTTGTTTTAAGAACAAATTAATCTTTGGGGTTGTTCAAATATAATGTTATCATTTCAGGAGGGAGGAGGTTTGTCTTTTGATATTAATATCATTTCTGATCATCAATTGTTTCTCTTTTTATTTGTAACGTGGTCTTTAGTACAAAGTAGTACGTTATTTTTATAGCCTGTTACATATTTTTTTTTATACAAAGTTATTAAAATCGCTAAATTATTATAAAATTATTTAACTCTAAAATATAGTATACTCTAACGTTTAAAATTCTTATTTTTCTTCATATGTGTATGCATATTTAATCACAGTTCGAGAAACAGTATAAAGTGTATTTGAAATTAAGCTTGTGCTTACTAATAAATAAAGAGAAAGAATGTTGTCTTCGTTTTTTGATATGAATTTCTATATGCTCCCCACCCATCTCCGTTCGGTGCAAGTATAATAAATCTTTATTACTGTTGAATGCATTATGTAACAAAAAGGTATCATGAAATTTATTTAAATGGTATTGCTTTTAATTGTTATGTGATATAAAGTTTTTTCTTATGAAAAATGATATTTTATCAACTTCTCATCATTTGATCATAAAAGTATGCGGAAAATAAATGAAACAAGTTTTGTATGTCTTTTCGAGCAAAATAAGCTATAGGAATCCAAATTTTCTACACTTTGATACTGATATCATTAATGGGGGGGGGGGGGGGTTGAAGTATTATAACGTATGAATCGGAAGGAGGGAGGGGATCCAAAATTAACAAAAAGTTGATAAAATTATATTTGCACAGCCCCTTTCGAAAGCGAGCTCTACGCGATACAGATTAATTAAAAAATATTTCATGTTTCAAAATTGTTTTTAAAACCATAGACAATCGGTAAGGGGCTATGCAACTAAATTATAGATATATTGCATAAAATCAAGTGTACGAATTTATTTAAAATGTACGTAATATGAATTGTACAGTGACATACACAGATATAGAGAGAATTTTAACAATTAATTTTTTCAAAGATAATTTTTGAATATTTTATTTCTTCTGTTATTACGAAGTATAGGATTCGTAAAAAGTTTCGTCACATTTAGATGTTTTAGGGGCCAGATTTCCCGTTTTTACGAAATGTGAGCCTGTGACTCTATTTGCATGTGACACACATTTCGTGGGTACTCTGTCACAGGATTTAATATTTAAAATATATATGTTTAATATAGAAATTATGCCCATTCTGTCTCTGATATAAATTGGTGATGATTAGTTTTTAATGTAAATTCTAGTTTTCAACGGATTTACACGTTTTAGGGGTCAGATATACCAAAAAACTTGTTTTTACTAAATGGCTGTATGTATGCGACCTAAATTTCGTGGGTGCTCTGTCTGAAGAACTAATGTTCAGCTTTCAATAAAAAAATATATATTCAGATAGTCCTTGATATACAGTCACTCTCAAAATTGAGTATACACTAGGTGTTCGCTTTGAATTTTAAATATAAAAAGCTAAAATTTTGTATGAACGGAATTGAAGTTTTTTAGACGGTACTGCATATAGATTCTAAAAAAAAGGTTGTGAAATATCCACAATATTGAGGTGAAATCAGCATAAAATAATTCCATATATAATATAAGGCGGAAATGTGTGTCACATAATTGAGTATACACTAGAATAAATTAATTCATATTAACCATTTTTTATTTAAATTATTTTTCACTTATATTTGTAACGATTCTTGTTGGCTGTAATTCTTATTAAGTTCTGCATTGGAATAATTTTCGTGCCAAATTAATCTTGAATGAGCAATCGGAAGAAGACTTCAATAGAAGAGCGGAATTTGGTTATAAAATGGTAAACTGAAGGCAGATCTCCCCGCGAAATCGCTTCTTTGATTGGCAGAAGTCATGGGTGTATTCAAAAAATCATTAAAAAATACCACAGAACTGGAACAATAGTGAATACACTTGGAAGAGGACGAAAACAAATCCTCAACGATACAGCAAAAAGAACAATTATTCGCAGTGTGAAGAAAAATCCAATGAACAGTGCCCCGAAACTTGCTGCATCTGTAAGTTCAGTCATAAAGTGAAATGTTTGTGCAGAAACTGTGCACAGGATACTACGACATGCAGGCTATAATGGTCGTGTACCTATGCGTAAGCCAGTCACCAGTGAAGTTAATTGTAAGATTAGACTTTTATTTGCTAAAAATCGCTAAGTCCCAAGATTTTTGGAAATCAGTGATTTTTAGTGATGAAAGTAAATTTAACCTTTTCGGATCCGATGGGCGTGTCAAAGTTTGGAGGCAACCTCGGACTGAGCTGGATCCTAAAAATACAATACCGACGGTCAAACATGGTGGTGGATCTGTCCTTGTTTGGGGTTACATGGCTGCTGGTGGAGTTGGAGAACTTGTGTTTATCGATGGAATTATGGACAAGATGTTATATCTAAACATTCTTAAGAATCATCTTAAATCTAGCTCCAACAAACTAGGTTTGGGATTGAACTTAATCTTCCAGCAGGATAACGATCCTAATAATAATCCTATAAGCATATGGCTAAGATTGTGAAGTTGTGACTTCTGTATAACTGTCGCCAGCAACTGCATACTCCCCCACAGTCTCCGGATTTAAATGCAATAGAAATTTTGTGGTCTCATTTAGAGAAAGCGGTCCAAAATCACCAGATTTCAAGTAAGGAGCACTTGAAAAGTGTTTTGAAAGAAGAGTGGGCTAAAATTTCAGTGCAAACTACAAAAACTCTTGTAGAATCAATGCCTGCACGAATACGAGCTGTTATTCGAGCAAATGGATATGCTACAAAGTACTAATTTATTGTTACATAGCATTTAATAAAACTGTATACTCAATTTTGAGACTCTTGTTTTTGCTTTGTACTATCTTTGAATTTTTTTTTATAAAAGCTATTTCAATAATTTGCATTTTTTCTTGCTATGTTGTTAGAGAACTAGGCACACTATTGTCTATAATATTTTAAAATATTTTCTTATGAATTTGATTATTTTACACACAAATTTAGAAACGATCAGTTCATGTATACTCAATTTTGGGAGCGACTGTAAATTGATTCCTTTTTTTTGCGTAAACCGTTCAATAGATTTTGTTGCTGTTCTACTTTTTTTTAGATTTCTGCAACAACTCTACCTGAATGCATTATGGACGGATTTTCATCAAACTTCAGATTTAGTTTGTCCCTAATATCATTTGGTGTTTTTTCATATTTTGGCGTAAATCGCTCAATATATGGCGCTGATGTGCTGAATTTTTCACAATTTGCACAATAGAGGGGGGGGGGAATCTGCATAATTTCCGCAAATTCTAATCTTATGAACTAATGCACGTGTTTTAATCGAAATTCAGATTCAGTTATATGTTGACACCAGCTATTGCAGTGTCACCGTTGCAGGTTTTGGTGTAGATCACTAAACAACTAGCGCTTTTAGGGTGCATTTCTTACGTGATTTTACCGATATTCATATCTTGAGAACGGGAATTTCATATCATTAGAATTCTCATGATGGGCATAGATTGTCTTTTAATATTGGTACTTCGACGAATTTTGAAATAGTATTATGTATGAGATAGAAGAAAATTGTGGGATTTGGAGTTGTGGTACATGGTACTTCCGCTATTTTACATTCTTAAAAAACTTGACATTATCAACCAAACTCTGAATTTTTTTGGTGTTAAAAATATAAGATATACGAAGCCTGGGTGAAAAATATTGATATTTAGTGGAAAAGGGCTGGTAAGATTATTACCGCGATAAAACTCTCAGGTTTTAACAAATTTTGTCAAAATTTTCACACATTTTATTTTGTAAAAAAATATTTCTAATTGTCGGAATTTTTCGAAATTTTCGTAGATAATGCAAGTATGGTCTATTGAGGTGCTCTAAGAAGATGTTCAAATACGGAAGTTTAGTTAAATTTATGATGAAGAAAAGTATATATAGTAAATAAACATAGTTTCCTTGTGGCGTGAAGTGATCTGCCTTCGCCAGTGTATTTGAGAATTAAAATTCAATTGATAATTTTTATACATGTAAATATAAGTGGTATTTCATATGGTTTTACGTAATTTTGACAAAATGTTAATATATAGGGGAGAGTGGTGTGAGATAGTGGGAGGAATGAGACAGTAAGTTTTTCTCTTTATGTATCATTCTAAACATTTCATCAATCGTACGCTAGATGAAGCAATGATAGCCAAATCTTTAGTTGAAAAAATATTGTTGGTCATTATAAGCTTACAATTGTAATAAAAAATTATTTCAAGAATCAAAAGTAAATTTACTTTTTATGCTTTCTGTATATTAATGATTTGTTATTCATCGGTGTAATAGTTTCATTACTTATGAAGCATTATACTGTATATTATTAGTTATTTAAAACAAGTCTAAAAGCAGCACTTTTATTTATATAATAAGTTTAACACAAAAAAAGAAAGTGGGGAGGAATGGGACATGCCAGTAAAGGGGGGAATGGGATATGTCTTTCGTTTTTTTTAATGAGATGAATGTAAATTCCTAACATGCAAACATATTTAGAGGGTAATATATTAATTATAACATTGATAATATATTCATTTACTTCAAAATGTAAATAATTTGAATTTATATTTTTTAATGTTATCTATGATTAACAATCCCAAATTTCCATTTACGTTATGAAGATCCTGGAATTCTATACTGTGCCACATACATTATAGCAATCTACAATCTTCATTAGATTATATATTTATCCGACACTTGATTAGTAGTGCCTTATAGCTTTATTTTATTGCAATTCGATATATCTCTGTTAGTGGTGAGTTATGGGGCAGATTTTGAAACTTACAATTTCCTTAATTATAAAATACCTTTTGCATGTTTTGTTCCTATATTGCTCAAGAACATTAAAAGGTGTTTCATCTTGCACTCTATAAATTGAAATTTTTGTTTTAAAGTTAAACAAAGTTGATTCTCTAAGTTTTATAAAAAGTGTCGCACCTCACCCCGATTTCCTCTATAATAAAAAAAATTGTAAATACCCAAACATCCTAATAAATGGGCCTGTCAAATGATGGCAGTTTGCATATATTCGAAGGTTAAGCTTTTGTATTACAATCCATGCCTATTGGCATTATTTATTGGGTAAGAAGGCGGATTGTGTTTCAGCATTATTTACTTAAAAGACATGCCGTCAAAGGACAATGGCAGCATACAATGCTGAAGATTTTTGAATCCACAACGTCAACATTATGGATGCCTTCAGGACATCATTTTAAAAACAGTTGAGCAGATTTATTGATATATATTTAGCATTTATAAAGCATAATCAATATTTTTTATGTGTTACAATTCCACCTTTCAGTAGATTTTTGTATTTTTATTTCATAAGTTACAAGAATACCAAGCCTTTATAAAAAAGACCTTTTCAATATGGTTTCACGAGCTCATTTTAGATGAAATTAGTAATGAAGAATGAGAGCAATTTACGATTTATTGATGCTATGTCAGTAAATGGAAAAAACTCAGATGAGAAAATCCTATGACTGCGTCTGCGACTTTAACTCTTTTAAAATGCCGATCATCAGTTTGAATTTAGAAAGCATGGTTTTTCTTCATCAAGTTAATTTTTAAATAATTGTAATATTCAATTATTCAATACGAAGATGAATATTGGCTTTTCTATAATATCATATTCATTGTAAATTTTACTAAATTTTTCTTTCTTTTTTATGTTAACATCTAACTTATCATTTTAGATGCAGGAAGAAACTGAAGTTCAATTTAAAAAACAATGCAAACCTCTTTGACGACGAAAGTAGAGGGAAAAGAAGCGCTATTATGATTGAGAAAAATCTTGCGAACCTCATTCTGCAGCACTGAATTTTTCCAATTATTTTATTGCAAGACATCTTTAAATTCATTTTCTGATATTATCTCCAAAAATAATCTTTAAAAAGTATGCAATTCATAGGCATTTGTATTAATTATGTAATATTTACAAAATGTGAGCCACATTAAAAATATATTTTTTATTGTAATGAATTAAATAGTTATTTAATAAAATTTATTCATATTTCATTGTATTTTGTTATTTAATCATATTGCATTTATTGGTAGTACAGATATCCATATTACATTTATATCAAAGACGACAGCTCATAATATTTTCCAAATCAATACGTATTTCTTTTTGTTTCCATTCTAGTTTTCTACTTTCAGAAAGATTGCTTAGTAAACTCTGATTATAACATACTGATAAACATTAAAAAGTGCGAAACCTGCCCACAATTACAGTTGATAAGTCAAAGATGTATTTTTGTGCACATATGTTAAGATGTGTATATTATCTCTCCTATATGTAACTATTTGAGTTAAAGATTCTAATTCCAGAGGAATATTAACCACAGAAGAACTCTACTAAATTCATACATGTTCGACCCATTCTTCCGCATCTTTAAGCTAGTTTAGAGTTTTAAATTTGTGTCCTATAAATAATTAATTTTTTCCTCTTTAATATTTTAATTTAAAAAAATTCTCAAGCATATAAAGTATTAAAAAATGCATAATGTATTAAAGGTAGGTGGTGAAAGAGATTTGTGAGGAATAAGTCGAGAAAAAAGACAATAAAAAATTGAAGCGAAAAAGGTTCTAGTAATTAGTAAGAATTGTACGGCATATCACTTGAAATAAGAATAAGGTTTAAAAAAATTCTTAAATGTGACATTCAGATAAAGACATCAAATTCTTTGCAGATCTCTTATCTGTTTTGAACCATTGAATTAGTTATTGTGTAGTGTTTCAAAAATATGTAACAGAAGACACTTGTTAATAAAATTCATATGACCATAGAACTGAATAAAACACCTTAAATACAAGACTACTATATTTTCACTTCTAGCATTCTAATTTAGAAGCATATTCGGATAAAATGGACGGACAATGTCTTTTCATGATATAAAGATTTTCCAATCATGTATTGGATTAGGTGAGGCTCAGTGCTTTATATGTATAAATTAAGCACTGTGCTTCGTCTAAAATCATAATATTTCTTTTAGGCATATTTTAAATCTGTTATGATACTTCATTTGCATTATTGTATCTATTTGCTTTTTTTAGTTTAACTAAAGACCGTAAGATCTGCTTCAAGTTATCTCCTCATTTAGTGCTATTGTTATAATGTTCATTTAATAAAAAAATGATTTTGCACCTATTTAAATATCTACAGTGAAACTTCAGTGAGTTTTCTCATGCGTAACATTTATGTCAATTGCTGTTATAATACTGAAACACATGTTAGGCCATATTGCTTATTTTACATTGAAATATTTTGATACATGAGGAAAACTCCACTCTGGATATTTAAAACTGTAAAAATTTAACTTCATATTGAAAAAATACTATAATAACTCCAATTAATTTAACTATTAGTGTAAAAAAACAATTACGTAAAATCTTTTCGGAATACTGCTGTAAAAACATTAATAATAAAACTGCAAAAAAATGTGCAGTTAAAAATACATTTTGATAAGTGCAAATAAACTATTTTAAATACAATACTAAAAAAGCATTAACAAATTTACCGTATTAACACTTGTAATATTGCAAAGAGCTTTCTGGCAAGAATACAAAACGTGGCTTAAATACAATACTAAAACAATTTTGGTAATGCTTCGAACGGCACCTTATTAAAGCTACTTTTTTTTATAAAGTACATAAAAGGTTTAAGATGCAAGCATAAAACACCCATAGTAAATGTGCCTTAAAGTCCCTTGCAAAGGTACAACAAAATTCTCAATAAATATACTACAAAAAGTTTTCTAAGAATACTAAAAATTATTAGAAAACTCCCTAAAAATTCGTAAGTACGTTTTCTAAATAATACTCAGTAAATTTACCAATATATATATAGTGATCACTCTAAAATATCGCTAGTAAGCTTACTAAATAATGTTTAGTACATTTACAAAAACTAATATGAGAACCTCCCATACAAATCGTTAGTAAATTTACTAAATAATCAGTAGTAAGTTTACAAAAAAATCTTTAGAAAACTCCCTAACAAATCGTTACTGCTTATACAATATAATCACTGGTAAACTTACAAAAAATTCCTTACTAAACTTCCTGAATGATCATTAGTAAGTTTACTAAATAATATTTAGTAAGTTTACAGACGATTCTTTAGGAAACTCGCTAAACAATCGTTAGTATGTTTACTAAATAATATTTAGTAAATTCACTGACGATTCTTTAGGAAACTCACTAAAAAATCGTTAGTATGTTTACTAAACAATATTTAGTAGCAGTAACTAAAGAAACTTTTGTAATTGTACATGATTTTCTTCTGTTGCGGTTACATGAAAAGTTCTAGGCATCCCAGTTTCCTAGAAAATTCTTAGTAACCTTGCAGAATTTTTTTTACAGTGTAGTGAAAGGAAAAAAAATGAATTACAGTTATCCGATTTCCGGAAATAGTATGTTTAAATTTTGCTCATGAAAACTGAATTCTCAAGGGATTATGCTTGAGTGGCAGGGAATCGTGCGTTAAAATACAGAATTTATAAAATGCATTGTCATGCATATGAACATGTAGTATTATTAGCATAACTATGTAAAATCGGAAAACAATATATGGAATTAAGCTTTAAAGTGTATTTTCTCTATTCAGTAAAACAATGTGGATTTGTGAGAAGCATTTACGTAAGTAGATTTTATTCAGTTATATTTAGAAATACCACATTGAACTATTAAACTCGAGGTTAGAATTGGATAAATGATCTTTTAAAGGTTGAAATAAGAAGACATGCATTGTAAAATCAAGTGAAGCTACTATGATTCACACTACTGATTTTCCTTAAAGCATAATTTACCACCGATCAAATACAGCGCTGTTCAAATCTATTGACATATGTATTTGGCTATAGGCAGTAACCTTATTTCCCAAAATAACAAACTTTTACAGGAAATGTTGGAAAGTGTTACATAACCAATGCTTCACGCATGATTTCACTCACGTGTGTAACTTGGAAGACGTTGTCGAATTTTTCTGTTCGTCGTTATTATAAACTTTAAAAGATTAAACGAATAAGTTTTTTTTTTTTTTTTTTTTTTTTTGCAGTTTAGTCCATTGATAATCAATTTTTTCATATGGAATCTATTCAAATTTTAATTTGTGATTGAATTGAAAAATTTTTTCGTACTGGATGAATTAATTAAAATTTAATTTTATCATACGAATAACGTAAATATTTCTGTATAAAATATTAACTATATGGAGTATTTTGACTAATATATTTATTTCACAGCAAGTATTTAATGCTAAACACTTATTTCTTATCTGTAAGGTGTTGAATTTGCGAATTCTGCGAAATATAATGGATCCGTTGAGAAGACGTAGAAGAGAGAATTTCTTTGAGATTAAAGAAAGTAAAGGCGAAGAGTAAAGAAGAAGAATGTATTACAGTTATCGGATTTCCGGAAACGGTATGTTTAAATTTTGCTCATGAAAACTGAATTCACAGGGGATTATGCTTGAGTGGAAAGGAATTGTAGGTTAATATACAGAATTAAGAAAATACATTCTCATGCATTGGGACGTGTAATATTATTCCAAGAATTATGTAAAATTGGAAAACAATATATGGAATTTTCGCTTTAAAGCGTGTTTTTTCTACTCAGTTAAATAATGCAGATTTGTGAGAAGTATTTACATAAGTGGATTTTATTCATTTTTATTTAAAAATATCATTGAACAATTAAAGACAGGGTTAGAATTGGATAAATGATCTTAAAATAATATTATAAGGTAGAAATAATTATACATGCATTGTAAAAGCATGTACAAGCTACTCTGATCGGTACTACGAATTTTCCTTTATACGTTGCTTACTACCAATCAAATCTAAATGCAGTAAAAGTACTTAAAGAAAATGTTAAATGGTTTTACGTAAATATGTGATATATGAGGATATATATATACACAACCATAGTAGACTAAGCCCTTTTTTAAACTAGTCGGTTGCGGCAAATCTCATAAATGTCGTTATTTCTAGAAAATTGAAGCATAACAACATCGCCTGTTAGGTAATTTACACCGAAAATCAATTTAATCAGCGACAACTTATTTCAAGTTGTAACTGAATCTGAAGTTTGATGAAAATTTGTGCGTTAGTTTTTGGGATATAATCATTGCAGAAGTCCTAAAAACATCATGATAGAAGGTCCACTTGTTAAACTATTTGCTCTAAAAACTAAAGACTTCTAAGGCATATCAAGGACTAACTGAACCCAAAATTTGATGAAAATTTGTGCATTAGTTACTGTGGTAGAGCTATTGCGGTAATCATGAATAATGTTGCATAGCAGCGCTACATTTTTGCACGATTTACGCCAAAAAGTAATCCGCTCCATATTATATCAAGAACTAACCTAATCTAGAGTTTTAGAAAATCTGCTCATTAGTTCTTGAGATATAGCTACTTCGGAAATCGTGAAAAAGACAGCATAACATCGCCATCTTTTCATCGTTGTATACCAAAAAACTAATCAGCTCCAGCTTATATTTAGATCTAACTGAATCAAAGAATTTGGGAAATTATTTGCAATAGTTCTTGAGTTAGAGTGCCCCCAAAATCTTTATCACATACAGACTTACAAAATAATAGAGTGACAGGGTGACGGAGTGACGTTCTGACTCACTGACAGACATTTTGTAAAAAAATGTTTTTGGAGTTTTCTCATCCTAAAAATGTGTAATACCGTTGAAAATTGGAATTTTCATGAATCCTGTCATCTTGTAAAGATAGAAGAAAGTAAAAAGGACATAGTGTATTTACAAAGTGCATAAAACTGTTTTATCTACTCTCACAATGAACCAAGTCTGTTTTTAACAAATAGGCTATCAAACCTGAGATCTAATGTACCCGCAGTACTGCATGTACGTACGTATTTACCGGGTGTCCCAAAAATGACTGATGGATTTTAAAAGTCAATAACTTGCAAACGGGGACAGCTATTTAAAATTTTTTTGCAGGAGGGTTATGTATAATGTCAGGAGTTTTTTTTTTTTTTTTTTTACCGTAATTTTTTATTTTAGTTCGCATCTCAAACGATAGGTGGCGCTAACGGCGAATGAAGGCCAGGTGATCAGTGCTAAGTGAAGTGTCGACCTGGCCTACAATCGCAGTCAGCGCCACCTATCGTCTGAGATGCGAACTAAAATAAAAAATTACGGTAAAAAAAAAAAAACTCCTGACATTATACATAACCCTCCTGCAAAAAATCTTTAAACAGCTGTCCCCGTTTGCAAGTTACTGAATTTTAAAATCCATCAATCATTTTTGGGACACCCGGTATGTATGTAACGCCATAGCACAGTAGAAATACCCGATCTGCTTCATTTTTTTTTCTTGGTTCATTCTGATGAGTTTTCCCATAAAGTTTTCGGGAATTATTGATTAAAGAATGGTTATAGAAACGGTGATAAAAGAGGTTAATCCCCTTAAATTTAGATAACTGGATTTTTCATGTAGAATTTCACAATTTGTTTCAAATTTTATGTACCGGTTTATTTCGATAAAGAGCTTTCTTATTAGATTTTGAGGTTTATTGATTAAAGATAAAGGGGTAACGGGGACAAGTTCTCCTGCATTTAATTCACATAAATGGGTTTTTCATTGCAGAATTATCTGATGTGCTTCAAACTTGATACATGGATTTGATCCGATAATGCGCTTCCATGATTGATTTGGAGGTTCATTGGTTAAGTATAAAGAAAGAAAAAGGGCAAGTCCTCGCCCCTTGATTTAGTAAATGGGTTTTTGTGCAGAATTGTCCCGTTTATTTCAATTTTTTATTCTGATAAGGAACTTCCCTGGTTAGATTTGGAGATTCATTAGTTAAATACAAAGGGGGAAGTACGGGTGTGAATGCCTCACTTAATGTAGCGAAATGAATTTTTTATGTAGAATTATCTGGTTGGCTTGAAATTCAACACACGGGTTTATTCTGATAAGGCGCTTCCCTGGTTGTATTTGGATGTTCGTTGGTTAAGTTTAAAGAGGGGAAAAGGCATCTATTACCTTTTAATTTATCTTTTGACGGGCATTATTCTTTGAAATAAGATTATAATATAATATTAGAATGAACAGCTTTTGAGCTCAATGCTTCAAGTTCAAATAGGCAATTTTGTTTTTATTATATACTTTTTCACAAGTTGCATGTATTTAAAAACTTGATTCACTGTTGGTATGAATAAAGAAGATTCTATGCCACTTCTAAATGGACTATATATATATATATATATATATATATATTTATCTGCATAAGAAGAAAATATTGGATTCGTGAAAATTTCCGAATTCCGGTTTTTGACGAATTCAGATGTTTTAACTGCCTGAGATTCTAAAACAGCAGTTGATACTGAAATAAGATTCAGTTTATTTTTTTGTAAAGTGTCCTTGGGTAATAGCGCCACGTGAATTTTCTACCAACTTTTTAAGTTTTTTTTTTAGAATTTTCTTTCAAAACAAATGTAGGATTGGATAAAGCAACTTACTGACTTTGTATACAAGAAGGAATGTTTAAGTAAATTGGTTAAGTAAATTGGTTTTCATAAAATGATTTGGGTGATTTTACGACCAATGCCGTTTGACACTATTAGCCACCTATGTGTATAACGAAGCCATACAAACAAAACTATAAAATAAGTTGAAATTGTTAAATTATTAATATAAGTTGAAATAATGGCAAATAAATTGTCCATTCTAAAGATGCAAACTCTAGAAAGCCTAGAAATTGACAAAATTATCTTATTTACAAACTTCTCTCTACCATTAATTAACGCTATCAGGATGCAATAATAGCGATATCATATTTGATTCTTGTAACATGAAAAAAATAGCAAGATTTAGGACATGCAAATTTCTCTTCATCCTTTTTAGTTTTCAACAATGATAATAATGGTTTCTCGTGTATAAAATAAAAGAAAAATAAATTAAAAATGTAGTTCTGCCACTGAAAAGAATCAACCGGAGCAATAACACAGTGGATAGTGTTATTTCCCTGGCATACATTTTGCGCAGTATATTTTAAACAACAAGCTACCTCACGAACACATCCAAAATAATCCACAATATTTTGAAAGCATATAAAACACACTACGGATTTATATGATAAACAAAGTATTTCTAGCAAATTTTAAATCGCGCGTCAACTCTTACGTGCTTATTCCAGTAATAAGGTTTACAAATGTAAAAAAAATATATTTTTAGAAATTATTTTTTTATTAGATGATGCAGAGCATTTTAATGCAAAACCTGTAGTGTCATTTTTCTGGATTCCTTCAGAATTACGCTACGCATAACATTAACACGTGGCGTTGTTATTCCAGCACATTTTATACAAATCAATTTGTTAAGGATTTTATAAGGTGGATTTTAATATTGTTCTAAGGGAAAATTAAAGGGGAAAAATTCATTTTTAGAATATTGTTTAAGCGTTCTTGTTAAAGCTGTTCTTGAATCAAAAAGGGCAACATTGTGACATAAGTTTTAATTCATTTTTGTTCGGAAATGCATGAAACTAGAAGGTGTTGTTATTCAGAATCTATCTAATCGCACTCATTTTTCTGTTTTTGTGCAAGCGCAATAGATATTTCAGAACAAGCCGTGAAAAATGATGTTTTGAATCGCATTTTCCGACGAAAGCAGAAAAACCAGTCAACGAAAAGTGGAAAATCGTCTGATTACGTGATCAAAATAGCTTATAATTTGGTAGGTAATTTAACTATCACAAAATGGAAAACTGAGTTCGACTTGAAAATGCTTACATAGCCATATCGTTCAATTTTATATATTTCCGTTTGTTGAGATTTAAAGTCAATTAACATATAGAACTGATTTCTTATAGTCAAAGAGAGATTTATTACCTGAAAGGCAATTCTTCTTGACGGCGTCTTGCATAACGAAATGTATCGTTTTCTTGAATACGAATGTTGATTCTGCAATTACAGATTACTTGACAACTGTTTTAAGAGCTGATTGATGGTTAGATAGCTTGAATGATGAGGTTTTTTACACAAATAAATAAGATTTGTTGGGATTTAAAGAGATTTTAATAGAATCCTTCGATTTTGTATCTTGTAAACATACTTAGAATAGAAACATTTTTGTTCTGAACTGTCACACAGTACAACCTGCATTATAACAAATATAATCTATCTAAAAAGATGAATTAGAGATGAATAAATACAAAATATATATATAAAAAAACATATTGGGAATTAACAAACACAAATGAATGAGAATTAATGAAATATAATATTAATTAAAGTCAAAATAGCCTCGTTTTATCAAGATCAAAAGTTTTGGTGCTGCCATCAACAGTCATACTTCCGAAATAATTAGTGTCTTTTTACTGAAGATTTCCCTTTAGGATTCAACATCCTCCGCCCCCGGCAGTAGAGGGGATACATTTGTAATAGGACGTTTGATGTCACCGTCCGCTGTTTTAATCAAGACGACTCGAACTCGATTGTCCTGTCCTGGGAAAGTTTGTAGAATGCGGCCCATTTTCCATCTCATGGGCAGGGATCGTTCCTGAATTATTACCAAGTCTCCTTCTCGTAGATTAACACTTAGAGTAGTCCATTTAGGACGCTGTTGGAGATGTTGGAGATATTCTCTTGACCATCTATACCAAAATTGGTTCTTGGCCCTTTCAATAAGGCGCCAACGAGCATTTAATGATAGAGCTCGCGAATCAGAAGTTTCTGGAATATCAAGGAGCGGTGCTCCGATAAGAAAATGACCTGACGTTAATGCGCGCGGATCTGATGGATCTGATGACATCGGCGTTAGAGGTCTTGAATTTATGCAACTTTCTATTTGACACAGTAAAGTAGATAATTCTTCAAAATTTAAAATACTGGATTTACATGCCTTTAACATATGATTTTTATAAGTTTTACAGCTGCCTCCCATAGCCCACCAAAGTGCGGCGCATATGGAGGAATGAAATGCCAATTGATTTTTTGGCTCGAAAGAAAATCTTGAATTTCTCTGTCAAATATTGGAATAACTGCTTCAGTTGATTTGCTAGACCTACGAAGCTCTTACCATTATCTGAATAAATATCAGACGGCAGGCCTCTACGTGCAATAAATCTCTTTAGGGCTGCTAGCAAGGCTTGCACAGACAAGTCTGATACCACTTCCAGATGCACTGCCTTAGTGCACATACAGACGAATACACTTATGTAAGATTTTAACTTTATCTTACTTCTAGGCAAATTTGGCTTAATTATGCAGGAGCCGGCAAAATCTATGCCAACCTTAGAAAATGGACGGATTGGGGTGATTCTGTCAACGGGAAGATCTCCCATCATTTGTTGACAAGCTTGTGTTTTTAGGCGTTTGCAATGTACACATTTGTTGAGCTCTTGTCGCACAGTAGAACGACCATTAACAAACCAAAACTGTTGACGTAAAATATAAAGTACTAGCTGTGTACCTGAGTGCATATGTTTCTCGTGTACATGCTTTATTAATAGTTTAGTGACAAAGCTATTTTTTGGGAGTAGCATCGGATATTTTCTATCAAAGGTTAAATACTGATGTTGTGACAAACGACCACCTACTCGAATGATATCACTTGAATCTAAAAATACATTTAGTGATAACAGCTTACTATTGCTTGGTAAGGGTTTTCTTTCCTTTAACAACTTAAGCTCATGTTGAATTCAGAACTTTAAATTAATTTTACAATTCGTTGAATTGAATTAGAGATTTCTTCTGAACTTAGATTTCCAAATTTTTTCGATGTACTATGTCTAGCATTATGAATAAATCTAAGACAATAGGCTGTGACTCTTGACAGCTTAGAGAATTTCGAAAACTTAAGAAGAAATTCAGAAGGTGCACTTACTTGTGTTACATTACTGACAGAGTCAATTACTGGCGTTAACTCTGAAATCGGAGCAGTGAACTTTGGTATTGGGATTTGCTCATTTGACAGCAGCCATGGAAGCCCATGCCACCACAGAGAATGATTAAGAAGCTTTCATGGAGGAATTCCCCTAGAAGCGACATCTGCAGGATTTAAAGCACCTGGAATATGATTCCATTCATGGGAAGGCATTAATGCCTGTATTTGGCATACTCTGTTAAGTACGAATTGATTTCCCTTTAAAGGTGGTGCTTTTAGCCAACTGAGAACAATTTGGGAATCTGACTACAAATAAATATTGTCAAATTTTACTTTTAATGTGTCGATAATTACAGAACATAACTTAGCTAGCAAAAGAGCTGAACAAAGCTCGATTCTAGGCAATGTTTGAGGTTTAATAGGATTTACCTTAGTTTTTGCAGCAATCAAATTAACAAATACCTTTTCAGGTGTAACAACACGTAAATATGTAATAGCAGCATAAGCTTTATTCGAACCATCGCAAAATCCATGCAGTTGAATTTGAACATCTGCTTCATTAAATAAATTCATGTATCGAGGAATTTCTAACGATTTCAATAAATGCATTTCAGATGAAAATTCATTCCAAACCTGTTGTATGGCATGTGGGATTTTCTCATCCCAAGAAATCTTATCCTTCCAAAGATCTTGCATCGTGATTTTTAACTTTATTGTTGTAGGAGATAGGAAACCCAGAGGGTCAAAGATTGTAGCCACTACAGATAACAAATCTCGTTTTGTTTTAACATCCTTTAAATCAGCGAACCTAATTTGCAAAATACCTTTGGAAGAGTCCCAAAGTAAACCAAGAACTTTAACAGTATCATCTTCCTGAATGACCTTTTTTTGAGGAAGCCTTCATTTCATTAGGTAAGTGAGCTATTACATCAGGATCGTTACAGGCCCACTTTCGTAGATTAAAACCTCCACTTTTCATAATTTTAATTAGCTCTGTCACTAAATTCTGAGCGTTTTCTCTTGAGTCGGATCCAGAAAGGAGGTCTTCAACGTAAATTTCATCTTGAATAATTTGGCAGGCTTTTTGATAATATTGTTCATTTTCCATGGCCAACTGGCGTAATGTCCTAATGGCCAAAAAGGGTGCACAGGAAAAACCGTATGTAACGGTCAACAGCCTGTATGATTTGATAGTGTCTTCTAAATTAAATCTCCAAAGAATGCGTTGATAATCAATATGATTCTGATTAACAAGGATTTGTCTAAACATTTTTTCGATATCAGCACTAAAAGCAATTGGATTCATTCTGAACTTTAATAATAAAGTAAATATTTCCGGCTGCAATTTTGGACCTATCTCTAGATAATCATTTAAAGAGCGGCCTGATGAACCAACTGCAGATGCGTCAAATACTACTCTAAGTCGTGTAGTTGAACTATATTCTTTTAGTACCCCGTGATGCGGAAGATAAAAATGATCCGGATTTGAGATTTCTGAATTTGGTACAAGTTCCATGTGCCCCAAATCGATATATTCTTGCATGAATGCTAAATATTGCTCTCTAAGCAAAGGGTTTTTGTGGAGTCTCTTCACCAAAAAATAAAACCGCTTTAGAGCTTGAGATTTTGAATCAACGAGGATTGGTTTAGATTTAAACGGCAAGTTTACAACATATCGTCCTGATTCTGTGCGTGAAACGTTTTAGAATAATTATCTTCAACAAGAGAAATTGGATCAGAACTGGGAACCGACTCAAGTTCCCAGAACTTTTGCAGCTGAGAAGTAATCTGCGTAGTAACATGACAACTAACAGATGAATTTTAGTTTGATTCATTCGAATAAATAATTCCCGATAATATGCAACCCAGTTTAGAATTAATAGCACTCGGTGATCCTTTAGGTCCTAAAATAGACTGTCCTATTATGATATTAGCAAACAAATCTGCACCTATAAGAAGATCAATGGGACTGGACACATGAAATTTGGATCCGCAAGATTCAAGCCTTCAATATGTGGCCAAAACGTAGTCGTAATCAGAAAATTTGGTAAATTTGTTGTTATCTGGTTAACAACTAACGCGTCTAACTGAAAGACTTCATTATTAAAATGGGGAGAGAATGCCAAAGAAACTTCCTGAAGAGCTGTTTCTGCAACTAAATTATTTATACCTGAGATTTTATGATTTGTAGGCCTTGATGGAAGACCTAATTTTTCACAACAAGTTTTAGAAAGTAGGCTCTTTTGAGAACCACTAACGATCATCGCCCTGCAAGGAATGAATTTGCCTGATTTGGACTTTACACGTATAATGGCAGTAGCCAACAATGTTTGAGAATTTCTACTAAACGATTGATTAGTAAAACAATTTGATTCATTTAAATTACCTACAGCATTTGAGATTGTTACATGATCTTGTTGTCCAATAATTTGTTGTTGTGCAGGGGCAGATTGATCAAGATGAAGGAGTGTATGATGTCTCGAATTGCAATGTTTACATGTGGTATTTATCAAACAATTAGCAACAAAATGATTAGAGCGCAAACAGTTCGTACATAACTTTTTAGATTTTACTAAATGCCAGCGTTGCTCAACAGATAAATTCTGCATTAATGGGCATCTATGAAGTTGGTGGGGTTCATTACATTTTGGACAAATAATTTTTTGTGATTTATTCACATTATCCGTTACGACAGTATTCGATACCGATCTTTTTGGAAAATGTTGAGATTTAGGATCAAATTTATTATTAAACTTAGAATCAGTTTTAATAAATTCAACATTATAATTCTGCAGACTACGTGCTTGTTTTTCAAGAAAACTAATTATCATTTCATAAGTTGAAAAACAATCATTATTTAATGATAACTCCCACTATTTTCGTAAATTATCATCAAATTTTGTTTGAATTAAGTAAACTAAAATCAAATCAACAAATTCATTAAATTCAAATTTTAAAGATTTCAAATTTCGAATAACTTCATTACAAGTGTCCAATAGCTCTAGAATTGATTTTTGCGTAGGTGATTTTAATGATTTAGCATTAATGAATTTTGACAGTAACGAATATGCCAAATTCTTACGATTATCATAACGATTAACAAGAGTTTCCCACGATTCTTTATAATTATCACCGGAAATTGAAAATCCCGAAATTAATTTAGCAGGATAATTTTTTACACTCGCTATTAAATAAGAAAATTTTAACTGGTCTGATAAATATTCATTATTATGAATTGCAGTCAGAAATGTTTCCTTAAACGTAATCCAATTACTAATATCTCCATAAAATATCGGCAATTCAAATTTTGGCAATTTTAAAGTATTATCCTTAACAGAAATTGAATTATTACTATTTTCATTCATATTTTCTTGTATTTTTACAACCAAAAATTCTTCGATTTTTACTAAATCGTCAACAACTATGTCCTTCGCTTTAGTAAATGAATCGAATAAAGCATTAATACTTTCTTCGGCGATTCCAAAATAAGATTTCTTTAAATCAGCTTCTAAGCTAATTAATCCTGCTTTAAGCTTCTCAGTTAATTTAACATTTTTATTTTCTATTGCTTCAGCTACTTGAATGTTATATCTGTTAATTTCTTTTATAGTGAAATTAAATTTCTGTTCACTTTATATTTCGACTTTCGTTTTCATTCTGAAGTAATTAACTTTTATAATTAAACTTTAAAACTACGCTAGACGCTGCGGCTGAGGACGGACCAAACAATTTATTTATGTTGAGATTTAAAGTCAATTAATATATAGAACTGATTTCTTATAGTGAAAGAGAGATTTATTACCTGAAAGGCAATTCTTCTTGACGGCGTCTTGCATAACGAAATGTATCGTTTTCTTGAATAGGAATGTTGATTCTGCAATCACAGATTACTTGACAACTGTTTTAAGAGCTGATTGATGGTTAGATAGCTTGAATGATGAGGTTTTTTACACAAATAAATAAGATTTGTTGGGATTTAAAGAGATTTTAATAGAATCCTTCGATTTTGTATCTTGTAGATATACTTAGAATAGAAACATTTTTGTTCTGAACTGTCACGCAGTACAACCTGCATTATAACAAATATAATCTATCTAAAAAGATGAATTAGAGATGAATAAATACAAAAAATATATATAAAAAAACATATTGGGAATTAACAAACACAAATGAATGAGAATTAATGAAATATAATATTAATTAAAGTCAAAATAGCCTCGTTTTATCAAGATCAAAAGTTTTGGTGCTGCCATCAACAGTCATATTTCCGAAATAATTAGTGTCTTTTTACTGAAGATTTCCCTTTAGGATTCAACACCGTTAAAAAATGAGTTTGTTAATCTGTCAAAACATTTTGCGCTTATTGAGCAGAGCAGTTGTGAACAAATTTCAGTTTCTAATTTATATTATGCTTGAAAATACTTGCAATCAGAAGTGCGTTAAAAATTTTGAAAATATCTTATATACATAGGAAATATTTGATATACATAAAGTATCAGTTAATTTTTATATTTTTGAAAAATATCATGATATTTATGAAACCTGCTTCCGAAACATACATTTGAAATTTCTTTCATGAAATGCGATTAATTTTTGAGAAAAAATAGAATGTAAGTATTAATACCACTATTAAGCTGTTAAAAACTGGCTTTGAAACATTGGATTAGTGTTCGAAATATTTTGCAATTGTGAAAAAAATTTATATATAATAAATAAATAAATTAAGGAAAGATTTCAAATGCTTTGTATCTCAAAGTAAATACATTTTGAAACAATAATAAAAAAAAAAATAATTTTGATTATTTTGAAACAAAAATATTGCTACATAGTTATGTATTAGGATTTGGTAATAAGAATTATAAGGCAAATATAAGAGAAAATTCTTAAAATATAATACAGCTCCAAGAATCATGAATACAATTGGATGAAATAAATATGAATCGCCCTGATAAACATTTGTGTTTTCTGAAATAATGAATTACTGTAAATCAGTGCTTCATTATATTATTAATTTTATATATTTTTTAAAAAATAAACTCAAGTCAGAAACTGTGCATCAAATGCGGCAAATAATAAGCGTTCATACTATAATTAGGCTTAAAAACAATAAGATTTTGGTGCAATAGCTATTCCATTCATATTTAAAAATTCTGAATACAATATTTATTACGTTTCTATATATTGAATTCAGCCATATGGAAATACTTCGACTCCTTCTTAATTCGGACGTAATCAACTTGGCAACCTGGAATCGTTACTTATCATGGGATAATATCGAATTAATCACGTATGACAGGATTTAACAGAGTGAAAAAGAAATATTAATAATTTTTTTTGTTTTTTTTAAAATTAATTTTCATAAAATTTGTAATGACTCGACAAAATTCTGTAATGATGATACACTGTAAAAAAGACAGATGTTTTTTAATTTACGAAAATGTGCTATAATCACGCACGAGAATGTATAATAAACGCTTCTAAAAGACCCAAGATTTCTAAAACAATCCTTTTATCTTTAGAAATTTTACAAAGTGATATTTATCTTTGAAATTTAAAGAAGAATTTATTAAAGTAAATTTTTATTAGCTGCCCGTAGTTTTCAAAAGCGGTACAAAGTATCTTTTATAGTATATTAATAAATTCTCTCCAACCAGAAAACCAGCTTTACGTATGTTATGGATGTCTCAAATAAATATTTTGATGTTCAGCAAACATGTTTAACTGAAAAACATGTAGAATTGACAACATTAACATTTTTCTGTTATAATTGCATGCTCGATTTCATTTATGCATACTCTGTTAAAACTACAGATGACACATTGCACCTTTTAGGGGTGAAAGGCTTGTCACACTGAGGACACCCCTACGGAAGCCAGAATGACACCTTTAATTAGGGTGAAAAGATGGCACCACTAATCTAGAGTGTCAAATAATAAAAAGAAATTATAAAACGACTTTTGGCCCGCGAAGGATTCGAACCCACAACCCCTTATTGCAAGTTCAACGTTCGAACCGTTCGGCCATCAAATTCACCTTCAAAGTCTCCCTGAAATGCTCAAATTTCCTGAAATTCAAAGGTTTATTTATATAAAATGTTCGCCAAAAGTTAGCCATCGGAAGTTCTAAACGAAATTGGGATAGCGCATGTGCGGTGACAGTCTTCGTAGGGAGAAATTGCTGTTTTGATACACCAGTGACGACGAGTTGAAGGGTGGTGGTGGTGTATTTATGTCGGCCGATTATCTACGCTATGGGATATAGGCTCTATGGGGTGGGTTGCCCTCCGTGGGGGTCTTTCTAAGGGAACCTAACCCGTATTTACGCAAGGTTCGAAGAAAACCACGGAAAACTTCGAACGGTTAGGCCGACGGTCGCGATTGGGTTCGAACCCAGCACCTACCGTCTACCAGTTTGGAGGTCAGAACCTCGCGGCCACTGGTGGGGCAACGAGTTGAAGGGAAAGGACACAAATGACTAAGGGGGAAATCTTCCAACAATATGACTTGCGCAGCACCCTAATTAGCATGAATCACACAGTGAGGGATCTAACAGCACCCCAAATACATTTTCAAGCCCGCAGGTGTCAAATGGTAACACCTTATCACCTCTGGGCGCCAAATGCAACTGGTCTGTCACTTTTATTTTTAACAGTGTATGAAAATGTTTAATTGAGGTCTAGCATCCACAAAATCGATTTTCCTTATTAATGCATTGTAAAAACTATTCGAAACATTTCCGAAAATTACGTGCAGCTAATAAAAATTTATTTTAAAGTTAAAGGCCCACTTTTCGGAATACCAGGTTTCTTGAAAACGGTTATGGACTATTTTCGTTCGCGATTTCAGTAAATTTTCGTAGTTTTAAAAACACCTCTCTTTCCTTTCAGTGTATATAAATTTCGAGTAATTCAGTTGGGTAGATTTTGTGCTGTTATATGCAGACAGACAGACGAATCTGACGAAGATTATAGATGCTACGTATTTATATAATTATGAATGCATGTAAAAAAAAAACTTCCGCTAAGTTTTGAAATATTCTTAAAAAATTCTTTAAATTTCGAATCATTCAGTTGGGTAGATTTTTTGCTATTTAATGCAGACATACAGACGAATCAGACGAAAATTATAGATGCTATGTGTTTATACAATTATTAATGCACCTGAAAAATGATTTCAGCTAAATTTTGAAATGTTCTTAAAAATAGCTAAATGTATTTTAACTGATCCAATAAACGTGATACTTTGGAAATATAGTTATATTGCTTTTAATCTTTACAGAAATTCAGCATAGGCGAAAAAAAAAATGTTTTTCAACAGCATTGAATCGGAGATGAGTTTTCTCTGAAATACCATAATCTATTGAAAAGACATTCATAGAATTTTCATGAGATTAAACAAACCTACGAAAAGAAAGGACGTTGCAAAGATCAAGAATAATTTACAAATATCATATTTCCGGATATAAATTGTTGACATTGTCTTTACTGTAGTGAATTCTTAAAAGAATTAATGTTTGAGAGGAAATGGATTATAATTTAAAAAGGATATTTAAAACAAAATTATTTTCTAAAGCATTGGGATTATTATTAGAAGTTCGTGTTTGTGTTTTTAATCCTTTCTGTCTGAATTTAAAAAATGCTAACTTTTTACCGAAAAAAAAATCATTAAAATTTGTTTTATGTATTTTTGATATTGTATTAGCTTTTGAGCTCATACTCAATGCAATTGTTAATTTTTTTTTTTTTATTTTAGTGAATTCTAAAGGAATTAATGTTTTAGAGGAAATGGATTATTATTTTAAAAGAATATTTAAAAATAACGGTTTTCTAAAAAATTGGAAATATTATCAGAAGTTTATAATAATGAATAGAAAACGTGTTTGTGTTTTTAATCATTTCTGTCTAAATTTTAAAAAATGCTAACGTTTTTGGAGGAGAAAGGAAATCTTTAAATGAGGTTTTATCTATTTTTAGTGTTTTATTATCTTTTAAGTTCATAGACTCGGCAGATCTGTTTTAATGCATTCGGAATTAATGTGTCTTAAACAATAATGAATTATAGGTAAGTTCGGCACATGAATAGAAAAACACACAATGTCATAAAAATAAGCAACTATATTTATATCAAATAAATATAAAAAATGGTAAAGGAATCAATGTATGAGAGGGAATGGATTATATTTACAAATATTTAAAAGAAAACAATAAAATATTAAATAAAAATACTTAAAAGAAAATCAGTTTTCCAAAAGATTGGGATTATGTTTTGAAGAAGTTTATAATAATGAATTTAAAAAAAAAACATGTTTATACTTTTAGTCCTTTCTATCTGAATTTTAAAAATTGCTGATTTTCTGGGGGAAAAAGAAAATTATTAAAAGTTGCTTTTATGCATGTCTGATGTTTCACTGTATATTTGAATTATAATTTAGGCAGATACTTTTCAAATAATTTTATTTTGTATGAGGAGGAATAGTATGTTAGCACAAGCACACGTATAGACAGACACATGCAAACATATAAATAAACAAATAAGCTTTTCTAAAAAAAAGTGTTATTTAGGTAAATTTCATGCAAATTGATACATTGAAAATTTATGAAATTTCTATCCCATTTATCCAATTTATTATTTCATTTATTATTAAATTATTTATTTATCTAATTGGAGCATATTTTTATTTTTTATTTATCGCTTTAAAATTTCATACAATTATTTGAATTTTCAAAAATTATCAATTTTTGACTGGTATAAATATTTTCAAATTTGAATTTCTCAAGTTCTATTAAATGTAGAAAATTTTTTGACCACTCATTTTAAAAAGGAGTTTATAAGGTTTAATTTTATATGCAAGTTCACTATGCATACTTAAAAAAAAGTAAAATTTAATTTTTTAAATTTAAAATTTAAAATTTTTTCGAGAGATTAATGAATTTTTAGATTTTAAGATGTTTTTTAAATAAAAAAAAATAGTATGTTTGTTGTAATACTATAAGCTTAAAATTCTGAAGTTTTTAGAATGGTATCTCAAAAGGAATAGGAGTTATGATATAAAAGCGGAAAATTACCATACAAATTATAAATAAATAACAAAATAGATAGAATTAAATTGTTTTTTTAATTGTAAGTTTTAGCTTTTACTTCCTAACTCCTGATACCATTGAGATCTAACTCTAAAAATTTCAGAATTTTAAGCTTATAATATAGCAACAAACATATTATTTTTTCAAAATTAAAAAAGACACTATCTAAAAATTTTTAAAAGTTTAAATAATAAAAATAATTTTTTTAACTATGCATTGACAACTTTATTATGAAATTAAATCCTATAAACTCCTGTTTAAAATGAGTGGTCATAAAATTTTTTACGTTTGATAGAGCTTGAGAAATTCAACATTGAAACTATATAAGCAAGCCAAAAAATAATGATTTTTGAAAATTAAAATAATTAATTATATGAATTTTTAAGGTGGTAAAAAATTAAAAACATATATTCTCATCTATATCATCAGTCAGAACGATTCTTGAGAGTTTCATCAAAATCTGGAAGACTCAGGTTAAGTCACTTCTTGATTTGGCGTGTAATGACACAATATTCTCTTTTTTCGATGGGTTACCTCTTTTAATTGTATAAATTGTATTGCGCAAAATGCAAATAAATAGATAGCTAAATAAAAAAAGACTAATATAAGGTACCCTGGGGTAATAACGCCACGTTAAGGTTCTAGCAATTTTCACGGCTCAGTTTTAGTTTGAATTTTTCAAACAAATATATGATTTGATACAGCAACTCATTGACTATCTATATAAAAAAAATAATTTAACAAATATGAATACATAAAATGTAATGGCGTGATTTCTTGACCAATGCTATTTGGCGTTATTACCCACCTATATGGGTAATAACGCCATGCAAACAAAACTATGAAATAAGTTGGAATAATTGCCTGTAGATTGCCCAATTCTAAAAATACAAACTCTCAGCTCTAGAAATTGACAAATTTCATCCTAAGCTATTGAAAATGTTAATTTTTTTGTGAAAGTGTAAGAAAAAAAAAGGTGTGGTGTGGGGAGGGGGGGATGAGGCAAAAGAATATCAGACAGTGAGCTTCTTTTTGCTTAAAAAACCGCTTAAATAGAATTATTAGAAACATTGCACAGTTTTAACTGTGTTTATTTGAATCAGTATTTAGGATGTAGCACGGCCACTGTAGGGAATCAACCGGGGTAAAAATTGCAAGGATTGGCGTTATTACCCCATTTTAGTTATTGCGCTGTATATTTTAAATTACAAATTATCTCGAGAAGATATCCAAAATCTTCAACAACATTTTGAAAGGCCATGAAATGTACTACAAATTTATGCAATTAACAAAGTATTTCCGGATAAAAAAAATAGTCTTCACATCACAAAACGTATCTCGCAAATTTTAGATCAAACGTTAATTTTAGCTGCTTGTAAAAACAATAAGACCTAAAAATGAAACAAATTAACTTGAAGCTGTTTTTTGCGATTTATATGACTCAAAACCCTTCTGCGCAGAACACATGGGTGTCATTTACCAAATTATTTCATAATTATGCAAAATATTAGCACTTGGCGTTATTACCCCGTCTGGCGTTATTACCCCAGGGTACCTTATATATATATATATATATATATATATACATATATATATATATATATATGTGTGTGTGTGTGTGTGTGTGTATAGTTATAGATAGATAGATAGATAGATAGATAGATAGAAAACAGGGGAGGTTTGACCAATTTTTTGCAAAATATTTTTTTAATAATAAAAAAAAACCTAGAAAAAAAATCATAAGCCATTTTTGTTATACAATTAGTTATCAAAATAAACAAAATGATTGCGACATAAGTATTTTTTTTTTTTACAGTGTGCATAATTTTCTATAGTGTTTTGATCAATATGTTATTATTTTTGCTGAGAAATGCATACCTAACATTTCTTAAGGCTACTGATTTCATCAATATTTGTCATTTCCATTCTTTCTACTTATCTAATGATGATACTAGACTTTTATCCGAGGTGCCTGGGGCCTATGCCCCACATCCCCGGTCACAGAGCAGCTTGGAAAATAACCAGGTGAAAAATTTCTGGCAGCAATGTAAAATAAAATTCGGGATACTACATGTAATATTTAAATGAAATAAAAATTCCTATTATTTTTCCAATTTATACTTAATAAAATTTTTTCTTTCTTCTATTGCAGTTTTTACATTTTCACTTAATCAGTTTAAATAATTTACATTACATCACTCCAATTTACTGTAGCTTTGCAGAATAAATTTATATTATTTTAGAAATTTAATTATTAACCCTTCCTTTGCACAGGGTGTGTGATAAAAAAATACTTTAAAAAATAAATAATTGAGAGCTTTGATCACCTTGTCAGTCCTCCTCATACTGTTTGGGTCAAGTTTTCCCACATAACCCCTTTTTAAATTATGGCACACTTTTTAAATGATTGCCGAATTCACTGTGAACTCTTTATGCCTGGAATGAAAGCTGAATATTTCTGCATTATTTAAAAACTACTTACTTAAATTTCATTGAACTTTTTTGTCTCTAAAAGCTAACAAATTGTTTGTATAAAAATTACACTTTTTAAGCTAAAAACTCTTCACGGTTTATTTTTTTCTCGCATTTCGATTATCTTCAGGAAAGAAAGTTTATTATTGGAGCATATTTAGTAACTTTGGTTGCCACATAGTGGCAAAACTATGAAATTCTTTTAAATATGAAATCTGAAGATTGGTTAAAACCTCCCTTGTGGTCAATCCTCCCTAAGTCTCCGCTAAGTAATTTTCTTACTATAGGCTGCGTTTTAAAGGTCAACTGCTTAAGCTCCTTAAATTACTTGACTACTTAATTATATTAATCTCTATTTAAAATTTAAAAAATATGATGTGTTCTTTTCTTTTATTGTATTTAAGAGGTCAAAGATGGAAATGATAAAAGTAACAGTTTCCCATTTTAATTCAGTCAATTAATAGTAATGTCCAATTTCGACTCCAAATTGTTCGAAATTTAAATATTGTCACTTGTAGCCCCATGGATTCTGGGGTCCTCATATATAATTTCTCTGAAAAGAAAATAGCTACGCAATTGTGTAGATAATCCTAAGGAAAAAAGAAAAAAACAATTTTTTTTGTGCGATTTTAAGCCCAATATGTACCCATATAAATGTGTGGATCATCCAATGATGTAATATGATATCAGAATGTCTTTTAGATTTTTTTCAATCAAATATTATCCTATTAATTAGAGTTAACGATCAAGACTTTTCATTTTTATCAAAATCTTCAGGTCTTAAACGGTTAACATAAATTACGGAATTTCTTACTTAAAGAGAGTATAAAATGACTTTTTTTAAAAATATCTTTATAAAAATAAAAAGAATATAATAAAAGAATATTTCTATGTTTATTTAAATCTCTTTCATATACTTAGCAGAAACTTCCGCTTTGCTAAAAACACTTATTTTTCATTCACAAAGCATCCGAGATATGATTTATCTGAAACATCGTGATCTGTTGAGAATGTATTCCGAGGAATTTCTATGAGATTCGAGAAGCTTACGGGTAAAAGCGATAAATAAAGAAAGGAAGAATATGTTACATTACCGCATGTATTTTCAGTAATAGAAGTTCTATTTTCGTTTATCTATGCGGCGACATATATTGTAAAAGAGAAATTTAAAAAAAGTGTAGTATTGCTAATAATAAAAATATGTGCTAGCAAATGTTTTTAATGAAATTAAAGATGCAAGACAGAGTGACTAAATGATATACGGTTTCCTATAGTTTATATACAGTTTCTTAGGAAAACAAAAGAAAATTGTTTAGAAATTTGTATAACGAAACTTAAGGAATCTCTCATTTAAAGAGGTTACATAATAGTGTTTTAAAGTAATATATCTGTAAAAATAAATATTAAAATTTAATAAAATGATGATTTCATGGTGTATTTAAATTATCTTCATATTTTTCAGAAACTTCAGCTTTGGTAAACACACTTATTTCTCATTCGCAAAGCGTCCGAGATATGATTTATCTGAAATATCGTGATCTGTTCAGAATGCATTCAGGGAATTACTATGAGATTTAGATGGCTTATAAAAACTAAAGAAATGAAGAATGTATTCCAATTACCGTACGTATTTCCGGTAACAGAAGCTCTATTATCGGTTATCAATGAGGAGGCGACAACTATGGTAATTTAATATTTAAATCTAATCTATAAAATTTACTAGAAAAAATTCGTAAACATTATTCCAAAAACTATGTAATATTGCTAATAGTAAAAATATGTATTTTAAATGTTTTGAAAGAAGCTAAAGATATAAGGTCATCATGCCTAAATAAGACGCTATTTCCAAAGTTTTCTCGCAGTTCGAATATGTTTGGCATTTTATTGAATAAGTACATACTTTACTAAGCTGAAAATTATTGTACAAGGCTTCTTTTGTTAAATAAATAACATGTTCACAGAAATTGAACTATTGCCTTAATAAAAACAACTAGTATGCGATTTCCGCATTTATGTCATTTTTGTCGCAATTTCACTCGTACACTGCAAAAAAAGTCACTCTGCCAACACTGAACCTCACGTCAGTTTTCATTTCTCGTCTAAAATTCAAACATTTAAATTCAATTAGTAATTTGAAAAAATTTTTGGCAACAAAATAAAATATTGTTCAACATTTCATTGAGACCAGAGTCTGTTTATACAGAACTAATCACACGTGTACACTGTAAAACATTTGTGTAACGTTACTCCATGAAATTGGTGGCAACCTTGCTGCCTTCAATTTTGTGGAGTACTTTAACCAATATAACCGGTGTAACATTGCTAAGTTACACTAGTAATATATGTTTAAACTACACCATTATATAAATGAAAAATTACTCCATAATGTGGAAATCGTAGCTGCCACACTGCAAATTCCCAGCACACATTGAGAACACATGTGGAGCACTTTGATTGAAAAAAAGTGTTCCAGTTACCTTAATGTGTACTGAAATGTGTTCCAGATGTGTTCCACTGTAAAGAAAGTGTTCCGACAGTATCCTGAAAGTGTTCCGAAAATGATCTGCCCAGAATATTTGTTAAATCTAAACTTGGGAACACATTTAAGAGCAGATTGGGAACACATATGGGCACACTTGTGAAATCATGGCTTTCTTTGTTACAACGATGACGACCATAAGGAGTCTTGATCGCAATCAATGTGGATTTCAAAATCAATTTGGTAAGTTAATTTTTTTTATTTACTTACTTATTTTTTGCATGCATGTATATAGTGATTATTTCTTTTGAGGCTTTCATAAATTCATAAAAACCTAGAGAACAAGAATAATAGGTGCATTGTGTGTGGGGGGGAGGGGGTGTAACATTAACATGGAAAAGAATTTTGTGCTTAATTAATTCAATTTCATATTCAATTCCACTTTCAAATACTGATCGTAATGACGTACAGTGCTATCAGGAATTGGTGAATTAAGTAGGAAAGGGTTGTCATGTAATTCCCCCCTCCCCCTTTCACAGGGCCGTGCAGAGAGACCACGTGTCCTGGTAGCAATCCAAATGCAAGCCCTCTTTTCTCTCACATCATAAACATAAATTTGCTAAGTCGAAATTTAATAAGTAAAATTACCGTCTTAGACAGGTTCTTTCCGTCTTAGAAGGTATAAATACATAATATCCTTTTCGGTTTTCCGTATGAATAAGAATTCTGTTTTACACAGGTAAATTTAAAAAACAGTAACTTCTGACTTTTTAATTTTATTATCTGCTAGATATTTAAATTAAACAATAATTAACTTAAAAAAGTACGATTACACTGTTTTGCTACTTTATTTTTAAACAAGGATCGAAGCCAGGTGCTCTAGTAGAGATGGTAACAGGTGATCAGGGACGTGCGAAGAGGAAATTACGCCCAGGGAAAAGTCTGAATTTGGCGCCCCCCTCCGGAACTTTTTCTTGTAACAGGCAAAAAATGACGTTGTGAGCATAAATTGTTGCGCCCCGTATATTTCCGGCACTATTCAGGGGCAACCGCCCCCCGGCGCTGCAGGTAATTTGTACCATTTGTCAGAGTTGATTTCAGGAAAACGTCCGAGGTTGGAGAATCCTCCCCCCCTCCAGAGCAATGAGATGTCTCCCCGGAAGATTTGTGATTTTGTGTTTTGAATGGCAAAAAAATGCACGCCCACCCCCGTAACTCTACAATGTCCCCCCCTCCCGAGCAACAGAAATCCTTCTTGCTAAAAGTGTCTAAATTCAACACTGTCATCTACCCTCCCCCCCTCCCATTTTCTACGGAATGCTCCCCAACTCCTTCAGATTTGGATATTTTTAGTGAATAATTAAAAAATAAATAAAAGTGAGATGAAAAGATAAGAGTTACATATTTTGAGCTCCGCCCCCCCCCCCCCAACCTCTAGACTACATGTCCATCTTGCTAAAGCTCTCGGCACATATAACTGTGTGACTCTTGACATCAGGAGATTTTTCAAGTTAGTTGAAACATTTTATTACAATGAAACGTGTCTTTCCCTCAAATGGAAATGTTCCCTTAACTTAAGAGCCCAAGTATACTTATAAATGGAATAAATATTGATAGCCCTTTGCTGTTTTTTCCCTTACATATTTTGCAATAAAAAAAATAATCATTAAAGTTTCTTTCGTGTGTGGGTAAGAGAGGGGAGGAGGATGCGAAATTTTCTTCTTCATTTTGTTCCAAATGAGAGGAGAAGTATAGCCCCATCCAGTGTTGAATCCAGGAAGTGGCCCGGGGGGGGGCATTCCCCACCGGAGCCCCACCTCAAATGCAAATGTTCCTTTAACTTTAGATCCCAAGTATACTTATAAATGGAATAAATATTGATAGCCCTTTGCTGTTTTTTCCCTTACAAAATTTGCAATAAAGAAAATCCTTAATGTTTCTTTCGTGTGTGTGGGTGAGAGAGGGGAGGGGGGATACGGAATTTTCTTCTTCATTTTGTTTCAAATGAGAGGAGAAGTACAGCCCCATCCAATGTTGAATCCAGGAAGTGGACCGGGGGGGGACATTCCCCCACCAGAGCCTTAGAAGTCCCTCCCGGAGAAAAGTGTCTGAATTTAACACTGGCCCCACCTCACCCCTTGAGCAGGTGATGGGTGCAACTCTGCTTCTCCTCTTCCCAGTCACTAATGATGAACGCAGTACTTATATAATTATTATTATTATTATTTTAAAATATTGAATCTAAATTGCATTACTGTATTGACCTAATTCTTATTTGATCTAAAATGCGGTCGGTATCTTGACACAGTACATTCTAAATTAAACAATTAATACATTCTAAATTAAACAATTAATACAGTATAAAACTTCTCACTTGCAAATAATAAGCTTTCGACGCAAACAATTTGACAAGGCGAGCAGATAATTTTTTCCGAAGTACTGTAGTCGAAAGTTTTTATCAAGTTGGTGTGGCAACATCATCGCGTCGCGCGGGAAGTGGAAGCTGTTTGTTTATGTTTTCATATGGACGCTTACATTCGATCCGGCATTTCTGCACTCTTTTTTTATATATTTATTAGTATAACCGGAAGATTACACACCGGAAGATTTGCAACAATTTTCTGTGGTACGTATTCTATTGCATTTTGTTTTTGTTAATCAAATTAATTAGTTTTCAGCCTAATTTCTTTTACATAGGCACGTCATCTCCATTTTATTGTGACATGCGAGATTTGCCAGTAAAGGCAGGTGCCTTAGGCAGGTATTCAGATGTCTCATAAGGAACACTAACTGTTTTAAGATTCCTTAAATCTGAGTGAAAACTAAAATTTGATATTCAGATGGCATCCATATTGTTTATTGAACATCGTTCGATGTAAAAAACGTAGTTAATTTGCATACTAAGTATATCTATATTGTATGTTAATCTGTAATCTTCCGTTTTTATATTAATCAAATGATTTTATAATCTTAGTAACAGTATACAGTAAACTCTCTCAAATCTTACATCTTGAAGCCAGTAGTTGTGCATTGTGTAAATGTTTTGTTTACATTTTTTTTAAATATAATTTGGATGTACTTAAATGTTAAAAAATATAATGAATGCTTAAAATAATTAAGTAAAATATTAATTTTATAATTAATAATTTTTTAATGTTTTCTTTTGCTGTCATTTTTTATTAGAAGTATTTGGAATCATCCATATTAAGGCCCCTGTCTTCGCTCGAGGAAACGCTAGAGAGCTAATGCTATTCCTATGGGGAAGCATTTTTCTAATAACTCTTTCGCATTTTGACATTTTTGAATAATTTTTTTGCATTGGATAGCTGAGAAGCATGCCGACAGCGCACCTTTTTTACTTTTTCGATTTTGGTTGCAGATATATTTTTTAAAAGGCACTTTCAGTTTTGAAACCGGTTTTGAAAGTGAAACTAACTTTGTAAAAAATATCTGTAACCAAAATCGAAAAAGTAAAAAAGGTGCACTGTCGGCATTCACCTCAGTTATCCAATGCAAAAAAAATTATCCAAAAATGTCAAAATGCGAAAGAGTTATTAGAAAAATGCTTCCCCATAGGAATAGCATTAGCTCGGGAGCATTTCCTCGAGCAAGGACAAGGGCCTTAAGGAGCTGTGCATATATAACTATTATCACTTTAGGGGGGCGGGGAGGGGTGTCTCTCTGGCATTGGCAGATGATATCTCTAGGGGAGGGTGGGTTTGTCTATTGATATCGATATCATTTTTGAACCAACAAAAATTTTCCTTTTTTACTCATGGCATAGTCTTTGATTCAAAATAGTATGTTCTTTTTTTTTAATCTATTTTTATGACAATGCAAAACCGTGATTGAAATTACGAAATTATTATAAAGTTGATTAATTCTAAAACATGGAAATCCTCAACATTTCACATTTCTATTTTTCTTTATAAGTGTATGCATTGATAATTGCTGTTCGACAATGCAAAGTGTATTTGAAATGAAACTTGTGTTTACTAATAAATAAAAGAGAAAGAATGTTGTTTGCTTGTTTCATTGATAAAAATTTCTATGTATACCTCCCTTCCGTCTCTCCCCATTCATGAGTGGTAAGTTGTGCAAGAAGACACTATTATTGTTAAATAGATTATGTTATAAAAAGCTATTAGTTACAAATTATAAGATTCCTTTAAATAGTAAGTATTTGTTTTAAGTGTTACTTCATATATATTTCATATATAATGTGATTCATATCTTATGTATAAAGTGCTATTTTATTAACTTCCCTTATTTTGAATCAATAATACATTAAAAAAGCAATGTAATTACTTTTATATATCACTCTAAATCCCATAAATAAATTTTAAAAGTAAAAAAAAAAATTGACATTGATAACGATACTATGAGGGGGGGGGGATTTTATATAGTCTATTTAGTTTTCAAAGGGATAAATTCCCTTCCTGTGCAAATTAATTTTATTTCAGATCTGATAAACTCTGCTTTTGGTTCAGGTTGATTTTATGTTGAATGTAGATTGCTGCAAGTTGGGTTCGGGTTAATTTAATTTTTCAAAAGTTAGTTCAGTATATATTATTTCTGATTAAAAATTAAACCTATAACAGGGCTTGAATTTCAGGGCGGGATGGCGGGATTCGCGCCCAAAATTTTGAAATCCCGCCCAAAAGAATAACGTGGACGGGAGGCTCCCGCCGAAACAATTTTGCATTTTGAAACTATGATCAACTCCCACGACCGTTTTGCGAATTTTATGATATTTTCGTGCAAGTAATCGACACATTTTGCGAGTTTTTTTACAGCGAAAAATCATTGAAAATCACGATTTTTTCCGCGACTGATTGGCAAATTTCGCAATCTCTTTCCTGCAATCGATTGATGAGTTTCGTTCTATTTTCCGCGGCGAAATAGAGGTGATTCTGTTCGGAATTTCCCCCTCCCCGCCCCCCACACACAAAAAAAAATAATGCATTCATTTCCAAAAATTATGAAACAGTGATGCCGCGGACGCGCTATTGCGCGTAAAGTACGCAAAAGATCGGATATGACACACAAAAGAAACAGCTATTACACGTTTCACAAGACGCGTGATTTCGTAAAAGTTTGCTAAAAAACGGCAAATATTGTTAAAAGATCGCGAAAAGACAACTAATTTCCGGCAAATTTCGTCAAAAGATTCTCGAAAGAATGCCTAATTTCGTGACAGAATTCTGTAAAACGGCAGTTTTTGTCAAAAAGGTCGCGAAAAAACGACAAATTTCGTCCACAAATCACGACAAACGGCAATTTTCGTAAAAAAATCGCGATAAAACATCAGATTTCATCAAAAGATTGCGAAAAAATGGCAAATTTCCTCAGAAAATTCACGAATAAACGTCACATTTCGTCCAAAAATCGTGAAAAACGACAAATTTCGACAAAAGATTCACTATAAACGATAAATTCCCGCGAAGTATCACGAAAAACGGCAATTTTCGTAAAAAAAAATCGCGATAAAACATCAGATTTCATTAAAAGATCGCGAAAAAATGGCTAATTTCCTCAGAAAATTCCCGAAAAAAAAACCGTCAAATTTCGTCCAAAAATCGCGAAAAACGACAAATTTCGACAAAAGATTCACTATAAACAACAAATTTCCCGAAAATATTGCGAAAAACGGCAATTTTCGTAAAAAAAAAATATCGCAATAAAACATCAGATTTCATTAAAAGATCGCGAAAAAATGGCTAATTTCCTCAGAAAATTCACGAAAAAAAACGTCAAATTTCCCGAAAATATCGCGAAAAACTGCAATTTTCGTAAAAAAAATCGCGATAAAACATCAGATTTCATTAAAAGATCGCGAAAAAATGGCTAATTTCCTCAGAAAATTCACGATAAACGGCAAATTTCGTCAAAAAATCCCAAAAAAACGGCAGATTTCGGGAAAAGATCGTAAAAAACGACAGATTTCATCAAAAGATACAGAAAAAATGCAACTTTCGTCAAAGGGAACCTCTCTTCCCTTCCTCCCCCCAAAAATATTACGGGGAGTGTATTTTTCTGTTCAACAAACTAATTTTCCTGCTTCAATATATTTTTTTTTCTTTGCTGTTCTAAAATCAGTTTCTGACAGCTCCAAATCTTTCTGAGTGAGTGCAATTCCTGAAAGCAACCATTCATAAAACAAAAAAGTATCCCTTTACTCAACAAAGTATTCATTTTTTAAGGAAGTCTCTTTCGATGAATTTGAGTTGCCCCTTTTTTAAAGAAATGCAAACAATAGTGATACTTCTTATTTTCTACACTCAAATAAGTATTATTTTATGATTAAATTTGTATCTTGCACATTTAATATACAGAAAAATAATATTGGTTATAACAATTAATTATAAATATAAATTTATTAAATTAATTAGAAGTTTTATTAATTATTATTAAAACAATAATTAGACCTGTGACAAAAATAATTAGCACCGGGAGGAAATTTACCGCCAGTAAAAACTAGACAAAAGTTTTTTTTACACATTTCGCATAATTATTCTGAATTGTTGATAAAAATTGCTTCAGTGATATTTTTTTACGTCTGTATTCTGGTAATTCTTTAAATAGCACATAAAATAATGGCGGTTTTAAAAAAATTTTCTCCCTCCCAAACAGCCAAACTCCCCTCCATTTATAAATGTTGGTAGGGAGACTCCCCTCCTTCGAAAAATTGAATTTCAAGCCCTGTATAACAATAAACAGATATGTTTGTGTATGTGTTGTTTTTCAAGTTTCGTTTTTTGTCGAAATTGACATTTTTTTGTGATTCTGTGATGAAATTTGTATTTTTTTAGCAGACTTTTGACTAGATTCGCATTTATTCGGAAACCCCCTGACAAAATTCACATCTTTTTTGTGATTCTTCAAAAGAATTTGCATTTTTTTAGCAGCCTTTTTACAAAATTAGTGTTTATTAATGACCCATTGACAAAATTTACATTTTTTTCTGCGATGCATTGTTGAAATTTGCACACTTAACATGATTCTGGCACAATTCGGATTTATTAAGTGATCCTTTGTCGAATTTTGCATTCATTAAGCTATCCAAAGGCAATTCTGTTCTGTATTTTCTGAAAATCATAGATTTTTGGTTCCGGAAAGAAAAAAAAAAAAAAAAAAAAAAAAGAATCCTCATCAATCCGGAAAGTTATAGACAAAAACATATCACGAATTTCAACAAATCGTTGCCCAGAAAAAATTAATTCCGCAAATCGTTGGCAAAAAATCATAAATATTGTAAGAAGTTTGCAAGGAAAACACAAATTTCGTTAGATAATTGTGAAAAAACTCAAATTTCGTTTGAAGATCGGGAAAAAAACCCCTGAATTTTATAAAACAATTGTGAAAGAAAAACACAAATTTCATCAAAGATTTGCAAAAAAAAAAAATAAAGGGCAAACTTCGTCAAATGGCTGCAGAAAAAACACAAAGTCAAAAGTAAATCCCTCCCCCCTCCCCTTTCAAATAATCTGCTGTAACTTTTCAGAAATTTGCTGTAAATTTCAAAAAAGTTTTTACTCAGAATTTACCTTGAAGAACCCTTTGCGTTTTCGAAATTTTGCGTTTTCCTGCAATCCTTTAAAGAAATTAGCGGTTTTTTTTTTTTCGATCTTTTGATAAAATTCACATTTATTTTGAGATTCTTTCATGAAATTTTCACATTTTTTAAGCAGCATTTTGATGAATTTGGGTTCATATGATGGGACGTGTGAAGAGAAAACTGCGGTCAAAAATGATACTTTATTTAAATGATACTTCTTACCGGCCAAAAATGATGTTGTTAGTAGAAAATCGGTTTCCCTAAATTTCTGCACTCAGGGCGACTGTCCTCTTTCACACGATGCTGGCTGATATGGCGATCCTTTCACAAAAATCACATTTAAAAAAATTAATTATGATTATGGTTTCATGAACAAAAATTGCCTTGATAGCTATTACTATTTTCAAAAGTTTTTCTTCCTTGTTTAAGGATTTTTATTTGGGAAAAGCAAAGGAGAATCAGAATAAAATTTACCATTTTAATCCTTCTCATGGTTAATTTTCTTAAGGGTGTATTCTGATCAAATCTGCCTATTTTCAGATTTATTTTTAAATTCATTTTTACTCTGAAATGCACCAAAATTTAAAAATCTCTTATTTAGAAACTACACAAGGTGCCGTGATTGTTGATTTTTTGATAAATGTAGAAAATGTTGTAAAAAAAGGCTGTCAAGAACAGCGTTTTGGAAAAAATCTTCCGATGTGGGAGATTTTTGAATGAAAAAAAGGGGTCATGCTGAGAAAATAATTACTTATAAATCAAATTCTAATGAATGGAGCGCAAAATGACATCACACGGCACCTTGTACATCACTCCAAAAATTCTCTCAGCAAGTTTCATATTTCTACTTTAAAAAATGAGCCTGAAAATGAATCGGAAAATTTTGAGCTGTTGAAGGTGGAAAATAATTTTTTCGAATATACCATTAAGTTATACTTTACAAACAACAAATAAATAATGTAAAAACATTCTATTTTATTTAAATATGATTTTCTTTCTAATTAATTTAAATATATTTATAAATTGACAGTTAAAATTAAAAAATGTGAAAAGTTTTAAAAAATGTGTTTTTAAAAGGTTTTATTAAGTATTGGATTCGGCTGAATACTTTTATATTTGGCCAAACCGAATAATCGGCAGGCCGAATAATTTCATATTCGGCTTAACTGAATAGTTTCATATTTGGCCTAACCGAATATTCGGTAACATGTCTGAATACCGAATAGATATTGAATTTTCGGTGCATCCCTATTTAGAATTAGTTTTTCTCTTTAAATTTACTTTCATTTTTGTCTAATGCAGTGCAATAATAAAGTTTAATTAAATTGTGGCTTAATTAGTGACTTTTGAATTTTTAGTACCCTACATTTTTCACTGGATAAATGTTTTTCAACCTGGTTTCCTACACAATTGTTGCTAATTCCTGTCACTCTTAAGCATTGTCATACATTTTTTTAAACACCCTGTATATGTCAGATTTTTTTTTTATAAAGAAAAAATGTATGTTTTCTTTCTGATTTTTTTTTTTAAATGATTTTAGGATATTCTGTTACCTATGGTAGATATCTGTGGTGCCTACTCCAGACCAAAGAAAATCAGGCGAAAAAAAACGCTGATAGCATCATTTACGATTAAGGTATAGCTAATTTATTGTTTATTAATTTTAGTTGATGCATTTTATTCTAAGAAAATGCTGCACATTTATTGTCTCTGTTATGAAAAATCTTGCTCATAGGCATGTATTTAAAAATTTATGCAATTCCAATTACTTTTTTTTACGGGCAACAAGTGGCAGTAATTTCCCTGATGGTAAGATTTCTTGAGGAAAATTTCAAGCTATGTTATCAACTTATAAAATGTGATTGTATATTTATGTACCTCCACTACGGAAAAAAACAGTTAAAAATAAACATTTATTGCAATAATCTATTCAATCATAATCAAAAAATGCTTTTTTATGTTAATTTCTTTATAGTACTTTTATAATTACCATATTTTCAGGTGTATAGTCCGCGGCTTATACAAGAAAAAAACCTTCCAAAAAGCCGCTGCGGTTTATACACGGTGCGGGTTATACAAAGATTTTTTTTTTAATTGGAAATCGTGATTTTTTTTTCTACAACTTTTAAACCTCAAAAAATTTGAAAAAAATATAAAATTTTTTTAATTTTCTTCGCTATGCCGCGAAATTTAGAGAGTTCTCCCATGTTTGTAAAGGCTTTTTTTTACTGCTTAAATACTTATTTCTGGGTTTGGAAGAACTGTCGCAACTATCGCCTAGTATTGCACTGATAGATCTATAATAGCTACCAAATATACTAGCGTATAGGTCGTGAAATTTTAGACAAAAAAAGAACATCAAAGTGGGGGGGTCGACTTAAGTGCGAGACCTAAAAAAAATAAAATATAAATAAAATATCAGAAAATAATTTGCTAGCGAATTGGTGCTGCAGCACCCCATTGTGTTTGTAGAATACAAAATCCAAAAACCAGAACCCTTCCAACCTCGACGATTCTGAATTTAACATCATTTAAGATTTAGTTTACTTTAAAAAAAAAAAATCTACCCTATCCTGTTGCAAAGAACAAAAGAAAGTGCGTGATTTATGTCATTTCGGAATGATTCAGAGCTGTCGATCTTTTCCGAAACGGTTCCAAGGAATCGTTCCTTTACATTTTGAGTCGTTTATATTTTTTATTTTGTATATTTTGAGTCGCTTATGAGTCGTTTAATTTCGGAACGAGTTCAAGGAATCGAACATTTCCGGAGTCGTTTCATTTCAGAAGAGTCCGAGGAATCGTTCCTTTTCAGAGTTGGTGCATTTCGGACCGATTCAGAGGATTCGATCCTTTTGTTAACCAATGACCTAAGATACATATACATTTTGAGTCTGAAATTTTGAATTTATCACAGATTTTTAATTTTCAGAAATTCAGAAAAAAAAAATGTGCGTAAATGCCACATCACTTGAAATTTGATCTTAAAACACGTAAACGCCGCGACATTTCTTCTGAAAATTACATTACTGAAAATCTTAATTTTTTAGACGAATTACTGTAGGTATTATGCATCATGAAAAGTTTGGTAAATTTGTGTTAAAAATTAAGACTAATGGCTTCTAATTTCGAACCCTGATCGAAATATACGTTTGTAAACGGTGTATATCCCGCGGTCTATACACCGATGCATCTCCGCGGGTTATACATGAACTTTTTTTACTGCACTCGTCAATTTAAGGGTGCGGGTTATACACCCGAATATACAGTATTATATTTTCAAAGATTTTAACACACATAACTTGGTCATCTTAGATTGATTTATGCTCTTAAATTGACAGTAAGAATACAAAACAGAGCGTTTGAGATTGAAAAATCTAGAAAGTGTGTATTTTACATTTTTCTGTGAAATTTAAAGTCTCATAATTGTTTTGAATTTAGAACAAAGGCAGAAATGCAATTAAAAAACCATAAACTTAAACCATCTGTGCTGCATGAAATGACCACTCTTTTAGCCTAAGATGTCTCGAAGCTAATTGCTGCCCTTTTTCAAAACAAATGACCAGTTTTCATTTAACTAATGCATACAATAGATGCTCTCACAATTTTAAATGCAATATTTGACCTTTAACTGAATCACTTTCTTGAGCAGAATTTTATTCAACAAAATCATAGATTCCAAGTAAGTCAAAAAAATTTTTATATTAACTTTGATTTTGATTTATAAAAGAAGCTAATTGGCTTAACTAGTGATTCATTTAAGAGGCTATGTTTTAGCTCTGAGATGTTCTTACCCCCCCTCCCCCTTTAGCTTTCACTGTACAACTGAGCAAGGTATATCAAAAAGTGTTAAATCAAGAATCAAATAAGTATCTATCTCAGGAAAAGTCTGTCCAATATGAAGTGTGATGTGAGACTACAATGTGCTGCTATACTAGCCTCACAATGAGCTTTCATACTGTTTATGAGAGTATCAATAAATTAACACCTTCATAAACAGTATGCGAGCTTGTTGTGTGAGGTTCTGAGATAAATGCTTTATCTCTGATTCATTATTTAATACTTTTTATATTAGCCTGTTTGTTGATTTACAATTACAATTTTTTTTTCCATAGTATTATGTTATATTCTTTCTTCCTTTGTAATGTACTTCTGTGCCAAATTTTGTAGCAACCCAGTGTCAGTAATTCAGCAGTTTTATGTTTATGACCTTAATTTTGAACATGAGTATGCATAGTTATATTTTTAGTTTTTTAATGTACAATAAATTTTTAAATCCTTTATTAAAGTTATTTTTTAGGTTATATCAGATTTTGTCAAAATTTAAACTGTATATACTTATGTTGTTAAGCAAATCTCTGCTACTTTTATTTCTATTTTTGGCCAATACCTTTATAATAATTAATAAGCTTATTGGTGAAAACTAATTTATGTCTATTCCTTAACTACTTTTCCTTATTTTTGAGCAATAATGAATGTTGCATTATAATATATACCGAAGTGAGCCATAATTATCGAAACATTATGCTGTCTTCTTAAATATTGTGCTTAGTAAAATACTTCCAATTGCAAAATTTCATTCAAAATAATGTGAAAATTTTGATAAGATAAGTGGTAATTCCATGGGGGGGGGGGGAGGCCTGTTTGAAAAAATACGAAGATTAAATATTAATAGCCCCCCCCCCTCCCAGGATAAAAATTCCAATTAGGGAAACTTCCCTTATTCAGTCCCGAATTATACACAAAAAATTGTATCTTCATATCTGCAAAACTCAGAGTTATACCCATTTAAATAATTCATCAGGTTTTAAGGGACACAAATTGAAATGCATACAATTCAAGAAATAATGTTCCTTTAACAATTCTAGGAATTTTTCAAAGAGGCAACACTATTCTATACAAAGGGTACATTACATTTATTTTCAAACAGGGAATACTTAAAAAAAAAAGGGCACACTTGTACTTTGTTCCACTAAAATATTTTGAACTGCTTTGTTTAGAGTCCCCTAAAATTTGCGATATTTTCCCAGAATCAATTAAATTGCCACAAGACACACGGGAAATGTTAAAAAGGGTCATTGGGCACATTGGAAATGTTTAAAAGAGCCACCGGACCCATAAAAGAAGTTAAAAGGACCACCAGGCACTGCGCCCTGATAAAATGGTTTAGAGTTAACACTATATATAATGTGATCTGCGGTGAGAGTATCAGAGCTCAATGCTTTTGGACACAGGATGTTGTTAGACATGGTTAAGTTTTGGAATAATATAGCAGTTTATATTTTTCAAACACTTACATTTTTTGACAATCCAAATTATATTATATTTGGACGTATCTTTTTTCAGTTATATCACTGCAGCTGATGATGTACCTATCTTATACCTCTTTCTTTAATGCTTTAGTGTTAACTCAAGAAAAAGGGCCGCCGGGTGGGAATTTTCTAAAAAGGGGACACTATTCTGTAAAAAGGGTACACTTGTACCTTGTTCACCCAAAATATTTTGAACTGGTTTGTTTAGAATATCCTAGAATTTGCATTATTTCTCCATGATCAATTCAATTGACGCTGAGCGCAAATGAAATTTAAAAAAAGATCACCAGGTGCATCAGAAGGATTTAAAAGAGCCACCAGGTACATAAAAGAAATACAAAAGGTTGTCAGGTGCTGCACCCTGCTAAAGCAGTTTAAAGTCGACACTATACTTATTATATTTAAGTAAAATTTAAAATTGTCATTAATTTTTTTTAATATACATTATGTATCTGATTATTATTTTTTTTCTTTAGAAGGATGACAAATTTCAGACAAAAGCTGAAGAATGTGCCAGCCTCTCGATCACCAAGTGCAATAGTATTCATTAAAGACATGCTAATCGCCTATGTTGCTGTCCTGTATTGTTAGCAGTTATTAAGTAAAACCTCAGCAGGTGTAATGGAGTTATGAACTGTACTGTTATCAATCGATTACATTTTGAAACTAAATTATCCTCTGCAATATATGTGAAAGCAATGGGACCATTAGGAGTTCCTGTGTTCGACCAGCATAATTATAAACTTTGAATAAAGCCATAATTGTTTTAGCCCTGCTAAAATGTAATTTTCAAAAGATAAAATAATGTGAAGCAGTTTGAATGTATCTTATTTAAAGATAATAAAAGTTGTGAACTAATTTGAATAATGGGCTAAAGTTTAAATTTCCGTTGTTGTTATTGTTATACATAAGTAATAATTGAAAAAAAAAACTTCAATATTTTTATTAAACTTCTGTGAAAATGTATGTTATTTTATTTTTTATGTCATATATCTTTTATTTTTTTTTTTCTTAATTTTTTACATTTTAATCCATGAAGTATGATCTCTAGGAAGTTTTATAATTATATCCAGGGTTTTAAAAGATCATAAAAAAAAAAAAAAAACTAATGGATTTAACAAAAAGATTTGTATAACCTGTAACGTAAAAAAATTCCTTCAGGTTTCAACTGTGGTACTTGTTGGTAAATAGCAGATCTTGTATGATTAAGTAAGTGCTTATAATTCGACTTAAGAATAAATATTCACATGTATTAGGCAAAAAAATAGAAAACCATCTGATAGACCAAAAATTAAACATAGCATAATGGTGAATTAATTGAAATTATATTAGAAGAATAATTTTTATTGCTTGTTACAATCAGCATTAAGAGTAAATTTATTTTGTTTTGATTTTGAGTGTACATTTGCTTACCTCAAATTAAACAGCTATTCAAATTTTACAATTTATGAATTGAGTAAACTCAAAGTCAACATTAATCCAATTAACTCAATGTTCTGCTTACATTGAATTCTTCAAATCCCGAAGCTTTTTAAAAGTGAATGACTGTGAACATTTTTATTGTTTTTATGGAAGGTGGGGGGGGGAGATAATTTTTTCCTCTGTTGCATGACATTTGATCTACGAGTTTGCTGTGTACTATACATTTTTATACAGTTTATTTATTTCTCTAATATTTGTAATGTAAGTTTTCTCTTTTAAAAGAATAAACCTTGATCTTGATATACAAGCTTGCATTATTCAGCTATGTATTAGAGAAATATATCCACCATGTGTCAGGTAAGCTAGAAGTTGCAACAGGATATGCAAATCTTTTGGGTGTACATTTGTCTCTTAAAAAAATATGTTATATTGTTGGCATTGTTAAATCTGCATTATTCCCAATTCTCTATCATCTGCACTTTCTTTTCAGATTTAAACAAATGCAAATTGCTCTATGAGGTTTGTAAGAAAAAAATAATAAATTAGCAAATCCATATTTAGTGAATTTTCAAAGAAATGGTTAGTTATTTAAGAATTCTAATGCAGTTCATTATTTAAAAGAACAGTTTTTATATTGAAGCTCGTGATCAGAAACCAATAAATAGATTGTACTAAATGGCATAGCAGATTCTGTGTTTAGGAAATTAAACAATCAATAAAATTATTCTGTGTAAACTTTTTTTTTTAACATTATTAATTCTCTATAAATTATTAATTTCAACAATCGATGTTGTTAATTTTAATGTTTTATTTGTATGCTATATTTTCCTGCGGTATTTTTAACTTTTATTAACAATTATATTGTGTATAATTTTGCTCTAAATTATTAAATTGTTTTCACAATGCAGTTTAAATTTTTGTAATAATAATTAGATTCAAACAAAAAATTGTAAACAAAATTATGATCTAAAATCCATCAATCTTTCAGCCTCAATGTTGGCCAATTTGACAGAGACAATACAATATATATTCTTTTTCACTGCATACTGACATCAGGCTTTTCCAGTTTAATCTCAAATTAGTTGTCTGAGCATTTAAAATATTTTATTTTATTGGAGAATAACAGGAATGCATGCAACATTTTGTCCGTTTAAAAGTAATGCTCACCTCAATAAACAAATTGTCTGAAATGGTTAATGTGTAAATACTTTTGGTCATAAAAAACTTCATTGAAAATATATGTGCACCTGCAGAAACTATGTAGAAAAATTGTATAAAAGAAAATTTTTTAAAATATGTTCGGAAAAGTGTGCTAGAATGTGTACTAGAAAAAGATCAGTATTCCACAAGCATTATAAAAAGTGTTCCAGAAAGTGCGCTGAAAAGTGCTCCAAAAAAGGTGACAAAATGTGTTCCAAAAAGTGTTCTCAAATGTGTTCTAGAAAGTGCACTGGAAAGAAATAAGTATTCCATATGTGTTCTAAAATCTGTTCTGAAAAGTGCACTAAAAAGTGTTCTAAAAAAGGAGACAAATATGTGTTCTGAAAAGCATTCTCAAATGTGTTCCTTAAGTGTTCTGAGAAGTATTCTAAAAACTGTTCCAAAAAAGTGTTCTAAAAAAGGAGACAAAATAAGTGTTCTAAAAAGTGTTCTGAAAAGTGTTTTAAGATTTGCAGTGCACCTATTTTATGAAGTAACGTAACACAAATGTTTTACAGTGTAAGAGACAGCCTTCATTTAAAAAAAAAATAATTTTCATATTTGTCGTCTTTTAGTCCACAAGCATTGCAAAAATAGGAGTTAGATAAATTCGTTTCACGTCACGTTTAATACACCAATCATCATTTCTTCCATGGGATGTTGTTTTGCGCACCATGTACAGAAAAATCTATAGAACTCATCAATTAACCATTATGAGCCTTCTTTTTGAGTATCGTGGATTCATACTACTGATTTCATGCAGCTCTGGAATGCAGTAAATTACTTCTTTACGTCATTGAGTTCGCACAAATGTAGCTGTCGATCCTTAATCATTTTCACACAAATTATTAGCACGCCGTTTATATTACGCGTAGTTTTTATTTCCATGCCCTGTAAAATATAGATACATGTAAAATTGCTAAGACTTTTCTAGGACAATTAAACTTAGGCCTAGAACAATTTATGTAAACGGCAACAACAAAAAATTATGTAACAGATACACTTTTAAACTGTAAATAAATAAAAAAAAAACTGTAAGTTTACTAAGATTTTTTTTTTTTTGGAAAACTAGAATGCTTAGAATATTTTATGTAAATAATATACCCGATATACAGATAAACTTTAATAAGATTTTTGTAATTTTAGTAGATTCTTTTACAAACCTGCAATTTTTGTAGCTTTGCAAAAACGATTTTTTTAGATTTTGCATCTTTTTTTTTTTTTTTTTTGATACACTGATAAAATTTTAATTAGAATACAGATATCTCTTTATATCTGTATCATTTCATCTTTTTTTTTTTTTTACAGTGTGTGTCAGTCTTTTTTTTGTGTCAGTCGAAGAAGTGGAATGTATTTGAGAACCATTTGAATTAGGGAACTTATTTCTTCCTAACCTTATGCTTATATATAGAACTATAAAAAAAAAAGATTTTTAAATAACCCCGAAAGCAAAGTGTTTGATAACGTATTTACAAAACTTTAATCATTTTCAAAAAATTTCAGCGTTACCAAAAAAGCTTATTTCGGATTCGTAAAGCGTTAAAAGTGTGATTTATCTGAATTACCTCAGTTCGTTGATAAGACATCAGATTTTTTCAGTGAGTTGAAAACGATTCACAAACTTAAAATAAGAAAAAAATATTGTTTATATATTTAAGAAGATATGATATTTTAAAGAATTACTATCTCGAAGGAAATGGATTATACCTTAATATTAATATTTAACAAAAAGATTCTTTTAAAACATAAAACTATTGTATCAGGGATTATATAATACTAAAAAAAATTAAAGCATACAAGTATTTTATGTGAATTTCAAATAATGGTTAAATGGAAAAATTAAAATCACAAAAAGTAGCATTTTTTTACCCTTAAGAAGCCACTGCAGTCAAGCAAAAGGACAAGTTTTATACTATCTTTATGGAAGAATTTTATGAGGATATGTCGGCTGCATATCAGTATTTTTAAATGTTTTATCTGTTTCGGATAGCTGAGTATAGATAGCTGTGATCTGTACAAAGGCTGTTTTATATTTATTTGATTTTGTTTATAAATATTTTAAAGAAGACACTTTCATTTTTGGAACCAGTTTCGACAATGAAGGCGTCTTCATTTACAAAAATCTGTAATCAATAGCGAAAAGGTAAAAAATGGCCTTTGTACAGACCAATCGCAGCAATTCATTGCAAGAAAAAAAAAGAGAGAGAGAGAGATTTAAAATTATAGAAATGCAACCGAGACATTTTTATTAATTTCTTCCACAGGATTAACACTAGCGAACAAGTTTTTTTGCGGGACTAAAACAGCCCCTTAAAGGACTACACTGTAAAAAAAAATCTGTAAAGGTACTAGGAAACTGGGATTCCAAGAACTTTTCATGTAACGGTAACAGAAAAAATCCATGTAACCGATTCTAAAACTTGAGTTTTTGTTGTTACCGTTACAGGAAAAGTTCTTGGAATCCCAGTTTCCTAGATAAAGTGTAGTACCTTTACAGATTTTTTTTTACAGTGTACATCACAGAAATTCTTAATGAGAAATTATAACAAATAAATGTGTAAATAAAAATAACAAGTTTGCTAAATAATGCACAAATTGTTGCAAACATTAAAAACTATACAAATAAACCCCACTAAAAAAAATCTGTAGAAAATCTATAGCTTTTTGGCCCAAAGTCTGAGGGAAATCCGAAGGTATTTGGCCCATTATGCAGATATTTTTAAGAATATCTTTAAAAATTCTGCAGATATTTTAAAGATAAAGCTAAGTCTGCAAATGTTCTTGAAATTTCTCCAGAATTTCTATAGAAAATGGCAATTTCTTTAGCTAATCTGAAGATTATTTTTAGTGGGGAAGATAATCAACGTTTTGATCTTCAACTGTGATCTTAATCAGAAAAATGCCGTTATACTGCTTCCAAACAGAGTAAAATTGCCTTGAAATTTAAAAATTCGTTATATTACCGGTCAATTATTGCTTTAGCCAATCATAAACAGGAAAACATGATCGCCAACATTTATACTGCTATTGATGGCCTACAGAACAAATTCATTGAAATTATGATTAATGAAGTTTGTAACAATCACATTCAATATCCCTACACTTTGGTTTCATACGTTAAAATAATCTTTACAACTAGTTCTTTTCATCTTACACTTTTCAACATGAGATCATGCTAGATGATTCTTCTTTGTTAAGCCATTTAAATGTTTATTCTAATTTTTGTTAGGTAAATGTTGGTAAATCCATGTTTCCCTGTTTATGATTGGTTATATGCTTCTTGGTTTGACTGGTAATATAAAGAACTTCTTCATTTCAAGACGGTTTTACTTAGTTTGGAAGCGATATAAGAGGGTTTTCCAGATGAAGATTGAAAGATTGATTATCTTAACTTTAATGTTTGTATAGTTTTTAAACATTTCAACAATTTGTATACCATTTGGTAAACTTCTTATTTTTATTTCCCCATTTTTTGTAACATTTCATGGTATAAATGTCCAGCTCTTTCACTGAGAAATTATAATTTAATGAAAAACAATTTTTTAAAATATAAATTTAGTGTTCCATCTATACTAATAAAAGAACAAAGAGTTCTGTCTGCGTGTGTGTGTGTGTCTGTGTCTGCGATGGCTAGCAAAATCTACAGCACGTACGTAGCTCAAAATTTTTTTGAGAGTAGCCCATTACCTCTCCTGATGCACCTGAGGCTCAGAATTTTAATTTTTTGATTAGTTTCATAGATATTAATTATGAAGCGGAACTCACTCTCATCAAAAAGTCATTTTTTAAATGTTCTGGGAAAGAAAACCTTTGCACATGCGCAGAAACTCAATTACGCATCTAATCGGGGGAAGAACCTTTTTCCCCCGTTTATTTCTGTTTTTGGATCATTTTGTTTAAATCCAAATCAACCGAACTGCTCGACGTAGTTAAACTTAAGAGACATATTTCGAAAGATCATATTTTTAGGTCTCAAATGCAATAATCAATTCGAAAAAATGTTGCAGTTAACCCTTTGAAAACGAATATTCAAAAATGGTCGTTTTTTCCAAAACTATTTTTCTCCCTTTTGTCAATGCCCCTCCAGAGCGTAATTTTTAAGATATAAACAAACCAAAAAGAAGATCTTAAAGTTGAAACTTTCTTCTGACTGATGGTGTAATTGGTTTTAAAATATTTGGATTTTAACCCTTTCAAATGCACTGGCAAAAGAAGGTTACGACTCGCAGAGAGGGTATTTTTTCCATGCTAAAATTATCTTAACGTGCATATTTCAACTCAATCTTTTAAAATCTTCTCAATAGACCAAATTTATACTCCCTACAAAAAAATCGACATGTTCGGACGGATAGAAATATTTTTTACAAGATAAAATGTGCGAAAATTTTGATGAAATCAATAAAAAACAGATCGTTTTCATTACAGTTTTGACTTAGCAAAACGCAATCCTATAGGTACCGGTAAACAAAAAACATATTCTTTAAGCTTAAAAACATTTTTATAATCTATGATGCAATCGGTTTTTAAAATATAAGATTTAACCCTTTCAAATACACAGGCAAAAGGAGGCACTTTGCGACTCACAAATAGAATATTTTTTTTCTACGCTAAAAGTATCTAAGCGTACATATTTCAGCCCAAACTTTTAAAAGCATCTAAATAGATCAAATTTTCACCTTCTTAAAAATTTTTAAAACGTTCGGACGAGTAGAAATAATTTTTACAAAATAAAAAGTGCGAAAAATTTGAGGAAATCAATAAAAACCAGATCGTTTCACTGAGGTTTCGCCTTTGCAGGGCGCAATTCTATATACGTCCTGACAAACCGAAACTATTTTCTTAAAGCGAAAACATTCTCATAATTTATGTTGCAATTTGTTAAAAAATATATATGAGATTTAACCCGTTCAAATACACCGACAAACACGAATTACATCCCGGCTAAAAGTAACTAGATGCCCATATTTTAGTACAATCTTTTTAGAGCTTTTCAATAAACCAGATTTACATTACTTAAAAAAATTTTGGACCTTTTGTATGGATAGAATTCTTTTTTTACAAAATAAAGTGTGTGAAAATTTTTACGAATTCAGTAAAAACCTGAATGTTCCGTCGCGGTTTCATTCGCTCTCGGTTCGCATACACTCTCAAAAAAACTTCCGTCTTTTTACAGAAAAAGTACTGGCAGCACTGCTGCCAGAAATTGTCTGTATATTGACGATTATCCGTTTATTTTTTTCTCCGTCAAAAGAGGTAAAATATCTGTCATTTGAAAAAAATTCTTGAAAATATCAATTCGGCACCGCTGAGGATCGAACTCACGATCCCAGCATTGGCAGCCAAACGCGCTACCTCGGCGCTACCGTTGTACTTTAACAAAATGCTTTAAAGAAGAACCATTCATTTCATATGGGTGCGATTGGTCTATTTCGTTACAAAGCTTTTAATTTTGAAGTTAGTTTCGGAAAGATTTCATGTTTCATGAAACTGTGGCTGTTTTTTTTTTTTTTTTTTTTTTTTTTACGTTTAGTATTAATGTACTATAAAAATGTAAGTTTTAAATATATTACGTTGATTGCTAAAGGAAAAGTTTGGGTATTATATTTTTATTCGATAAGATTTTATCCAACTTTGGATAACAAATTGTGAGAACTTTTGAATGAATAAAGAAAGTAATTGTTATTTATTTTTAAATTCGAAAACATTTTTGTCTTTATAAAACTAAATTAGACATTATTATTTGTTTATTTTGTTTTTCATTTTAAAAACAAATTCGAATTTATTACTAACAGACCCAATACGCATGCGTGCTAGAAAAAAACGGAATCTCTCCCTCATTTTTCGACCTTCGGAATGAATTCACAGATCAAATACGTTTTCTGGGAGTACGGAAATTATTAGTGAAAAAATGAGGAAAACTTAGTGTATATTGACGAATTTTTCTGACAGTGTAGTTTCCAAAAAATCAAATTACATAGAAAATAAAAAAACAAACAGCATGTGCTTTCAATTCAATATCTTTTCGCGATTTTTCCGTTTTAAAAATATAAATTTTTACAAAATGAACTTAAAGATAAAAAATCATAGAAATTTGAGTTTAATTTAAGGTTCATTTAGAAAGCAAATAACACATTTGAAAATTGAATAACATCACGGGCCCGGGCAACGCCGGGCAGGACAGCTAGTCACATTATAAAAACACGCGTCACATGTATTTGTATTTAAATAACAAGATAAAATAGAGTAAAATTTTAAATACAAGCAGTCAATAAATATTTGAAAAATTATCAAACCTATTTTGATATAATATTAAACGATTTAATAATATCTTATCTCGAAGGTATATTTATATAGCTTTCATTGCTTAAAGAAACTTCAGTTTTACTACAATTATTACATCTTTCCCCATTTGAAAATGTTTGAAATACGTATTCTCTAAAATATTATGATTTGTTGAGAAAACATTCAGATATTTAGTAAGAGATTAGATAGGCTTACCAGAAAACACGAAGAATAAATCACAATTCTCGTAATGCCTGATATAAAATATCAACATTTTGCTGATGAAATTGAATTCTAAAGAGAATACTGTTTGGATGAAAATGGATGGACTGTAATTTTAAAGATTGCAGATTTAAGGTTGTTCTAAATCTAAAGGAGCACTTTCTGACACATTATACATATATATGTTTTTTTTTCTGGCCAAAGATTTATTATATTGGCAGATGTTTAATTCCAAAACTCTTTACTCTTGTGTAATCGAAAGTCGTGCTCCTTTTTCTCGAAGATCCCTCGGAAAATATTGAAAAAATCGTTGCTTTGAATCATGTTTGCGGAAAGGAGGAAGGAAAAGGGAAGTTTTTTTTTTTTTTTTTTTTTTTTACCATTGGAAACACATAATCTCAAAATTTCCGGGAAAGACTTTTAATTGCTCCGGAGGGGAATGTCCCCCCCGGGCCACCCCCTGAACTGAATACTGTTTCGAACGCCATACCGTGAGAGAAGAGATAAACCGGACGTCTTGTGACTTAAATTGCTTAGAATTCGATAATTAATTAGTTAACCCTTTCCAGCGTAGTGTTACCACTCCGGCAACACCTAATTTTAACTCCAAACATACAAACGGCACCAATAATATTTTAGTAAAATTTGACTTCTACAATGACAGCTTAAACCAGGTAGTTCTTAATTTCTAAAAAAGTCTTTTACAAATTTTGCTGTCAGTCAACAATTTTTCATTTTACGAACAGAACTTATCTGCGCCGGAAAAGGTTAATGAAGAAATGAAAAAATCATTTCGATTCGGATTCAGTTCAGTAGTGAAGCCTGCTAATTGCATGCTTTTACGTTTCAAACTGAATAAAAAAGTGTGCCAGAAAATTAACTTTGTTGAACATGAAATTTGAAAATTGTCTTAAGAAAGAATGGATTTTATAAAACAAAGGAGCATTATTTGAAGAGTTATGGCTAATTTTTCAATATAAGGACTTTGAAGCTTTTAAAAGAAAATTTGGCATAATTTAGGCTTCAAAAAGGGAAATCTGTTGCCAAAGGATATAAATATCCGTGAAAAAAAGAAAACTTAATAAGCTTTTATGCTTGTCTATAATCATGTATATAATCATGTCAATATGTATATAATCATTTTACTTACATATGTATTGAGCATAAATAATGTAATTGTTTGTTGTATACAATTTATTTTTGTCCATATATAAAAATAGATAAATAGCTTTTTTATGTTAAATAAAACGTTTAAATATTAAATACGTTTGTATAAATGAAATAGTGAATTAGTTGATAGAAAATATGCTATCAAACCTCTTTTTCTCGCCAAGATAATAGCTATTTTGCAAAGTCCTATATTCAAAAAATGCCAAATTATTTAATATTTTTAGCTACATTTGCAGGAAAAAACACCTAAAAATTTATACAAGAATCTAAAATTAAAAGTAATACTTAATAATGAAAAACAAATTACAACAACCATTTGGAAAACGATTTTTTCAATGACTGAAATTTAAGACTCATAAATAAATTCCAATAATAATAATAATAATAATAATAATAATAATAATAATAATAATAATAATAATAATAATAAACATAATTTTTATGATACTCAAAACGTGGCTTAGATAATAACAGAATCATATATTACATATGTTATGGATTAAACATTTATATTCCTGGACCAGTCATAAACAAATTTTAAAAGAAATTTCAGTTTTACAATTTTCGGTACTGCAAATTTTTAAACTTCTAAAAATCGCACATTTTCAATTTTTGCACCATCGTAGAGAAAAAATGATGTATTTTTAAATGTACTTTATTTGAAAGCTACATCTCAATTTGTTTCAGATTTATTAATTTTTGTTGTTTCTTATGCTTTTTTGTCACCCAATAAAGGTGTTCCACTTCTGGACATTAAACATAAACCAATCAGAAATCGGATAAAAACCGGAGATCACAAGGTTTCAGATATACTTCAGCTATCTCTATCCTCGAGGGAGAGAAACAACCATTTTCGAAATAGTTAAATACATATTTTATATTATCAGCAGGAAGTATCCATTTATCTGTGATTATATCTTGGACCATTTTTTTTCTCCTAAATACAAAAATGCGTTTTTTCCAGGACTATGTGATTTTATCATACGAAGCCTGGTATCTTTGCAACAATTGAATGCAATGTGTAACTTTTTTGCTTAATAATAACACTGCAAAAAATAAATAAATAAATAAACATTCTTTAATCTAGAAAATGTAAAAATATATACAATATAGACAAATATAAAAATATATATATACAATAATCTTTCTGAATTTCCCACAATTTCGAAAAGCATTCCTTAATTTTAGAAACTCCTAAAACCAGTATATTTTCATGATTTAAAGAAATACTTTTAAATACCATGTTTTATTTGCTGATACCACTTTTTGGATATTTTTCTGAGTAATTTGTGTTGCATATTAATTAGTTTTTTTAACCTTGAATATATTAGTCCGAGAGCCGACCGCACAAAATCCTAAGTCATCGAGCACAAGAAAAAATACTTTATTTTAGGGAAGAGTAGTAACAGAGGAATCTAATGATCCGTGTCTACCGGAAGTGAAGTGGTGCATAAGCCAAAAATTGATACCACTAGTGGCTCACTCGTAGGTCTAGTATTGTGTTTGCCGTACAATCAAAAGTATCAAAACACGGAAAACTGGGTGCAGGAAATCATAATGCTAAGTCTACGAGTCAACCACTAGTGGTATCAATTATTGGCTTATGCACCACTCCACTTCCGGCAGACATGGACCATTAGATTCCGCTATGACAACTCTTCCATAGTATAAAGCATTTTTTCTTGTGCTCGATGACTTAGGGTTTTGTGCGGTCGGCTCTTGTACTATATGTTTTTCAGATGCTAGCAACTGATGCTTTTCATGTTCAACCGAGGTGTTTTATTGCTAAAAATGATGAATTAATAGCATTAATATCAACTATAAAATGAATATTTCTGTAAACATCCTCTTATCACACATGCTTGATAATTCAGCACAAATTTTAAAAAAATCGTACTTAATGTTTAATCATTCCTGACGTTTATTATTACGGGGTGGAACTTCGAATGAAAAATGAAAGAGGAAATTTTGAAAAAGTCATGATGTAAAAATTGACATGAAGTAATGTAAATAATATTCTAAAGAATTCTCTATCTAAACGAAATTCCGATATACAACCTATTCGTAAATACACTATATGGACAAAGGTGACCGGCCACTTGCGATTTTAGACACTTCGTTAAATATCTGAAAAATACATGAGGAATTTTCCTGAAACTCCAGATGTGTAAACAGAATAGAACAGATTATATATTTCCGCGAAGTTTTCCCCCGAAACTCCATAGGGGATCTTCAAAAAATTGAAAAATAACGAACTTCTTTTGAATAAGCCTTCCAAAAGTAATGTAACAAAAGCGTTCAAACTGTAGATTTTGATTAAGTGCCTTATTGTGATAATTTGTGTTCATTTTTATGTAGATAGCATGTATATCGTAAAGAAATTAAGGATTTATTTAAAAAAAGGTAAAATTTTACCAAGTTTTTTTGCTTATAATTTGCCGAGTTCTTAATGCACAAAAAAGCTCTTTTGTGAAAATATTCCAAAGAACATTGTACAGTGTACATAATACCCTATATTCAAAATAAAATAATAATAATAATTGTATGTAATTAAATGTAATTTGTATATTGTGTTACCAAAATGTATAGCAGAACTTTTGTGAAATTTCAAAAACATAGCGTAAAATTATGAAAGTGATCGTCGGCAGTATAAACTCAAAATCTGTTGTTCCCAAAATGAAACAAAAAAATGAGGGATTGTATCCAAATATAGTAGCCCCTAAACTTTTTGCTTCGTTTTGGGAATAACAAATTGTGAGCTTATTTTGTTACCACTTTCAGAATATTCAAACTACGTTTTTGAGACTTGCAAAAATGTAGCTCCATTCACTTAGCTAACATAATAATTCAAATGAAAGCATTGACGCATGCGCAGTGAAAAATTATTTAGTAAACCTGCTCATATTTTATACAATGTTTAATATTTTTTAATTCAGATTACTGGATATTATGTACAATGCTATTTGTCATATTTTCGGAAAAGAACTTCATTTTGTATTAAGAACTTTGAAAATTATAAGTAAAAAACTTCGAAAAAATTGGAACTATTATTATAAAAACCTTAATTTTTCAACGAGTATACATGCACAGTTTTTTACAATAAGCCAATTGTAATCTACAGATTGAACGCTTTTTGCTACATTAGTTTCGACAAGGATATCCAAAAGATATTCGTTCTTTTTCAATTTGTCAACGATCCCCTATGGGGTTTCGGGAAATAATCTTCACGGAAATGTATGACCCGCACTATTATGTTTACATACTTATAATTTCAGGATAATTCCTCACATACACTGTAAAAAAAATTCAAGAGGTTACTAAAAATTTCTTACAAGGAAGGTCTCCGTTGGGGGCATACTCAGAATTTTTTGAAAAAAATACGAATTAAACTACTCATGTAGGTAATAAAGGATCAGTGAAAATTAGCGGCGGAATTACATTATTAGATATGTAAAAAAATAAAATAGTTTGGAATAATTGGCGTGAAAAGCTGAAAGCGACGCGGGATTTGGCGAGCAGTGCATTTCCTCGCCAAAAGCAGACTATTTTAACGAATCTGAAAATTGATTTTAATTGACTTCACTGTTAGAAATCTGCAGCATTTACTGCAACGTCACTCCACTACTTTTATAGAATATCTCTCTTCTGACCAATGAGAATACTCCATAGCACTGTGAATTGACCGTGTCATACACTGTTAAAAATCTGCTGCATTTTGTTGCAACGCACTCCACCGCTTGTATATAATATCTCTATTCCAACCAATGAGAAAACTCCGTTTCACGGCCAAGTAACCGTTTTCTATACAAGCAAGGGAGTTCGTTGCAACAAAATGCAGCAGATTTTTAACAGTGTATTTTTCAATTTGGAACAATTTTAATCAATTTAAATTGTGTTTTAAATGATAAAATATATTAATTTCATTTTATTATAAGTACATATAAACGTATATGACAAAATTACACTTAAAGTAAAGTAAAAATGCAAAACTAAAATTACTTAAACTAAACTTATTTAAATAAATTGAGCATAGAAAGTTTTTTCTTTAAAAAGTATTCGAAGCGTAAAAGCGTATTTTTCAAAATTTCGTTTTTTCGCCAACCGGAGATAAATCGCTAAATAAACGAATTTTTTATTATTTTTTTAAGGACGTTATAAGGAGGTTCCGCCGAAATTTTTTTATAAACATATATAACTATATGAGAAGAACATTCTGTAATTTTTTCAGATTTTTCTGAGTATGCCCGTATGGAGACCTTCCTTGTTAGTAAATTTGTATTCCACAGAATTTTTTAGTAACCATTACAAATTTTTTTTTGCAAGTGAAACAAGCATTTCTTTTGTAAGCTGAACAAAAGAATTTTTTGTATAACTAACTTAAAAATTTTTAGTATGAGGCACCAAGCAAATTTTAGTAATAGCTCCAAAATTGTTTTTAATAACCATTACGGGGCTCGAAGGGCAGGAGCTTCCTTCGAGCTGCATCCAGACTTCTGGAGCGGAAGATTTTCGGCAAAACCGCAATAGATGGCAGCACAAAACATTGCTACTGCTCCGTCAGAATATTCATAATCACTTTATTAACGAGTTCTTACACTTCATACATTCGGGGCGTATTTGGCGGTGGCAAGTTTCGAACCCTGGACCTTTTAGCCTGAAGTCCGTTACTATAACCACTATGCTATCAAGGCCACACCAGCTGAGTTTTAATAAGAGCTATTAAAAATATAAAACTATTAACTCTATTCGTTGCTAACTTTTTTCTACTAATTCTTACAGATTTTTTTTAACCGACTAAGATTACTAAAATTTTTTAATAATTACAAGGATCACTAAAGTTTTTTTAGTAGATCGACCCTTTTTTTACAGTGTATTCTCTAGATATTTAACAAGATGTCTAAAATTGCAAGTGGTCGGTCACCTTTATAGGTCACCATAGAGTATATTAATCAAGCGGGTGGGAAAGTGAAATAAGAATTTCAGAAATTTACTGAAATTACAATATTGAAATAGCGGCAACTACCACTTGTGATTTAAGCGGTAATAAGTTATGTGCGATCATCTGACTCGTTTTCTCCCCTCATGAATCAAAACGTGAAATCAGAATTTTCAAGTTAGTAAAAACAATGCAATTGATGATGAACTGGAATATAATTTACGTTGTTTGCCTTCCGAGAGCCCATGAATTTACAACAAATGAAAGACTGGGTTGAAGGTTATGGGGCCATTTTGACAAATGAGGCCTTCAATAAGCTTGTTATCGACCCAATAGCCCCCAAAGACTGATGAACATGATGTGAAAAAACAAACATCCAGGGATGTAGTGGAGGGCATACGCGGGTATACGCCGTATGCCTTCTGGATTTTTTTTAAGGAACACCGTATACTTTCTGTTTCTCAAGAAAGCTAATAAATAATATCTACACTCTAAGATATACCTTCTGCTCAGACTGCATAACCTCAGTATTTTTTACGACTACATCGCTGCAAACATCATAAGTTGGAATGAAATAACCTGTTTCCTTGAATACAATTATCAAGTTTTCTGAGTGTAATAATTCGTTCAAAAATGCTTAAATTATGAAACTGAATATCGAATGAAATAACTTCCTGAAGGAAAGAAGAGAGAATTAAGACTATTACAAAACGAAATGATATTCCAGTTTTGTTTTAGATGTCTTTTACAAGGTTTTCAGTACACATTTTCATTTTACCGCTATGTTGAGGTAGTGTATTCAACATTATTGAGTTTTTTTTATTTAATTATATTCAAGATGTTTAAAAGTGACAAAACATTTACTTTGTTCCGGTTTGAGAAAATGCATTAATATGTTATAAAAAGTAATCAGAAATATTTCTGAAATTCGGTGGCAGTAAAAAAAAAATTTGTTTTCATAAATACTTGAATTTTGTAATGATATAGAACGCTTTTTGGAATAGCGGGAAATTCGAAATAAGTTGTTGTATTTTGCAATTCTTGGTTATATTAAACATTCGTATGGATTAGAAGCATTTTCTTCTTTTTTTAATAATTTGAATACCTGCGGGAAAAATTTTTTCTTGTATACAATGCAATACAATTAAATCTCTAAAGTTACTAAACTTTTTTCTAGGAAACTGGGATTCCTAAAACTTTTTATGTACCGGTAAAAGTAAAAAATCATGTAACCGATTCTGTTACACAAATTTTAGCTGTTGCTGTTACATAAAAAGTTCTAGCAATTCCAGTTTCCCAGAAAAAATTTTGTAACTGTGTAGATTTTTTTTTCATTTTTTTTACAGTGCATTGGAACATTGGAATAAAAATTTTCTTCTATTATCTACGCGAACGACAGCTTTTGCTTATTTTGAAGTACATTTGCTTGTAAATTCTGGTGTCATTCACTCATTTGAGTATTTTACGAATAGAAGTACCTTGCTCTTGGAAGGATTAAAACGTTTAGTAGGGATTGTTAGTCAAAGGTTACGACCATTGCTTTATGATCTTCAAAAAATCTTATTTACAGCGCAAAAAGCGAATTTCGAATCAAGTTACAGACAATAGTATGCATATAGGATTGTAAAATAGTAAAAGCAGTTTAAATTTTTTTTAAAAATGGAAGAGTTACTTTTAATTGCAGATAATTTTGTTGTCTAGATTAAGAAACATTTTTCTTCTCTTTTTTTAAAATGAAAGATAGAATTAAACTAGCAAAAGCCGTGCTTTGCTTGGATTCGCAAAGCATTATTTCATTAGATAACTTAACAATATTTTTAAAAAATATTATTTGTACTACTTGATTACCCCGTCGACCAAAAAAGATACCGCCAAACTAAAAGATTAAATGCCAATAATGATGATAAAATTGTCACATTCACAAAACATTAAACTCGTATCACGTGTTCGTTACGCCATCATACAGTGGCGAAGTTGTAACAGAAATAGAGGGTATACGCTAAAATACATAGGATATACCCTAGAATATATGCACTAAAGCTTTTTTTTGAGCAGCAGAGGATATATGGTGTTCCTTTAAAAAGTCCTGAAGGAATACGGTTCATACCCTTTTAGATCCTCCAGTTCATCCCTGGTCATCAAGGGATTTTTAATATGAAGTTTTATTTGTATTCTTATTAATGTTTTATTAATTTATTTGTTCTTTCGTTATTTAAAATAAAAATTATGCCAATTTGTGTAATTTAGTGAATAGTTTGGCGAAATTGGTTGACGGGATAACCGAGTAGTACCAACCAATAGTAGATAACTAATTGATAGTGGCTTGGTTATCCCGCCGACCAAAAAATTATCGCCAAACTATAAGAGTAAATGCTAGTATTGGATGACCGTGAATGTCTCATTCAATGACATTAAATGCGATAAATGTTTTTGAAACATCATTTAGTGATTCTGTTTCGATTTTTTATTTGTATTTTTATTAATATTTTACTAATTATTTGCTTTTTCGTTATTTAAAATGAAATTTTTCTCAATATGTATAATTTGGTTATTAGTTTGGCGAATTATTAGTTTGTATAATTTGGCGAAATTGGTCGACGGGATAGACAAGTTGTACCTTGGAATTTAATCCTGTAATTTAGCGTAACATTTTTGGTCGACGGGATAACCAAATAGTACCCAAAAATGCACTGTGATATAGTATCAATGGAATGAGGTAATAAAGTACAAAATTCTAGAATATTTTGATTAAATGCCTACTATATTCAAGCTGACGAAATTAATACGATAAACAGTAATAACTGGATGAAATTGAGCAATTAATTTCCCCTCAACGAATGTTAAAATCTTCAATATTTAGGGATGTGGATCAGGATGCATATACCATATTATTAGTTACAGAAAGAATATTTAGTTCATTATTTACTATTCATTTATGGCAAGTCTTACAAGATCCGGCAGATTGAATATGCATGCCAAATTAACGACGATGACAAAATTTTACAAAAATATAATTTTAAATTTCTTTGTGCATTTTCGAAGTTTAAAGCATTTTTCCGAGCACATGCATTTCCTGTCAGAATAGATTCGTCATGTCGTCGTTTTGACACATATGTCATACACGCACCATATAGACGCTATTTTCTTTACAGACGCCAATGACATATACGCACCGGGCTACTTAACTGGCGACAAAATGTCGTTATTTTGCTTCACATGGTAACCCTGATGTTGCTTACAAGGAAGGTTTCCATACTGGCATACTCAGAAAAATCTGAAAAAAATTACAGAATGTTCTTCTCATATAGTTATATATGTTTATAAAAAAAATTTCGGCGGAACCTCCTTATAACGTCCGTAAAAAAATAATAAAAATTTCGTTTATTTGGCGATTTATCTCCGGTTGGAGAAAAAACGAAATTTTGAAAAATACGCTTTTACGCTTCGAATACTTTTTAAAGAAAAAACATTCTATGTTCAATTTATTTAAATAAGTTTAGTTTAAGTAATTTTAGTTTTGCATTTTTACTTTACTTTAAGTGTAATTTTGTCATATACGTTTATATGTACTTATAACAAAATGAAATTAATATATTTTATCATTTAAAACACAATTTAAATTGATTAAAATTGTTCCAAATTGAAAAATGCACTGTTAAAAATCTCCTGCATTTTGTTGCAACGCATTTCCTTGCTTGTATAGAAAACGGTTACTTGGCCGTGAAATGGAGCTTTCTCATTTGTTGGTATAGAGATATTATATACAAGCGGTGGAGTGCGTTGCAACAAAATGCAGCAGATTTTTAACAGTGTATGACACGGTCAATTCGCCGTCCTATGGAGCATTCTCATTGGTCAGAAGAGAGATATTCTATAAAAGTAGTGGAGTGACGTTGCAGTAAATGCTGCAGATTTTTAACAGTGCAGTCAATTAAAATCAATTTTCAGATTCGTTAAAATCGTCTGCTTTTGGCGAGGAAATGCACTTCTCGCCAAATCCCGCGTCGCTTTCAGCTTTTCACGCCAATTATTCCAAACTATTTTATTTTTTTACATATCTAATAATGTAATTCCGCCGCTAATTTTCACTGATCCTTTATTACCTACATGAGTAGTTTAATTCGTATTTTTTTCAAAAAATTCTGAGTATGCCCCCAATGGAGACCTTCCTTGTTAGTTAATAATAAATTGCTCATTTACTTTTCTTTTCTTTTCTCAAATAATATAAATTGTTTTGTTCTATAGATATGAATTAAACTTTTTAAAATTTATTGTTATTTACTTTTTAAAAATATGTATGGTAACTGGTATTTGAAAACGAAGTTTTTGCCTAATTGGCGACGGAAAAAATTGCACCAATGTGATGTGTATATGACATCTGTGCCGTCGTTTTTTACGCTGATAGCTAGCCTCTTGCCTTAATGATGTATCACATTCGCGTTCTTTTCAACCAGTGAGTGTACGTTTTCTTGGCATTATTTTATAAGAGAGCTAATATATTCCATAGATTGTTTAAAATGACAACTTGTTTAAAATAAAACGGTAAATTGTTTTAAAATACTACTACGTGTACCAAAATAACAATATATGTATAATTTGGTTCAAATTTCAACCTTCAAAATTCAAACAACTCTTTATGTAACGAATTTAACAATTAATTTTATTTGTTTACTATTCTTTTGTTGCCACTTTACAAAAAAACCCCATAACATAATTCTTTTAATATGCATAAGTGTCATTAGCGCAAACGATTTTGCCGGAATAAAGAAAATACATTTTATTTATTTATTTAATCATGATTCTACCTGTAATTGCAACTCCGTGATTTCTTTTCTTCTGAAAATATGCGTTTCATTTTTTATTTCCAAAATTTCGTCCGTAATGGAAAAATATGTAAAATAAATTAATTAAAATAATATTTTGTTAAAAGTTATTCTGTAAAAAATATATATTGTGCAAATCTACAGATCATACTTTATTTTTGTGTTTAATTTCAAGTCAAAATACTGAATAGATTTTTTATAAAGTGTACGACAAAATGTAATTTGAGTGGCCTAATAAAGGATTCGCTTCGCTCATCCTAATAATGTTTAAATCATGTAAATAACAATTCTATTTAATTTTCCTGACGATGCATACTTATATAAATAGACATCTGAACACGAATATCTGTTGTTAGATTGATGCACATTAATGAAACGTTTTATTATCTTTCAATAAAGAAAAATAACAAGAGCTTTATAAATTAAAGATTAAGAAAAAACTCGAGGGTAAAACATTTACTTTAAGATAGCATCTCAGCGTATTTTCTAGGAATATCACCTATAATTGGAGACAAATTGGGTAATTTTATATGTAGTATTCGAACAATATTTTGTACCACACCCATCCATTTGAAAATAGAATCTTTGATTAAAAAAATGCATTTTGAAATATTTTCAACGTCATCATTATATGTATTGTTAAAAAAGTCTTTAAGAAGATGTTTTTATCTTTCCGTTATACAGTGTCTCACAAAAGTGATGGGACACTTGTGCTTTATAAAAAGAAACTGCAATAAAATAAATAAACAAACATGTGCAAAGAATTTTTGGGTGTGTTTCATATTTAAAGTTAGTAACAATTATTACATAACATACATTTTGTCAAAATATTAAAATATTAATTTAGTAAAAATACAATTGTTCAGAACGGAGCAAAAAATGGCTCACATAAGTGATGCCACACTTACTTTTCCATCAAATATTTATCCAAAAATTTTACTTTTTAAAAGGTTTTAATATTTTGTTGGATTTCCTTTTACTTTTAAAATATAATTTAATCTTTTTGGGATGGATTTGACTAATTTTTTGTGATTTCTGTAGTGATTTTACCCCATTCTTCTTGAAGCACCGATTTTAGTTGTTGTTTTGACGAAATGGTGTGTTTGCGAATTCTTGATTCCAATTCTTGCTAAATATTCGCTATGGGATTTAAGTCTGGAGGTTGTGGTGGTGTTTTTATTATTTCAGGACAGTTATATAGCAGCCAGAGTCTAACGTTCAGAGCAGTGTGCTTGGGGTCATTGTCCTGGTAGAATTTAAAATCGTTATGAAGGTTCAATTTTCGTTCTGAAGATTTCAAATTTTGCTTTAAAATATCAATATACTTGTACTGATCCATTATACTGTCAATAAAAACAAGATTACCAACTCCAGCGGACGACATATACCTCCATACCATAACTCCTCCTCCACCATGTTTTACTGTTGGTACCAAGTTCTGTTTGCGAAATTCTTCCCTGGGTTTTCTCCACACCAAGATTCTACCGTCAGAACCAAATATATTAAATTTACTCTCATCAGCAAATATAACTTTATTCCAGTAATCAGAATTCTTATGTATGTTGGATTTTGCGAAAGCTAGTCTGAGTTTTCTATTCATTTCACTTACGAAGAATTTTTTCCTGGTTACTCTACCGTGATATCCAGCAGATCGAATTACCCTTCTAATAGTCTCAGGATTAACAATTATTCCATATAATGCTTGTAAATTAGCAGCAACTTTTGAAGCACTATTTCTTGGATTTTTTTTAATATTTCGAACGATAATTCGCTTAATTCCATTGGATAGCTTTGATGGTCGGCCAGGTCTTCTTTTAGCCTTCTAGCCTTCTCTTCTTTAGCCTAAGAATCATATGATTCTTTTTATATCGTTTAATGATATTGAAAACTGTTGAACGACTCAAGTTAACTGTTTCAGCAGTTTTTCTAATAGATTTTCCACGTTCAATATGCAAATTAATAACTAATTTTCGAATTTCAGGCGAAGTTTCTTTTCGTTTAGCATTCATGGCTACACAAAGCTAAAAAACACAAAAATTCCAAAACAAACTGGAGAGAAATACTGCAGACGATTTTATAAATTATTGCCAATTGCTTTTAAGTAAAAATAAAACCCCAAAACATATTTTTATTGCTTATTTCAGACGGTTTTTGTTGCATATATAATGGTGTCCCATCACTTATGTGAGCTATTTTTTGCTCGTTCTAAACATTTGTATTTTTATTAAATTAATATTTTAATATTTTGACAAAATGTATGTTATGTAATAATCTTTACTAAATTTAAGTATGAAACACACTCACAAAAAAATGTGTACATGTTTTTTTAATCTATTTGATTAGTTTCCTTTTGTAAAGCACAAGTGACCCATCACTTATGTGAGACACTGTATGTATCTACTGATTTTTTCGTTTGAAAATTATATTGGCAATTATGTATTGATGAGTCTTTTAAGAATTTTTGAATTTTTTTAAATTAAAACAATGTAATAGATTATATGCCAGGTATTCCCAATTTATGCTATCTCACGACAGAATAACAAGAATGGCTTATTTAGATAATTATGATTAGAATATCTACGCGAAATTTTCATTATTACATACTGTACAATAAAATTAATCGTACTTAATTGCTGTTGTCTGTCTGATGGAATTTCTTATGTATGTTTTGTAGACTCAGAGTGACACAAAAAACACGAACTTGAAAAGCGTGGTGATTCCTAAATACAGTGATGCTAGAATCGCACTTATTACAATATTATAATCACTCTTGTTTTTTCACTGCTAATGTGTTATGGTGAAGTAATTTTCGCTGATTTTTCATTACATAATAGCAAACATCAAAGGCTCAATTTATAACTTAATAATTTCATTAAGTTATTCATGCCAATATGTTATTGATTAATTATGATATTTATTTATTTGATTATTTTTACAAGTTCAGTTAATCAGTTCTTTTAAATATTTTCATTCATGCAATACGACTCTTTACGACCCGTATAATATTAAATATCAAACCATTCGGTTGGTTAGTGTTTGCGCTGTAGTATGCAGATAGCCGGACAGATTAGGCAGCGATTATAAATGTTACGTATTTATATACACTGGTGTGCAAAATTTAAGGACGAGTCCCAAAATGCCACTTTTCAAGGAATAATTTTCATGCGAATATTCAAAAAGAAGTAATATAATTCGATTAATTACTATCCCTGCATAACAATTAGTTCATATAACATCTCATTCAGGTCACACACTGTCACAAGAGTCACAGTCACAACGGCGAAAAAAAAATAGGAAATTCCATACGTCTCTTTTTAGAGTCTCAAATGATTACTATATGTGACTCCACTGGCAGGTCATTGTGATTGCTGCTTTATGGCGATTCACCAGTGACTTTACAATGTCGTTTCATTGAGACTCTCGTGTGACCTCTCATCTGGAAACTCAATTTCAAAGTCATTGTGAACGTTGTATTATGATAAAATTCTAAATAATGTCCCATTAAAGCCACATGGTGACTTTTCACTACCGTAAAATGGGGTGAATCGGAACACTTTTCAACTTTGACGTTAAAAAAAAAGCAACAACTGATTTTTTAATTTTTTTATTTTTCTACTGGAAACTTCGGTCTTGTTTTGTTCTTTACTTTTTAAGCAAAATCAAAACATTTTTACTGTTTATATACATATTATATAATTTTTTAATGGTGTTCCGATTCATCCCGCAGATAGGGGTAAATCGGAACAAATGATATAATCTTTAATTTTTCCGATTCAGACATTAATAGGGTTAATAAAAACAAGTAATAATGATAAGGGAGGAATAGGAACGCATAGCTATTGTGAATCAAGCCTTTATTTTACATACAAGTAAAGATATGATTTTTTAAAAATTAGAAAACAACTTTGAAATCAAGAGAAATTAAAATTTATTTTAAGAAATTATATTCGAATAGCAGAAGTACAATTTAATACAAATTCAACCCTGTTCTGTGTTATCCTTTACTTGTAGTCATTGGGTAAGTGAAAATATTGAATAGCCCCAATCGCTGCATGTATTAATACGATCTACTAATATGCCCTCATCCCCAGCCCTTAGTACTGTTTGCATCCCTCTCTTTTTTAATTGTTTTTTTTCATTTTGAGATGTTTTTGTAATGTTGTGGATGTCATAGAATAATTCTGTGAAATTTTTCTAACTAATTTGCTATTTTTAAATTCTTTTATTGAGTGTTCCATGTCTGTTGGATTAGGCGTTGACTTTTTTTTAACCAAGCAATTTCTTGGACCCTTTAAACTCTTCAAGTAATTAGAACGAACAAAATAGTGTTACAATACATATTCACACATATATTTTCATATATTGCATGAAACTATTACTGTATAAAAAAAATAAACCATGAGAGAATATATATTCCGATTCACCCCATAAATCTTAAACCTCTGATATTACAAGCCATTTTTCATTTTTTCATTATGTAATTTAGAAATAAGTAGAATTTAATACAGCATATCGTTTATAGGACTATCATTAACTAAATATCCCCTCTCTTAGGTTTAGAATACGAAAAGTACTGTAGTTACAGACAAAGTTTTGAAGACGTTGACAAAATGAGTGTTTTGAGGATCCTCTTGAAGTTTTTTTATATACCACAGTAGTAGTGCCAACATGTCGAAACTGAATTTCCCAACTCTTAATATTATTGCCTTCTTATAAAAATTTGGCTACTAAAAATATCATCACATATATTTGTAATGAATTTATTTGTATAATCGGGAAGTTTCGTTCCTATTCACCCTGCTGTTCCTATTCACCCCATTTTACGGTACTTTTCACAGTGGTTACTTCACAGTAAGGTCTCTGTCACCATTTAACAAAGTTTTGTGACAGAAAGTCACCATGTGACTTTAATGTGACATTATTTGGTTATTTACCATAATACAACATTCACAATGACTTTGAAATTGGGTCTCTAATTGACAGTCACACGAGAATCTCAATAAAACGACATTGTAAAGTCACCTGGTGACTCGACACAAAGCAGCAGTCGCAATGACCTATGAGTGGAGTCACATATAGTAGTCATTTGGGATTCATAAATAGACGTATGAAATTTACTATTTCTGTTTCACCGTAGTGACTGTGACTCTTATGACCGTGTGAGACCTGAATGAGATGTTATATGGACAAGCTGTTATGCAGGGATAGTAATTATTCGAAGTATGTTACTTCCTTTTGAATATTCGCGTGAGAATTATCGCTTGAAAATCCCTTGAAAATTGGCATTTTCTGATTCGTCCTTAAATTTTGCACACCAGTGTAGTTACAAACGTACCTAAAAAGACAGTATGAAGTTAATTTTTACACATCGCGAAAAAAAAGCATTTAACATAGAGAAAAAATGTTTAAAATAACTTCTTAATAAACAAACTGTTATAATGAAAAAAAAGGAATACATATGTGTTTAATATACGAAAGGGAGATTGAAAATAAAAATCAAAAATCAAAACGAAAACAAACCCTTTATTATGAATATTTTCATTCTTACTCCTAACGCTTTTATATTTAATCTTCTAAAACTTAACACATGAAAGAATAATTAAATTTTTCAAATAGTTTTTTGTAGTAACTTTATTTTAAATGAAAAAAAAATTCCATTTATACATTCCCTTAAATGTTTTTCTTTTTGTCTTAGAGATATAGCAGTATTTTTCCTACACATAATGAAAATTTTTCTTTTCGTTTACATCTTTATATTTAAAAATATATTTCACATTCGATCTATTATCATATGTCGACGACATGTAAATGAAAAAAAACGTCAATTGTTTGTTATATTTAAAAAAATTAAAATGACATGGAATAAAATAATTCCCTTCTAATTAACATTTATAAGAAAAACAGGCCAATAGTTTAGATGATTTAGAAGGATTATTGCTAGAAAATGAATTTACTTTACCTACTTTAATTTTACAAGTTTACAATAAGCTATTACAAATGTCATGAGTTGATATTGTAACACAGAACTTGCTTTAATCAGAAACAATAATTTTAATATTTTTTTAAAATAAAATAGAAATACTGATAAAAATACATAGGGTAACATCCCCAATAATTGGCACATTAAGAATTTGTCTTTAAACTTATTTCAATTTTCATCACAAAGAAATAAGATATCTACTTGGAAATATTTTTAAATCAAAGAATGCATATCTGTGCACCTATTTTGCCCAATAAAAGCAAAAAAAAAAAAAATTGAAAAAGTATTTTTATAAAAATATATTTATAAAAAGTTGCTGAAATCACCGGTAATTGGCACCTAGAGCACCAATGTATGACACCTTGTGATCCAGTAATTGGCACAAGTTTATATTTAAAAAAAAACCCTTTACAGTTTGCATTTGGTTTAATCGCTTTAAATGAATTTACTGTAGATGAAGGTGCCATATTTCAGATTTTTGAGAGTAAGAAATCAGCATATTAGTCTGAAATGTGAACACTTTAAAACAATACAATATACTTACATTAAAATACGCAGTAATTGTCATGCTGTCCCCAGTAATTGTCATATGAAGCTTTAATGGATTCCAATTACTGATAATATTTCATATTTTCAAATAAAAACAAATGATAAACAAAATTAGTCTATAACTTTAAAAGTACTTTCAAAATAAGTGGTTTAATCTCAAATTCCATGCGAATTCCTTGTAATTGTAATAGGTGCCAATTACTTGGAACTAGCAAAATTGAAGCACCATTAATTAGCATCTATCATTAATTCAGAAATACAAATATTTGTGTCGAAAATATTTTTACACAATTAAAGTAATCCTTTTTAACTAAACAAAACTGTTCTCAATTAAAATTTAAAATATGTTATAAATCAGACAATAATGAATTGAAAAGCATGCTTTCCTTAAGCCAAATAAGAAGCATTTGCAAAAAAAATGGCTAATTTCATACAAGCCATAACTTTTTCTCTTTCCTAGGCACTATTGTCATCTAGTAGAATAAATCAAAGTTATAATCTTTAACGTAAATGAGCATATAACTGGTATATGGTCTTGCATTTTTAAAAGACTGGATATAAATCTTATTTTAGGACATGCTTGTAGGATGTGCCAATCACTGATGCATGCCAATTACTGGGGATATTACCCTATACAAATTTAAAAACTAAAGAGAAAATCAAAATGAAAGAAATACAAAAAATATTTTTATCAATGTTTTCATTTTCTGTTTTCACAGATTTTATATTCAAAATTTTAAATGTGAAAATGTGAAATAATAATTAAAATTTTCTATCAGTTATTTCAAGGAAGCTTTTTTTTATTTACCCTCTTTTTAAGATTTTTGAGCAACTGTTTTTTTCATTAAGTGCTCTTTGTCTTAAAGATGTAATTATTTTTTTCTTTTGTGAAAAAAATTGTTTATTTACTTTTTTCCTTACATAGCTGTTGCAATAAAAATTTAAATTAAAAATATTTAAATGTATATTTCACCCTCAAAATAGTATCTTTTTTCAAGGACGTTAGGCATGTTTTACGAAAAAAAAAATCAAAATATTTACTTTCCTTCTAACTACTGCAAAAGAAAATGAGATCGATATTCGAAAAATATTCAATTATTTTCTTTTATAGAAATTGGACTTACGTATCTAGTACGATGGTTTATCTTTATGTGTCCAGAATAATAAATAAAGACAAATATTTATCATTAAAAATGTTTTTTTCAAAGCATTTTCCGTGATGATCGGTAAGCTTTTGGACACGTTTGAATAAATTTTCTTAACAATTTTTCCATTCCAATTGCTGCTTGTTAAGAATGTTTATTTTAAACGCGTCAATCGCTTTTTTTGGCTTTGAAAATAAATAACTACTTACTTTTTTATTTCTGTGACGAAAAAAAAAAATCATTAGGTGTCAAATACAGACCTCACGGTGGATGACCTACTAATTCGATGTTTTGACCCGTTAAGTTGCTTAGGTCGAAACGTAAAAACTCCCATTGTCATGGTGAAGAACGATCATTCATCACTGGTTATTTTTTTTAAATTTCTTGAAGACTTCTGGCAATCAAATGATTGTGTAGTTTTCAACAGGGATTGTTCGAAAATTATTTGGGTGCATTATAGCCAAATGTTTCTTTATTCTTGAAACACAGGCGAGCATTTTATTTAAAATGCTTCTTGCACGAACAACTTTTTTAGATATTAGCTCATATTGACAATCTTATACAGCCGACTACTGTTTACTTTAGACCTTATACATTTAGACCCATTACTTCCCCAACGTTGATATTATACGCAGTTTTTGAAGCACCACGAATGTATTGTTTAAAAATTTCTTTACACCGATCGATATAAGCATTTTTTTTTCCTTTGAGCGATTGTTAAATCCAATGCAATGTTAAATCCAATACAAATCCAATGCGCACAAATTATTTCATGGCTAAATATCCATGTAAAATCTTGTGTATGCTTGTCATACTAATGTCATACTAATTCTAATGATGTCTTTGATGTCTCAGTCTCACCGTATTTCACGTGACAATTTTGCATTACTAGTTCACTTACAGCGTCGATGGTTTTTAGTACAACCATTGATTTTTAATGACCTTCTTTAAATCATGTTTGAACGAGAAACGGCCGCAATAGGGAACTTGCAATCAGCTGATAGCCATTGTATTTCAAGTGGAGGTCAGGGTAGTTCCACCAATCAGAGCTGTCTATTTTTAGTGCATGACCTCCAGTATGACGTCAATTTCAACTGCCCTATTGAATTGACTAAACCACTGATGCATAAAGATTTTCAAAAATTCGTCATCGTTGATCAATACATTCTTATGGAGATATCCACATCGAATATCATAGTAAATCATCACAGAATAATTTTTGTCTTAATTTATTTATATCTTTTGCCTGAGATGAAAATTCAATTTACTGAAAAACACAAAAAACTTTTGCATAACTAAAAGCTCTAATTATTATATAACCAAAAATTTCAAACTTTAGGATGCATATGTCAGATGTTACATAAAAGCAACACTGACACCACTTCCGGATACATAAATAGCAATCCTCGTCGCTATTCTAACGTGGCATTTTGTGAGTATCATATAGAATAAGCATATCTTTCTTAGATAAGGTAATGTTAAAAATTTCTTATTCATTCCCGGTTTAACTTCTGGTTTTGGACGAGTTCGGTATCAAAATAAAGATCTCGTCATGTACATTAAAAGGTGCAATGGAACTACTCGTCAGAATGCAACCGTTTTCGATGTATCACACTTAAAGTGTGAATAAATAAATAAATGAATTGACAGGCAAGTACATAAATTGTTCGTAAGTTAAGCCATCATAATAAAAACATTTTATTTTACAAACTATATACACATACAGTTTATCCATTATGTCACGCCACACATTTGTCGAAATATTTGCATAAAACAAGGTTCTGGAAACCAACAGATGGAAAAACACTTCTATGCTAAAACTTCGTATGCTAAAATTCGTAGAATGCGAATTGCCTGTCTAAAAGAGGGGAGATATCTGCAATGTGTGGAAGTAAAGGACTTTGCTTGTAGCTCGAGAAAAGGTATTGCCAGGAGGATTAAAAACAATGCAATGAAATTTTTAACTTAAGAACAATTTATGTACCTGCTAATCAATTCATTTACTTATTCATTACACTTAAAGTGCTGATATCTCGAAAACTGTTGGATTCGAATCGGTAGTCCCAGTGCACTTTTTAACGTGCATGTCGAGATCTTTCTTTTGATACCATATTCGTCCAAATCCACAGCTTACACCTGGGAAAGTTCCCTAGTAAGATGCTTGGTACATTTTAAAAATCAAAATGTGTAAAATTCTTCCATTTAATTACTTTAAAAAACCAGTTAGGCATTTGAAAAAAGATTCAATCAATTTTTTAAAATAGAAATAGGACTTATGTCCCTATTATTCAATTGCAAATGTTCATATTATACTACATCGTGAAATTGTATAAAAATTATAGAAGATTTAGACATTTTTCAGAGAAGGTAATGATGTTATTTTTTTCATGATAAAGTGAAAATCTATACATATATTACGCTATCGTATGTGGCACAAAAATCACGATTATTTGTTAATTGTTTAGTGGCAACGTCCAAATGAAACACATCTTATTGGTTACTGTGCAAAAATCCTTTGGTAAGATTTAGGTTGTTGTAAATTGGATTTATTTATATTTTGTTACTTCCTTGCATTTATGAAGCTTTAAAATATCATTATTTTTTTTCTTTTCTTTTTACTTAAAATATAAATAAAAGTCATGAATTTTAAACTTTTCAGTTTCAAATCAAAGTTATGTATTATAAATGAAATGAGTGAGTGAATTGTATTATTATATTTTAAATAATTAATGAAATACGAAAAAATGCCACGGGTACAATATTCGCGGCCGACTAGCATAAAAATATGGAGTTCTTGATTTATCAGCACTGATGTCATATATGCACCACATTGGGGCGTTATTTTTCTGACACCAATTTGGCGAAAATTTCGTTTTGAAATACCAGTTACATATATATTTTTAACTAATTTCTATTATTTTAAAAAGGAAATAATAATAAATTTAAAAAAGGTTAGTTAATAAATATAGAATAAAACAATTTATATCATTTAAAAACAGAAAATAAAAGTATACAAACAGTTTATTAATAAATAAATAACAATAGTCGGATTACCGTGACGCACATATAATTAACATTTTGTTGCAATTGCGCCACTGTGGTGCGTATGTGACATCTGTGTCTATTTCTCTAGCAGAATATTCTAAATTAGCAAAAAAAATTGAGCAATTAAAATAAATTATAAATAAAAGAAATATGATTAATGCTTAGTATACATTCAAAGGAGACCAAACTGGTCGTCAAGGGTGGCTAGTATTTATGAAGATGAATACATAAACCTAAAATCCAAAACAGAAAATATAAAGATTTTTTTAAATCAACATTTGCATTTTTTGAATTCAAAGTTTTAAAATATTTAGATGCTCATTCTCAGCATATTATCATTCACCAAGGCTATATATAGTTAGTACATTTTAAAGTACAAAAAATATAATGTTAAAACTTTCTTGTTGATAAAGAATATTTATTATAAAAATAACTTTCACAAAAAAACTTTATATAAGTTTATTTTATATTAACTTTATATTAGTTTATTTTTTATAAACTTTCACATAAACTCAAAAGAGTAAAATGGAAATAGAAAATATATAGTTTTATAATCAGTATTTTTATTTTTCGCATTCAAAGCTTTAAAATATTCAAAATTTTAAATCTTAAAACAATATACAGGAACTAAAGTTTTAAAAAAAATGTTTAGAATAAGTTTTCTTTCATTTGTCATTATTTCAAGATTTTCGCAATATTGTATATTTCAATGGTGTATATTTCAATGGTCGCATGTATCGTTACATATATATTTCAGTTAAAAATTAAATAGAAAAATATATATTTCATATCCGGCATATTATCATGCTACACCGTATTTTTATACTTTTAAAATTAAAATTTAACTACACTGGTGTGCAAAATTTAAGGACGAGTACCAAAATGCCAATTTTAAAGGGATTTTCAAGCAATAATTTCCACACGAATATTCAAAAGGAAGTAGTATAATTAAAATAATTACTATCCCTGCATAACAGCGAGTCCATATAACATCTCATTCAGGTCACATATGGTCACAAGAGTCACAGTCACTACGGCGAAAGAAAAAAAAATGGAAACTCCATACGTCTCTTTTTTGAATCTCAAATGACTACTATATGTGATTCAACTGACAGGTCACTACGACTGCTGTTTTGTGGTCACGAGGTGACTTTACAATGCCGTTTTATTGAGACTCTCAGTTGACTGTCATTTGGAGACTCAATTTCAAAGTAATTGTGAGTGCTGCATTATGATAAATCAGTAAATAATGTCACATTAAAGTAACATGGTGACTTTCTGTCACAGGACTTTGTCAAATGATGACAGAGACCCTACTGTGAAGTAACCACTGTGAAAAGTGGTAAAAAGTTGCCATGTGACTTTAATGGAACACTATTTGGTAATTTATCATAATGAAATGCTCACAATGACTTTGAAATTGAGTCTCCAGGTGAGAGGTCACACGAGAATCTCACTGATACGATATAGTAAATCAACTGATGACTCGCTACAAAGCAGCAATCACAATGACCTGTCAGTAGAGTCCCATATAGTAGTCATTTGAGACTCATAAAAGAAACATATGGAATTTCCTATTTTTTGTTTTTCCGTAGTGACTGTGACTCTTGTGACCCTGTGTGACCTGTATGAGATGTTATATGGACTAGCTGTTATGGGGGGATAGTAAGTATTAGAATTATATTACTTCCTTTTGAATATGCACGTGAAAATTATCGCTTGAAAATCCTTTGAAAATTGGCATTTTGAGACTCGTCCTTAAATTTTGCACACCAGTGTAGTTACAATATATTTATATATATACAGGACAAAGAAGTACTGTACTAGGAATAAATTTATTGATAACAAAACAAAGCTAACAAGACTTATGCCACCCTACTTTAAATGCACGAGTTTGCACTATTATACGTCGTAAAGTTCTATAAGTATTGTTGAAGATGCATTTCCTTATTAGACAAGGTATTGTTAAAAACTTTTTTAACAAAAAGAAAATAAAAATAAAGAAACATATACAAATTAACTTCCTCAGAGGAAACGAAAAGAGAAAAAAAGAAGGATAAAATTTCTCTATGTAGAAACATTTTTAATTTTTGTTCTCAATTCTTTTAAATATTCAACTTCTTCACATTCCCCAAATTATCATCAGCCAGAGGCAATTGACATATTTTAAAAATAAGACTAATAAAGTGTTTCCTTTTTAACTATTGTGAGAAGAAATTAGCTAGATATTTCATAAACATCCAGTTATTCTGGAAATTGAACTAACATTAACTTTAAACACTAGTTTACAGAAATTCTATGTCGTTTAATTTAATGAGAGAAGAGTAAGATATATATATTTCTTAGAGAAGGTAATGTCAAAAATATTCCAATAGTGCAAAAAGTCTCCAGACTAGAAATCGAAATTGGATACCTTTCTTACCGTGCCAATGGCTTCCTTAAAAAACGATTTTTATGAATGGGGATCACGATCAATCTATGTAGTAAGAAGACTTTTAAGGTCAGTGAGTACTTTCATTTTAAAACAGCCTTTTTGGTGACTAATAAGATAAATTTTATTGATAAAAGTATTACAATGCACTTTTTAAAACTTTAAACATAAAAATTATAAAAATTATAAAATTAACCATAACTCAATGAACTTTACTTTTCTTGTGACCCTAATTCTGTCAGATCTAGTTTAAAGTTAGTGGTCATAAGACGAATACAGTCATCTGAATTTTCAATTGCTCATGTTCGTACTTAAAATAAATTTCATTAAAAAAACAGTTGATAACTTTTGTAGGTGGAAACGATTATGGACAAATTGGCAAGGCCAATTTTTCTCAGAGATGTAAATACATATCTTGAGACATACAGTCGATTTTCGTTAATTCGAAATCGGATAATTCAAATCTTTGCTTAATTCGAACTAAACATGAAGTCCCGAAATTTTTAATAGCAAAATAACGTTAAAATTTTTCATTAATTCGAACTCATTTTCTCTTGTCTTCGTTTAATTTGAACTAATGAGAATTCATGAATCGAATGATTTTTCATTTTTTTTTCTTTCTCACGAATTTCAGATCATTTGAATAACTTTCTTTCTTTCATTTTTGTGAAAATTGTTCCGAGATAGTATACATGTAATCCCGTGCATATGATATCCACTTTCTTAGTGCCCCGTCTGTCAATCAGTGACAATTCAAATATTTCTTCCATTGTGTTTGTTTCTAATTTTTTAATTAGTTTATGTATTTATGCATTCTTATTTAATATTAAGTCATATTTTAATGATAACAGACGAAATAAATTTAAAACACACTGCAACATTAATTCCTTTGTAATAGTACCGTATTAAGCATGTTTTCATTTCATATTATCCATAATTCGAACTTCGGATGATTCGAACATTTTTGTGGTCCCGGCGAGTTTGAATTAACGAGAGCCGACTGTATATTTTTGGGGATTTTGTTTATTCATTATAATAATTAGCTTTAACTATGCAGTTATAATTGTTTCACTATTCTTGGGTTACTGAACAAGTGATGAAATTGAGAAACTACAGTTCATATCCGTAATAATTTGTAACATGACTCAATGAAGTTAACTTTTTTCAATTTTTTTAATAAATGTGCAGGTTTTTCAAAAGAGCTAGTCTTTCTTTATCACGCGCAGTGAACGCCTCCTAAAACTTTGAAAACTGTAGCAAGACTCAGAGTACCAAATGAGTCTCATTTCTGTTTTTAACGTTGCAGGATGCTCTGCGCCTGATGAAGAAGGACTAGTATGTTTGAAGTTTTTGCACATTTATTGACTCGATATTGCCCGCTCAAGGTACGTCACATCCAGTTTCTCCTTGTTTGCAGTCTTCTCCTCAATCTTTTTTCAGAAATTGGCGAGTATTTATGTAGCTGCTTCATAGGACATGACATTGGAGGGAGAGAAGAGGTTAAAGAATTCTAAACATAGATTTATCATATTTGCCTCGTATGGGTATTTGACAACCAGTGACAGCATTTCTGCACCGATAAAAATTTGCAGCATTCTGTCCGGTTATTTGACCATTTTTATCAAAAACGGTTTCACAACTGTCATTTTAAGCTATTCTGATGATATTAATGCCTAATTTATGTTCATAATATAGTTAAATTACTGTCATATAACTGTTTAAAAAAAACGGTCAAATGACTGGACAGAATGCTGCAAATTTTTAACAATGCGTAATCGATCTGAATATAGATAGATACAGGAAATATGCAAAATAAATACAAGAAAGATGTTTAACATACATTTAAAACAGTACTATCTATTCTTTTTTTTTACTAGTGTTTTATGTTTTAAGTAAATTTCATGGTAAAAAATTGGAAGAAGCCAACATGAGTAATGCCAAACGATACCCAACTCCAGTAATCTCGTTCGTTTTTCTCTCTGTCCGTTTTTGCCGGGATAAAAAAATTATGATGTTTGAAGAAATTATTTTTAGCTTATAACTATAGCATTTACATGACAAAGCATGTTATACAGTGGTAGAAAAAATTATAAAGCCACTTGAAAATATGATATAATTAAAAAACAAAAGATGGAATATTTGTGAAATTTCATACATATACATTATATGCTACAAGGAAGTAAAGAAAAAAAGAAATTCATTATTAACTACATTAATAAAAGGTTAATAGACTTAGGAAAATTTTCTGTACAAAGAAAGTTGGAAACAATTATAAAGTCGATACATGTATTTCATCAATAATCGATGTGAGACCCTTTTTTTTCGATGACTTTGACTAGTCTCTTGTTCATTGAATTTATCAGACCACACAAAGTACTTGCATCAATATTGTTCCAGCAGTTTTTAATAGCATTCATCAAATCTAACTTTGAATTGAATTGTCGTCCATTTTTGCAAACATTTCGGGCTAAAATTCCCCAGAGATTTTCTATTACGTTCAGATCGGGGCTACGAGCTGACCATTGAAGGCATTTCACCTGATTAGCTTCCAGCCAAGATTTAGTTGACTTCGAAACATGAACGGAAGCATTGTCCTGCTGAAATGTCCAGTCTCCCGAAGTTGTAAGAGGAGCAATGGGTAATAAATTATCTCCTAACATATCTTGATACATAACTGAATTCATTTTGTTATGCATGAAGACAATTGGAGTGGTTCCACAGGCAGCAAATGCAGACCAAACCATTACCGAACCACCTCCAAACTGACGCTTTGAAATAATATGAGGTTCCTGTCGTAAATCATACCAAAAGAATTTATAGCCGTCGGGTCCATCTAAATTAAATTTCTTTTCATCGGAAAAGACAACATCTCTCCAATTTGTGCTTTCAGTTAAATGTTTTCGTGCAAAGTCTAAGCGAGCATTTTTGTGGTGCTTAGAAAGAGGAGGTTTTCCTTTAAATTTTTTAAATTGAACAATGGGATTGTTACTTAAAACATTTCTTACCGTTCGGCTTGTACAGGGTAATTGTAACTGTTCTTGAATTTGAGCTGACGACATTTTTCCTGCGCAAGCTAGCTTCCGGATTTGTCTTGATTGCCTTACAGTTAAGGATTTCGGTCTTCCTGTACGCTTCTTACTGCCGTAATTTTCGGGATTTCTGAGAAAACTGTTTACTGCAGCCTTGGACCTTCCTATTTTTCTTGCAATATTAGAACCAGACATTCCAGCTTCCTTTAAAGTTAATATTTTAATTTGTTCACCATTGGATAATTTTTTTCCTCTTGGCATTGTATTAAACACACCAAATACAAAATGAATGCACGTAACACATTTACATTTGCCTAAACTTTACTGGAGATCTGCTTTCTCAAGTTTGGCATCATGCCAAATGAGGTTAGAACCATCGGCTTTATAATTTTTTCCAAGTTGTTTTTCGTTGGTTTTAAGAAATCAGCATAATTTATGCTCCCTCTTCCGTTTTTCCAAACAAAGTTTATGCGTATTATTGCGATGTTGATCATGCAAATGTAAATAAAATTTGCGATATCAATAATTCCATTACTTTTTGATTTTTGTAAATTTTTCTATCGGCTTTATAATTTTTTCCAACACTGTAATATAGAGACACCTGCATAACCTGTACTTATAGGTCCTAACGAAGAAAAAAAAATTTCAACTGGATAAATCATATTCAAAGATAGAATTACGCAGTTTAAGAGCAAATTATGTCTGCCAGGTACCGTTCAGATAGCTCAATAGATAGAACATTAGCACGGCAAATCAAGATATACATGATCGATCTGTGCATTTTTAGCTCTGATGGAATAAACTTCAACCGCGCTACTTCTTTCATGAATATGATTTATCAAAACTTAAAATTGCAATAGGTGCGAAATACTTAAAGGATTAAAAAATATATAAAAAAGATGTTAAATTACTTTAATTATTGTTACTTTCAATCGTAAACACAACTTTCCTCAAAAAATACAAAAAAAAAAAAAAAAAAAAAAAAAAAAAAAAAAAAAAGAAAAAGAAAAAAACTGTCATTAATTCCTTATGTTTCAAATTGGTCACATAATTGGTTTCAAAAAGGAGTGAAAGCGAAAATGAGTTTTTAGATCCGCAATATGTCGTCGGATAAAACATCACTACAAGCAATATTTTGTTTAGTAATGATTTCTATTGATTATGGGATGATTAATTCATGATAAGTCTTCATGGGACATATAATTTTTGCATCTTCGAAGTTAACTTGTATATTCGGTTTCTGGTTGAGTCTGGACATGCCTGTTGCTCGTCAATTGTATTTCAAATGCTCTTTAATACAAATTTTAAGTTTACGAGAAGTTACTTCAATGTATAAGAGATAAATATTTTACTCCAGAAATTTCATTAATTGAGATAGGGTCACTTATTCATTTGTGAATTATTTATCCAATTGAAAAAAATTCTTCTCTCCAAAATGAGTAGAAAATTTCTTGTTAATAAAACAAAAATACTTATAAAAATACATATATAAAGCTACCCACATTCCCCAATAATAAAAAAAAACATGGATATGAAAAAGACTCTTTTATGATTAACATTTTTAGTTTTTGACACACAGAGCTTTCAAATATTCAACTTTTTAAATTTTGAAGCATCATAGAATCATTACATTTTTCAAATAGATGTTAACAGCAAGTTTATTTATTTATTTATTTCATTTGGAATAGTTTCAAGATTTTCACAAAATCCAAAGTTTTGATGTTTTTTGGTCTTAGAAAATTATTATTATTATTATTGTATTTTTAAAAAGAAAATTTTTGTCTCAAACATTATTTTTGAAATACATCTTTTATATTGATGTATTTTTAATACGTTCGTGATATATTTTGGTTAAAAAAATAAAATGAAAAGGGCATTTATCATATTATTATACGTCATCGTTTACTTATATATTAAAACAAAATTAGTAACAATTTCTTCCTTCTAACAAGATAATTATGCAATAGTAAATCGTACATGTTTATTAAAGTGAAAACTGCATTTATGTCGCCTTACATTTATGGCCCAAGAAATATGAAATTATATGAATCTTGCACAAGAAATACATATCCAACTTAGAAAAGTAGCATTAAAAAATTCTTATTTATAAACATGTTATTTATAAAAAACAACTTATTTATAAAAATTCTTATTCATATTACAATTTCTAAGTGTTGAAATAGTAATCGAATTTCTGAAACTGTTGTTTACCGGAAGAAGTTTTCATTTAAAAGAAAATCATTATTTTCAGCTAAATATATATATGATCAACTGCTCTTTGCCTTGTATATGTCAACATTTTAATTTTTGGAATTTTTTAAACTTTTTATTTAGCTCTTATGATATACTTCAGCTTTTTTTAAGTATACGCCACATTTATCATATTATCATATGCGATATACGTTTTTTATATTTTATAAAACAAATTGGAACTGAATGAAATTATTTCTAGCAAACAAATATAAAATAATGAGACAAATATTTTGAAAAAAGATCAAAGAAACTACAAACTGTTTCTTCCTCACCTACTTTAATACGTACAACCTAAAGCACTAGTTGTTACTCGAAATATTTTTCCTTATTCAGAAAGAGTTTGAAATGGGATTTCTTTAAAATCCCAGGCTCAGGATGAAAGGCATTCCGAGAATTTTAAAGAAATTAAAGAGGGATATAACGAAGATGCTCAGGAGATAAAAAGTAAATTACAGTTTTCGTATCTCTTTCAAAAAATATTTAAAGGATTAGTGTTTTAAAATAAAAATCTTTTCATTTCAGTTTAAAGAAATAAGAATAGACTGACATTTTATGAAATGTTACATTATGTTCAAGAATAATATTAATAATAATCTTTATAATACATTTAAAATAATAATAATATTTATAAGAATAACACTTAAAAATGATGAAATTAAAATTTTTAATTTGTTAAAATCTTGTCCTCTTTTAACTCGTATGGATGCGGTATTTTTAGCATGATAAAAAAAGAAGAAGATGAAGAAGAAGCAGACGAAAAAGAAAAAAAAACTGATATAATGTTTCCTAGGAAATTTATGTAAAATAAAGTAAAAATGATACAGATAGACTTATTATTATTATATACTCTTGTGTGCAAAATTTGAGGAGGAGTCCCAAAATGCCAATTTTCTAGGGATTTTCAAGCGATAATTTTCACGCAATTATTCAAAAGTAAGGGATATAATACGAATAATTACTATCCCTGTATAACAGCTAGTCCATATAACATCTCATTCAGGTCACACATGGTCACAAGAGTCACGGTCATTATGGCGAAACAAAAAATAGGAAATTCCATACGTCTCTTTTATGAGTCTCAAATGACTATAATATGTGACTCCACTGACAAGTCACTGCGATTGCTGCTTTTTGTCGAGTCACCAGGTGACTTTACAATGATGTTTTATTCAGACTCTCATGTGACTGTCATTTGGAGACACAATTTCAAAGTCCTTGTGAATGTTGCATTATGATCTATCACCAAATAATGTCACATTAAAGTCACATGGTGTCTTTCTGTTACAAGACTGTGAAATGGTGACAAAGACCATACTGTGAAGAAACCACTGTGAAAAATGGTGAAAATTACCAAGTGACTTTAATGGGACATTAATTAATAATTTATCATAATGCAACGTTCACAATGACTTTGAAATTCAGTCTCCAGAAGAGAGGTCACACGAAAGTCACAATGAAACGACACTGTAAAGTCACCTGGTGACTCGCCACAAAGCAACAGTCACAATGACCTGTCAGTGGAGTCACATATAGTAGTCACTTGAGACTCATAAAATAGACGTAAGGAATTTTCTATTTTTTATTTCACGTAGTGACTGTGACTCTTGTGTTCATGTGTGACCTGAATAAGGTGTTATATAGACTACTTGTTATGCAGGGATGGTAATTATTCGAATTACATTACTTCCTTTTAAATATTCGCGTGAAAATTATTGCTTCAAAATCCCTTGAAAATTGGTATTTTGGGATTCGTCCTTAAATTTTGCACACCAGTGTATTTACGCTACCCGTTCAGTTTTAAATCTCACTCATGAGAAGTGCTTATTTTCCAATATTTTCCTCCTGGTTTGTTCGAAAAGTCGTATGATCTATTCAGAATACATGAAAAAAAACCTGGCAAAATAATAGAGGCTTATATAAAAGAGAAGAGAATATATTTATAGAGCATTATAAATTATAAAATAATAAACATAAATAGCAGTAATAAAATTTTCTGTAAATGAATGTGAAAGAATTTATTTAAGCATTTTGAAAACATAAATGGTTGCAACTTACAAGGAGAGGGAAAACTTTAGTATTCACAGATTTTGATTATTTTAATATATGCTATAGGAGAGACACCTCTTAGTCTCAGGTTCAATGGATTTTAAACAACACTCCTTAGTTCTTTAGGAATAGGGGACGGGGACGGGGACGGGGGACTAATATTATGACATATCTTTAATACTTACTTTGAAGAGAAAGTATAATGTTGATCGTCACTCAATTGGCATGACATTTGTTTGTTATACAGCGAGCCCGGATTCAGTTTTAACATCTCACTCATGAGAAGTGCTTATTTTCCAATATTTTTCTCCTGGTTTGTTCGAAAAGTCGTATGATCTATTCAGAATACATGAAAAAAAACCTGGCAAAATAATAGAGGCTTATATAAAAGAGAAGAGAATATATTTATAGAGCATTATAAATTATAAAAGAATAAACATAAATAGCAGTTATACAATTTTCTGTAAATGAATGTGAAAGAATTTATTTAAGCAGTTTGAAAACATAAATGGTTGCAACTTACAAGGAGAGGGAAAACTTTAGTATTCACAGATTTTGATTATTTTAATATATGCTATAGGAGAGACACCTCTTAGTCTCAGGTTCAATGGATTTTAAACAACACTCCTTAGTTCTTTAGGAATAGGGGACGGGGACGGGGACGGGGGACTAATATTATGACATATCTTTAATACTTACTTTGAAGAGAAAGTATAATGTTGATCGTCACTCAATTGGCATGACATTTGTTTGTTATACAGCGAGCCCGGATTCAGTTTTAACATCTCACTCATGAGAAGTGCTTATTTTCCAATATTTTCCTCCTGGTTTGTTCGAAAAGTCGTATGATCTATTCAGAATACATGAAAAAAACCTGGCAAAATAATAGAGGCTTATATAAAAGAGAAGAGAATATATTTATAGAGCATTATAAATTATAAAAGAATAAACATAAATAGCAGTTATACAATTTTCTGTAAATGAATGTGAAAGAATTTATTTAAGCAGTTTGAAAACATAAATGGTTGCAACTTACAAGGAGAGGGAAAACTTTAGTATTCACAGATTTTGATTATTTTAATATATGCTATAGGAGAGACACCTCTTAGTCTCAGGTTCAATGGATTTTAAACAACACTCCTTAGTTCTTTAGGAATAGGGGACGGGGACGGGGACGGGGGACTAATATTATGACATATCTTTAATACTTACTTTGAAGAGAAAGTATAATGTTGATCGTCACTCAATTGGCATGACATTTGTTTGTTATACAGCGAGCCCGGATTCAGTTTTAACATCTCACTCATGAGAAGTGCTTATTTTCCAATATTTTTCTCCTGGTTTGTTCGAAAAGTCGTATGATCTATTCAGAATACATGAAAAAAAACCTGGCAAAATAATAGAGGCTTATATAAAAGAGAAGAGAATATATTTATAGAGCATTATAAATTATAAAAGAATAAACATAAATAGCAGTTATAAAATTTTCTGTAAATGAATGTGAAAGAATTTATTTAAGCAGTTTGAAAACATAAATGGTTGCAACTTACAAGGAGAGGGAAAACTTTGATTATTTTAATATATGCTATAGGAGAGACACCTCTTAGTCTCAGGTTCAATGGATTTTAAACAACACTCCTTAGTTCTTTAGGAATAGGGGACGGGGACGGGGACGGGGGACTAATATTATGACATATCTTTAATACTTACTTTGAAGAGAAAGTATAATGTTGATCGTCACTCAATTGGCATGACATTTGTTTGTTATACAGCGAGCCCGGATTCGATACAGGACATGTTACATTTGTTTTTCTCTTAATATATATATATATATAGGTTTAATTATTATTTAATAATCCCAATTAAGAATCTTAATATTTTACCTTAATTACAATGTTAGCATATTTAAACAATAATTTAGAATTTTCGATTTTAAAATCCCCATTATTTCTCATCAATATAAAAAGATTTTAAAAATTTCAATAATTCTAAAATTATTTCAAAACCTGTTAAGATCTTTAGTTACGATAAAATAAAACATATTGAAACAAAATACAGACAAAAACAAAAAGAAAAAAAATGTGAAATCAAAATAATTTAAAGAGCAATTTAAAAATCTTTAATATGCTAAAAATAGGTTGTAATTTAATTCTTTTGCTAATTTTTATCGTAATTATGTTAATTACTTTAAAAATAGAGTAATATTATCATCGTATTCATATCTCATGTTAAAGCAATACATAAATGATATTTCTTTAAAATCATGAATTAACACAATTGTTCAACATCATTGCAACGATAAAAAAATATGTGAAATACATTTAAAAATTACTTTAAAAAAAGGGATCTGTTGAATCCTAAAAAGAAATCTTCAGTAAAAGACACTAATTATTTTTGAAACATGACTGTAGATGGCAGCACTAAAACTTCGTTCCTAATAATACGAGACTGTTAAATAACTCTAATTAATTATTATATTCATTAATTCTCACTCGTTTGTGTTTGTAAATTCCCAATATGTTTTTTCATATATATTTTTTGTATTTATCCATTTGTAATTCATCTTTTTAGATTATTCCTTATTCCACAGATTGACTGCGTGACAGTTCAGAACAAAAATGTTTCTATTCTAAGTATGTTTACAAGATACGAAATCGAAGGATTCTATTAAAATCCCTTTAAATCTCAACAAATCTTATTTATGCGTGTAAAACCTCATCATTCAAGCTATCTAACCAACAATCAGCTCTTTAAACAGTTTCCAGTAGTCTGTGATTCCAGAACCAACATTCGTATTTCAGAAAAAGATACCTGTGACCTGCAAGATGCCGTCAAGAAGAATTCACAGGTAATATCACTTCTGATTAAGAAATAAATTCTCTATGTTAATTCACTTTAAATCTCAACATAAATAAAGTGTTTGGTCCGTCTTTCGCAGGAGCGTTCAGTGAAATACATTAAAGTTTAAATATAAAAATTAATTACGTCATGAAGACGAAAGCGGAACTACAAAGTGAATCGAAATTTAATTTGACAATTAAAGAAATTAATAGACATAACATTCAAGTAGCTGAAGCAATAGAAAATAAAAATGTTAAATTAACTGAGAAGCTTAAAGCAGAATTAATTAGCTTAGAAGCTGATTTAAAGAAATCTTATTTTGGCATAGCCGAAGAAAGTATTAATGCTTTATACGATTCATTTACTAAAGCAAAGGACATAGTTGTTGACGATTTAGTTAAAATCGAAGAATTTCTGGTTGTAAAAATACAAGAAAATATGAATGAAACTAGTAATAATTCAATTTCTGTTAAGGATAACGCTTTAAAGTTACCTAAATTTGAGTTGCCGATATTTTATGGTGATAGTAGTAATTGGATTACCTTTAAGGAAACATTTCTGACTGCAATTCATAATAATGAAAATTTATCAGATCAATTAAAATTATCTAATAGCAAGTGTAAAGAATTATCCTGCTAAATTAATTTCCGGTTTTTCTATTTCCGGCGATAATTATAAGGAAACGTGGGAAACTCTTGTTAATCGCTATGATAATCGTAAGAATTTGGCATATTCATTACTGTCAAAATTCATTAATGCTAAATCATTAAAATCACCTACGCAAAAATCAGTTCTAGAGCTATTGGACACTTGTAATGAAGTTATTCAGAATTTGAAATCTTTAAAATTTAAATTTAATGAATTTGTTGATTTGATTTTAGTTTATTTAATTCAAACAAAATTTGACGATAATTTACGAAAACAGTGGGAGTTATCATTAAATAATGATTGTTTTCCAACTTATGAAATGATAATTAGTTTTCTTGAAAAACAAGCACGTAGTCTGCAGAATTGTAATGTTGAATTTATTAAAACTGAATCTAAATCTAATCATAAATTTGTTCCTAAATCTCAACATTTTCTAAACAGATCGGTATCGAATACTGTTGTAACGGATAATGTAAATAAATCACAAAAAATTATTTGTCCAAAATGTAATGAACCCCAGCAACTTCATAGATGCCCATCAATGCAGAATTTATCTGTTGAGCAACGCTGGCATTTAGTAAAATCTAAAAAGTTATGTACGAACTGTTTGCGTTCTAACCATTTTGTTGCTAATTGTTTGATAAATACCACATGTAAACATTGCAATTCGAAACATCATACACTCCTTCATCGTGATCAATCTGCCCCTGCACAACAACAAATTATTGGACAACAAGATCATGTAACAACCCCAAATGCTGTAGGTAATTTAAATGAATCAAATTGTCTTACTAATCAATCGTTTTGTGAAAATTCTCAAACATTGTTGACTACTGCCATTATGCGTGTAAAATCCAAATCAGGCAAATTCCTTCCTTGCAGGGCGATGATCGATAGTGGTTCTCAAAAGAGCCTACTTTCTAAAACTTGTTGTGAAAAATTAGGTCTTCCATCAAGGCCTACAAATCATAAAATCTCAGGTATAAGTAATTTAGTTGCAGAAACAGCTCTTCAGGAAGTTTCTTTGACATTCTCTCCTCATTTTAATGGTGAAATCTTTCAGTTAGATGCTTTAGTTGTAATAGATAACAACAAATTTACAAAATTTTCTGATTACGACTACGTTTTGGCCATATATTGAAGGCTTGAATCTTGCGGATACAAATTTCCATGTGTCCAGTCCCATTGATCTTCTGATAGGTGCAGATTTGTTTGCCAATATCATAATAGGATAATCCATTTTAGGACCTAAAGGATTACCAAGTGCTATTAATTCTAAACTGGGTTGGATATTATCGGGAATTATTTATTCGAATGAATCAAACCAAAATTCATCTGTTAGTTGTCATGTTACTACGCAGATTACTTCTCAGCTTCAAAAGTTCTGGGAACTAAAGTCGGTTCCCAGTTCTGATCCAATTTCTCTTGTTGAAGGTAATTATTCTAAAACCGTTTCACGCGCAGAATCAGGACGGTATGTTGTAAACTTGCCGTTTAAATCTAAGCCAATCCTCGTTGATTCAAAATCTCAAGCTCTAAAGCGGTTTTATTTAGCTCTAAAGCGGTTAGAGAAGAGACTCCACCAAAACCCTTTGCTTAGAGAGCAATATTTAGAATTCATGCAAGAATATATCGATTTGGGACACATGGAACTTGTACCAAATTCAGAAATCTCAAATCCGGATAATTTTTTTCTTCCACATCTCGGGGTATTAAAAGAATATAGTTCAACTACACGACTTAGAGTAGTATTTGACGCATCTGCAGTTGGTTCATCAGGCCGCTCTTTAAATGATTATCTAGAGATAGGTCCAAAATTGCAGCCGGAAATATTTCCTTTATTATTAAAGTTCAGAATGAATCCAATTGCTTTTAGTGCTGATATCGAAAAAATGTTTAGGCAAATCCTTGTTAAACAGAAGCACATTGATTATCAACGCATTCTTTGGAGATTTAATTTCGAAGACACTATCAAATCATACAGGCTGTTGACCGTTATATACGGTTTTTCCTGTGCACCCTTTTTGGCCATTAGGACATTACGCCAATTGGCCATTGATAATGAACAATATAATCAAAAAGCCTGCCAAATTATTCAAGATGAAATTTATGTTGATGATCTTCTTTCTGAATCCGATTCAAGAGAAAACGCTCAGATTTTAGTGACAGATCTAATAAGTATTATGAAAAGTGGAGGTTTTAATCTACGAAAGTGGACCTGTAACGATCCTGATGTAATAGCTCACTTACCTAATGAAATGAAGGCTTCCTCAAAAAAAGGTCATTCAGGAAGATGATACTGTTAAAGTTCTTGGTTTACTTTGGGACTCTTCCAAAGATATTTTACAAATCAGGTTCGCTGATTTAAAGGATGTAAAAACAAAACGAGACTTGTTATCTGTAGTGGCTACAATCTTTGACCCTTTCCTAGCTCCTACAACAATAAAGTTAAAAATCATGATGCAAGATCTTTGGAAGGATAAGATTTCTTGGGATGAGAAAATTCCACATGCCATACAACAGGTTTGGAATGAATTTTCATCTGAAATGCATTTATTGAAATCGTTAGAAATTATTCGATACATGAATTTACTTAATGAAGCAGTTGTTCAAATTCAACTGCATGGATTTTGCGATGGTTCGAATAAAGATTATGCTGCTGTTACCCATTTACGCGTTATTACATCTGAAAAAGTATTTTTCAATTTGATTGCTGCAAAAACTAAGGTGAACCCTATTAAACCTCAAACATTGCCTAGAATTGAGTTTTGTTCAGTTCTTTTGCTAGCTAAGTTATGTTCTGTAATTATCTGCACATTAAAAGTAAACTTTGACAATATTTACTTGTGGTCAGATTCGCAGATTGTTCTCAGTCGGCTAAAAGCACCACCTTTAAAGGGAAATCAATTCGTACTTTATGCCAAATACAGGCATTAATGCCTTCCCATGAATGGAATCATATTCCAGGTGCTTTAAATCCTGCAGATGTAGCTTCTAGGGGAATTCCTCCACGAAAGCTTCTTAATCATTATCTGTGGTGGCATGGGCCTCCATGGCTGCTGTCAAATGAGCAAATCCCAATACCAAAGTTCACTGCTCCGATTTCAGAGTTAACTCAACTAATTGACTCTGTCAGTAATGTAACACAAGTAAGCGCACCTCCTGACTTTCTTCTTAAGTTTTCGAAATTCTTAAGCTGTCAAGAGTCACAGCCTATTGTCTTATATTTATTCATAATGCTAGACATAGTACATCGAAAAAATTTGGAAATCTAAGTTCAGAAGAAATCTCTAATTCAATTCAACGAATTGCAAAATTAATTTAAAGTTCTGAATTCAACATGAGCTTAAGTTGTTAAAGGAAAGAAAACCCTTAACAAGCAATAGTAAGCTGTTATCACTAAATGTATTTTTAGATTCAAGTGATATCATTCGAGTAGGTGGTCGTTTGTCACAACATCAGTCTTTAACCTTTGATAGAAAATATCCGATGCTACTCCCAAAAAATAGCTTTGTCACTAAACTATTAATAAAGCATGTACATGAGAAACATATGCACGCAGGTACACAGCTAGTACTTTCGATTATACGCCAACAGTTTTGGTTTGTTAATGGTCGTTCTACTGTACGACAAGAACTCAACAAATGTGTACTTTGCAAACGCCTAAAAACACAAGCTTGTCAACAAATGATGGGAGATCTTCCCGTTGACAGAATCACCCCAATCCGTCCATTTTCCAAGGTTGGCATAGATTTTGCTGACCCCTGCATAACGAAGCCAAATTTGCTTAGAAGTAAGATAAAACTTACTTAGCTGTATTCGTCTGTATAGTTCGTAGCTGTATACTTGTATTCGTCTGCATGTGCGCTAAGGCAGTGCATCTGGAAGTGGTATCAGACTTGTTTGTGCAAGCCTTGCTAGCAGCCCTAAAGAGATTTATTGCACGTAGAGGCCTGCCGTCTGATATTTATTCAGACCATGGTAAAAATTTCGTAGGTCTAGCAAATCAACTGAAGCAGTTATTCCAATATTTAAGGGACAGAGAAATTCAAGATTTTCTTTCGAACCAAAAAATCAATTGGCATTTCATTCCTCCATATGCGCCGCACTTTGGTGGGCTATGGGAGGCAGCTGTAAAGCTTACAAAAAATCATCTGTTAAAGGCTGTAAATCCAGTATTTTAAATTTTGAAGAATTATCCACTTTACTGTGTCAAATAGAAAGTTGCATAAATTCAAGACCTCTAACGCCGATGTCATCAGATCCATCAGATCCGCGCGTATTAACGCCAGGTCATTTTCTAATCGGAGCACCGCTCTTTGATATTACCGAAGCTTCTAATTCACGAGTTCTATCATTAAATGCTCGTTGGCGCCTTATTTAAAGGGCTAAGAACCAATTTTGGTACAGATGGTCAAGAGAATATCTCCAACATCTCCAACAGCGTCCTAAATGGACTACTCCAAGTGTTAATCTCCGACAAGGAGACATGGTGGTAATTCATGATCGATCCCTGCCCATGAGATGGAGAATGGGCCGTATTCTACAAACTTTCCCAGGACAGGACAATCGAGTTCGTGTCGTCTTGATTAAATAAGCGGACGGTGACATCAAACGTTCTATTACAAAGGTATCCCCTCTACTGCCGGGGGCGGAGGATGTTGAATCCTAAAAAGAAATCTTCAGTAAGACACTAATTATTTTTGAAACATGACTATAGATGGCAGCACTAAAACTTTGTTCCTAATAATACGAGACTGTTAAATAACTCTAATTAATTATTATATTCATTAATTCTCATTCGTTTGTGTTTGTAAATTCCCAATATGTTTTTTCATATATATATTTTGTATTTATCCATTTGTAATTCATCTTTTTAGATTATTCCTTATTCCGCAGATTGACTGCGTGACAGTTCAGAACAAAAATGTTTCTATTCTAAGTATGTTTACAAGATACGAAATCGAAGGGTTCCATTAAAATCCCTTTAAATCTCAACAAATCTTATTTATTCGTGTAAAACCTCATCATTCAAGCTATCTAACCACCAATTAGCTCTTTAAAAAGTTTCCAGTAGGCTGTGATTCCAGAACCAACATTCGTATTTCAGAAAAAGATACCTGTGACCTGCAAAATGCCGTCAAGAAGAATTCACAGGTACTATCACTTCTGATTAAGAAACAAATTCTCTATGTTAATTCACTTTAAATCTCAACAGGATCTATTTATGATGTTTTCTAAACTGTCATTAGAAATGCTTTGGTATTGAAATTTTTTTTAAGAAATGGGTGAAAACCACAAATTTTAAATATTTCAACTTTAAATGTAAGTTTTATATTTTAAATAAAGAGAATGGAAGAATTACATAAAAATAAATAAATAATGAAATACGAATAATGTGGGATTTGTTAGCTACGCCCGTCTAGCTTAAAATAACGGGGAACTAATCCCGTCACCCATTTTCGCCAGGTTATATAAATCGTCAAAATGTTCACGAGATTGCAATAAATGACATAATTTTTATCTTAAACAGCAGAAGAACAAATACATTAACAAAACATTATTAAAAATAAGGTACCCTGGGGTAATAACGCCACGTTAAGGTTCTACCAATTTTCACGGCTTAGTTTTAGATTGTATTTTTCAAACAAATATAGGATGTGTTACAGCAACTCATTGACTATCTATATAAAATAAAATAATTTAACAGATATGTATTCATAAAATATAATGGCGTCTTTTCTTGACCAATGCTATTTGGCGTTAATACCCACCTATATGGGTAATAAGACCATGCAAACAAAACTATAAAATAAGATGGAATAATGGCATGTAGATTTCCCAATTCTAAAAATACAAACTCTACAGCTCTAGAAATGGACAAATTGCAATCTAAGCTATTGAAAATGTACAATTTTTTTGTGACTCTGAAAGAAAAAGAAAGGTGTGGTGGTGGCGGGGGGAGAAGGCAAAAGAATATCAGATTCTAAGCTACGTTTTGCTTAAAAATGACCATGTAAATAGAATTATTAGAAACATTGCACGGGTTATTTGAATCAGTATTTATATTCCCATGTATGCATTCTATGCGATAGAAAACATTGATTTTTTGTGAAAGTGAAAGAAAAAGGAGTGAGGGAAAGCTTCAACAGAATATAACACCCTGTGTCTCTCTTTGCTTAAAAAGTCCCGCTTAAATATGATTATAAGAAACATTGCATGGTTTTAACCATTCACAATGTAATATTTTAATCATGTGAAGTTTTATAATAACTAGAGTTATATGTAATAAATGTTTTTGTTAAACCTTAACTGCTGTTAGCGTCTCACATACCGCTGAGTTTTTCAAGTTTCAGAGTTTAACTTGCAATTTTTAGTTTAACTATAGATACCGGGAAAATTTTGTTTCATTTGGAGTCCTATTACTATCTCTAGAGGCTTTTGAATAGCTGAATTTTATTTATAATATTCCTGTATATAAGGTTCAATACAAAATAATATTCTAAAAGTTAATTTAACATTTTATTCATCGTTAGATTAAGCGGTCTGACAGGCCGCTCACAGTAAGTTATGCAACAATTTTTGTCACAGCAGTTAAGGGTTAATACTATTATAGTAATCTAGTAAATCATTTTTAACCCATAACTCCACACTATAGCGGATTCTCCAAACCTACAGTTAAATTGTCGACGTTTTAAAGAACATGCTTTAATAAATTTTTAATAAATTGAATAAAATTTTTGATTAAAAAATATTATCCCAATGAGATCTCTTACTCTATTTTATACATAAGTCATATGGTTATATATCATTATCTCTATATTAGCAACAAAATTAACCTTTAACTGCTGTTAGCAATCTGACTGAACACTGTACCCCCTCCCCCCCCAAATAAAATAGCGTTTAACTTGTATTTTCCAGTTTAACTATAGTTACAACTGAAATTCTCTTTCGTTTGGAGTTCACGTAATATTATTAGAAATATTTGAGTAGATTAAATTTAATTAGAATTAATTCTGTACAAAAAGTTTAGCGCAGGAACAGTATTCTATGATTTTTAATCATGGATCGCCTTTTAACCTTTAACTAATGTTACCGGTCTCGTAGACCACTATTTTTTTTAAATTTTTTTAGTTTAACTTGTAATTTTCAGTTTAACTGCAAACTCTACCGAAATTTTGTTTCATTCGGAATTTTAGTACTATCACCAGAGACTAAATAGGTGAATATTAAGTATAATACTCTTGTATAAAAAGTTTAGTACAAAAACACAATCCTATGAGTTATTCCCGCTTTTTATTCATCTTTCAATTTTGGGGTCTCACAAACCGCATCACATTCATACGTTACAATTTCTGTCACATCAGTTAAAGGTTAAATTTATAAAGTTTTGAAAAACCGAACGCTGAGAAAGCGGAGAATTAAAATTTCGAACTCAATTGAACAATCCAGTGGAAATTTAAAAGAAACCTGATTTTGAAAATGTTCAAATTTGAATCTCGAAAACATTTTGATATATTTTTATTTACAAGAGTTAAAAATTATTTTTTACATAAGTAAAAAAAAAAAATAATAATATAATAAAAAATAAAATAGAGAGATTATTTTTAAGTATTGGGCACCCCCCCCTTAATCTTACCATTTCAACAATGATGATGATGCTGTCCCATATTAATATATGAACCCCCTTCGGATATAATTCGGCAACTGTTGGGAATCAACCGGGGAAATAACGCCAATCCCTGGCGTTATTACGCCGGGATACTTATTGCGCAGTAAATCCTAAACTACAAATTATCTCGAGAAGATATCAAAAATCTTCTACAACAATTTGATAGTACATGAAATACACTACAAATTTATGTAATTAACAAAGTATTTCTGGATAAAAAATATAGTCTTCAGATCAAAAACCTTATCTCGCAAATTTTAGATCAAGCGTTAATTTTAGTTGCTTGTAAAAACAATAAGACCTAAAAATGAAAAAAATTAACTTGAGGCTGTTTTTTGCGATTAATATGACTTAAAACCCTTCTGCGCAGAGCACATGGATGTCATTTACCTGATTATTTCATAATTATGCAAAATATAAGCACTTGGCGTTATTACCCCGCCTGGCGTTATTACCCCAGGGTACCTTACAAATCAGATGTTCAATTAAATATCCCTTGATGACGTTACAAACACGTGTAATGCGTTTAATGTCGAGTGAAAGTGACATTTACGATCAGCTATTATTAGCATTTAATATTATAGTTTGGCATTTAAATATTAATGTTATTGTTGATTTTTGGTTCACGGGATGTCAACTAGCACAGATTACTTAATTCCTCAGTCAGGATCTTCCGATTTAGCGAAGGATCCAGAAAGTAAAAGTAAAATGTAAATTACAGTATGGAGTTTCATCACGATGAAACGCTTAACCTTCATTTAAGGGAAATCAAACTGGTCGTCAAAGTATGCTAGTCATAAAAGATTTTTGCTGATACGTTTGTATACGTATTTATAATATATATGTAGGAGAGAGGCACCTCCGAACATTTTTTTTCAGAAAATCAATATATTTCTTACTTGAATTATATTTATTGAGTTTCAAGTATTACATAACAAAAACAACGCATTTTTTCATCGTATGAATCATAAATTAAACATTTGCCAAAGAAATTAAATAAGTTGTGAGGATTTAAAAAGTTGAAAGACTTTTGTTCAAACCAGCCCCATGTAGGTGTACCTTTGAACAAGCAAGGGGCACCTTTGAACAAATGAATAAAATATGAAATATTGAGAGTTTTTATAAAAAGTTGCATATGTTACAGAAATATAAGGTAATATGAATGAATGTAAATAACTACATTTCGTTGAAATTACTAATTTTTTTGTTATTTAACCAAACTTAAATCCATCAAAGTTAATGTCAAAACCCATTGTTGATAAAACACAAAGTGTCCCTCCAATTGTGTCTGAAATACACCAATGGGATGTCTGATGCTTCTGGAAAACTAAAGTTTTTCATTAGTTAATTTTTTTAAGAAACCTTATATAAAATTCCGTTTAATCAGTTACGGAAACCAGAAATAATGTTTGAAAACCTGTTAAATCATGAATTATTATTTTGTATTCAGAATTTGCTATTATACAATAAATAAATTTAGATTCGATTCAATTTAGATTTGAAATTTCCCATCACTGATACATATAGAGGTTGGAACCATGTGTGTAGTAAGGAGAATTGTTAGCAGTATGTTATATGTGTCCATGTTCGTTGACATTCTTAATTAACCTTTTTTCACATAAAACAAATTCAGAAATAATAATATTTAGATACATTAACAACTTTTTACTTCATAGTTTTAAGTGTTCTCTTTAAATTACTTCAATTATTATTTATCACCAGTTTATTCGGTGATTTTTCGCTGTTCAATGGTGCCCCAACTTTTTTGTTAAATGGTGCCTCCATCACATGGCGTTCAACATTACAACGGTTCACTCAATTCGACTGAAGAATTTGAATAAAACAAAGCTTATAAACTAAAGCTAACATCTTTGTTTAAGCATTGAACAATAATTGGGACAGAAGTTTATAAACAAAAATCTTATAACTTTATTTACTTAAGTTTAGATTGAAGAGGGAGAAAAAATACATATCTTGTTTAGACAGTACTGTTCATACAAAATGGTACAGCTTTGTATAATTATTCCCCTGAAGCAGTAATTAATATGTAGGATGATTACCATATATATTTTTTAAAAATAATTTATTTGAAGTAAAATATTTAGTGTGTTCAAAAGTGCCCCCAGTTCAAACGTGCCCCCCTCTCCCCAACGTGCATCATCAAATTTTAATTAACTGCACTTTTTAATAATCAACTTATTTTAAATCAATGCGAGTGCACTATGTCAAAGAATTTTTGTATGATACTTCAATAATCGCTATGTGTTCTGTATGTGCACAAAAAGAAATCAATATCGACACCAGAATTAATATGTAGGATGATACATTATTTAATAACTAAAGGATATATTGCGATACTAAAATCAATCTTCACTCGTTTGGAATGTCGCTAAAATGCTATGCAAGCCAAATCTTTTGATCCGCTTAAAATACTGCTATGAAATTAAAGAGGTTTACATTAAAGTTATAAAGGATAGAAAAATTAAAGAATTCGGAAAAAAGCTTTGGTAGGGTAGAGGAAAACTGAAGAAATGTCAGGAATTGTTGTTAAGTAGATTTAAAAACATTTTGAGCAACGACAGACTTAATAAGTATTATTTACTAGTTTCGTTAGAATCAACTATTAGCTTGTTGACACTGACAATGGTATGCAGAATTCTATTGAAAAATGGTATGCAATACTTCTAAAATCTTATCGAACGCATAACTTTGGCTTTACTTTTTTAAAATGAATATTTTAGTTGAAAGATTCAAAATTTCATTTTTCAAAATAATACTTGTTCTTTTTAGAAATAATATAACAAAGATGTAAATGTAGGATCATATACAGGATGTCGGCGAGTTCGACCAACAATTTCAGAGAAATGAAAGCAGGCATCAAGAGGATAAAAAATTATCATAGAACACAGGGTCGAAAAAAACCACATTTTTAGTCGTAAATAAAGGATGTTTCATCCTAACTGAGATCTAGAAGACGGTAGCAATTTTGAGGAACATAAAAGTATTGTTTTGGAAATGTAACTATAAAGAACATGCTTTGTTTGAAAAGTGGTAACATTTCAAGAAAAACAGGGTACTCACGTAATCAATGCTACCATATAAATTAGTTTTCACAGCCCAGGAGCTGAAGAGTCATAGTGCTGGCGCGTATTTATTTAAGATATGAATGCCAAAAAATTTTTTTAATTGATTTTTAAAAAATCAGATATTTAGGGGTTATTTAAAAAAACAGAAGGAAATTAAATGTAATTTACAGTATCCTATATCGTGCAAAATAGTAACAAAATATTTGCTTAGGGATTATTGTTCCTAAAAAAGGATAATTACGTTCTAATTGAAAGAAACAAAGCGAACAATAGGCAAAACAAAAAGAGAACAGTAATAGAACATTTGTCAAGGAAATTTTGTTCCCGAAGAAATAAATATTTGCATCTTAATTGAAAGAAACAAAGAAGATATCTTTTTTCGAGAATATTTATTTATTTATTTAAAGTATATAACATTCAAACAAATATAGAATGTTTAATATTCTAAGTTTTAAAAAATAGATCTTCTATGTTTTAACTTTAAATTTTTTATTATATCTAGTTAAAAAATAATTATAAATAAAACATCTTTATATAATTAACTTACAAAAAAAAAAAAAAAAAAAAATCAAGTACATATTTTGTAGGTAGTTCTATTATTAAACGATCAATTAATTTCTCTTCTAGAGGTGTAATTACTTCAGTTACTTTTTTCGCACAGCTTTAGAGTTTCTCATTGAAAAAGCACTTTTATCCCAAAGCTCTTGAAATATGATTTTTAGAAAATCCTATGATCCACATAGGAGACATTTCTGTGAAATTAAAGAAATTTATAATAACGATAAAGGAAAGATGACAGGTATATTACAGCTATAATGTTTCGTCTAAAAAAAAGATTTAATTTGTTATTTTAATGGAATTCATGCTTAGAATGAATTGGTTACAAATGAAATTGGCCAAAAAAATTTAATTAAATAAAGTAATTTTTTTAATATGATCTACAAACGATACCATATGACTAAAGAGAAGATTGAAAATAAGTTTCCCCTCTGTAAACCGTAAAGCAGTTGGAAAAACAAAGCATTGATTCAACCTGCTAAATAGCAGTACACTGAAAAAAAAACTTTAATGTTAATAATTTTTTATCTATAAAAGAGATTCCTAGAGATTTTGAAGTAACAGCAACAACAAAAATTCATATAACAAAATTAGTTACATAAATTTTTGCTGTTATCGTTAGCTAAAATATTCTGGGAATATCTCAGTTTCCTAAAAATATCTTAGTAATTTTACAGATTTTTTTTTTTTTTTTTTTACAATGTCTGATATTTTTTTCAGAATTTAACCTAAAATTTAGTTTAGTTTCTGTTTTAGGTTCAAAATATGAGTTTCACCGAAAATTCGGCTGGATCGAGACTTTACACAATACTATCTGTATTCCAAAAATTTTGCTTCTTCTGTAGGACATTTTCAGTATTACTCTTTATTTCAGCTGTAACGTCTGAAATGAGACACTCTGTAATTATCGCTCTGTATTTCACTGTTTATAATAATCAGTCAAAAGTGCCCAAGACCAGGGTGCAAATTATAAAGCTGGTAATGCATATGTGACTAAAATTTTAAAAACGCTTTTCATGTGCTCATTGAAAAGAGCAAAATTAACAACAGTAGAACATTTTTAGTTTGAAACCAAAGAAGTGTTTCAAAAACTTTTTGAGAAAATGATAGTGTAAAAGATGATTGATAAAAAAAATCATTAAAGAAGGTAAATCGAGGCATGTATATCTAAAACATTTTATAGTTAATTGAATTTTTTTTTATTACAAAATTATTCTGTGTAATTTATGAAACAACTACATTTTATTTTAAAAGAAAAGAAAATGTTTTGGTCAGAGGCATAGAAAGACCCACTTGGGCCAAACGAGTAATTAATTAATAATTATGTACATTTATGTAAGTATTAATTACATAAAATAATTCGTAATTTTTTTTTGCCTGGATTTAAAAATGTCAAACGGTAGTATGCTAACCAATCTAACAGATGGCATTGTTCTCTTAAATTTAACAAATATTGGATTAGCATTGTTTTTCCACCTGCCCCTTATACTATCCTCTATTTATTTTCGCTTAATTTTCAACATTAAAATTGGTTATTGGAATACTTATTTTGTTATTTTTTTATAAAAAAGACAAAGCTAAATCTTTTCGAAATAAACATGATTATACATTCTAAAGCTTTTATTCTATAATGGTAATTAATTGTGTGCAAAAGCCTTAAGTCAAAAATAAACACCAGTATTCATTAAAAACATGTCAAAGCTTTGCTTATTTGTAGAAGATTATACAAGCTTAATATTTAAAGTACTTGACCTTAAATGTTAAGATCCAGATTACATCCCGTTTTTGATGGGATTAACACTAAATCAGAAATCTTGACAGCGTAGCTGACATATTGTGTTTTATTTAAGAAGAAATATGTTTTTAATTTAGAAGAAAATTTTGTTAAGAACAAAAATATATTCAAAGGTTATATTTAGAATATTTGTCTTTAAGGATTAGGAAAGGAATATTTTTAAATAAATTTATCTTCTATTTTTAAATTCACTGCTTTGTCAGTTTTTATTATGAATTCAAGAATTATTGAAAGCGCAGTCAGTTTTGTTTTTAATCAAACATTTAACAGGGTTTCAAAATTTTGTAAATTGTTATAGCAATAAAAAATTATTCTACTTATTTCTGTTAAGGATTTTCTGTAATTCAAATTTCCCAAACTTAACAGAACAACCTCTTACACCCACCCTAAAAAATCATCAGTAACATAGAATACAGAACTTTCCAAATGAGTCGCTACACTTGCATAAGATAGAAATATTTTCAATTTCCATCTAAAAAAAACCCTAGAAGCGTTATGCAATTATAGCACAGATAAAATATGAATTTTTTAAACAATTGATAACCATTTCCTAAATATGAGAACTTTGATTTGATACTAGAAATAAATGTATCCCCCCCCACCCCCCAAAAAACTGCTGTTTTAGTCTTTTTTAAAAGTCAAAAAGAAGTAAAGAGCTTTTTAACTCAGGGAAAAGGGAGGGGGATTCGGAAACTTTTAACTAGATCAAATTCGGTATAATTTATTATGTATTTTTTTATTATTATTAAGAATCGATTAATGCCATCCAACAAATCGGTTATGATTATTTGTTACAAAGTTACAACAAAGGTTTTATGAATACAAACTCGAAAGTTGCAATGTATGCCGGTAAAATAGATTTTTACAGTCAAAACTGATGACTGTTCACAAAAATTTGGGAAGAACATCATTTTAGAACCAGGCATGAAGAACCGATAAGTACTCAAAACTTATAGTTGTCTTCTCGTGCTTGTGTGTGTGGGAAGGGGACGTGTTAACTCAGAAATAGAGAATTCAACATTTTTTACTGAAAAATGTGCGATATAATTTGCTATGCTTTTTAAAAATTCTGAATCGAGTGATGCTATCCGCAAATTGACTATTAATTACAAAGTCATGGTTGGTTTTATGAATATAAAGTCGAAAATTATACTTTTTTATCGAGTATTTTATATGTTCTTAAAATAGCAGCAATCAAAATAGGGATATTCTGAATCTTAAACAACGTCATTAAAATTGTTAAAACCGTATAGTCATTATTTAGCATTCGTAAATCCATTCATGACATTGTATTAACAAAAGCTATCTAAATAGGTAACGAATGATTGTATGGACTTGTGGATGCTGCTATTCAATTCAGAATTTAAAAAAATACTTCATAAACGGTATCTCACTTTTCCTAATTAAATAAAATTTTCTACATCAAGGTACTTGCTGTAGAATATGATTGTAAAATTGTTAAAACCGTATAGTCATTTAGCCTTCGTAAATCCATTCGTGACATTGTATTCACAAAAGCTCTCTAAATAGGTAACGAATGATTGTATGGACTTGTGGATGCTGCTATTCAATTCAGAATTTAAAAAAATACTTCATAAACGGTCTCTCACTTTACCTAATTAAATAAAATTTTCTACATCAAGGTACTTGCTGTAGAATATGATTGTAAAATTGTTAAAACCGTATAGTCATTATTTAGCAATCGTAAATCCATTCGTGACATTGTATTCACAAAAGCTCTCTAAATAGGTAACGAATGATTGTATGGACTTGTGGATGCTGCTATTCAATTCAGAATTTAAAAAAATACTTCATAAACGGTATCTCACTTTACCTAATTAAATAATGTTTTCTACATCAAGGTACTTGGTGTAGTATATGATTTGCATACCATTTATCGTTCATTAAAATGATACACAAACGATTACGGCAAGCGTACTCTATCGGAAGTATTTGTCGATTAGAAATTATGTCTGGATATCGTTTTCAGTTACAATATCTGCTTCTAATTTTAAGTAGATTTTGCATGTTATGGGATATGTATAAATTGCATTGATCATAAATAGGACTTCGCAAAATAACTCGTAAGCTTTTTAATAGACAATTTATATTATTTAAGAAAGGTGTTACATAATATATAAAAAAAAAGACATGTTTCGGTTCCAATTCTGATAAGAACCATAATCGTAATAAAAAATTAAAATATAAATCGTCTCACATTTTACATATTTAATGCTTTATAATTTTATAACTTTATATTTTATATTTTTTGCTGTAATTATGTCTCTTATCAGAAATTGAACCGAAAAATGTCAAGTTATTTGTTTCTAACACATTTTGTAACACCTTTCTTAAAATGTTTATGAAAAGATGAAATTCTTCAAATCTTATGGTTTTAGAAAACTAATGGATTAATAAACTTTTTATTATAACTCGTAAGCATTACTGAATATGAATATGAATTGCTCAAGGACTGTTTTTAAATGAACTATATATTATCAAGTTGATTTTTATCTAACATAATAAAATATGTTTGGAGAATATAAATAAAACCATATACAGGTCTATTGGATAAATTACCGATTATGAGGAATAATTTCTAAAAGTGTGATTTCAGAAGTTTTAAGCATGTTATTTACCTGGATTAAATCTTAATTTAATACGAAGCGTGTAATAAAAGTATGTAGTAAGTTTAAAAGAATTTAAGTACATTTTCGGATGTGCTCCGTAATTGCTGAATCCTTCTTTCTTTACAAATGTGTTATACGTTTTCTCAAAATATTACATAGTTATCTTATTTGTCTCGTTAAACAGCGAAGTATTGGTGAAATACATTAGAAGCGTTAAAAATTTTAGTACATTTTCGGATATGGACGATAATTGCAGAATCCTGTTTTTCAAATGTGTTATACACTTTTTCAAGACATTACATAGGTTTCTTGTTTGTCTTGTTAAGCAGCGAAGTATTATACAAAAGAAATACATTGGAAGTTTTGGGAATTTAAGTACATTTTCGTATATGGACGGTAATTGCTAAATGTTATTTTTCAAATGTGTTATACGTTTTCTCAAAACATTACCTAGGTATCTTATTTGTCTTGTTAAACAGCGAAGTATTGGTGAAATATATTAGAAGAATTGGGAATTTAAGTATATTTTCGGATATGGACGATAATTGCTGAATTCTGTTTTTCAAATGTGTTATACGTTTTCGTATGATCGCGGCTCCTATCTGGTACTCCACAAAGTGGCTCTTCGTAGGAGACTACTGAGCATTCAGAGAGGTCTCCTGCTGTGTGTCATCAAGTGTTGCAGCACGGTGTCGACCGATGCGTTGAATGTCTTGTCTGGGATGATTCCCCTGGACCTCCGTGCTGGTATCGAACGCGACTTCGAGGCCCTCACAAGATGGGGTGAGAGCATTGATAGACCAAATCTCTCACCAGAAATGGTGGAGGTTTGGAAGTACCAACCTCAACGACGCTATCCAGGTCGAATACCTTGGACGCCGGAACTCATCCGGAAGACTCCGTATACTTACTATACGTACGGTTTCAAACTGGTCGGTGAGAGGGGGGGCTGTGCCTATCACCTCGCCACTAAGGACGGCGTTGTTGTGGAGGGAAGGTTCCGCCTTTCTGATGGGTCGACTGTTTTCGCGGCCGAGGTCCATGCGATCAAGGAAGCGATCTCTGACGCCCTTCGGAGAGGTCTCGCTGAACTCGACATCTACTCGGATTCGAGATCGGAGCTTCTAGCGCTTTACTCCTTGGTGCCTATAGGCACAAAGCAGTAGCCGAGATTAGAAACCTGGTTGCTAATACAGGAATGAGGGTCCATATGCACTTGATTAAGGCTCATGTCTCATACGCCTTTAACGAACATGCCGATGCTCTGGCTAAGGAAGCTGTGTGTCGACAAACGGTCGACATTCATATTCCTCTATCAGGACGTCAAGTCAAGAGGAAGCTCCTTGACCGGGCGCTTATAGATTGGCAGGAATGGTGGGACCGATCTGAGGACGGCCGGATGACATATGAGATCTTCCAGAGAGTCTCCACTCGAAGAATCCAGGGCGATTTCTTTCTAAACCAGGATTTAACTGGACATGGTGCCTTTGGTGACCATCAGGCCCGCTTTTTCAAAGGCAACCCTGCGTGCTTTTGCGGGAATGGGAATAGCACGATTAGACGTTGCGTCTATGAGTGCCCCCTGTGGAAGTCCATTAGGGAAAAGAGTTTCCCACCAAACTTCCACACTCGAACGCTTATTGATCTTTACTTTGATCATTACAGCAGGAAGGGAATCGTTGACATAGTCAGCGATCTCTTGACAAAGACTCTAGATCGGATGGGTCGCCGGGCCAATTGAGCTCTCGGCCTTCTTGTCCCGAAGAATTCTTGAACGCAAGATTTCCAAATCGTTCGAACGCAACATTCTATTAGAAGAGTCCGAGGGCACTTATGGGCGCAATTCGGACGAAGCGACTATACAAGGTTTTTCAGGGTTTTCCTTGTACATAACAAGAATTCAAGTCGCTTTTCCGGAAGTCCTCCCTGAAGGTTGGGTCCGCTGATCAGCGGTGTTCTCAGGCAGCTTTTGCTACGTCACCTAAGCTACGTCGTGCTCATTTGCTCCTCTCCGTGTCAGCCTTGTGGGGCGCGGCTGGTGTCGTTTCAGTGGCTGCGGTTTGGCGAGCCGCCGGGCTGCGACGTTGGGTCGTGTGCCCGGTGCCCTTGCATGTTGTTCCTGGCCGGCAGCGGCACTGTTGTGGGACCCGGGCGTCACTTGGTTCCTCTTGATTTGGGGTCTCGTGACCTCCCTCTTTGGACCGCATGGAGCCTCTCGGCTCTGGATCGGGAAACTCATAGTTTTATACGTTTTCTCAAAACATTACATAGGTATCTTATTTGCCTTAGAGTGAAATATTGGTGAAGTATATTTGAAGTGTTTCACAATCTATATTTGACGCGTGATTTATTTATTTATTTATTTATTTATTGTTTTGTTTTATTTTGTATTGTTTTCCTTAATGGAAAAAATATTTTTCCCTGTACTTTCTCAATATTTTTTATTGCTTATTATTGTTAGTTAGTTAAAAAATAACAATTTCTAAATATCGCATTCTTTTACAAAGTTTTATCACTCAATCGACTAAGATTAAGAATTAAATTAAAGATTTAAAACTTTTTCCTTTTTTAGTAACTTAAAAAATGAATCTTTAGAACATTTCTACAACAAAAGATCTATTTTCACGTTTTAGATTATTTCACATAAAAAAAACACTTTAAAGGTTGTCAATAAAGTTCTTATACACATTTATCGCACAGAAATTTAATGAAATGGAAAAACATGTAATAGTAAAAAAACATATAAATACGATAAAATAAAACAAAACAGATATTTTTAAATTATCCAATCATCTTATTTCTAGAAAGCGTTTTTACTTCTGTGCTGCTATAGAAACACTTCTTTCTCATTCGGATAACGTCGGTGATGCGATTGCTTCGAAATCTCATGATCCGCTTAGGGGAACATTTAGTGAATTTTTATGAAATTAAAGGCGTTTATAGAAAACATATAGAAAGAATGAAAATAAAACTGTTGTTATCGTATTTCCTCCGAAAAAAAAAACTACGGAATTGATTTTCTGAGAAATTGCTGTTTGAAAAGTATAAATAAATGTACGAAAATAGCGAGATCTGATAATTCTCTTTATCACTTTTCAACAAAATTGAAAAGTGTCTATTGTCTTCAATATTGAGACAAATATTACGAAGTATTGCAAGAACCTGTTTAAAATTTTCATAATGTATCTCTAAATATGCATTAGCCTATATATCAACACTTATGATATGCACGCATTTATTAAAAAATGTCTAGAAGAAATTTTAAAAATTATAGAAGCATTTAAATTCATTTAAAGGATGTTCTTTAGTTTCTCCTACAGGAGACATCGGGACTAAAGAAGTTAAGATTTCTTTTTGTCTATCTCTCTATCCGCGCTCTAATTCTTGTAAATTTACACGAGTTGCCATGAAATTTTTGAATGTTATTTATGTTTACCCACTCACGTACCCTATTTCAAATGAAGATTGTAGCATGTTTAATTTATCTACTGAGACAGTCAAAAGTTTTCCGTTGCATTACTGGAAAAAAATCGTCCCAAATTAATTCTAAAGATGTTACAGTCTTTCAAATATAAAAAAGTTGATATGTGTTTGCGAAGTGCACAAAAATGTGCAAAATATTTACTTAGATATCTGTAGAATGTGCGGTGCCAAAAATAATTCGCATTCACTTAAAGGGTCTCACAAAAGAATTTTATTACATAATGGTATAAAGAGAAATTGTTTGCGGATTTTTTCTAAATTCGGTTAAAAAATTTCATATATAAAAAAATCCCTATACGTCGGTGAGGCTTACTATAAGTTATACATGTTTACAGGGCCACGCAAAAAAATTCAGCATATTCTATCCAAAGTACTGTATATTAGTCATGATGACAGGAAATGCATCCCATGGAAATGCATTATTGATTATGATATGCACTTTTAAGTTTTATTATATTTATGCATACTATAAGGTGAGTATAAGAATATAGTTGAAAAACAGGGATATACAAAAGTGTTGGTAAAGGTTACTGAGTATGAGAGTGAATTGCTTAAAGAGGGTTTTTAAAAGTGCCATCCCTTTTTTTTTTAATTACATAGACATATTTGTAAAATGTAGATAAAATGATATATGGGGCCACACAAAGAATGAATACACGATCGTCTATGGTTGATAGTTTCTGGAAATGTGATTTCAGCCTTTTTAACAGTGATTTTGTTTGAATTAAATTTTAGCGAAATATTGGCGTGTAGTAAAGGTATTAGATAAAATGCAGGGCTGAACAAACGTATTCAAGAATGTTTCTATATATTGGCTCTAAAAGAGAAATTTCAATTTATTATAAATTTTCTTGCAAAACTAAATTTTCACAACACATTATATCAACCTATAGATCAAATACACACAGGTCTATTGAAAATAATTGGAATTTATATTTGACTAAGGAAGGTAACTGCTGATATGAAATTTTCAAATGTTTTCTCTTTTTTTTTAAATATTTAGTTTTCTTATTTACCTTATTTCTCTAAATAACGAAGTTTTCTTATATCTATAGCTATATTTCTTATATCTATAGCTTTATAATTTATTCTATGGATGATTTTTCTTTCTTGTTTTTAAATTAAGACACATTTTATATTTGTACCTTAACAGCATAGTTGTCATCAGTATGAGCCGAATATGAAAAGACCATAATCCAAATACAACTTTTATTGCTAACATTTCCGTCAAATGACGTTGAAAATGTATCATTAGGTATTTTGTGATAAGATGCAATCACATGAGAGTCACAAAATGACAAATTACCGATATCATATTCTGATTTTATGATTTAATACTGACTGCACTCTAGAAAAAAAAAAATCTGTAATTCTACAAATGTAGAAATCTTTAATTATATATATTTTTTCTTCCTAAAATTTTATCTATACGCTGTACAAATATATATATATATATATGTATATATGCATATATATAATTCGCTTTTGTAAAGTTATGGAAATCTGTAATTTTACAAAAGATTCTACAAAATTTACAGTAATATTTCAAAACTTTTATCTGAAACCTGGGTTGCTTTTTCATAAAAAGCTCTAGGTACCCCAGTTTCTTAAAAAAATTATTAGCAACTATACAGATTTTTTTATTTACAGTGCAAATGTCTATCTGTAAATCTGCTACTTGAATTTTTGTTGTTGCCGTTACATAAAAAGTGCTGGGAATCCTAGTTTCCCAGAAAAATTTTAGCAACTTAAAAAGTGCAGTTAATGACACTTGCCAGAGTTTTGAAGTCGCCATGACATAACCTTTACAGAATGTGTTATTATTAGCGATGTTTTGAACAATTAAATAATTAAATGATGTTATAGATTTTAACAACTTTGTTTTATTACAATTTTTAGTTTTTTGAACTCCTGACATGTAACTGCCTTAGGGTAACAATTAAAGCGTCGTCCCTAAAGGGAAAAAAATTACATTACATAAATAAGTCCTAAAACGAAACAGATGTATGATTGTACAAGTAAATGCTGATAATATCTACTGCAATTTTTTTAACTTCTAAACATGACATATTTGCAATTTTTATACCATTGTATAGGAAAAATGCACTTTAAAAGGCAATTTGTTTGAAAATTGCATATAATTTTATTTTTGATATACTATTAATATTTTATAAGTTTTTTAAGCAATTTCTGTAATGATGACTCCATTACAGAACTCCATTTTTGTGGAAAAAAAAGGAAATTAGTATATTACTGTATCATTTTTTGTCATTTTCTCAGAAAAATCGAAAAAAAAAAAATATAATAAATTCAAATACGTTGCCAAGCCAAGAATATCTTCTGTTATAAAAATGAATCTTAAAGTATACATATATAGGTTTGACGTTTTTACTTCAAATTTACTTAACTGTTATCAAAAGCTGAAAGAATGCAGTTTTATTAATCAGTAGGTACTAACATTTTCTGAATTTTGTAAAAATATGAATGAATGTTGCCTCATAAAACACGAAGTTATTTTCGAATCCAACTTCCCTATAACTGGCTAATCCGGCGGAATTCCAATTTAATTTAATTCATATTTCTATATTTTTGTGAATTTTAATGAAAACATTTTTTTCTTAACCCGGGAGAACTCGCAATGAGAATTTCTCTCACGCAGCCCAATTTTTTTCTTTTACTTTACAGTCACTTAATATCAATTTTTTTTTTTTTGGCTTGGTATTTTTATTCAAAACAGAGGTAAAGTAATCGTAATCACATTTTGAAATTTTATTAAAATGAAAAATAGTCTTAAAATAGTCTTATGAAGGGTACGATGGAGAAAGAAAATCTCATGCGCGAGTTCTCGGGGGTTAATCACATTTATGCTCATTTAACATTTTAATTTAATAATGATAAATGCTTATCTCTTAATCTGTATTTTAATTTTATATGGTGCAATCATTTCGTTTCCAGAGAATGTGCTTTAATTACTGTTACTGGAAATACTTATTTTGTGAAACGTCGGACATATGAATTCACTGAAATCGGATTATCCGTTTAAAAAAATGAAATTAAGAATACGTGAAACAGATATGTACTGAAGGGATGAAAGCTAAATTATAACTTAGTATTTTATTCGAAAAAAAATGATGGAGCTGATTTTTTAAGGAACCGCAGTCTAGAAAATAGAAATAAATCACGCCAAATTAATCAGATGAATAAGTTTTCAGTGTGACATTTTCATTAGTAATTGAAAATTCGCATTTTGTACTGTTAGATAATTAAATGTGTAAAATTAATTAATGTAATTTTTCTATATTATACAATAAAAAACTTAAATTTTTAAATATTATCCACTGTAAAAAAATATATACAATTCTACAGATGTAAAGTTATCGAAGTATGCATGCTTAGAAAAATTTACAACACTTAACAAAAAGATATAAATCTACAACATTCGTTTTTATAAAGCTACAAAAATCTGCAACTTTACAAAAGAATCTACCGAAATTATACTAATATTACTAAACTTCTACCTGTAACAAGTGTTGCATTTGTATAAAATGTGGTAGGCATTCCAGTTTTCTAAAAAAATGTTAATAACCTTGCAGATTCCTTGATTTATAGTTCAAATGTGTCTCTATAACATGAATTTGTGTTGTTTCCGTTAGATAAAAAATTATAGAAATTTTGTTTTTTTTAGAAAAATTTCAGTAACTGTGCAGTTTTCTTTACAGTGTTGTGCATTACCTCATTATTCTATGAGGACATTATTGTAAAATAAGGATATCTTTTTATTTAATAAAATATTTATGAAATAGAAAATATATATCTCTCTATTTAGTAAAAAATAAAAAGTAAATAAATAAATAAAACAACCCAAGTATATATTTTTAATGAACAACCACACTATTTATAGATAGCGTATTTACTTTAGTATTAATGGAAATATTTCTTTCTCATTCTTAAAATGTCGGAGACATGATTTCGCCAAACTTTTATGAACTGATTGGAGGACTTTCAAAGAAATGATGCGAAATTAAAGAGACTTACAGTAACAAAAATACTCTAAGAAGAAAAAAATTACAGTTATCGCATTTCATACAGGAAAAAAAGATTGAAAAGATACTTTCAGGAATCCTAATTTGGAAAGTTATAATAAAACGCACCAAAATAGTGAGATTTAAGAACATTTCTCTTATTATGTTATTTATTGTTTTTGAAAGATTCTATGTTATACAATTAAATAATTGAATATGTAATTTTAACTAATTTATATTTTTTTACGTCAGTTAATTACATTTTTAAAATAATAATTTCGAAATTGTTATTGCATGTTATTGTATTAAAAGATCAAGATACAATCAAATACTAATTTTATTAATTCCGTACTTCAAGATATATCAAAAGAGCACTTATAATTTTGCTTTAAAACTTCGTAATAAATCGACAATTAATAAATTAATAATTTTCATTTTTTTTATTTTGCTATAAGTGCTTCCTTTGGAACAAATTGCAAGATTCAAGGTCAATTGGAAGTATGTTATAAGTTTTAAGAGCAAAATCCACTGAGTGTTTTCGGACCAACTAACAAAGATGAAAAATTTTGCATAAAGGAAAATCTTAAAGAACATGCGAAAAAAAAATCCGAAAATTTATAAATTTATTAAGATATTTAATATAATAATTTAATGTAATGTAATTTAATATAATAATTTAATGTAATTTATACTGAATTATTACATAATCAATTCATGGATTTCTCAAAAACCATTGAATAAATTAGCTCATATTACATAAGTATGTGTGTAAATTTGTAAAATTGCACCTTTCTCAAAAAAAATTTACACACTTTTCGTCAAAGTTTATCTGTATTTATGTATTTATCAGCTTACTGGAAATGTGTAATTTGTTATCTCTTCAAAAACTCAAACAAGTATGCAAATGGTAGAAAAATGTTATGAATTTACTTTATTTGGTGTGTTTATTAAATTTAAAAGTGTAAATTTATAATTTTTCCATATTACACAAATTTATGTTTATTTTTCATACTACACCCTAAGAATATTGCACAAATGTATGTGTAAGAACAGCTTATTACACAGAAGTATACATAGAAATTTTTCACAGCTATATGTGTAAAAACAGAATGTTATACAGACTTATGTGTAACATTATTATGAAGAGATACATGTAAAAGCAGAAAATTACACAAAAGTATGTGTATTTATGTGCACACAATAAATAGCGACACTTGCAAATTTGGTTTGTGTAATAGCAGCTGAATGGTCAAGTTAATGGCTTAGAAAAATGCTGATTGTTAGTTCAATTCTCGTTTAGGTAAGCATTGCACGTTTGCTATAGTTTGAATTAAAAAGTGAATTTCTCCTCTTCATACAGATGTAACTTTCAAAACTTATGACTGAAACTGATGCGAAGAAAAACGGCAAAAACAAAAGTAATACTAGCATCACGGTTTAAATATTTTTCAAATTTTCATTTTACGTATTCATATTATATAGTTTTTATTCAAAAAATATCACTATAATATTTTAAGTCTTCAAAACAACTTTAACAGAGTATAGCAATGAGAAAACATAATTTCAGATGATCTAATACACATGATAAAACTAGGAAAGTGTGTGCATACTTGAAAATAATTATAATTATTATAATTATTATTATTTATTTTTATTGTTATTATTATTATTATTACTTGTTTATCCGTGAATAATTTTGACTAAACCAGATTTTTTATGCATTTTCATTGTTGTTTTATTGTTATACTGTAATTTAATATCAGCAATAAAACCAAGAAATTATTCTATGCAATCTCTCCTTCTAGGGCAGGAGAGATTGATCACATGGGTAGAAAAGATTTTTATTATTAAGAACTACAATTAAATTGTTAACAAAACTAATTACATTTAAATGATTTTGTTGTAAAGTTTTTGTGAATAAATACTATTCTATTACGAGTGAATGTTTCAACATTCACTCGTAATAGAATTATATTACACTCGTAATAGAATATAATTATAATTGTTTAAATAATAATAAATAGAAAGAATTTTAATTTATCATTCGAATATTCAAAATCCGGAATACTGTTTGCGTTTATATAAAGCAAATGTTACTATTAGAAAATCTAAGTGGTATTCAAAATATGCTATCCTTATACCTATTCATGTGCTTACTTAATCCCTTCTCCTCATTTAAAAACAGAGCAAGAGAGGAAAAATCATGCGTCAAGCATAGATTATGAAGCACTTTCCAATACAATAAGAATAATGTAACAAAAGTGCACCGTTTAAAAAATTAAAGTTTACGTCTCATTTCAACATTTGGAAATATATAGCGTAATTCAAAACCGAATTTCAGATGTTCTCATCTCCAATCGGAAAATTATTCGATTTTTTTACCCGCTCTGTATCTCATATCAAGATTTGTAACTATTAAATTATATTCCAAACTAAAATTAATTTAAGAGATACATATATTTCAGTTAAAAGTTTCTCTTCAGCTATGTTTACTAATAAGGAAAATGGTATGCGAGTACTTTTATGTAGTCTGTAGATGAGGTATAGAATTTATATACAAAGAATAATATACAAAAAATAAATTAAATTTAAAAGCACTAATTTTAAAACGTACCCTCCAGCAATTATTACGCAAAGACAGCACTGTAACCGATTTCTCTTGTGTGTACTTGTAAATTAATAGAAAAGCTATGAATGCCCTGTTTTAACCTTATCGTAGTGAAATTTAATAATTCATATCAGTTTCAACATATTTGAAACAGCGTAATATCATTAAAGTACTCTCCAAACGATTTTCCCCCATATACCATAATGTAATCGAATTCTTTTCCGTGCACCTGTAAATGAAACATTCTTTATACATACTTTAGATGCAATACCAAACATGCTTTGGGGACCCTAAAACAAGCTTTATCAATAGCTGAAAATCCGAGTATATTATCAGAGTTTGAGTGTAGACAGACGGTAAACATACTTTGTTGAAAATGCTAAAAACACTTTTTGCTTAAAAAATTCAAAATTGCAATCTGCAGTCTACATTTTTAATGCATTTTAAACGCATGACATGTTAAATTGAGACGTGATAAATAATTTTAAACATTCTCAAAATATGGATATTCGCATAGAAATTATTTAAATTTTTCTCAATATTCTGCACAGAATTATGAAATGTCTTATTTTTATTCAGCTATCAAAACAATTAAAGAGTAAGTTTTTGAAGTGTTAGAAAAAAAGTTCAGAAAACTGAATAAATAATTTATATGCAAATTAACTTTTAAATAAGAACTTTCAAGGTCTCTGTAATCCAGCTACCTATTCAGATTTTTCAGTAGATAAGTAAATAAATATTTAAAGAAAAATATGCATTTACATAAATAAAAAAATTGGAAAAAGGACATGTAAGAAAAATTAAAATGTATTTTAATGTATAATAAATTTCTTCATAAGATTTAAATCTTTCAAAAAAATTTAAGATGCTCTAGGGCGATCTCATAAATAAAATGTTATTTATAGTCATTTATTCATGTTTTTCTCCCTAAATGAGTATTTTTATATACCGAATTTTAAAACGTACTCTTCAGCAATTATTAACAAAAGACAGTACTGTAACCAATTTCTTTTGTGTGTCCTTGTAAATTAATAAAAATTTTTATGAATGTTTTGTTTTAACCTGATTGTAGTAAAATTCAGTGATTTACATCAGTTTCAACGCATTTAAAATGTCGTAATGTCATTAAAATACACTACTAACAATTTTTCCCCATTTGCCACAATGCAATCGAATTCTTTTGAGTGACCCTGTAAACGAACCATTAATCATATGTACTAAAGATGTAATACCTAGCATGTTTTGGTGACCCAAAATAAGCTTTATCAATTGCTGAAAACTCGACAATATTTACGGGAGTTAGAAGGTAGACAGACGGATAGACAAACAGAATGCATAAGTACTTTTCAACTTTGCTGGAAATACTAAAAACAGTTTTCAACTTTGTTTGAAACAACTAAAAGTACCTTTTGTTTAAAAAATTCAAAATTGCATTCTAAATCTTCAGTAATTCTACATTTTTAAATACATTTTTAAATGAACGATATTTTAAGAATTAAATATTGAAGTAATAAATAATTTTAAAAATTCTCAAAATATAGATATTCGCTTGGAAATTATTTAAACTTTTCTCAATAATCTGCACAGAATTATGAAATGTCTTATTTTTTTTCAACTATCAAAACAATTAAAGAGTAAGTTCTAAAAGTGTTAGAAAAAAGTTGAGAAAACTGAATAAATAATTTAGGTGAAAATTAACTTTTAAATAAGAAGTTTCAAGATCTCTATAATCCCACTACCTGTTCAGATTTTTCAGTAGCTACGTAAATAAATATTTAGAGAAATATATGCATTTACATAAATAAAAAAATGAACAAAAGATATGTAAGAAAAATCAAAATATTCAAATTGTAAAAAAAAATTAAAGTGTATTTTAATATATAATAAAACTCTTCGTAGGATTTAAATCTTTCAGGGAATTTTAAGAAGTTCTGGGACGTTCTCAGAAAAAAATTTACTTATAGGTATTTATTAATATTTTTCTCCCTAAACGAGTATTTTTATACACCAAATAAACTTTATCAAATGCTGAAAACCCGAGAATATTTACGGGAGTTAGAAAGTAGACAGACGAACAGACAAACAGAAAGCATAAATACTTTTCAACTTTGTTTGGTAATGCTAAAAGCAGTTTTCAACTTTGTTTGAAAGTACTAAAAGCACTTTTCGTTTAAAAAATTCAAAATTGCATTCTAAATTCTTCAGTAATTCTACATTTTTAAAAACATTTTTAAATGCACGATATATTAGGTAATAAATATTGGAGTAATAAATAACTTTAAAAATTCTCAAAGTATACATATTCGCATAGAAATTATTTAAACTTTTCTGAATTTTCTGCACATAATTATGAAATGTCTTACTTTTATTCAAATATCAAAAATTTAAAGAGTAAGTTTTAAAAGTGTTAGAAAAAAAATTGAGAAAATTGAATAAATAATTTAGATGCAAATTAACTTTTAAATTAGAACTTTCAAGATCGCTATAATCCAGCTACCTGTTTAGTTTTTTCAGTAGATTAAGTAAATAAATATTTAGAGAAAAATATGCATTTATATAAATAAAAAAATGAACAAAATATATGTAAGAAAAATTAAAATATTGAAATTGTAAGAAAAATTAAAATGTATTTTAACATATAACAAAATTCTTCGTAAGATTTAAATCTTTCAGAAAATTTTAAGACACTCTGGGACGTTTTGGGAATTTTTTTCTCCTAAATGAGCATTTTCATAAAAATTACTTAACAGATAATTTTTTTTTTGAAAAGATTAAAATTTGTTTTTTTAAATTAAATTTGAAAATCTTTAACTTAATTATTTTTTATATAATTCACGAAACATTGCTTATATTTATTCACTTTTTCCACTATTGTTTAGAGAAAAGGTCTCTTGATAGTTAATATACAGGATTTACAAAAAAATTACTTAAACATTTTATAATAAATTTGAGATTAAAAATATGGAATTTTTGAAAGCGATTTTTACTTCAAAGATATTTTGAAAATTTTCACATGAAATTAAAAATCCTGAAATTAATTCATGAAAATCTAACATAAAAACTTGCAATATAAAATTTTCATGCATATATATATATATATTTAATTTAGATATAGCCTCTTAAGGAGATAGTTTACCTTAAAATTAAACAAAAAATCGATTTTTGTTTTTAAATATTAAAAGAAAATTGTGAATATTTTTACATCTCATTTGTACCCATACGGCAAATATGTTATGAGACATACCAAATTTTGCTAATAAACCCAGCACAACCCCCACAGAAATGAAAATTTTAAACGACTTTTTGTCTACTTTCATATGTTTCTTCACTTTAATGTTTTAAAAATGCTATTTTTTTTTTTTTTTTTTTTTTTTTTTTGTATTTGAGATAGAGATTTAAAATTTTTTGTTCATATTCTTTATTATAAATGTGATAAATCAGGGTATAGAATCAGCCTTAACGTTATTACTATTTTTAAAAAAACTATGTGAAGATGTGTTAGATTTCACGGTTTTCATTACATGTATCAGTAAAGAGTTTGCATTAGATGTAATATTTAACATATCTAAAAATCCATGAAAAGCTCCGTGTAGTACACATTTGAAAACTAAAATAATAATAATTGGGCTGAAACATTAATATTTTAAAAAGCCAAAGGGATTCTTTTAAATTCAAATTTTCTTAACTTTTTGTAAACTTTCATTAACTATGCCATAATTATTTTTAAAAAATGCGCTTTTAGTTGAACAAAGATAAACTGTAAGTTCACCATTTGAACCAATTTTTTTTTAATTAAAATAAAATGTTGAGAATTTATATTGTCCCATTAAGCGTGGCAAATTATAAGAAAATGCATTCTGAAACAAATGAACTTAAACTGTTAATTACCTTCAGGCCGGAATTGATAGTACATAAATGAAATTATTGTAACTATAGAACGGCCGAAAATTCTGTTTCGATTTTTTTACGACCCAAAATGTGTGTTTCGCCGAACATTCGTTTTCAACAAAAATACTACCGAAAAGACGGCCGGACGCTAATTTCTCTCGAAACTATATGTACTCCAAAATCGAAATTATTTGAAATCTCAATTCTTACTTTGCAAATTTTTCACATTGCTCACTGGTTTGACGTGCAACGTCTAAAATCAGACATTCACTATTTATAGCTATGAACGTTACTGTTTATAATTAACAGTCATAAGTGACTCAAGTTGTGAGTGTATATTATAAAGCAAGCAATGCATATATCATTGAATTTCGAGGGCTTTTTAAATTGCCCATTAAACGTTTCAGAATTAAGACCAATAGAAATTTTTAGTATGAAACACCAGAAATGTTTTGAACACTATTTGAGAAAGTTCTAGAATAATGTTTATTTACAAAACTCACTATAAAATATGAAACAAGGAAGGCATATACTGAAAAAGACTATCAGAAACTTTTTAGAAAGTATCGAAGACATTTGCTGCCGCATACTAACGGTAAACTTTCTGATTCAAACAAAAAAACAGTATGACTACAATGCGACACCTTTCTGATTATTAATGAAAAGTTTCTGAATATATCGGAAACCTTTCATTGCGGTTTGAAAGGCTTCTGAATATATAAAAAATCTTTCTAAGTATGAGAAAATGTTTCTGAATAAGTAGAAATCCTTTTACTACGAATTGGAAAGTTTCCTGACTATATGTTAAAAATTTTTTTTGAATACGAGCATTATTTTAAATTCCTATAAAAAAAGAATAAATAACTGTATTAAAATCACTTTCAGGTGCATAGATGTAATATAAAATTGCTTAAAATACATTAGAAATATAGTAGAGTCCCATTATTCCGAACTAATTTCGACCGAACACTGTTCGGTTTAGCGGAAAACGCGGATTTCATTAATAATAATTACGTATTGACTTGTTAAGTCATAAATTATGTGCGGGGACATCTGCTAGTGTCAGCTCTATACAGCATTGATCGAGTCGAGATGAACAGATTCTGTTATCTATCTATACATGCATAAAATATTTTAAAAAGAGGTTAAAAGAGGGGTAAAATCGAACAATTTAGAGCATTTGGCACATTACAGCAGTCATTTTAAATAGAAGCCTGAAACGGCAAAAAATAAATCCATTAAAAATAATTAAAGACGAGTTTCAGCGATTTCTAAATATCATCCCCGAGGAGTTTAAAGTGGGAGTCAAGGAATTCTAATATTTTTTTTGGATCTGTCATTTGACATATCATCGGAAAACCCTCGGACTACTCTTTCATGTTATGAACTTTTTTCTCACACACCAATTCCCCCCCCCTCCCCTAGGGGGGGCAGTTTTGAATTTTTTTGACGCCAGCATATACTTACTGCCTATACCGTATACTCTCTGACTATTTTACGACTACAACACCGCGTCTCATATATGCACCACATTGGCGCGATTTTTTTCTGACGCCGATTTGGCGAAAACTTCGTTTTCTAATACCAATTACATACACATTTTAAAACTAATTTCTATTGTTTTGAAAAGGAATGAAATAATATATAATAAAAGTTTAGTTAATAATTATAGAATAAAACAATTTAGATCATTTAAAAAAAGAAAATAAAAAGAAACAAACAGTTTATTAATTAATAAATAACAATAGGCGGGTTACCATATGAGGCATATATAATTGCCATTTTATTGCAATCGCGCCAATGTGGTGCGTATATGATATCTGTGCCTATTTCTCTAGCAGAATTTTCTAATTTGGCAAAAATTGAGCAATTAAAATAAATTATGAATAAAAGTAATATGATTTAATGTTTAGTATATATTTTAGGGAGACCAAACTGGTCACCAAGGGCGGCTAGTAGACATATGATTCTTTGACACCTTCCGTGCATTTTTGTTTCTGAATGAAAATGATCTTCTTATCTTTAAGCAATTTAAAGTAGCACTTGTTTATATTTTGAATTAAAAACTGTATTACTAAAAGTTTTCTTCTCTTTTCGCAAAAGCACGTGGTTGTGTTTGGGCCGAACGTAGCGGATTTCAGAGTTATATTTTTGGCGTCATCGACAGATACCACACATCTCTATTCGTTATTTTTACTCTTTGAGAAAAACAGATTAAATCATAAGGCGAAATGCAATATTTTACCTTGTGTCAGTTATTAAATACACAATAGGAACTTTAAAAGGCTCACTGTTTTATTTAAAAGGCGACTAAAATAATAAAATATATATTGGAAGTTAAAAATTTATATTGCATTCAAAATTTCTATGTACGTTTGGCATCTAAGAAGTTTTAAATAAAATGTATATTTTTAAGTTGTAACTTTTTAAAGTTCATGTAGTATATTTTAAAAAAGCAGATTTTCAACTATTTCAATTGAATGAAGAATAAAACTTTTCACAAGGACTTTAGCGAGAAAATCAGCATTTATTTTAATTCATAAATATAAAACGCTTTTGAATAAATTTGCTGAAACAAAGCCATTTTTGTACATAAATGCACTCAAATGACGCCATTTCTACTATCTGAATTTCAAAGCGAAATCTTGAAAAAAAAGGAAATCTTTTCGTAAATAAAGTTATATAATATGAGCATTTTTATTGGGATTTAAATTGTACGAAAAATTTATCATTTGAGATATTATATTTAATGAAAAAAGAACCCTGAAAAAAGGTTTGAGCAAAGTAAAATTCAAGCCTTGCGTTTTGTGAAGCTATCCCCCGACGTTATTGAATTAAAATACTGAAAACAGCATGTATTTGAGTGACAAAATATTTCGTATGAAAAACAAACTGAGAAAAGTTATAAGCTAAAATAAACTCACTAAACTAAACTCACATATAGTTTATGAAATTAGCTGTCTCACTCGATGGTATGGACATATTTGAGCATCATATAATCAATAAAAAAAATTATTCGAGTGATAAACTGAAATATATATATATATATATATATATATATAAGCCGAAATTAATCGGACCGGGTAACATTTGTGAAATTAACCCAAGTACGTGATTTAAAAATTGAAAACAGCATACGTTTGAGAGTCTTTGAGAACGTTTGGAAGACAAAATTTTTCGTTTGATTTCGCTTTTTTAAAAATCGCATAGAAAAGTAAAATATATACAAGTCGATGCATAGCATCATAGAGAAGAGAAATTATCTATCGCGTTATATCATGCAAAAATAATTATAATATTTGTGAAAGTCTATATTTACTAAACGGAATTTTGCTTTTTATAATTATAACATAAATGTTTTTTGTTTATGTATTGATTATCGAATTTAAATCTTTCGTCCGCCAGAGATAAAATACCGCACGTACCACTTCGTATATATAAGACATAGGTTCGTCAAGCCTACGAGTTTAATGTTTATGGCTCTTCTGAAATCCAAAGGGACTACTTTCTGATACGTGCCTTTTAACACCTTTTAATACTTTTACAACAAATTTTAATTATTTTTTGTTAAGAAACGCATGAAATTGGTACATATTTTACTTCATAAAGAATGACATTGAAAGACGCATTCCATTTTTTCCCGTAAACGTAAATGATATTCCATAGAATGTTGTCAAAGCGTGTTCTTTGAAATGAAATTTTGACTTGACACCATGAGAAATGTGACAGATATAAAGTTTATTAAATATATATATGTTTATAAATATTTAAAAACCATGCTTTTCCCCCATCTTGAAAAATCTGATAAGATGCTATAATGGCTTTTTGTCGTCCTTTTGAAATTTTTCGCCAATCGCGCCCACCAGAACAGGATGTGAAACTCTACCCAATTGCTATGCAAGCTTTACAAAAAACAAGTTTGTTGGCTAACGCAAAGGGTTTTAATTTTCCAATTTTCGAGAATAGTTCCAATAAATTTTCTTCTCTCTTACTAAACATTATCTACAATCCGTTTAACATGTTATACATTTATTTTAGTGTTAATTATTTATGCATTTAAATGCCACATTTTTCAATGTAGCGCATGTAATTTGAATTTTCCATTTACAAAATATAATTGTTTCAAAATGTAATTTTAGTACCCCTTACTTTTATTACAAAAGAAATGACGATAAAAAAAGGGCGAAAAATATATGCCAGTAATTACGGCATTTGTTAAAAGATGACAGAACCTAAACTCTCTCGTTAATTATCTTTCTAAAAATACTTTATTTTTATCACTTTTTAAAAGAATTTAAATTGCATTTTAACTTTTGTGAATTCTAGATTCTACCAATTTAAAAGGGTAGAGAAATATATTTTCCCCAAAAAAATCTTTTAAGCTATTGTTATGCTTCATTTGACTTTCATAAGTTTTACAGTGCATTATACAAGCTACTAATTTTAAAATACATTTCTAGCATTATTTTTTTTTCGAATTTTTTTTAGATTTAAAATTGTTATTTATATTATCATTTTGCAAAATATAATGTATGTATAAAACAATTTTCTTTAAAAGTTTATTTGAGCTCAATGTTAAATGTATATTTGATTTACATATTTTTTAAAATTTATAGTTATGCCAGATATTTTTAAAACTTACATGGAAAATGACCCGTTTCATGTATAGCTTAATACTTTTCCATTCGCTTTAATAACGATTTATCGCAAAGCATCTTCACTTCTAACTCCTTAAATACGTTTAATAATGCCGCTAGTTAAAGGTATGGTTATAAAGAAAAAATATAGACAAAATCTCTAGTTGAAATTTATGGTTCGTTAGTTTTAGCTTTTAGCAATAACATAAACTATTAAACATACATTTTCTATTACTATTTAAAATAATTCTTCTTGGTGTGTTTCAAATTTTACTTTAAAGTCTCATTTTTTAAAATTATTGAACATATAATTTTTTTTCTTGGGGAAAAAAGATTTGTAATATTTTATTTTAGACACAAAGTACAGGGTAATTATAATTACGAACCAAGGATTAGAATAACGTCAAAATTGAACGACGTATTGTTAAAAAAGAGAAAAGGAACAATAAATAAATAAATAAATAAAAATATAAAAATAGCTTCAAATTTTAGCGACAGACGGCGCTATAAGCGTCAGAATTTCAACTTCAAATGACAAATCATTAAACAATGGCTATGGTGTAAGTTACACGATAAACCAATTGTATTCTTCAGTGTGCATGACTGTACAGATGTGATACTGTTAATTGCGTAAGCCCATCCACCACGGCAAGGTGGTATTACATCGGATGGGAAAAATTCGTTTTTAATTGTCCTGAGGTCAAAAACTTCATAAAAAGCACCAATCCAATCGGTTTTTAAGTTTCGTGAGACGGGCGCAAAACATGTTCAATATACTGTCTACCTTTATTTGCAACAAGATTAAATCGAGAAACAGCATGCTCCACAACCAATCGAAGTATTATCTGGGTCAGGTTCAGAATGTGTTACGCAGTGCGTGCCTTCAATTCAGGTACGTTGCCAATTGGAGTACAGAACACAACATCTTTCAGATAACCCTACAGTCAGAAATCACACGCATTAAGATCAGGTGATCTGGCCGGTCAGGCTGATCCCCTCGGATAGGTAGGGAAATGACGATAATTCTCGCATTTCTGAAATGCTGCCTCGACAACTGCTTCACTTGATTTGCAATATACGGAGGAGCGCCATCTTGCATAAAAATTATACTATCCAGACATCCACGCTGTTGCAGAGCTGGAATGACGTCATTACGGAAAAGAGATTCATAGCGCTGACCATTGATGGTAGCGGTAACAGAACAGAAAGCACCGTCTCCACGAAAAAACATGATCCTACAATGAATGATGCCGTAAATCCACACCATATAGTCCACACCAGACCTTTGCAGGATGAAGTGGTACTATGTTCGTTGCGAGTGGATTTTATGTTGCCTATATTCGACCAGTCTGTGTATTGACATATCCCGTCAGATGGAACTGTACTTCGACTGTCCATAGAATTTTCCACGGCCAATCATTGCCCATTTTCATGCGAGAAAGAAATTCCAAAGCAAAGCCTTCTCTTGCAGATCAGAAGGAAACAACTCCTACACATGGCAAATTTTGTACGGATAGCATTGAGACATGTTTCGAAGAATGTTATGCACCGTGTTCACAGGCCTTTCGAACTTTCCAGTGTTCGGCCGTGCACTGTATGGTTGCACAACACCGCTTGACTCCTCCTGAATTCATGTGACTATTTCTTCAACTACCGCCGAATCACATCTTTTCCTTTCTCTACCAGACTGCACATTAAACAAACATATATTTTCGAATTTTTTCATTATTTTCACCAGTCCAACGCCTTTGTTCATATTCTTGATGTCCCTGAACTTCTGCAGAGCTACTGGTTACAGAATCATCGTTCTTGTAATAAAGCTTCGCAAGCAGAGCACGGTCCTTCATTGAGACACTCTTGGCAACGTCTGACACACGAAATGAGAAAACGCCGTTTACCCAACGCTTTTACAGCACCAGAAATGGCCGTGCGCATGACAGGTATTTTAATTTACATTTTCTGATGTTTACAGTGTCATCTGTCACGAAAATTTAGATTTTTTGTTTGTTGTTCATGCTCTTTCCCTTTCTTCAATAAGACCCGTTCAATTTTGACGTCTTTCTAATCAGTGATTCATTTTTTAAAGCGTTTTGGAACTCAAACTTTAATTATAATCACCCTGTACTTTACCTGAACTTTGAAATCTTATTATATTTATGGATTAAGTAATTACTAACAGTAATATTGCTTATGGGTTAATTACCTATTATACAAAAAATAAGAATTCAAAAGACATACATTTACAATAATTTTGCTTAAAAGAGTCGAAGATTGATTTTAACAGACTGTTAACTTTTTGCCAACACTCGAAGAATACAACAACAAAAAGTTTGTTTGAAATTTATTAATAAGAAATAGAAAATTGATTAAAACAAATTTATAAATTTAACATACTTTATTTGCGTAAAAGAAAAAAAATATATAATATTTCTCCTTAATCGAAAAAAAAAACATACTACAAAATCTCTAATGAAACAGGGCGATACAAAAACTATATGGAATTTTTTTAATCAAAAATAATGGTGTGAGATTCCTTCGAAATTATGAGGTATATAAAAAGGTACCTTGAGAAAGTATTGTTATTTAACGTAGAATCTTTAAGAAATTAGGATAAAAATATATATAAATGTATAGAAGTTTCGCCATATTATTAGTGTACAAGATGCAGCCATTAATTTCCAAGACTGATATAATAATTCAATAAAATATATTTTTAAAATAATATCTATTTAATGTTACTTTGAAGTAACTCCTACTTGCCGTAATGCACATCTGTGTTCGTCTGTATAAGTTTAGAAAACAACTTTTAATCCCTTAGGGACAAGCGGCCAGTATGCCTGCCGCATAAGTTTCTCAGAATCCTTGATTATTCTCACGAATACATTTTTATTGTAAGTATTGCCTTATTCAATTAAAGCATTTTCTCGATTCATTTAGCCAATTTTTTTTAAAAAGCCAGTGATAAAAGCTTAAATGTTCTGCAAAGACTTTCGTCCAGGCAAGGTTAAAGCCTTCTTTCGGAATGTTCTTTAATGTTGAAGTCAACGTTATCTTGGTGGCTTGAAAATCCTCAAATCTAGTTCATATAGGTCTTGTGCCAAAATTTGAATAATTACCTGTGTCAACAGCATAATGCTTCCTTTTCGTGTATTTGTTTTAACATTTAGAAACGTTTTCTAGTGGTTTCACCTAATCTGAATTAGAAAATATTTATTCTCTATTTCATTGACTTCAACAACAAAAATTTAGCAGCTACGTGTTCATGTGGGTTGAAATGTCAACCACTTGTTTCAAAAGGAAGACGACGTTGTTGGACATGCGCAGATAAACGACTTTCCAAATACAAGCATTCCCGGTTCTCGAACAGTTACGCAAGTTCTGGAAATTAATGGATGTATCTGGTATTTTTAATATAAATAAAAGACTTTACAAATAAAAAATTATCTGTAAATTTGGAAATTTGGAAAGAAAGACGTTTTCTAAAAAACATTTCGCAATAGTCATAGATATAATGCAAAAATGATAATAGAAAAAATTTCAGTGCATTTTCTTTAATAGTGAAAATTTTTCAATATTCATTGTTCTTTATTAGACTAGGCAATATTATCGTTTTCTTTATTTACCAAAAATTTACTATGATCACATACATTTAATGGAAAGAAGTACCAATGTCTTCTCTTTAATTTATTTTGCAAACTATTTCTTAAAGAAATAATTCCTAAATAATTCATTAAATATACATTTTTAAACATTAAAAAATTATATTTTTCTTTCATTGACCAAGGTACATACATAATTTTTGTTGATTAAAATAAAATTAATGATCTTTGTAATAACAATGTCTAGAAAACTCCAATTTGTTGTTTTCATTTTTGGCGATCATGAACAGTTTGTCTTCATTTATTCTAAATTTGAAGATACGCATAGTTTGGAAAATATAATTCAAGGTTCAGAGGCATTTAGAGCGATAAGTGCTCAAAAAATTATTTCTAACTATGCGGTCGCGCAGTTTAGAAAAGAAATATGCTATTATCAGGAGAATAAAAGCCATTCTCTCTGCAAATAAATTATTTTCTTAGGTCTTTTAGGTGCGTTCGTAATTATGTAAATGCGTAGCATCTATAGTCGTCGTTCAATCCGTCTGTCCGTCTCTCCATCCGTCCGCAGATAACAATGCAAAAACTACGCAACAGAGTCGAATTTAAAATGCATAATTATTACATAATTTTGTCGTGTCACTTCAAATTTTATGAAAATCGGATGCATAGATCAATTACAGGGACAATCAAAAAGTATTCCGTTACATTATGGTCACTGGGGAAAAAAGTTTCAAATGCATTTTAATCGTTTGAAATTTAAAATACATAATTATTACATAATTTTGTCGAATCATTTCGAATTTTATCAAAATCGGATGTATAGTTCACTTACAGGGACAATCAAAAGTATTCCGTTACATTGCGGTCAATGCAAAAAAATGTTTCAAATGCATTTTAATTATGTTACACTCATTCGAAAATATTAAAATTGATATGCATCTATAAAGTACACATTACAATATACATTTTGCATAATCTGTGGTGCAAAGAACATTTGTTATTGATTTACAAGGCCACACGAAAGTATTCCATTACATAACGGTATAGGGAGAACATTATTTGGTGCGTATTTTAATTGTAATTAACTAATTACTATTTAATGAAATTGATATATGAGAGTGATATTTTTAACACTTCGTTATCGTACCAGCGCACTTCATTTGCTATGCTTCACGTGCAATTTCAAACTTGTTTTAATAACATGCTATATAGATTGTGTCTGAATTTTTTTTTTAACTAAGAGGGGTGACAGCACCCATCCAGAAGAATAATAATTAGTGTAGAACAATAGAGTGCAAACCACTTATTTAGCCACAAATACAGTGTAAGAAATTTTTTTATAAATTTACTGAAATATTTCTAGAAATTGGGATTCTTAGAATATTTTATGTAAGAGCAACAAGAAAAAATTCATGTAACAGATACAAATTTGCACTATTCATTTAAAAAAAGGATTATTAAAAATATTTTGGGAAACTGAAAGCCTAGATCATTTTTCGTAACTGGAACCCGGGTTATAGATAAAATTTTAGTCAGATTAATCTAATTTTAATTAGATTCTTTTTTAAAGATACAGTTTTCAGTACAAACTAAAACCAAACAAGAAAAAAGGCTAGTTTTTGCAGAGTAAAGAGAAAATTTCATTAAGCATACAAAATTCTATAACTTTACATCTGTAGTATTACATTAATTTTGTCCAGTGTACAAGTTATTTTACTCTAATCCAACTTTGGTTCACAGTATTAATTTTCTGAAAACTAAAATACATTATAATGACACTTTCAATAGACAGGCCCAACTTTGTTGCAAATATGATAATACCAAATCAAAAGTGGTAGAAGTTTCCATTATACAGTACATACCGGGTGCCCCAAAAATGACTGATGGATTTTAAAATTCAATAACTTGCAAACGGTGACAGCTATTTATAAAATTTTTGCAGGAGGGTTATGTATAATGTCAGGAGCTTTTTTACCGTAATTTTTTATTTTAGTTCGTATCTCAAACAATAGGTGGAGCTGACGGCGATTTAGCCCAGGTGATCAGTGCTGAGTGAAGCGTCGACCTGGCCTTCAATCGCCGTCAGCGCCACCTATTGTTTGAGATGCGAACTAAAATAAAAAATTACGGTAAAAAAATTCTGACATTATACATAACCTTCCTGCAAAATTTTTCAAATAGCTGTCACCGTTTGCACGTTATTGAATTTTAAAATCCATCTGCCATTTTTGGGACACCCGGTATTTGCCGTTCTGTATTTTGTCCTGTGATTATCAGTTCATAATGTGTAATCGGTTGCATTAGAACCCTGTTTTTCCAGAAATTTTTGTGATGTTATCCAATTTAATACAAAACAAGGTGCATATCGTTACATTTTTATTGCAATATTCTCATTTTTCTAAAATTTTTAGCGAAAAGCCGGCTTCAGTTAAGTGAAGTATCCTGTATTTGAGGCCAAAAAAAAAAAAAAAAAAAAAAAAAAGAAGAAGAAGTGGTTTGGGTTTCCATGTTCTTGATTAATTACTTTTCATCTAGATGATTACTTTCGGCCCTCCTATTTTGTAAAAACAATTTAGAATTACTCTGTATATGACATCAGTAATAAAATTTTCAAAATAGTTTATTCTTTAAAGTATAAATCTTTATTAACCCTATTGTCACTTCGTATTGCAATATAATAATAATATAATACCATCAAATCGTTTAGAATATACAAGAGTCTTCTCGATAGTTGCATTAATCGTACTTAGGTGTAAGTATTAGATAATTTCTAGCATTATTTACAATTGTTGCTTTATTGTTTTAAAAGAGAAATGAGCTAAATTTTTGAGCTGCTTTAGTTTTTGAGTTGCTTAGTTTGTTTGCGATGTAAAAAAAGCTTTATTGTTCTTTAACCTGCCCTTGATATGTACATTCTTTCAAATTAATGTTAAACATAACAGATTACTTTTAAAAAATGTGGAATTGCTTAAGGCCTCGTGTTTCAGGGTAGAACAATAAATAAATAAATAAATAAATAGAGAACATTACAAAAAAAATTGCATATGAATTATAATGGTATTTTATAATTATTGAAATTTAGAAAGATTTTTTTTTCGCTACTTTTATAATAATTTTGTGAGGACAGGGTTAATGAAAGAAAAAATGTCATTTTAAAATTTTCTGTAAAATACAAAGATTCTTTTTTTACTATAACGCGTTTTAAAATGTGATACATTGAAATATACATCAAAATAGGCCTGTAACTTGACACCATAAAGTGAATAGTAAAATGTAGGTTAAAGAGATTAAAAATGTAAATTTATGACGTGTTAAATGAAAAAAAAGTATTTCACTGATATGCTTAGTTTCGTATTCAGAATACTTGTTATATCTAATTCAAATTTAAACAAGGAAGATAAATCATGTGAACAACATAAATTATGAATCATTTTTCAACACATTCAGAATAATAACAAAACTTTACAATTTATATAGGTTAACGATGTTAAATTAAACAAATTAGAAAATTCATAACGTATTTAAAACCCAATTTCTACAATAAGCATCAATAGTCTGAAAATTACCTGAATTTGTTATACTGTAGTCAAATACTTTTATGTGTCCCTACAAACTGACAATAAATTACATACATATCAGATTTTGCAGTAGTACATAATACACTGAGACATAAATATCAATATTTAGGGTAGCATAATAGCATTAAAATATACTGCAAACAATTTTTCCCCATAGGTTATAAAGTAACAGAATTCTTTTCAGTATCCCTGCAAATCAATCGGACATGGTACAAATTCATTTTCAATGCCACACATGTCGTTGTAAATCTTAAAAGCCTACATCAATTTTTAGGTAATCTGACTGCATTCACACAAGTTAGAGTACAGATAGATGAACATACAGGCAGACAGATGGAAAGAGCAAAAAACCAAATTTAAAGACTCCTTTCAATTATATTGTAAAAAGTAAAAAAAAAAAAAAAAGACCTTTTTTAAAAAATTTTTGGAAAGCACCAATTGTAATTCCAAATTAAATTGTACATAAGAGTAATTCACCTTTTTATATAAAACACTGACACGGAATTTGCCACTCTCTGTAATGAAGATTAACCGAAATAAATGCGCCAAAAATAGAAAAGAAGCTACAAAAGGGAAGGAGAAAGCTTACCGTCAAAACCGATAAAACATCCGAAGTAAAAAATCAAAACAGACAAGTGAAAAGGATGATAGCTTCACAAATCAAATGAATAAAGCTGAAAAGAAGTGATGAACCGTTCGTTCAATGTGAGTGAATGGGCGTATAAAGTGTTTTGAAATCTAATAATGTACTTCTATAGATAGATAGAAATGGTCTGAAAAATGAATTGCGGCAAGATAAAAGCCATGTTCACGTAACGCAATCGATGCGGTTATAGCCTATCATGTTTCAATTTTTGTTTAATTTTTCTTAAGTCAACATATAGGCTTTCAATTTTCGATAGGATGATTGCTTTTTCCGAAGTTTTTTTTTTTTTTTTTTTTTTTTTTTCGCAAAAAGAAGTTAGAGGTATAATAAATAGAAGAAAAGTCATGTTATTAACAATGATTGTGTAATAGCGCAAATGGTTCATGAAAATGTTATATAACATAGATCTAAAAAAAATTCTCCAGTTTATCTAATATATAATTAAAAAACTGTAATGCCGATTGATATTTTCACCGGGCTGGGAAAGATTCAGGCCAAACTTTTAATTTTTGTATCAATTCGGACCTGGAAATTTAAGTCTGTGCAGATTTTCTAATTCAAATTACCAAATACACATTCTATAGTGTATCAATTCTAATACGTCAAAATGTATTTTTTTTCTATAGCGCATTAAACGGAATGTATAAAAAGTTATTATATAACTCAGAAATACACAGTTAAACTTATAAATTGTATGTTAGTATACATATGCCTGTTTAATGTTAAAAAAAGATGGTTTTGTGCATATAATACATAAAATACACAACTGTGCAAAAATTGAAGCATTCGCAATTTTTACTTTTCAGATTATTTTATAATGCTATTTTTATTTTATCTATTAATTTATTTTATTTCATTTTTACTGTACAACAGATATGTGCGTGATAAGCATAAGATTAAAATCATATAAGTTACTTAATTCAAATGGTTCTCAAATACATTCCACAGCTCCAGTTGACACGGAATTAGAATAACAGGTAATGTAAACGGTGTGCTTATTATTGATATGGAAAGGATTAACCTCAACAACGAATGTAAGAGGATTACTTTTAAATAATTTTATTTATTTGTAAAAATATGTTTCAAATGATATTTTACAGTTATCTTATTAAAGTTGCATCTGTAACCTGGGTTACAGTTACATAAAAAATTCTAGGAATCTCAGTTTTCTAAAAAATCCTTAATAACTTAACGCATTTTTTGATTTTCTGCGTAAGTATGGATCTGTTACATGAATTTTTGCTGTTACCGTTACATAGAAAGTTCCAGGAATCCCAATTTTCTAGAAAACTTATTGTGACTTTACAGATTTTTCTTTATTTTTACAGTGTATGTAGTTTAATTTTTTTTTTCAGAAATGTACATTTAGCAGTGAAATGTTACAAATAAAATGTTAGTAAGCAAACAGATATCAGCATTTTTACATATGTAGGATTACATATATTTTTTTTTTCTTACGGTGTATGTATTCAAAAATTTTAAAAAAAGCTTTATAAAAATTTGACTTCTTTTGTTGTTGTTAGTTGCTATTACATTTTTAAAAATTTGTATTTTTGTCCAATTTTTAAAAAGACTTTTTAATGTGCATTACACATTGATGCGCATGAATTTTTTGATACATCTAATATCACATTAATATATATATGTATATATATATATATATATATATATATGTATATATAATACCATTAAAAGTAGACAAGATTCACCAATGGATTTTATCAATAAAACAATAAACCAAAACGAAGAATTAAATTGAATTATAGTAAACAATATTAACCATTTGAAATTAACCATTGAATTTAATAACTTATAGCACATTGAACATGGAAGGAAAAAAGAATAATATGAATACAATTGAAATTTGTAGAACCAAAGCAGAATCTTCAGGTCCCAAATACTTTGGAACTACAAATGGAGTGTGTGGTTTCATCTTCGTATTTGCCATGAAAAAGCAAAACAATACGAATTTGGGACTATCATCACACAAAAATCAAATTATTAAACAAGGAACAAAGATATTTTACAAAAAGGAGTTGAAAGTAAGTAAAAATAATAGTTATCCATAACAGACAAAAAAGATAAAGCTGAATGGAAATAGAATTGAACCGGAAAAAATAATTAATAATCGATATTAACATAAAATTAAATTAATAAAATGATTAAAATTAGAATTAAGAGATAACATTCATATTAACATCTAACTTAAAATACATTATTGTTACTTTAATCAGTAACATTTATTGTGATTTTACATGGTAAAAACTCATTATCTTAATATAGGATAATAAAAATTAAAAAAAAAAAAAAAATTAAAATAGTAATAATATTATTAATAATAATACCAAAAATTATATCAATAACATTAAAAATAATTTGATAATTAAAATATAGCTATTTAACTATAGATATAACTAGACGAATATCCATATATTGGTGCAAATTAAACAGTTTAAAAATAATGTTAAAATAAATAACCCACTCTCATTTTTTTTTAATAAATAATTAACCTTTGCGTTTTTATCCAGACAACACCACCCTTCTCCGTACTCTAACATCTACCCACCCAACCAACCTATATATATATATTTTTATTACTTTTTAACATTTTTAATTTTTTATTATTATTTTTATGTTTTATAATTTTTTTATACATTTTTTACGCAAAGAATTAATTATAAGATCATGTAATATCTAATTATAAATTAAAGAATATATGAATTTTTTAGGATAACCATTATTTATAGCATCATATACAAGCTTTTTAATATTAGTATTAATTAAATGGGAAGAACATAGACATTTTATTCTATATAAATGGTTAAGTATTATATTACGATATACAGAATTATGAAGACATGATTTAAAATTAGTAAAAGTATTAACTTTAAAATTAAATTCTTTCCTTTTGTCATAAATATCAGTTATAAATGTGTTCTCTTTTAATATAATTTTAATATCTAAGAAATTGATTGTATTATTAAAAAGTAGGTTTTTTGAAAGTTCTAGATTAGAAGGATAATCAACAGGGAATTGAGATATACAGGTGTTATCAGTATCAATTAAAATTACATCATCTATATATCGATATAAATGTATTGTATTATTTAAATAATGACGTACATAGTAATATAAGTATAAGTCAGATAATACACTAGATGTACTACTACCTTGTGGTATACCTGGTGATGCGCCTAATGTAAAAAGATTAAATCTAACACATCTTCATATACTTTTATTTTTTAAACGAAAGCAACAACAACAACAAAATAAAAATTTGAAGTTTAATACCAGGCGCAGAGTTATTACATACATAATAAAGACCATGCAAAAAAAAAAAAAAAAAAATCCATCTTTGTCTCAAATACAAGAAAAAAAAATCTTTAGTATTTTTAAAGCATGAAAGTGAAGAAAATGCAAACTTGTAGAAAAAAGGCCATTTAAAGTTTTAATTCGTGTGAGAAATTTTGCTGGGTGTATTTACAAAATTTACAATATCTCGCGATATAATTATCGTTATAGATAAAAATGATCTGTCAAAATATTCACAATTAAACAGGTCTTCATTTAACATTAAAAAAGAAATATAGATTTTTTGACCAATTTTAGAATAAAATGTCTCCTTAAACCTTTTAGCCGCCACTTTATGAACTACTAGTCAGATTTATTTGTAATTTTTATGTTGGTTATTTAGGTAAATTTCTCGAATATGTGCAAAATATGGACTATTATAATTTGAAATGTACCTTATTTTCAGTCATTAATTTCTCTCAATACAGAAACTATAATCATAGATAAATTTTCTTGTTTATACTCTTTATTTTTAAACAGAACGAGATTTTTTTTTTAAAATTTGTTAAATAACTGTATTTCTAGATATTCATCTTACAAAATGTACAGTTTCTCTTCATATAAAAGGCATGCACAATCAGTTTCATAGTTTTAAGATACATATATCCAAGGATTATATACGCAAGGATCATTATGGGGATATTGATGACTCTAGATTAATTATGACTAATCGTACATGTCTTGTTTATAAAAGAAGAAAAACTGTTTTGAATTAGATAATTGTGAAATTTTAAAAGTGATATTGGCACAGTGTGAACTTTTGTGATTGATTATATGTAAGTCAAGAACTGTTTTTGTATATGGTAATTAAAAAAGACTGGTTTTAAAATTATTTTTAAATGACTTTTAAATATTGAAATTTTGTGGACAGTGGTGACACTATCTTAAAACTATGAAAATGATTGTGCAGTTGTTTATATGAAGATAAACTGTAAATTTTGTAAGATGAATATCTAGGAATACAGTTATTTAACGAAAAAATTGTATTTTTGAAAAATAAAAAAAAATCCCGTTTTGTTTAAAAATAAAGAGTATAAACAAAAAAATTGTCTATTGTTGTAGTTTTTGTATTGAGAAAAACTAATGCCTGAAAATAAGGTACATTTAAAATTATAAAGCAACATACGGACATAAATATAATACAACAATTCTATTAGATAGAATTGCTTTTTTAAATATGGACTATTATGTAAAATATAAGTAGAGATACAGATATATTCCGCACATGGAACATTGAAATTGAAAAAAGCATAAAACAAAAATAACATATGTCAGTTGTTTTCATTTCTGAATTAAAAAAAAAAAAAAAAATCAGTACGCAATGCAATAAGCATCATCAAAGTTCATACATCTGAATTGTATGGGAATGGACAGCGCAAAAACAAATTCCAACTACCTCCTACATTCTACTTTTGCGTTTTTTATTTACTTTCCAACAAGCATGTAGTTGGGAAATGCAAACAATTATTGAAAAATATTTTATAATATGTTAGAAACGTGGTTTCAAAATTTCAAACAGATTAAACATATATTTAAACAATTGTAGCATAATAAACCTAATGTTCTACTTGTGAACATTGGCGGGTAAAAGGTTAAATACAGCAATAGATGCGTGTTTTTTATTAGTTTTATTTGTTTATTTATTTATTTTAGTTTAATCATTTAACATAATACATTATTGTAAATACTGTTGTGTCTAATTTTTCTTGAGTTTGTCATTCATAATATATGCGAAACGTATGTATGCATCATTTTTCTTTCTTATTTTTCTTAGACTACAGATAAGTTGCATCAAATTGTTTATGAATCACATTTGTTGAAAACATTTAGAATTTAAGAACGCATCAGTGCTGTAGTAAGTACCGTTGACAAAGTAAAACCTCAAAATGTGTGTAACGACCTTGATTAGAGATTACAGGTTTGTCTTATTATAAAATGTTCACACATTAAACATTTGTAGCAGAAAAAAATTGAATGGTTTTATTTATTTTCATATGTTAGTTATATGACAAATTATGCGTATAATAGTTTTAAAAATATAAACTTTCAAATTCGGACATGCATTTGCGCTAACCGTGTATATTAGGTAAATATTACTATTTTCCTTAATAATAAAACAAAATTGTAAACTCAAATATAGTGTTAAAGCATGTCTCTAAGTAAAAATACTTTTTCTTAGTGATTGATTATTTTAAAAATATGTTTTAAAAAGACAAAACTTTTAAAACGTTACAAAAATAGATTTTTTTTTTACTTTTTGTACGCGAAAGAGTGATATAAAGATATAAATCAACAATAAAAATCATCTTAAAAAAGAACATTTCTAAACATTCATTTGAAACTTAAACATATTAAGTATTAAGTTCACATTCAGATTTATCTAACGCATTTTTATAAAGGCTTCGTGCGTTTTTTATTTCCATTTTGATATAAAGTTTTTTAGAGAAAATATTTTCTTGCTCTAAGTGAAATAATAGACATGTGTGTTAATAAATTACTTTTATTTATTTATTTTAAGTTTTAATATATAACATAACATGGTATTATAAGTATTGTTTTAGTATTTTTTTTTTCTGTGTGTACCATGCTTAGCTCATGCATAACACATTATTTGTCTTTCTTATTTTTTCTTGTCATACAGTCAATTTCCCTTATAAGAGAGAAAAATCATAGCAGTGAATTTTCAGTTCAATCTCCCAGATTAACGTGAGATAGCCCAGATATACGCAATCCATCCAGATTCTCGTCTATTTGAAATATTGGGAATTTTCAGTTGAGTGACTGATGATAATCAAACGCCCTTCAGAAACAATGGACGGATAAAAGTTTTATTTTTTTTCTTTCACGTAGGATATTACAATTTTATAGCGAATGAGTCAATAGATTGATTTCGGGCTGCGCTTTGCGAAATACATTTACAAGCGAGCTAAAATTTAAAAATATACATTCTGAATTAACGTAATATATATATATATATTGAAAATTATTACACACCTTGTAATTGAAAATATTTAAAGAAAAAAACATTATTTATTTATTTATTTTGGCTATCGCTCAACGCTAGATTGATAGAATGGGTAACGATGATTCCCATTTACTCACATGGCCATCAAGATCTCGGAATCAATACCATGTGATTTATTTTTGTGGAGTTACATCAAAGATATATTTATGAACCACCATTGTCGAGAACACTAAGAATTTAAATCCATCAGTGCTGCATTAAGTAACATTCACAGAGCAAAACTTCAGATTGTGGGGTGAAACGAACTTGATTATACATTATATAGCTGTCTTATTACCAAAATTTCACATGTTAAACATTTTTAAAAGGAAAAAAGTTATAAGGATTTTTATTTCCATACATCAGTTATATAATAAACTCTATGTTAATAGTTTTGAAAATATAAATATTTAAAATTCGGACATTTATTTACACTAACCCTATATAATAAGTAAATATTTTCGATAACCTTTAAATATCATATTAATATTATGTTATGAAAGTCATGAGTAGTATAATTGCCAATAATAAAAACAAAATTTTTGGAAAACTCACAAAATGGTAAAGTGTCACAAAATATAAATAATTTCTACTTAATAATTGAGTATTGTAAAAAAAAAAAAAAAAAAAAAAAAAAAAAAAAAAAAAAAAAAAAAGAAGAAGAAGAGTAGACATTTAGAAACGTATGTAAAAATAGATTGTCTAAATTATAGTACTGGAAAGAGTGAAATAAAAACACAAATATACGATAAAAGTCTTAATAAAGAACCCATATAAACATTCATTAAAAAACTAAAATATATTAAGTAAATTTTTTATTTATTTATTTATTTTTTTTTACATCAACATTTTTTATACAAAAATATTTTCTAGTTTTAAGTGAAATATTAGATACGTGTGTTAATAAATTACTCTTAGTTTATTTATTTGTTTGTTTTAGTATATAACATAATACATTATTACAAGTATATGTCAATTATAATGTATGAGTAATGTATTATTTTTCTTTCTTATTTTTTCTTGGCAAACAGACAATTTCCCTTATAAGTGAGGAAAATCGTGACAGTGAATTTTCATTTCAATCTCCCAGATTAACGTGAGACAGTCCAGATATACGCAATCGATTCAAATTCTCGTCCATTTGAAATATTGGAAATTTTCAATTGAGAGAATGATGATAATAAAGTCCCTTCAGAAACAATGGACGGATAAGAGTATTATTTTTTTTTCACGCCTAATATTACAATTTTATAGTGTATGAATGAATAGATTGATTTTGTACTGTGTTTTTAGAAATATGTTTACGGGTAGGCTAAAATTTAAATATATGTATATAGGGTTAACATAAAAAAATAATATATATATATTAAAAGCTATTAAACATCTTATAATAAGTAATACATGAAGAAAAACATGCCTTTATTCATTTCTTCTATCAATCTACGTAGATTACATAAGTAGAGTGGGTAACGATGATTTCCGCTTATTCGAACGGCCCCCATGTTCTCCAGAGCTTATGCATAGTGTTTTATTTTGGCATAGTTGCATCAAGTATCTTATTTATGAACCACCTTTGTTGAAAACATTTAGAATTTGAAGTGCTGAATTAAGTACCACACTGTAAAACATTTGTGCAACGTTACTCCATAAAACTGTTGGCAGCCTTGCTGCCTCCAATTTGGTGGAGTATTTTAACCGATATAATCTGTGTAACATTGCAATGTTACACCAGTAATGCATGTTTTTATTACACCATTATGTAAGTGAAAAATTACTCAATGAAGTATAAATCATAGCCGCCACCAATTTTATGGAGTAATGTTACCACAAATGTTTTACAGTGCATTGACAAAGTAAAAACGTGTGTAACGAACTTGATTATACATTATATGTTTGTCTTATTATAAAATGTTCACATATTAAACATTTGTAACAGAAAAAATTGGAATATTTTCATACGTTAGTTATATGACAAATTATATGTATAATAGTCTTAAAAATATAAATTTTCAAAATTCGGACATTCATTTACGCTGACCATGTACATTAGTTAAATATTACTATTTTTCTTAATAATAAAATCAAAATTGTAAACTCAAATATAGTGTTAAAGTATGTCTCTAAGTAAAAATATTTTTACTTACTGATTAAATATTTTAAATATATGTTTAAAAAGACAATACTTTTAAAACGTATCAAAACCAGCTCTTTTCACTTTTTGTATGCAAAAGAGTGATTTAAAGATAAAAATAAACAAAAAATCATGAAAAAGAGCACTTCTAAGCATTCATTTAAAACTTAAACATATTACGTTCACATTCAAATTTATCTAACGCATTTTTATCAAGGCTTCGTGCGTTTTTTATTATTAGTTTGATATCACGATTTTTTATAAAAAAAAAATCTTTCTAGTTCTAAGGGAAATAATAAATAAATTACTTTATATTTAATTATTTTTAAGTTTTAAGTTTTAGATATAACATAACACAGTATTATAGATATTGTTTTGGTATTTTTTTCTGTGTGTGCTATTCATAGTGTATGCGTAATGCATTATTTTTCTTTCTTGTTTCTTCTTTTTATACAGACAATTTCCCTTATAAGTGAGGAAAATCGTGACAGTGAATTTTCAGTTGAATCTCCTAGATTAACGTGAGACAGACCAGATATACGCAATCCGTTCAGATTCTCGTCTGTTTGAAATATTGGGAATTTTCAGTTGAGTGAAGAATGATAATAAAATGCCCTTCAGAAACAATGGACGGATAAGAGTTTTTTTTTTTCTTTCACGCCGGATATTACAATTTTACAGTTTGAATGAGTCAATAGACTGATTTTGGGCTGCGCTTTCAGAAAAACGTTTACGGAAGAGCGAAAATATGAAAAAATATATATTTAGTCAATATTTTCACTTACCTTTAAATATCGTCTAAGTATTATGTTACAAAATTCCGTTTATTCAATGAGTGTTATTTTTGTCGCTAATAGAACAAAGTTATAATGAAAATGACATATTATTTTAGTAAAATAAACGTAATAAAAATATACTTTTTAAATTTTATAAGTGTATTTAAAAGTGTATATATATGTATATATACATTCAATTATTGTCTTATTATTTTTCTAATATTTTTTTTTTAAATATGTTTTCCATTGCAATTAATTTTTGGATGATTCACTTAATATCTTATTATTTTTCTAATATTTTTCTTTGAACTAGTTTTTCCATTGCGGTTAATCGGGCAATATAGAAAACATTTTTAGGTTTATCCTGATTTCTAATCAGAAATTAATCGGAATTACTGTGTCTATTTATCATTGCCCTTGATAACGAGCTAAATAACACATTTCCAATATTGTTCTGATTTTCGCCAACTCCTATGTTTGATATAGTTTGTTATTAACGTGCTATTCTATATTTTGATGTTGATTTGTAGTATTATCTAATGGATCTATCTATCTATCTATCTATCTATATATATATATATATATATATATACATATTACCAATGTACTATAAAGATAAAACTATAAAATAGTACGAAAATAATGAAAATTGTAAGTAAAAATAGTTCTAAACAATCATTAAATTACAAATACACATATTGAATGAATTAAATTAAAATTTGAACGATTTTATAAATATTAGCGCATCATAGTTTTTTTCTTATATTTAAAATGAAAACAAATTTTTTACCTAAAAAATACCGAATAAAAGCGGTTTTTGAAATTACTTTTATTTATTTTTTACTTTCAAACAGTTAACATAGTACATTATCACAAGTACTATTTGTGATAAATTATTTTTGTGTCTATATTTAGTAATGTATGTGTTAACAAGTGATTTCTCTTTGTTGTTGTTTTTTATACCGACTACCCCCCTTATCATCAAGAAAAAATTAATGTTATAGTGATTTTCAATATTTTTTTTTAGATTAACGAAGGCAAATAAGCATTCAATTAAATTCTCTTTCTCGTGTATTTGATGAGATGCGAATTCCTAGTAGTCCCGGAAAATGTACATTTTACCTTACAAAAGATCGGATAGAAGTTTTTTGTTTGTTTGTCTATACGGAGGCCAGCATGGAAAAACCAAGTTTTCCATGAAAATTTCTTAAAAGAAAAAAAAACAAAACATTGGGACTTTTATAATTCTTTTTTTATAAATATCATGAGATCTATTGCATATTATTTGTAGATTGCAATTTTAAAGAGAGTAAAATTTTTTACAACTTTCAAAATTATAACTTTTTTTTACACTCAATAGCAAGCACGATACGGCATTGTAAATATTAAAAAAAATTCAGTTATTTGAAAAACCATTCAAAATATATTTTTGCCCCAATTATTCAAAGATTCCGCATGTATTTCGTACAATCAATGTATCGTATATATCGTATGTATCAATTTCTTTCAATTGGTAGCAGCTAATTATCTATTATTTGCATACCTACTTTTTTTTTCATCTTAACAGAAATTTTAGATTTAATAAATTTATATAGATTTACAAGTAGGTCTGATTGTAGATGAATAAAACAATTTTCATATTTAAACAGTCAATTCAAGTGTATACAATGTTAATCTGAAAGTATTACTTAAAAGAATACTTCAATGTTTAGTAACTTTTTGTTACGATAGTTTCAATTAGAAAAGAATTCTTGTTTTTTTTTGCAATAATTTTTTTATAACGTATACATATTTATCCAGATAACAGAGGGATAGGTATGAAAATTTGCAACCCTGATAACACATAATTTATAGCTACAAATATATAGCTGGCAAGCAGGAATAAATCCACCGAAATATTTGAATAACCAGAGCAGAATTACGATTTCACGGTTTTTAAGAAAATGGCGTGTTGCACTTGCTTTAGAATGAATAAAAGAATTGTAAATATGAAAGTTGTGCAAAATTTTGCTATTTTCAATATTATTACTGACAAACACCATGTTACGGCAAAGTTACTCAAGGTATTAAAAAAAACCTCCTAAAATTTTGCTATTTTTTGGCCACAGAATGTTCTTTTTAAAGAAATTTTCTTGGAAAACAAAAATTGTAAAGAAAAAGTCTACTGCCCGAATTTTGCCCCTTTCTTTGGTACATATCTCATGGGCTATACTTGAATGAATTTTTTCTTCCTTTCAAGCTGGATATTGCAATTTCGTAATAAACGAACTTATAAATTTATTCGGGGTAAATTTTAAAATGTACGGTTACCCTTTGCAACGTTCAACTACTAAAGAGTTAATAACACAAATTTTGTCTATACGTCAGAAAAATAATAGTACAGTGGTGTTCAAATGGACTAACAATAATAAAAGTTTTTTTTCTTTGAACCTTTGATTATTTTTTTTTTAACTTTAAGGCTCCGCTGCAATAAAACTCTCCGATCGCGAAATCTCATGTTAACCTATGGGAAAACTTTGATGTGCGATGACTCATTACCTAATATAATATTTATTAAAATATCGTCTTTACTAGATGCCGATGACATTGGTTTTTAAAAATACATAAAAAATTCCTATAAACTTTGAAATTTCCATTTGATTAAAATTTATAATCGTCTAAAAGACAATTAAAAATTACGAAGACAATTTTTAAAAACGTACACTATCAACATCTTACGTCTACTTTCTGAAGGCGAAAACGGTATTTTAATAATTATATTAGATAATGAGTCATTGCGCTTCAAAGTTTTCTCATTGGTTTACACGAGATTTCGCAATCGGGGAGTTTCTCTCCAGTTACCCATTAAGCGTATGTTTTATTTTTAAAATTTGAATGATCCAGGTGTGATAAAACGCAAAAAAATTTTTTATTGCTAAATCTCTTAAATCCTACTTGTAATACGACATTTTCTAAACGTCTCATTTTTAAGTCGTTCGTAATTATAAAAACCTATAGTAGTCGTTCAGTCCATCCGCCTGTCCGTACGTCCGCATATAACAAAGAAAAAAATACCCAACCGAACCGTTTGAAATTTAAAATATAACATTATTGCATAATTTTGTCGAGTCATTTCAAATTTTATGAAAACCAGATGCATAGGTCAATTACAAGGACAATCAAAAGCGTTCTATTATATTACGGTCAATACGGAAAAATATTTCAAATGCATTTTAATCGTTTGAAATTTAAAATACATAATTTTTAAATAATTTTGTCGAGTTATTTCAAACTTTATCAAAATCGGATGGATAGTTTAATTACAGGGACAATCAAAATTATTCCGCTACATTATGGACAATGGGGGCAATGTTTCAAATGCATTTTAATTGCACACTCATTCGAACATAACAAAATTGATATGTATCTAGAAACTACAAATTATAATATAAATTTTGCACAATCTGTGGTGCAAAGAACATTTGTTATTGATTTACAAGGCCATACAAAATTATTCCATTACATAATGGTATAGGGAGAATATTGTTTGGAGCGCATTTTAATTGTAATTAACTATTTACAATTTTATGAAATTAATATATGAGAGTGATATTTTTAAAATATCGTTATCGTACGAACGCACCTCATTTGCTACGCATCACGTGCAATTTTCAACTTCTTTTTTTTCTATAGCCTCTTGTCATATTAACATGCATTAAAAATTTTTCAAAATAATTTATATTCATTTAGCAAAATCTGACAAAAATACCATGTTTTTAATTTATATACATGTACAAATAATTATGCAACAAAATAAAGAGTGATATTTTTTATTTGATTTATTCATAACGTATTATTTCATACTGTTGCTTAAATGTACAGAAAATTGCAGGTCTAAATTTTAAAAGAAATTGAATAGCCTTTAAGGGATTTAAATTAAGAATAATCCACCCTTCTTTAGTGTGAAATAATTATCATATGTCTTTCTGATAATATTTGAAGAAAGGCAGCTTTTATTCATTTTCTTAAATTGCTTTCAAATTTACGTAGAATCCACATTATTTGGGATTTCAGTATTATTCAGATAATTACAAGATAATTAGAATGAAAATCGTTCTTCTATTATTTATACTCCCGCACTATATTTATATTGAATTAGTTGGATTAAATTCAATAATTCAAAAGAAGGAAAAAAACTGCGTAATTAAAAGTGTTTCTTGGAATTTTATAAAATATCTTAAAGGTTTTTTCGGTTAAAAAAATTAATTACAATTTTTTTTTTGCTGTTTAAATGCTTTATATAAGCCTTGTATAAATAATGATTATTTTTTGCGTGATTGTGAAATGGCTTTCAAACAAGTTTTAATATCGAAACCATCTGTTAAATGTACATAAATGTACAACAAATATTCCTGAAAGGATTGTTTTTTTTTTCATTAATCAAAAGCGTTTTTCTATTAAATTATCTTAAAATAATGGTTTGCGATTTGCTATTTCATACGTTTCTATTCAAAGATACGAATACATAATCCTTTTAATACATTTTTTAGCTCACAGGTTATCAAATCCTAAGAACTAATATAATCGCAGGTTTTGTTGGTATAAGTATATGCATGTAACGTGATAATTTTTTATAGAAATATCGGAATCGCTTCAAATTTTATATATAGGTTTATTTTGATAAAGCGATTTCCTGATTAATCATCATTTGTCTTTGATTAAATAAAAGGGGGGGAGATAGGGGGCTAATCTCGCCCTTAATTTAGATAAATGTTTTTTTTTTAATGCAGAAAAATCCGATTTGCTCCAGTTTGCTACATTTGTTTTTTTCTGATAAGGTTCATCCCTGATTAGAGTTGAAGATTCATTGGTTAAATATAAAGAGGGAAAGTGAGGCGGATAACTCAACTCCTCTTAACTTAGCTTTTTTTTTTTTTTTTTTTTTTGTTTTGTAATAAGTGTATTATATACAAGTAGTATGAATAGACTGTGAGCTCACTGCCATCAGATTAACTGGACAATTTTATATTTATAATTTTTAATTGAAGCTAATTAAGACAAATTATTGGTATATTCTGTTTGATATAAAGTTACATAAAATGTTTTTCATATTTTTTAAAAGACTAGCTGTTTTATTAATTATACTGAATCCTGATTATAATAAAATAATTTAAACTTGTTGTAGAAAAATAACTAGTGTTCTTCAGCCTAAAAAAATTGCTAAACTAAATGGGAAAAAATAAAGGATTAGTTATAGGTCATTCCACAGAATTGCAACAAATTCAATTTTCACCCCTTTCTCATTGTGTCAAAATTATTGATCCCTCTACCGTTTACTTTGATGGTAAAACCTTCCTAGAAAAGAAATTAAAGCTTTTTGTAAAGAAAAAAAAAAAAAACTTTAGAAATAGATGAATTTTATTTAAATAAATGTGTTTTTTTTTTTTTAAATGTTTCACAGTACGACTTCTTCTCTCTAGGTAAAAATTAGTACTGATTGAACACAAGCTTATTTTGTGCTCGTAAGTGGTAGCCCCTAAAAGAAAATAGAAATAGAGAATTTAATGCAACTTTCTTTTCCATTATATTATTCTCTGGTGAGAACACTGGTTCCCATGTTTCCGTGATCTGCCAGCTACTGGAATCCCTACACCTTCAACTGTCATCAGGCAAATCTCAAGCACTTACATTTTCAAAACCAAGCCCCTTGCTATCATGTATCATACTTCAAACTTTTAGGCATAACAATTGACTTTCATCAAAATTTGCTAGTACATGTACATCATCTTAAACTAAAATTCATAGCTTATCCCCGCAACTCACTTAAAATGATAGCAAAAACGGGTATTAGCAATTTCATGCTTAAAATATGGTATCACACTATAGTAGATAATATAATAACTTACGACGCAAATACATGGGAGGGACACCTAACAAAACAAGCAATGACAAAATTAATTTCATTACAGCGAATGTTTCTCTTAATAATCCCACGAGTATACAAAATATTTTTCACGGACGCGTTAAATACTATAAGAGGCATATCACCAAACCTTAATAATGGTGAAAGGGAAGGGGGTGGGAATATATGCCTTATAGACTACATTCTGGTCCGAGCACTCCATCTTAGGCTATCAAATCAAATTCAAACTTCCTACACCTGCCCCTAATGAAATCCTCATCAATGCCTAAAAATTACTTTCATTTTTGTATTTGTTTCTATGTTTGAAATGATATACAGATATGATTATACATTTATTAAACGCACACTTTACATGAATTAAATGAGTTAAATGAAGAGAAGAATTTGGTAAATAATTACGATTACGTAGGAAAAAACTAAATCAAATCAAAGTTTAAAGAAACAGTTAGTATTTAAAAATAATTTATAATAACTTTTCGTTACATAATGAATTTAATAGTGATATTGTATTCTTTTATTTGTCTTCTGCACAGGGCTAATCAGAATTTCTTACACAGAAAACAGGTGTTCATTGTTCTTCCTATATTTAAATAGCAAATCTAACAAGTATCATTTGATTCTAGTTTATCTAACAAAAATTATATGCTCATATCGCAGAAGAAGAGAAATGACGAATTTTGTGATATTCCATAGTTTGGAGAGAAATAATTTTAAAATCAGTGCATGGTATGTATAATAATTTGTAGTTCAATAAAAATAGACAACAAACTAAAGAAAAAAAATAATAGACTTTATTGATGCACAGAAAAAATTATCAAATAAAAAAAAAATTGTTTTCATGAAAAATGATAACGATATTTAAAGACTACCCCTCCTCCTGGAGATACATAACGATACCACGTGCCACACCCCCTCTCTTTCCCTAAATTGATCACGTGTATGTACAGTGTCATAGGTAAAGCTCCTTAAGAGTTTCAAAATACGAATAAACCATTTCTTTTCATTTATCAAATATAATTTTAAAAATGAATACATTTTATATTATGTGCAAAACAATTATTTTATGTCCATTTTTTTCTTCACTTCAACAAAGTTTTTTTTCCCTCATTTTCTTTAAGTTGTTCTTTAATTCTCCTGAAATTCACAGTATTTGTAATTCAACGTTTGTCGTGTAATTACGAGCGGAAATAGAATTAAAATCATTTCTTCTATTACCTACTTATACTTTCGCTCAATTTTGAGATTGAATCATCCGGATTTAATTAAATAATTGAAAAGAAGTGAAATCCCGCGTGAATAAAAATGTGTGTTGAAACTTCCTAAACTATTTTAATGAGTTTTTTGGTAAAAAGAAAAGCAATACAATTGCAGTTTACCTAGCAGCTTAACTATATAAAAGAGTTTTGTGTAAATGACGATACTCATGACAACAAATCAATTTAAACTAATTTAGGTATATGAATAACTGTAATTTGAAAGATATATCATAGTCTGAAATTTAACAAAAGCAGTTATTTTCGTTCTATTCAATTGATTTATAAAAATAAACTAAGAAAGAGTTTGAAGTCGTTTTGAAAATACCGCTTTACAACAAAATTAAACAGATATTACAATTTTCTAATATTTTTTGCGTTTTATAACACGTTATTCCTTTTAATGCAATGTATGTTTAAAATAAAAGAATTGCAGACTATACAAAGCAAAATAAACAAAATATTATTAATATTGCTACTAAATGTCAAACGTAAATGAAATCATAATAAGAAATGGACAGACGTGCTGTTATTACTACATGTAGTTAGTAACAAAAATAAATGTTAAGGCAGAATAATTACTCACTAGGGAAGTGCAAGAAGTGTAAGTTTAACTATATAAAAGAGTTTTGTGTAAAGGACTCTACTTATGACAAACAAGTTGGAAATTCCAAGTTAAGCGTAGCAAATGAGGTGCGTTCGTACGGTAACGAAGTTTTAAAAATATCGCCCTCATGTATCAATCTCATAAAATTGTAAATAGTTAATTACAATTAAAATGCGCACCAAACAATATTCTCCCTATACCGCTATGCAATGGAATACTTTTGTGTGGCCTTGTAAATCAATAACAAATGTTCTTGGCACCACAGATTATGCAAAATGTATATCATAATATGTACTTTATAGATGCAAATCAATTTTATTATTTCGAATGAGTGTAACACCATTAAAATGCTTTGAAACATTTTTTCCCCATTAACCGTAATGTAACGGAATACTTGATTGTCCCTGTAAATGAACTATGCATCCGATTTTGATACAATTTGAAATAACTCGACAAAATTATGTACTAATTATGTATTTTAATTTCAAACGATTAACGATTAAAATGCATTTGAAACTTTTTTCCCAGTTGACCATAATATAACGGAATTCTTTTGATTGTCCCTTTAATTAATCTATGCATCCGATTTTCATAAATTTCGAAATGACTCGACAAAATTATGTAATAATTATATATTTTAAATTTCAAACGATTCGGTTGGGTAGTTTTTGCGTTGTTATATGCGGACGGTCGGACTAGGCGACTACTATAGATGATGCGTTTTTACAAAATTACGAATGCACATAAAAATCAACTTAAGCTAATTTACAGATATGAATAACTGTAATTTGAAAGATATTTCATAGTCTGAAATCTAACAAATGCAGTTATTTTGCTTTCTACACAATTGATTTTCATATAAAAATAAACTAAGGAAGAGTTTTTGGCGTCGTTTTGAAAATATGAAATTGCAAAATTAAACAGGTATTACAACTTTCTATTTTTTTTTTTTTTTTTTGCTTTTTTTCACACGTTATTCCTTTTAATGAAATGTATGTTTAAAATAAAAGAACTGCCAACTATGCAAAGTAAAATCAACAAAATATTATTATTATTGCTACTAAATGTCAAAACAAAAATGAAATCATAATAAGAAATGGACAGACATTTATCACTGCATAGCTCGTAACAAAAGTAGATGTTAAGGCAGAATAATACTCAGTAGGGTGGAGCGAAAAAAAAATTTTTTTGAAAATCAAAAACGGGTAGGTGCCAAAAGTTGCCTTTATACTAGTACATCAACTGCGTGAAATTTTACCGCTGAAAAAATATGGCTTGAGTCTGCGCTTTTGCTCCAAAAATCGAAATTTTGGGTAAAATTTGTCATTTTTTAACATTTTTTCAAAAAAATTAAAAAATTCCTACAGAGCTGGTTAGTTTTTAAAAGTGTTGCTCAGACCTTTATATTTATCTGCTTAACATATTTAAACTATAAAACAATATATTTATTCCCTATAGCTGGAGCAAAACAGGCAACTTTTAGTAAGAAAACAGCATTACCACTCTATTGGGTCATACAACGAATTGTTGTTTTTAATGCAGCTCTTGTTTTCAAAACTACCTTGGACATGCGTCGTGGAGGTGGCTATATTTCCTATACCACCCGGCCCAACTATTCGATCATCTTAGTACAGTGTTTTAGTTATACATTGATTTGTGATTTTTCTTTATAAAAATTTGGCATGTTTTCGATGCTTCCACCTTGTTCATCTGTTCTTTGCATCCACATGCGGCTGTAACTATCTTCAGGTATATTTTTACAGTTTATACAAAAAAAAATGACAAGCAGAGTAATGCACGGGAATCTATTAAAGGGATCTATTCGGCCGTCTATTATATTTATGAAAGTTACATTCAGTTGATGAATAGTGATTGGAAGTTCTGTTACCACAACATTTTTTCAGTCAATTGTATTATTTTACGTAATGATTTTCTTCAAAGATGATTTCAGATATTTCAACTATAAGTATGCCATCATTTATTCTACTTTTGCATTTTTTATATGTTGAGAAGCGAGCTGTTTAATGTGATGGTGATCGTCAGCGAGAATTGCAATGAAAATTTGTTCTCCATGTGTAAAGCAACCGCTGTTATAAATATTTTTTTTTTTGCATTAGTTTTATCCCGTTTTCTAAGTGTTTTCGTATCTACGTAATTTCCTATTAATTTTTAGATCCTTTTTTTATGAGTGGATAACATTTGATGGTGAACTGTCCTGGACATAAACTTATAATGCATAGTACTTTATGAGGGAATGTACGGATTCTAATCGACTATAAGTGCTCATTTAAAATTAGGAGAATTTTATTAGTCACTGTGAACCATTTTGCATGGGGTAAGCTTAGAATTGTGTATACTATTGAATCATTCGCTACTTCAACTCCAATGAATTTCCTCTGCGCCAATTATTAGAGAAGTCGATATAAAACATTCTAAGCTACATGGATTCACTGGATCAATAAGGAAAATCTTTGTCTACGTACTATTCACTTCCTATTGCAATTTTTTTTCATAAAATAAAGAATAATTTTGAAAAATTATTTTCTCAAATTGAGAAAAAGATAACTCAGAACAGACTAGAAATTTCTGTCAGAGATTGCAAAGCTAATTCATAAGGAAAGCTATTTCTCAGAAAGAATGGGGAATAGGAGTTTAGAAAACATCTCTCACAAAAGACAGCTCATAAAGTTAATAAAATTTTCCGCTTTATATAAGCACAGATTGGCAATCAGCGTCTATATGTTCACTCACAAAATGTATAATCCAAGTTTATACCGCGGGATGTTTTATACCAAATGTACCACACACCTAAATAATAGATCTAAAATCTTATTAGAAATTACTGGACTATGGAACAACACAGGAAACGACATAAAGCATACTAAAACTTCTTTAGAAATATTGTTGTTTTACACGCAAATTTTGTTTGCAATCCTCTGTGACGATCGTCATAATATTAAGCAGCCAGCTTCTCAAAATATATTCAATGTAATAAGTACAGTAAATGATGACATACTAAAAATCAATTCAATCAATTTTTAGGAAAATCATTATATATAAAATGTAATTGATTGAAAAAATGCTGTGGTAACAGAACTTCCAATCATAATGTATTAATTGCATGAAAATTTAATGAAGATAATAGACTGCTGAATAGGTTTAATTAAGAACATACCCAATACATTACTCAGCTTCTCTTCTGTTATACATGGTATAAAAATATACGTGCAGCAGGTCATACCAGCAATCCAAATCATCCAAAGTCAGTGAATACAAAGAAGAGATAAATTACTTTGATATATAGAAAACTTATACTCGTCTTCGGGAAAAAAAGTAACAATTCAATACATAAATAAAACACTGGGCCTAGATGATTGGGTGGTTGAGACGGTTGGGATAATGCAACCACTTCTATGAGTTATATACACAGTAGTTTTGAAAGCAGCTAGGTAAGAAATGCATTCAAAAGAACATTTCGTTGTATGCTCCAATAAAGAGGATAACGCTGATTTTTCACAAAAAATTGTCAGATTTGCTCCAATTATACAGCCTACAGATATTGTTTTATAGTTTAAATATGTTAAGCAGATAAATATAAAAGTCTAAGAAACACTTTTAAATACTAACCAGCTCTGTAGGAATTTTTTTATTTTTTTGAAAAAATGTCAAAAAAATGACAAATTTTACTCAAAATTTCGATTTTTGGAGCAAAAGGGCAGACTCAAGCCATTTTTTTTCAGCGGTAAAATTTCACGCAGTTAATGTACTAGTATAAAGGCAACTTTTGGCACCTACCCGTTTTTGATTTTCAAAAAAAAAAATTTTTCGCTCCACCCTAATACTCAGTGAAAGAGATACAGTCGGCTCTCGTTAATTCGAACTCGTCGGGACCACAAGAAATAATCGAATTATCCGAAGTTCGAATTATGAAAAATATGAAATGAAAACATACTGAATATGGTACTATTACAAAGGAATTAATGTTATAGTGTTTTATAAATTTATTTCGTTTGTTATCATTAGAATATGACTTAATATTAAATTATAATGTATAAATACATAAACTATTTAAAAGATTAGAAACAAGCTCAATGGAAGAAAAATTTGAATCGTCACAGATGGACAGACGGGGCACCAAAAAAAAGTGGATATTAAATGTATGAAATTATACACATTCGGAAACAATTCTTACAAAAATCAAAGAAAGGAAGTTACTCAGATGATCTGAAATTCTTGAGAAAGAAAAGAAATATGAAATATCGGAATTCTTGTTAGTTCGAATTAAATGAAGTCAAGAGAAAATGAGTTCAAATTAATAAAAGTTTTTTATCATTATTCTGCCATTGAAATGTTCGGGACTTCATGTTTAGTTCGAATTAAGCGAAGATTCGAATTATCCGATTTATAATTAACGAGAGTCGACTGTACCTTACGATGTCAAGTACCAGATCTTCTCTAATCCTCCCCTGAAATGATCATGTTATATATGTACATCTCCTTAAAAATTTTAAAATAAGGATGAAATTTTCTTTTCCTTATTGAAGGAATATATATTAATATAATATAATATATAATTTATCATATAATATCTCATATAATTAAAAAAAATGCATGGATTTTAAGTTATGTGCAAAACAATCATCTTATGCTTTTTTTTTTTTTTTACTTTTGAACAATTTTTTTTCCTTTTCTTAAATTGCTCTTTAATTCCCCTGAAAATTATATTATTTGTAATTCGACGTTTGTCGTGTAATTACGAGTGAAAATGGAATTAAAATCATTCTTCTATTACTTACTTATATTTTCGCACTATTCTGACATTGAATTATTCGGATTTAATTAAATAATTCAAAAGAAGAGAAACCTTGCGCGAATAAAAACGCGTGTTAAAACTTTCTAAACTATTTTAATGAGTTTTTTTGGTAAAGATAAAAGTAAAATAATTACAATTAACATAGTAACTTAATTATATAAAGGAGTTTTGTGTAAATGACTCTACTTAAGACAAAAAATCATCTTAAACTAATTTACAGATATCAATACCTTTAGTTGAACATGACTGAAATGTATTAAATATTTATTAAATGAGATTTTAGGTAACAGAAACGATCTTTTGTTAAATTACTTTAAAATAATTCATCGCGATTTTGTTAATTTTTAAACAGGCTTTAGAATATTTAAACGGTTTGTTATACTTTTCAAAATAACTGTGACACATTTTTCCAATATTTGTAAAAGGTATTGACTAACAATTTAATGAAAAATGTTTCATTTCTTTTATTGTAATTATATTGTTAAGGTCGATTATATCGTAACTATAATAACACATTTAAAATTTATTTTAATATTTAATAATTAATTTGGATACAATGTAGGATATAAAAATAACTATTTCAGAATTTTTAAAAGTGCTGTAAAAAATGCTATTGAAAATTGTTAACAGACATAAGTTGAGAACTAAACAAGAAAATAATAATTAATACCTTTATTTTTTATTTATTTTTATTTTTTGTTTTGTTTCTAACCGTTTCGCATCCGAATTTTCTTCAATTTTTGGAGACGAATTAAGTTTGTGTTAATACTAACTATCCAAATACATTTACTGAAGTTTAAAAGGTTTGTCATAGTCTGATATATAGCAAATATAGGTATTTTGCGTACTGTTCAATTAAATTTTCATGCAAAAATAAACTAAGGAAAAGTTTTTGCAGATGTTTCGAAAATATTGAATTACAAATAAAATTTAACAGATGATGCGTTTTATCACATGTTATTCCTTCAGGAATGTGACCAATATTTTGAAATTAAGTAGTGTAATGCATGTTTAAAATAAAAGAATTGCCAACAATACAAAGAGAAACAAATATATATATATATATATATATATATATATATATATATATATATATATATATATATATATATATTATCATTACTACTAAATGTCAAAACATAAATGAAATCATAATAAGAAATATATATACGTGTACTGTTATTACTACATATAGTTAGTAGGAAAAGTAAATATTAAAGCAGTATAATACTCAGTGAAAGAGATACCACAAGTTCCAGATCCCCTCTAGTCCCCTAAATGATCACGTTATATATGCACTGCTCCTTAGGAGTTTAAAAATAAGTATACACCATTTCTTTTCATTCTTTAAATAAGGTAACCTGGGGTAATAACGCCACGTTAAGGTTCTACCAATTTTCACGGCTCAGTTTTAGATTGTATTTTTCAAACAAATATATGATTTGATACAGCAACTCATTGACTATCTATATAAAAAAAATAATTTGGCAGATATGTATTCATAAAATGTAATGGCGTGATTTCTTGACCAATGCTATTTGGCGTTATTAACCTCCTATATGGGTAATAACGCCATACAAACAAAACTATGAAATGAGATGAAATAATGACATGTAGATTGCCCAATTCTAAAAATACAAACTCTACAAACTTAAAAATTGTCAAATTGCATTCTAATTCATTTTTTTGTGAAAGTGTAAGAAAAATAAAGGTGTGGTGTGGGGGGTTGGGAGGATGAGGCAAAAGAATATCAGACCGAGAGCTTCTTTTTGCTTAAAAAGGACCGTTTAAATAGAATTATTAGAAACATTGCACAGTTTTAACTGTGTTTATTTGAATCAGTATTTAGGATGTAGCTCGTCCACTGTAGGGAATCAACCGGGGTATTAATGCCAAAGATTGACGTTATTACCCCGTTATAGTTATTGCGTTGTACATTTTAAATTACAAATTATCTCGAGAAGATATCAAAAATCTTCAAAAACATTTTGAAACTCTATGAAATGTACTACAAATTTATGTAATTAACAAAGTATTTCGGATAAAAAAAAATAGTCTTCACATCACAAAACGTATCTCGCAAATTTTAGATCAAGCGTTAATTTTAGTTGCTTGTAAGAACAATAAGACCTAAAAATGAAACAAATTAACTTGAAGCTGTTTTTTTACGATTTATAGACTCAAAACCCTTCTGCGCAGAGCACATGGGTGTCATTTAGCAGATTATTTCATAATTATGGATAATATTAGCACATGGCGTTATTACACCAGACCACCTTATAAATAAAAAATGCTTGCAGTTTGCATTAAATGCAAAATAATAATAATAATAATAATAATTATTATTATTATTATTATTATTATTATTATTATTATTATTATTTTTTATTTATTTTTTTTTTTTTTACATTTGAACAAAGTTTCTTTTTTTTTCATTTTCCTTAACTTGATCTTTATTTCTCCTGAAATTCACGGTATTTATATTTCGACGTTTGTCGTGTAATAACGAGTGAAAATGGAATTAAAATCATTCTTCTTTTATTTATTTATACTTTCGCACTATTCTGACTTTGAATTATTCGGATTTAATCAAATAATTCAAAAGAAGAAAAACCCTGCGTGATTAAAAACGTGTGTTAAAACTTTCTAAACTATTTTAATGAGTTTTTTTAGGTAAAGATAAAAGTAAAATAATTCCTAGCAACTTAACCTAGCAACTTAATTATATAAAAGAGTTTTGTGTAAATGACTCTACTTAAGAAGTCAACTTAAACAAATTTACAGATATGAGCATCTGTAATTTGAAAGATATGTCATAGTCTGAAATCTTAAAAAACTAGTTATTTTGCCTTCTATTTAATTAATTTCATATAAAAACAAACTAAGGAAGAGTTTTTGGAGTCGTTTTGAAAATATCGAATTACAGCAAAATTAAACAGATATTACAACTTTCTAATATATTTTGCGTTTTATCACACGTTATTCCTTTCAAAGCCATGTATGCTTAAAATAAAAGAAATGGCAACTATACCACGTGAAATAAATAAAATATTATTTTTATTACTACTAAATGTCAAAATATAAATGAAATCATAATAAGAAATGGACAGACATGTACCATTATTATTATATGTAGTTAGTAACAAAAGTAAGTGTTAAGGAAGAATTATATTCAGTGAAAGAGATACCTCACGGTATCAAGTGCCAGATTCCCTCTAATTCCCCCTCCCCCTCTAAAGTGATCACGTTATATACGCACATCTCCTTAAAAATTTTAAATTGAGACTAAAACTTTTCTTTTCCTTACTTAAGGAATATATATAAATATAAATTTATAATATAATATCTCATATAATTTTAAAGAAATGCGTGAATTTTATGTTATGTGCAGAACAATCATCTCATGTCTTTTTTTTACATTTGAACAAATTTTTCTTTTTCCTTAAATTGATCTTTAATTCCCCTGAAAATTACATTATTCGCAATTCGATGTTTGTAGTGTAATTACGAGTGAAAATGGAATGAAACCCATTCTTCTATTACTTACTTATACTTTCGCACTATTCTGATTTAATTAAATAATTTAAAAGAAGAAAAACCCTGCGTGAATAAAAACGTATGTGTTAAAACTTTCTAAAGTATTTTAATTTTTTTTTTTTTTTTTTTTTTTTTTTGTAAAGATAAAAGTAAAATAATTCCAATTTACTTAGCAACTTAAGAGCCCACAATAGTCACAGGAAAAGTACACAAAAAGACCCGGATGACCATGTAAAGTCTATGGGAGCGTTCTTTTCTAATATCTCGATCAAATTTTTATATTTTGACATGATTTTTTTTGCATAAAATAGTTCAGGACGATCCACAACCGGGCTAGTTTTTACTTTTTCGATTTTGGTTATATATTTTTTATATTATGATAGTTTCAGTTTCAGAACCGGTTTAAACCGGTTTTGAAAATTAAAGTAATTTTTTTAAAAAAATCTAAAACCAAAATCGAAAAAGTAAAAACTAGCCCGGTTGTAGATCGTCCTGAACTATTTTATGCAAAAAAAATCATGTCAAAATATTAAAATTTGAACGAGATATTAGAAAAGAACGCTCCCATAGACTTTACATGGTCATCCGGGTCTTTTTGTGTACTTTTCCTGTGACTATTGTGGGCTCTTAATTGTATAAAAGAGTTTTGTGTAAATGACTCTACTCATGGAAACAAATCATCTTAAACTAATTTACAGACATCAATAACTTTAGTTGAATATGACTAAAATGTATCAAATATTTATTAAATGAAATTTTCGGTAACAGAAACGATCTTTTGTTAAATTACCGTAAAATAATTCATCGCGACTTTGTTAATTTTTAAGCAGGCTTTAGAAAATATAAACGGTTTGGCTATACTTTTCAAAATAACTGTGACATATTTTTCCAATATTTGTAAAAGCTATTGACTAACAGTTTAATAATAAATGTTTCATTTCTTTTATTGTAATTATAGTGTTAACGTCGATTAAATTGTAAATTATATAACCTCAATTAATAACTAAAGTAACATATTTGAGATTTATTTTAATATTTAATTAATGTTCAAGCCGAAATAAATTTGGATATAATGTGAGATATAAAAATAACTATTTCAGAAATTTTAAAAATGCTGTAAAAAATGCTATTAAAAATGGCGTAAACAGACAACGCTTAAGTCGAGAACTAAACAAGAAAATAGTAATTAATATGTTTATTTATTTTTTATTTATTTATTTTTTTAACCCTTTCGTATCCGAATTTTCTTCATTTTGGGAGAAGAATTAATAATGTTAATACTGGTTATACAACCATACATTTATAGAAATATAAAGGTATGTAATAGTCTGAAATATAGCAAATGTAGCTATTTTGTGTACTATTCAATCAAATTTTCATATAAAAATAGACTATGGAAGAGTTTTTGTAGATGTTTGGAAAATACCGAATTATAACTAAATTTAACAGATGGTACAAATTTCGAATATTTTTTGCGTTTTATCACATGTTATTCCTTCAGGAATGTAACCAATATTTTGAATTTAAAGAGTGTAATGTGTTACCAATGTGTATGACCAACTATGCAAAAAGAAACAAAAAAAAAAAAAAAAAAAAACATTAATTTTATTACTACTACTAAATTTCAAAACATAAATGAAATCATAATAAGAAATGGGCAGAGGTATAGTGTTATTACTCATATAGTTAGTAAAAATAGTAAATGTTAAAGCAGTATAATACTCAGTGAAAGAGATACCACATGTGCCAGATCTCCTCTAGTCCTCTAAAGTGATCGCGTTATATATGTACTGCTCCTTAAGGCTTTTTAAAATAACTATACACCATTTATTTTTATTTTTGAAATATAACTTAAAAATGCATGCTGTTTGCATTATATGCAAAACAATTATCTCTTTTCTTTTTTTTTACATTTGAACAAAGTTTTTTTCCCCCTTAAATTGCTCTTTAACTTTCATGAAATTCACATTATTTGTAATTCAACCATATTATCATGTAATTACGAGTGAAAATGAAATTAAAATCATTTCTTCTATTACCTACTTATACTTTCGCTCTATTTTGATATTGAATTATCCGGATTTAATTAAATAATTGAAAAGAAGTGAAAGCCAGCATAAATAAAAATGTGTGCTGAAACTTTCTAAACTATTTTAATGAGTTTTTTGGTAAAGAGAAAAGTAATACAATTTCAGTTTACCTAGCAATTTAAATATATAAAAGAGTTTTGTGTAAATGACGATACTCATGACAATAAATCAATTTAAACTAATTTAGGTATATGAACAAATTACCTTAAACTAATTTACAGATATAAATAATGTTACAAATCTCAATAGTTGTACATGACTAAAATATATTAAATATTTATTAAATGAAATTTTCGATAACAGAAATGATCTTTTCCTAAATTGTCCTTAAATAATTCACCACGACTTCTTTAATTTTTAATTAGACTTTAGAATACATAAACGTTTTGTTATACTTTATGTTTTTACTGAAAATAACTGTCACACATTTTTCCATAGTTTGTAAAAGCTATTGACTAATACTTTAATGAAAAATGTTTCGTAAATTTTATAGTAATTGTATTGTAAATGTCTATTATGTCGTAATTATAGTAATATATTCCAAACTAATTTGTCAGCCGAAATAAATTTGGATATAATGTAGGCTACAAAAATAACTATTTCAGAAACTTTTAAAATGCTTTTAAAGAAACTTTTAAAGAAACAACTTATAAGACGAGAACTAAACAAAAAAAGAATTATTTTTGTTTTGTTATTGTTTTTTTAACCCTTCCGGGCCCGAATTTCTATCAATTTTGAGAAAAAAAAATTACTTTTACATAATAATGTTAATGTTAAAAATCTAAACACATTTACTGAAGTTTAAAAGATATTTCGTAGTCTTAAATATAGCAAATGTAGTTATTTCGCATACTGTTTAACTAAATTTTCATATAAAAACAGACTAAGGAAGAGTTTTCGGAGACGTTTGGATAATATCGAATAACAATGAAATTTAACACATGGTACAAATTTTTAATATTTTTTTACGTTTTATCACACGTTATTCCTTCAGAAATGTAACCAATATCTTGATATCTTGAATTTAAGGAGTGTAATGCAATGTTTAAAATAAAAGAATTGGCAACTATATGCAAAGAGAAACAAGCAAATTATTAATATTAATATTATTATTATTATTACCACTATTAAATGTCAAAACATAAATGAAATGATAATAAGAAATGGACAGGCATATAGTGTTATTACTACATGTAGCTAGTAACAAAAGTAAATGTTAAAGCAGAATAATACTCATTGAAAAGACATGTACTATTAATAGTACGCCAGATCCGAACGGAATAATTCATAATAATTATTATAAAATAGTTTTAGTAGAAGGTGGATAGATATCACTTTTTTTAGTCCTCTTTGATGTGGTAAAAAAATATTTTTTGCATTAAGTTTTGATAGTTTAAATATAATTTAGAACAATGCTTTTTTTGCCTTTTCGATGGATATTGATGAATGTGTCATAAAAGATCATAAATAAAAGTTTATATGGCAAATTGTAATGTATTATTGATAAAGATAATACTTCATTACTCTTATTTCAAACTAAAATATTGTGATAGCTTTGTTAAGGTATGTAACCTACCCTCAAATCGTTGTTTTTGCAAAATTTTCGATTTCTTTTTTATCTCATTAAATTCAAGTTCAAACAATTAGGATTTAAAAAATGTCTTATTTTTGTTTCGGTGATAGTTAGAAGTGAAATTACAGCCCAAAATATAAATCGGAAATGAACTTTCTGAAATCAAAAGTGACAGTTTAAAGAGCGACCGAAAGGTAATCAATATATATTTTAATGCACAACTATATAATATATACACTAATATATAAAAATCAACCAATATGCGAACTGAATATTTCCAACTGAGCGAAAAATTGACCAGGCTGGGAATTGAACCCAGATACTTGGCTTACAAGGCCAATGCTTTTACCTGTTAAGCTACCTGGGCGATAGCCAGCTGGGATTTTTCGCTCAGATAACCTTACTGGTCATAACATGTGGTCTGTCATTTAAACAGATCAACAGAATAGACCGCAGGTAATGGAACTCCATAGGACGATGGGTACGTAGATATACTATTATTTTAAACACAGTCTAACTGATTGGTAAAGTAATCATACGAATTGAATATTTACAACTGAGCGAAAAATTGACCAGGCTGTCCAGGTCGAAATTCATGCTGGTATTTGTTTGCTAGACAAGCACCAAGTGCTATAACCCAACAAGTAAAATAGCATAAACTAGCATAAACTAGCATTACCATATTTGCTGGTTCCAGCAAACTTTCCAGCAATTCATGGTGCGTATTCGCCCACTTTGCTGGAAATAAGCATGAAATGCTTGCATATAGCTTGCCATGCTTTTGTTGTGCAAGCTAGCGATATAGCATGTGATGTTAGCTAGCATATAATAGCATGAAAATCTAGCAGACATAGCAATACCTAGCAATAACTAGCAGATTTTTGTTGCTGGTACAAGCATGAATTTTGACCTAGGTGGGAATCGAATCCAGATACTTGGCTTACAAGGCCAATGCTTTTACCTGTTAAGCTATCTGGGCGATAGCCAGCTAGAATAATTTCGCTCAGATAAATAGCGATCAAATCAGATGACCAATAAGGTTATCTGAGCGAAAAATCCCATCTGGCTATCGCTCAGGTAGCTTAACAGATAAAAGCATTGGCCTTGTAAGCCAAGTATCTGGGTTCGATTCCCAGCCTGGTCAATTTTTCGCTCAGTTGGAAATATTCAATTCGTATGATTACTTTACCAATAAGTTAGATTGTGTTTAAAATAATAATATATCAACAAATATGGTCCATTTTAAAATTGCGTACTTTAAAACTATTTTTTTGTGCTCAATCAAAATCTTGATCCCCCCCCCCCTTTCGAAACTGCGTTTTTCATTGTGTACATTTAATCTCTTCAGACTTGAGCATAAAATAACTCTAAAAATATATATTTATTGCTTTTGCATTATCGAAATGAGACCATAGGTGGCAGAGACAGTCATTTTTAGGAAATCAGAACTTTAGAAAACTGGTAATATAGGTTTACAAATATGGATATAAAAGTACTAATCCCCTTAAAATATCAGTTTAACTAACAGTAATATAAATTTACGCAATAATAAAATTAAGGTCTTTAAACATGTAAATGATCAGCGAATTCTCAATTTTTTTTATTGTAATGCATTTAAGTTAAATAATTATGAATATTTCTTACATTCTTGGCCAGAATGTCTTGAAGGTATTTTTGAAAGCCGGCTGAAAATAATATTTATTTTATAAGGTAATATTCATCACTCTGACATTTATTGGTTTTGTTTTAAAGCAAAAATTATTCAGCTGTATAGAAGTAAAGTAAAAATGCAAAACATTCGAACAGTTTAGTTTTTATGACGAAAAGAATGGAGATACAAGGTTAAGGGAAACTTCTTTTCTCAAAAAGTTTTTAGATATAGAAGCAAAATTTCGTGAAATTTTTCTGCTCTCTATGGGTATCTAATGAAGCAAAATATAGCTTTTAACTTTGTATACATTAATTTCAGAGCCATTTTTATTGAAAAGTACACAATTTTTTAGAGAAAAATAATGTTTTGCATAAAAAATTTGTATATGTTTCTAAATTTAAGAGGCATTGGATAAAATTTACCTCATAGCACAAATAAGTGATTTGCGAATAAAAGGTTAAAAAAAAGTGAAATATATTGAATAGATTTTTTTATAGAAAATTTGGCATAAACAAATTTTTTTACTAAAATTTGACTACATGTTGCTTATATTTAAAAAGTAAATTAAAATTTCATTAAAAATTATTCGACTTCATAGTTTTATTCCCTGTTTAAACTAAAAATATGTGTTTTATAAAAACTTTACACTGGTGTGCAATATTTAAGGACGAGTCCCAAAAAGCTAATTCTCAAAGGATTATCAAGTGATAATTTTCACGCGAATATTCAAAATTAAGTAATATATTTTCGAATATTCACTATCGCTGCATAACAGCTAGTCCATGTAGCATCTCATTCAGGTCACACATGGTCTCAAGAGTCACAGTCACTACGCAAAACAAAAACTAGGAAATTCTATACGTCTCAAATGATACGTTTCTTTTATGAGTCTCAAACGACTACTATATGTGACTGCACTGACAGGTCACTGCGACTCCTGCTTTGTGTTGAGTCACCAGGTGACTTTACAATGTCGTTTTATTGAGACTCTCATATGACTGTCATTTGGAGACTCAATTTCAAAGTCATTGTGAATGTTGCATTATGATAAATCACCAAATAATGTCACATTGAAGTCACATGGTGACTTTGTGTCACAAAGCTCAAATGGTGACCGAGACCCTACTGTGAAGTAACTACTGTGAAAAGTGGTGAAAAGTCACCATTTGACTTTAATGATACATTATTTGGTAATTTATCATAATACAACGTTCACAATGACTTTAAAATTGTATCTCCAGATGAGAGGTCACACAAGAGTCTCATTGAAACGACACTGTAAACTCACCTAATGACTCGCCGCAAAACATCAGTCACAATGACCTGTCAGTGGAGACACATATAGTAGTCATTTGAGACTCATAAAAGAGAGGTTCGGAATTTCTTATTTTTTGTTTCGCCGTAGTGACTGTGATTTTGTGACCATGTGTGACCTGAATGAAATGGTAGTTGAACTAGTTGTTATACAGGGATAGTAATTATTGGAATTATATTACTTTCTTTTGAATATTCGCGTGAAAATTATCGCTTGGAAATCCCTTGAAAATTGGCATTTTGGAATTCGTCCTTAAATTTTGCACACCAGTGTATATATTTTAAAAATATTATTCCACATAAGGAAGGTACATATCTTAAAGTAATAAAAAATAAACAAGTATATGAGTGTGACCGCATATTGTGCAGAGGGTTTAATTGAGTACATTTTTTAAAATACTTTATACTTAATTAATAAATTAAAGTTGTTAACTTGTACTTATAAAACAATTAAGTTACACCGAAAATTTTTTTTAATTTATAATGCAAACAAATTTTTTAAAATTAAGCGGATGAATGTTAAGCTCTTTAAAATTAATTAAACTAAATTTAAATTCTAATACTCATATTATTTACATTGATCGAAATTATAAAAGTATTTTACGGAAGCTTCAGCTATATAATAATGAAATGCCATTAAATAAAAACAAAATTATCATTTTTATTTACTCTTTCGTAACATTTTAATTTGATTTTATAAATTATTACGAGATTAGCTTACGTTAACTTGAAAATTAATTGCATTGTAAATAAAATTTATATTTCTTACAAAATATAATTAAAATGCAAAGAATATATAACACCATATTCTATATGTAAAATAAACGGGTAAAAATTAATACGACTAAATTTAAATTATTTTTTCATATTGAACAAAATTCTAAAAATTTGTAAACGAAGTTTAAAAAAATAGATACTGAATTATACTATTACTTCCTGCAGATCGTCAATAGATGGCACCAGCATTATAGTGTTGTTTATTTATATCTGTTTGTCGTAAGCTCATAATAGCTTGTCATCAGTTATTTTTAATTTAAAATTTAAAACATTATAATTGGAAAATTCTTGAAGATTTGGAGAAAAAAAGAAGTGTAAATGTTATACAATGCAAATAATCTGTCTATTTCCATATGTAGAATAGACGGCATACTTGTGGTATCTAAATACTTAAACCTAACATGGCAGCCGTAATTTGCTTTTCTCGAAGATGAGTGAAACCTGAATTCGTCACATTAGCGTATTATATAAATAGATAAATGCTCATGTAAACGCAGAGCCCGATCAAGCTGAAGTTGGGCCCAGGACCTGTTAAAAAGTTGGGCTCCCTACCTATCCATTTTCGGCGACATTTTCATAAAAAAGGGGCTTATTTGATGAGTTGACGAAGTTGCTTGGGTGAACAGTGCCTAGGTTAAAAGCTTCTAAAAATTTTATTGGGTTATTCAGAATATTTAAATTTTACGTTTCATATTTTGTAAAGCAATATTATTTTAAAAGTATTTGATTAAGTAAAAAATAGTCAGCCACATAATTTGTGGGCCCCTGAAGCTGGTGGGCCCAGGGCCAAAGACCCGGAGGCCCGTGCATTAATCAGGCCCTGATTTATGCACAGTGTTTACGGTAAACGTTTCCATATTGTCAATTATTCATATAATTTTTTTTTAATTTATGTGAAAACACAATTTTTACCCACCGTCCTAAAACGGGCATCTACACTGGTATCTTATAATGTATCATAGTAAAGCTCTAAAAAAAGTTTCGAGAAGATATCTCTTATTCATAATATGGAATATAAAGATGTAAGCTCTTAAAACTTACAAAAGAGCTTTTCTATTATTTTGCAGAATAAATTTTAAAACGAGACATTTTATCGTTTATGTGAAGTAATTTAATTAACTTCTCACTTTAATATTTGAACAGTGTCCAATTTTCGTCATTCTCGTACATTGTTGTGTAATTCCTGTGAAATCCACATAATTTCTATAATCCAAACTTTGTCGTACAACTATTACAGACAAAAATAGAAATTAAACAATTCTTCTGTTATTCATAATTTCGTCCCATTTTCCTATTGAATTAGCTACATTTAATTAAATTAAATAATTCAACAAAAGAAAAAAAGGCCCTGATGAATAGAATTATTCTTTGAATCATCCTAAACTTCTTTAATGAGATTTTCGGTAAAATGCGTAAATTAGTCGTTATAAATCTAGCATTCTAATTACATATTATTGATTTGGGTAAGAAACATTTTTCATTTTAGTTATCGTGGTACATTATAAAAGCTGGTTATTGTTAGTAACTGAATAAGAAGCAAACTGAAATTATTTTAACTTTCGATTAAATTGTTTTTTATTTAAAACAAATTAAATGAATTGCGATCTCATAATAGGTTAATAAACATGACGCATAAATATAAATAATCATTTTCTTTAAGCTCTATTTTCTTTATAATAAATAATCACGAAACACCTTTTCTATACAAAACGATTGAATTTACATTTCAATGAATTCTTTTTATGATCTTTATTCAATGAGAATAGTATGATCAGCTGAAATTACATTTGTTTAGTACACATATGTGCAAATCAGAAAAAAGAATATTTACATTTATTTTAAATACATTAAATATATTTTCTTTCATTGTTTTTGTCTGAATACTAATACTCTAGACTCTCGATAAACCGGGATGGCCGGGAAGTTCCTCATTCGGGAAAATGATAATTGAATTTCTACAATTTTTTATGACCAGTTTTGGAAAAAAAGTATAGAAAAATGTGAAAATATTATACAATAGGGCATTAATAATTTAATTAATATGAAAGAAAGAGAATGATATATACATGATAAGTCAGATAAAAATTATAATAAAAAATATATATGTTACAGGCCAAACCTGATTTTAGGACAAACTAGAATGGCCTAGGCCAAACTAGTCTATCCTAGTTGCCATCGGATAGACTAGATTTTCCCAGGTCAAACTAGTCTATCCGAACGAACATCGGATAAACTAGTTTTTTCTAGGCCAAACTAGTTTGGCCGAACAGTCATTAGGATAAACTAGTTTAGTCTGCTGTTTATTGGCCTGAACTAGTTTATCCTAGGCCAATTGAATTTGGCGTGTTTTTATTGATCCCAAAGACCACTTCGGCGCCAATCTTCTGGTTTAGCCTAGTCCAATCTAGTTTATCCTAGGCCAATTCAATTTGACGTGCTGTAATTGATGCCAACTTTTGTTTGGCACGCTCACAAAAAAAAAAAAAAAATTTCAAACTCAAAATTAATTTCTCAAAAATTAATCAAGTTTAAGCTCAAGTTAAAAATATTTCAAACGAATCCGCTCAGCTCAAACATATCTATTAAAATAAGCAAAGTTCATTTAAAATCCATTCTTTTATTTATTTTACTTTCTTCTGTCTTTACAATAAGTGTTTGCTTCGTGAAATTTTTTTAATTCCGGTTTTTGATGCATTTACACGTTTTAAAGATCAGAGATTCCAAAAAATATGTTTTTACAAATTGTGTGTCTATGACTCTGTCTGGCCGTCTGTGACATAAATTTTGTAGGTGCTGTATCTGAAGAACTAATGCACGAAATTTAACAAATTTATATTCAGATAGTCTCTGATCTAAATTGATGTTGATTAGCTTTTGGTGTAAATCGCTCATCAGGTTGAGCTCCTGTTTTGTATTTTTTATAATTTACGCATCAGCTTTATCATAATAACTAATACACAAATTTCCATCAAACTTCAGAATCAGTTCGTCCATGATGTGAGTTGGTGTTATTTCTATTTTGAAGTAAATCACTCAACATGTCTACTCTATGCTGCATTTTTCACAATTTTCACAATAGCTGTATCTCAAGAACTAATGAACGGAATTTAATAAAAATTTATATTCAGATAGTCCCTGATATAAATTGATGCTGATTACTTTTTCATGTAAATCATTCAACAGATAGCGCTTCTGTTCTGCATTTTTACCGATTTGCAACAACACTATTTCATTAACTAATTTACGGATTTTCATCAAACTTCCGGATTCAGTAAATCCGTGATGTAAACTAATTCTGTTTACGTTTTCATGTTAATTGCCCAAAAGGTGGCGTTGTTGTGCTCAATTTTCTCGATTCCTGAAATAGCTCTGTCGCATGTATTAATGCAGGAATTTTCATCAAACTTTAGATTCAATAAGTCCTTGATATAAATTAGTATTCTGTAGTTTTTGGAGTAAATATCTCGAAAAGTGGCACTGCTATACGGTATTATTCGTGATTATTGCAATAGCGCTATCTCAGGATCTAATGCATGAATTTTTAAACTCCAGATTCTGTTAGTCCTTGATATAAATTAATATTCTTTTATTTTTAGAGTAAATGGCTCAATAGGTAGCGCTTCTATCCAGTTTTTTTATGATTTCTGCGATAATTTTATCTCAAATAGTATTAATAGACAGATTTTTATCAAATTTCAGACCGAGTTAGAATTTGAAAGACGTTGTTCCAGATTAGATTTTGTTATAAATTACCTACTCGGTGACGCTGCTGTTTCATTTTCTTGGACCTGTTAACGTGTGTGAGATTGAATGTAATTTTGGAATTGGCACATCCGACTAGTTTTTCTTCTGTCTTTACAAAAAAAAAAAGTATTTGATTCGTGAAAATTTTCAAATTTTGTTATTGAAGAACTAACACGTTTAAGAAGTTATCAGGATGTCTATGTCCAAAATTTGAAGCAAATTGGATATTTCTATCAGGAGTTATCGCATTATGTACACACGTACCGTATTTTTGGGTGTATAGCCCGCACTCTGTGTATAACCCGAACCCTTAAATCGAGCAGTGCAGTAAAAAAATTCGTGTATAACCCGCGGAGATATATTGATGTATAGTCCGCGGGCTATACACCATTTACGAACGTATATTTCGACCAGGGTTCGAAATTAGAAGCCAATAGTCATAAATTTTAACACAAATTTACCAAATTTTTTCGTGATGCATAATATCTACAGTAATTGGGCTAAAAAATTAAGATTATCAGTACCGTAATTTTCGGAAGAAACGCCGCGCCGTTTACGTGTTTTAAGGTAAAATTTCAAGCGATGCGGCGTTTACGCGCATTTTTTTTTTCAAAGAAACGTGATATTTTTTTTAAAAAATTTCCGAAAAAAAAAATCGGTGATAAATTCAAAATTTCGGACATAAAATGTATACGTATCTTAGGCCATTGGTTCCCAAAAGGATCGAATCCTCGGAATCGATCCGAAATGCACCAACTCCGAAAAGGAACGATTCCTCGGACTCTATCTGAAATGAAACGACTCCGGAAAAGTTCGAATCCTAGAACTCGTTCCGAAATGAAACGACTCTGTAAAGGAACGATTCCTCGGAATCGTTTCGAAAATGACTGCTCTGAATCGTTCCGAAATGACATAAATCACGCACTTTTGTTTATTCTTTGCAACAGGGTAAGGTACCAACTCCGAAAAGGAACGATTCCTCGGATTCTATCTGAAATGAAACGACTACGGAAAAGTTAGATTCCTTGAACTTCTTCCGAAATGAAACGACTCTCTAAAGGAACGATACCTCGGAATCGTTTCGAAAAAGAATGACTGCTCTGAATCGTTCTGAAATGATATAAATCACACATCATTTTTGTTCTTTGCAACAGGGTCGGTAGATTATTATTATTTTTTTTTTTTTTTTGAAAAATAAACTAAAAATGATCTTAAATTCAGAATTGTCGAGATTAGAAGGGTTCCAGATTTTGGATTTTGTACTCTACAAACACAATGGCTATTATACATCTATCAGTGCAATACTTGGCGATAGTTGCGACAGTTCTTCCAAATCCAGAAATAACTGTATTTAAGCAGTAAAAAAAACCTTTACAAACATGGGAGAACTCTGTAAATTTCAAGGCATAGCGAAAAAAATGTACAAATTTCGATGTTTTTTTCAAATTTTTCAAGGTTTAAAAATTGTAGAAAAAATATCACGATTTCCAATTTAAAAAAAAAAAAAATCTTTGTATAACCCACACTGTGTATAAGCCGCAGCGGCTTTTTGGGAGGATTTTATCTTGTATAAGCCGCGGACTATACATCCAAAAATACGGTACATACATGTGTACATGGTTACATACACACACACAGAATCTGCGAGCACATTAGCTTTCAGGCTTTGATAGTCTGTGAGCTAAAATCGGGACAAATTGCATCGTCCTAGGATAAATTAGATAAAAACTAAAAAGTTGGCGCCGTGACGATCTTTAGATTCAATAAAATCACGCCAAATTGAATTGACCTAGAACAATCTAGATCGGCCTAGGATAAACTAGTTCAAACCAATGAATAGCAGGCTAAACTAGTTTATTCTAATGGCCGTTCGGCCAAACCAGTTTGGCCTAGGAAAATCTAGTTTATCCGATGGGCGTTCGGATAGACTAGTTTGGCCTAGGAAAAACTAGTTTATCCGATGGGTGTTAGGATAGAATAGTTTGGCCTAGGCCAACCTAGTTTGGCCTAAAATCGGGTTTGGTCTGTAACATATATATAGAATATTTTTCTAAGTTTCAATGTTTATCTAAAAAGTTATATTTGAACGATGCTTTAGTACCACATCAAATAATTAGCCGTAATTAACAAAACAAAACAAAAATAAATAAATCATTTTAGTCCTATATCTTCTAATGTATCATAGTAATGCAAGGGAAAAGTTTTGAGGAGATATACTTTTAAAATTCATAATTTCGGATATAAAGGTTTAAACTTTTAAATCTTATAAAAAGACGTTTTCTGTTGTTTGGTAATTTAATTTTTAAAATGCAGATACTTCAATGTTTGTGCGAAGTGATTAATATTTAATATTTGAACAATGCCCACTTTTCGTCATTCTCGTATATTGTTGTTTAATTCCTGGAAAAACCGCAAAATTTCTATAATTTGTCTTTTGACGTATAACTATTACAGACAAAAATAGACATTAAATCATTCTTCCGTTATTCATAATCTCGTTCCATTTTCATATTGAATTAGCTGCATTTAATTAAATTAAATAATTCAACAAAAGAAAAAAGGACCTGACGAATAGAATTATTTTTTGAATCTTCCTAAACTTCTTTAATGAGATTTTCGGTATAATGCCTAAATTAGTCGTAATAAATCTGGCATTCTAATTACATATTATTGATTTGGGTAAGGAACCCTTTCATTTTTGTTATCGTGGTGCATTAGAAAAGTTGATTGTTGTTAGTAACAGAATAAGAAGCAGACTAAAAATGTTATAAATTTCAATTAAATTATTTGAGAATGAGATCACAATTCATTTATTTTATTTTATTTAAAATAAATTAAATGAATTGCGATCTCATAATAGGTTATCTATTCCAGAGGCATAAACACAAATCATAATTTTCTTTACGCTCTATTTTGTATAATAAATAATCACGAAACTGTTTTTCTATACAAAACGATTGAATATGTATGTTAATGAATTCTTTTGAATACCTGTATTCAATGAGTGCAGTACGATCAGCTGAAATTACATTTGTTCTGTACATATTTGCGTAAAACAGAAAGAAGAATATTTACATTTATTTTAAAAACTTTAAATATATTTTCTTTAATTACGTTTATCCCAATACTAATATTGTAGACTGTCGATTGACCGGAATGCCCGGGAATTTCCTCATCCGGATAAGCAATAATTGTATTTCTACAAACAATTGTATTTGAACAATCTTGGAAAATGTACAGAAAAATGTGAAGTTATTATAAAATAGCGCATTAATAAATTAATTAATATGAAAGAAGCAGAATGATATATACATGATAAGTCATATTAAAAAAATAATAATAAATGTATATAGAATATTTTTCTAAGTTTCAATGTTTGTCATAAAAGTTATATTTGAACGGTACTTTTGTATCACATCAAGAAATTAGCCGTAATTAACAAAACAAAAATAAATCTATTATTTTTAGTCCTATGTATTCTAATCTATCATAATAATTCAAAGGAAAAAGTTTCGAGGAGATAGCTTTTTAAATTAATAATTTCGGAAGTAAAGGTTTTAGAATTTAAATCTTCCAAAAAGGCTTTTTCTGTTGTTTTGCAGATTAGTTTTTAAAATGCGGACACTTCAATGTTCGTGCGATATAATTATCTTCTCCCTTTAATATTTGAACAATGTCCAATTTTCGTCATTCTCATACATTCCTGTTTAATTCCTGTGACATCCACATAATTTCTATAATCCAAACTTTGTCGTATAACTATTACAGACAAAAATAGAAATTAAACAATTCTTCTGTTATTCATAAATTCGTCCCATTTTCATATTGAATTAGCTGCATTTAATTAAATTAAATAATTCAACAAAAGAAAAAAGGCCCTGATAATTAGAATTATTTTTTGAATCTTCCTAAACTTCTGTAATGAGATTTTTGGTAAAATGCATAAATTAATTGTAATAAATCTGGCATTCTAATTACATATTATTGATTTAGGTAAGGGAATATTTTCATTTTTGTTATCGTGGTACATTATAAAAGCTGCTTATTGTTAGTAACTGAATAAGAAGGAAACTAAAAATATTTTTACTTTCGTATAAATTGTTTTTAATTAAAAATAAATTAAATGAATTGCGATCTGATAAAAGGTTAATATTCAAGAAGCATAAATATAAATAATCATTTTCTTTATGCTCTATTTTCCTTATAATAAATAATCAAGAAATACCTTTTTCTATACAAAACGATTGAATTTGCATGTTAATGAATTCTTTTGATTATCTTTAATGAGTATAGTATGATCCGCTGAAATTACATTTGTTTAGTACACTGTAAAAAAAATTCTTTAAAGGTACTAAACATTTTCTAGGAAATTGGGATTCCAAGATCTTTTCATGTAACGATAACAGGAAAAATCCATGTAACTTATTCTAAAACTAGAATTTTTGCTGTTGCCGTTACAGGAAAAGTTCTTGGAATCCCAGTTTCCTAGAAAAAGTTTAGTACCTCTACAGATTTTTTTTTACAGAGTACATATTTGCGCAAAACAGAAAAAAGAATATTTGCATTTATTTTAAAAACATTAAATAAAGTTTCTTTCATTGTTTTTATTTGAATACTAATACTGTAGACACTCAATTAACAGGGGTAATCGGGAAATGTCTCGCCCGGATAAGCGAATATCCAATAAGCGATAATAGATTTTATGGAAATTTTAATGAAAAAGTTTGGAAAAAGTATAAAAAAATTTAAGGTTATTATTCAATAGGAGATTAATAATTTAAATAATACAAAAGAAAGAGAATGAACATAAATTTTAATGTTATTTAGTTTTACAATTTGTACAACAAAAAAAGAATCTTTTATTTTTTTACCTACTCTTCGATTACTTTATTTTTCGCCTTTTTGCTTTATTTTCTTTATAATAAGTAATCAAGAAACATCTTTTCAATACAAAACGTTTGAAATTGCATATTAATACATTCGTTTGATATTTATTCAAAGACTATAATGAGACAGGCTGAAATTACATTTGATCAGTACACATTTGCGCAAAACCATAAGAAGAATATTTATATTTATATTTATATTTTATAATTTTAAAACATTAAATATATTTTTTCTCATTGCTTTTACAGTAAAACCGCGATAATTCGGATTAATTGGGATCAGGCCCAATCCGGATTATCCGGAGAATTAGAAAAAATGAAATAAAATAAAACAAACTTACAGAAAATCACTTTTATATTAGATTTATTGAATATTTAGAGGCAGTAAAAACGTTTACTTTGTAATTAAAAAGTTTGTAATTTTCTTCTGTGCCAGTTTTATGTACCTTTTGGGAGCCGTATGGTCGTGCATCCGCTTGAGCATTAGTAGCTCGTTGGGTGTAGTTTAAATGGGAGTTTAAATAAGTGTTAAAATTAGAAAGCTTAAGGTATTCTTCCGAAAAGCTTTCAGAAAAAGTTTTATTTTATTCAGAATATGACGATGAAACAAGTTAATGTTATGGAAATTAGCTAATCGCTTCTCAAATGTGAAAAAAATAATTATTCCAAACAAATCCGGATTATGCGGAGATCCGGATTAACGGGGTCCAAATTAGCGGAGTTCTACTGTAGTTAAATTCTAATGCAGCAGATTCTCGATTAACTGGGATGGCCCGAAAATTCCTCGTCCAGACAAGCGATAATTGATTTTCTACAAATTTTGGAAAAAATATTGAAAAATTTTGAAGTTATTATACAATAGGAGAACAATAATTTAATTAAAACAAAAGAAAGAGAATTAACATAAATTGTAATGTTATTTAGATTGATAATTAGTGCAATAAAAAAACTAAAAATGTAATTTACCTCACTGTTTTGTGAAGAATGAAATGATAGAAGTGTCTTTAAATTTTTCATTTACTCTTCGAAAAAATTGCTACTGAAATTTCTCAATCTCATTTTTTAGCAGGCAAGCTTTATCATTATTTTTCCAAGTAACTAAGTAACTTATTAGTGTGTATTTATGTTTCATCCTGACTTAATTTTTGATGAGTCACAATATCTTTTTCGTCACTTTTAGGGCTTTTTTTAAATTCCTTGTTTCTTCTGAACTACAAGTGACACGTGGCACAATATCACCATCGCTGAAAATTTCTTAACATTTCATTGTCGAATATTTGTTAATACATTGTTTGATTGAGTCCGTTCACATTTCCAGAACAGTTTAATTTCTTAAATATTCAAATCTTTTATCTCTGCAAATCAGTACTATGGTCGTCGCTTGTCGGAAATTCATTTTCTTCATTGAATCTATAATTTTAAACTACGGTGCCTTTTTATTAACTTCCATGCATTATCAACATAATAAATTGTGATTGAAACTGTGAAATTTTTACTGTTCCGATTAATTAGCAACCCAGATAATACTATCTCAGTTAAATGAAGGTCTACTGCATATATATTTTTAATTTTCATATAATCATATAAATGACACAAACTTTATGTAGTTTTTATGATTTATTTTATTTTAAGGTAACACAAAAAAAATTAATTTATTGCTTTCAGATGTTTTGCCTTGTATTTATTAATGCTTCACAATCAAATTTGCTTCTGAGAGAAAAGAACAAAAAAAAAGATTTATGCACCGGGGAGTATGTGTGCTTCTTGAAATTCCGAATGTTTACATGCATCTGAAATAAAGCTGGTCGCCAAATTATCAAGGGGAAATACATTCTCTTTAACTTATACCAGCATTCATTTTTAAAAGTTGATTTTTGACAAAGTGAGGTCATTTGAAAAAAAATCGCCTTTTTTTCCGAGCTAAAAAAATTAATTAATCAATGAATCAGCGAAATTTATATTTTTCGATAACATAAGCTTCAGCAAAAATAATTATTATTCTTCTTATAATTTTTAACTAAAGAAAATGGCCGAAAATTATCGAAAAAAATGGTCCCACAGTATTAAAAACATAGTTTCAAGACTTTTTTTTCAATATGATTTCACACAATAAACTTTGAGGATAGACCTAAACTTGTTTTTTCTCTTTTGATATTGCACTCACCGAGCAAAAATTTTGTAAGGAATTGGAATATCACAAACCGCTTTAAGATATCAATCTAATCCTTATATATACATATGAGTATGTGTATCTTAAAGTTTAAAACTAATAACACTCTATTTAAACTCTTAATATCAACAATACTTGTTAAAAAAAACTAAAACACAAATAACATCTATAAATTTAATATCATAATATAATATCATATCGTATAAATAAAATACAAGAAAAAAAGAGAAAGAAAAAGAAATAAATATTAAAGTTTTGTCAGTATAATTTATAAAATATTATTGAAAATATATATTTAAAATGCAATAACAAATTTCGAATGTAAGTGATAGCGCATTTAAGGGGGAAAAATCACAAGCGTTTAAAGTGTTTTAAAATAACACCATTTCCCTTTCTCTCATTTCGCAAATTAAATTTTCAAAAGCATACACTTCACCTTTTGTGCAAAACAATTATCTCTAGTCTTTCTTTTAATATTTGAATAAAGTCTCCTTTTTTCCATTCCCATAAATTAATTTTTAATTCCCGTGGAAGCCACATTATTTGTTATTCAGCTTTTTGTCATACAGTTAAGAACGAAAATAGAAGTAAAATAATTTTTCTATTATGTTTATTTTTATCGTAGTCTCATACAGAATTAGTTAAATTTCATTACGTTAAATAATTCAAAAGAAAGGGAAAACCTGTGATAGTTAAAATTATCTTTTGAAAATTCCTAAACATATTTTTATGAGTTTTGAAGTGAAAACATAATTTGATTACTTTATAAAGAATAGCATAATATAGATTTATGTAATTATTTCTTGTTAGATGCGTCAGTATTTATATAAATACAAAGCACCTAGTCATCATCTTATCCATCCTTCTATTCTCTATCCTTCTGTCTGTATATTACAGCACAAAAACTACCCACCTGATATTTGTGAAATTTAATGTATAGAATCGTTGCGAAATTTAGTCAATCATTAAAAATTTTTGAACATATCTCAGCTCTAGAAACCCTTTATGCTTAAGATACAGGTCAAAATTCATGCTAGTACTAGCAACAAAAATATGCTAGTTATTGTTACATATTGCTTATGTGCTAGATTTCCCTACTATTATATGCTTTAAATTTCTAGCTAGCATCAATTGCTATATAGCTAGCCTACACCGCAGTAACTTAACAAGCTATATACAAGCTTCTTATGCTTATTTGCTATTTAAGCTTCTTCCAAAGCATGCAGAGGTAGGTATCTTGATATGCTTTTTTATGCTTGCCAGCATAATATGCTATGGAGCCGACTTAGGGAGGAATAGCTGTGTACGAGTTATTTTATGCTTATATGCTTATTAAGCTTCTTCCAGCGTTCCCGGGATCCCGAGGAACCCAGAAAGCATTTCTGGGAACGTATATTTTTTCACTCAGATTCCCGGGGGGGGGGGGACCTAAAAATCGTCATAGTCGCCAACGATGCCGCGCACACGTTATATCGCGCAAATTACTCAAAAATATAGCTCTTGAGCGGTCCGTAAGATGCATAATTTCGTCAAAATATTACGGGAATAGCCGGAATTTCGTCAAAAAATCGGAAACTACGGCAAATTTCGTTAAAAAATCGCGAAAAAAAGGCAAATTTCGTTTAAAAAATCACGAAAAAACGGCAAATTTCGTCAAAAAGTACCGAGAAAACAACAGATTTCAACAAAAGATTGCGAAAAAAACTGAATTTCGTCAAAAGATCGAGGGTAACAACACAAATTTTATTAAAAGGTCGCGAAAAAACGGCAAATGTCGTTAAAAAATATTAAAAAACGACAGGTTTTGTTAAAATATCGCGAAAAATCCGCAGTTTCTTTAAAACATTGCAATAAAGCGGCAGATTTTGTCAAAAGATCGCGAAAAAACGACAGATTTTGTTAAAAGTTCGCGAAAAAACGGCAAATTTCGTCAAAATACTCTCGTAAATTTTATAGGGAACCTACATTTTTCATCTGGTAACCTATACTTTTCATGTAGGTTCCCAGCTGGGAACCTCAACATTTTTTTAATTTTCGAGCCCTGCAAAGCATGTAGAGGTAGGTTCATTGATCTACTATTATATGATTTCTTAAGCTTGCCAGCATGATATACTATGCAGTAGGGTGGAGCGAAAAAAAATATTTTTTTTTTTTTAAATCAAAAACGGGTAGGTGCCAAAAGTTGCCTTTATAGTAGTATATCATCTGCGTGAAATTTTGCAGATGAAAAAAAAATGGCTTGAGTCTGCGCTTTTGCCCCAAAAATCGAAATTTTGGGTAAAATTTGCCATTTTTTGACATTTTTTCAAAAAAATTAAAAAAAATCCTACAGAGCTGATTATTATTTAAAAGTGTTATTTAAACCTTTATATTTAACTGCTTAACATATTTAAACTATAAAACAATATCTTTATTCCGTATAGCTGGGGCAAATCAGACAACTTTTGGTAAGAAAACGGCATTACCACTCTATCGGGATATACAATGAATTGTTGTTTTTAATACAGCTCTTGTTTTTAAAACTACCTTAGATATACGTCGTAGAGGTGGCTATATTTCATGTACCACCCGTCCCAACTATTCGATCATCTTAGTACTGTGTTTTATTTGTATATTGATTTGTGATTTTCTTTATCAAAATTTCGCACGTTTTCCATGCATCCACCTAGTTTATCTGTTCTTTGTATCCATATGCTGCTGTGACTATCTTAATGTATATTTGTACAGCTTATATAAAAAATGACAAGTAGCGTAATGCATGGGAATATTATTAAAGGGATCTTTTCGGCCATCTATTATCTATATCAAACTTACATCCAGTTCTTGAAAGTGATTGGAAGTTCTGTTATCACAACATTTTTTCAGTCATTTACATTTTTTTACGTAATGATCTGCTTCAAAGATGATTTCAGGTATTCCAATTACAAGTATGCCATCATTTATTCTATTTTTGCATTTTTATATCCCGAGAAGCGAGCTGTTAAATGTGATGGTGATCGTCAGAAAGAATTGCAATGAGAATTTGTTCTGCATGTGCAAAGCAACCGTTGATGTAAATAACTTTTTTTTACATTAGTTTTATGTCTTTTTCTAAGTGTTTTCGTAGCCAGTTAATTTCCCTTTAACTTTTAGATCCCCTTTTTATAAGTGTACAACATTTGATGGTGAGCTGCCCTGGACATAAAATTATAATGCATAGTACTTTACGAGGGAATGTACAGACTCTAATTGACTATAAGTACTCATTTAAAATTAGGAGAATTCTATTTGTCGCTGTGAACTATTTTGTATGGGTTAAGCTTAGAATTGTGTATAATAATGGATCATGTGCTACTTCAACTCCAGTGATTTTCCTCTGCGTCAGTTATTAGAGAAGTCGATATAAAACGTTCTAATCTACATGGATTCACTGGATCAATAGGAAAATCTTTGTCTACGTACTATTCACTTCCTCTTAATTTTTTTTAAATATAAAATAGAGAATTATTTTGAAAAATTATTTTCTCAAATTGAGAAAAAGATACTCAGAACAGACTATAAATTTCTGTCGGAGATTACAAAGTTAATTCATAAGGAAAGCTATTTCTCAGAAGAAATGGGGAATAGGAATTTAGAAAACATCTCTTACAAAAGACAGCTCATAAAACGAATAAAATTTTCTGCTTTATATAAGCACAGATTGTCAATCAGAGTCTATAGGTTCACTAACAAAATATATATTCTAAGTTTATACCGCAGGATGTTTTATATCAAATGTAACAAACACCTAAATTATAGGTCTAAAAACATATTAGAAATTGCTCGACTACGAAACAACACAGAAAACGACATAAAACAAATACTAAAATTCTTTGGAAATATTGTTGCTTTACACGCAAATTTTGTTTGCAATCCTCTGTGACGATCGTCATAATATTAAGCAACTTGCTTTTCAAAATATATTTAATGTAATAGGTACAGTAAATGATGACATACTAGAAATTGAATTCATACAATCAATTTTTAGGAAAATCATTTTATATAAAATGCAATTGATTGAAAAATTGCTGTGGTAACAGAACTTCCAATCATAATGTATTAATTGCATGAAATTTTAATGAAGATAATAGACTGCTGAATAGGTTCAATTAACAACATACCCAATACATTACTCAGTTTCTCTTCTGTTATAAAAGGTATAAAAATATACTTCTCAGCAGGTCACACCAGCAGCATCCAAAGTCTGTGAATACAAAGAAGAGGTAAACTACTTTGATACATAGAAATTTATGCCTGTCTTTGAGAAGAAAATAACAATTAAATGCATAAATAAAACACTGGGCGTAGATGGTTGGGTGGTTGAGATGGATAGGATATGAAATGCAGCCATCTCTACGAGTTATATACAGAGTAGTTTTGAAAGCAGCTAGGTAAGAAATGCATTAAAAAACACAGTTCGTTGTATGTTTCCAATAGCGAGGTAACGCTGATTTTTTACCAAAAGTTGTCAGATTTGCTCCAATTATACAGGCTACAGATATTTTTTTATAGTTTAAATATGTTAAGCAGATAAATATAAAGGTCTAAGTAACACTTTTAAATAATAACCAGCTCTGTAGGAATTTTTCAATTTAAAAAAAAAAATGTCAAAAAATGAGAAATTTTACCCAAAATTTCGACTTTTGGAGCAAAAGCGCAGACTCAAACCATTTTTTTTCAACGGTAAAATTTCACGTAGTTGATTTACTAGTATAAAGGCAACTTTTGGCACCTACCCGTTTTTGATTTAAAAAAAATATTTTTTTTTCGCTCCATCCTACTATGCAGGCAGCTTAGGTAGAAAACAGCATGACGCAGTGTGCGCCAGTAAGATGTTCTAATATGCTAAACAAAAATTCCAACAAAAAGGTATTTTTTGGTTATGAATTGGTCTATGACTTATATAATCATGGGTTTAGATATCAGTTAATACAGGAGGGGGGTAAATAAAAGTGGTTCAGAGAACGGAATACTGATGTTTATCACGTTTTTTTTATTGTATTTTTCCCTGATCACTAGCCACCCTCAGCTCCACCTTTCTACTCATCATACTTACTCTGATACAGCCCGTACTATGATCTCAACCGCTTTCGATCACATTGTGTGCGTAAACATGGTGTGCGCGTTAATCAATCACGTTCAATCATGTCCACTCCTCCGGGCCAGTTTCAATTCATCCACGCTGCATTATTGCTTCCTGATTAATTGTATGTAAAAAGCGGTTGCAAAAATTGTATGTCCAAATATTGATTTTTCGTTTTTAATATTAACTGAAAGTTTCATCAGTTGTGAATATTTTCACACGTCATTTTTACTTATACGAAAATTATATCGCGAGAGACTGTAAATTGTGTTAGTAGATCCAACACAATTACCCATACAAAAGGAGACTTTAAACAGATTTTTCACCATATTCATATTTTTATAACTTGCTTGCTCATTTTTTTTTTTTTTTTGCTAATTTAGATAGTTTGATATTTTTTAGCTTGTTCTCTTTGAAAATTTTACATTTTTGTGCATGAATTAATTATTCAAGTTTAAAGTTATTTTAACAAAAATAAATTGACAGTTTGTTGATTTTCCTTCTTTTTTCAATATACACGAGAGAAAAAAAATTCATATTAAATGTAAATTCCATACATCTAAAAATCCATACACTGTTTTATTTACTATGTTCTAATGAATCTGGGGAAAAAATCGAAGAAAATAAGCGATATTGCTCGTTTCTCTAAACTGACTTGTATCTAAGCATTGATTTTCTACAAATTTTAAATTAAGCGTTAAAAAATGCGAAAAAAATTAATTTAAAAAAAGTTTTAGTTATTTTGCTTACTGACGCAAACTTTCATTACCAGTATGGGTTTTACATTTAGTGCATTTTGATCGGTATTTTGTTACATTGGTTGTTAAAACAATTGAATGAATTGGTTATTTATGGAACATTTACTTTAATGGAAAATCTCAAGAGAGGTTAGAACTAGTTAATGTAGATAAAAAGGATCACGGTACATGTATAGAACATGTTACATTAGATAAAAATTACCAATTGTACATGCAAGGATAGTAACGTTATCATCATACATAATCATTGTTGTACTTAACCAATAGAAAAGCAGAATAGTGTTTAAGAAAATAAACATGGATATTTTGAGATACTGGTATAATAAATACATGATTGGCTTAAGTATTTGCGATCATCAAGTGAAGTGCTACTGAACATGATTTAAAATCGAACAGTGAAATTTGAAAGTTACATTGCATTTTATAGATTTAGCAAACACAAATTGAAATTCCAATACAGAAGTTATGTAGCCGCAAAGAAAATTAAAAAAAGAAATGTGAAACGGCCTTGTTGAGGGTTAAGCTACAGATAGCTGGAGCTCTTGTTGCATCTATGTTTGGTTATAAAATTTAACTTTTTTAAAACTCTTAATATTTTTACAAAACAAATCTTAAAACTCTTATTATTTTTACAAATATAATGTTTTTTTTTTTTTTTTTTTTTTTTTTTTTTTTTTTTTTTTTTTGCACATTCAATAAGAATATAATAAATAAAACAGTGTATGGATTTTTAGATGAATGAATTTTACATTTAACTAGCGCACCCGACAGACGTTGTCCTGTCACCGACAGACGTTGTCCTTCTTGGCACCGACTCCAGAAAATCAAATAAATGTACGTAAATATGGTAATACGCAGAATAAACACTACGCTCTTAATTTAATTTCTTATTACAATTATGTAAGGAAATTATTTTTTACTCTTCATTAGTTTATGAAGTCGGTTAAATTTTTGATAGAAAAGTTTATTTTCCTCTTTTTAGTTAAAAGTTAACGATTGGCTGAAGTCGGTTAATCGAAATTATAATACAGGAAATATTATTGTAAAGCATGCACGTTTGTCAGCAGTGGGGTTCGAACACGCGATCTCTTTCTTCAAGAAGCTGAGCTTAAATCTGGCGCCTTAGACCGCTCCGACATTCCGTCCGCACTCCATTCATCGAACTTATTCAACACTTTTAATTAGCGAAAAATCACTAACTATTAGTTTTTGCCTAATTACTAAAAAAAAAACAAAAAAACAACCAATTTCGAAGAAATGAGGATCTAAACCATTCTCGAATCTACTGGAACGCACACACAATATTTCATCAAAATCGGTCCAGTCGTTTAGGAGGAGTTCAATTACATACACAGGCACAGAAGATTTTTATATATAAAGATGAGCATTGAATAGTTCAGGTTTTTGCACCGAAGACATCGCCAAATTAGGAAAATCTGAATCATCTCACGAACTACTGGATTTAAACGAATTTGCTTAGTACCATTCGATTCACAATGAAACAATGCACTAAAATATGTTATCAGTTGAAAAATAACTACAAAAGCCGATTTTTATGGAATATTTTAAAAGTTCGTTCTTTTTTCTACTCTTCGTAGGGATGGATTTTTCGAAAATCCATTTTTAGCGGCACTCGATGTTATAAGAAGTATTTTTACCCCAATTTTCAAAATTTTTGGTATGGTAGATTTTTTTGTGCTATGATTAATACGAAATCCTGACTTTCTTTAATATATATAGCACTTTTAATTAGTGAAAAATCACTAACTATTAGTTTTCGCCTAATTACTAAACAAGTACAGAACCAATTTCCACGAAATGTGAATCTAAACCATTCTCGAATCTACTGGAACGCACACACAAAATTTCATCAAAATCGGTCCAGTCGTTTAGGAGGAGTTCAATTACATACACACGCACAGAAGATTTTTATATATAAAGATATGAATTTTTTTTTCTCGTGTATATCGAAAAATGAAGAAAATTCAACAAACTCTCAATTTAAATTTTTATTAAATAACAATAAAAATGAATAATAAATTCATACACAAAAGTGTTAAACTTCCATGGAGAACAAGTAAAAAAAATCAAACTTCTATCTAAATTAGCAAAAAAGTTTTAGCGTTTATTAAATAAGCAAGTTATAAAAACATGAATATGGTGAAATATCAGTTTAAATTTTTCATTTGTATGGGTAATTGTGCTCTATCTATTAGCAAAATTTACAATCTCTCGCGATATAATTGTCGTATAAGTAAAACTGAGGTGTGAAAATATTCACAATTAATGAAGCTTTCAATTATTATTTAAAAAAGAAAATCGATATTTTGACCAAATTCAAAGTACTGTGTCCCCTTAAAAACTAAACTAGATTCGTATATTTTCACTCAAAATAAATATAATGATTAAGATTACAATTTCTTTATCTGTAAATTTCATTTTTTAGTGATATATACTATAGTTAAATAACTTTTTTCCTGTAATAAACTTTAAATAGAAAAAGTTATTAGTTCAAGTTTTACAGAAAACACCCAATCTGCATGATTGTGTGAGCTGTGGCCCGCGTTGAAGAAGATTCGAAATTCGCTTAAAGATTTATTTATTTATTTATTTATTTATTTATTTATTTATTTTATTTATTTTTTTATTTTTTTGGAGGGACCAGTGATTACCTGAAATAAAAAAATAAAAATAAAAGATAAAAAATTTGCAGCTATTAACGGGTTAAGCTTTTTTCCTTAAATTTTTATGAGACAGCTTTTTTGAAATTCGTAAAATATATCTGTCTTCGAATAAGCATACGTGTAAATGATAACAGGAATTTTAAAGTGGTTTTTATTATTGATAACTTTATGTGTATTGTTTCATAACGTTGTTCCGAAACTATCGTAAATTTGCGACTATACCTGGTGAACTGTAGAACTGAAAGAATCTGATATCTAAAATTTAACATTGAGTTGAATATCTAATTAAGTCACACAGCTTAACGAAGGGCACTTTTCTTTCATTTCGAAATAAAATTATTAAATGTTTGCTGTTTGTGAGAAAGGATTATCTTATACTATCAAAACTTGAACAAAGTCTTCTTTTCCCCATTTCCATAAACTACTTTCCATTTCCTGTAAAACCTACATTTTTTGTAATTCAATATTTGTCTTATAATTAGGGCGAAAATCATTTTTCTATTATTCATACTCTTGTTCCTCATCTTATTGAATTAGTTGGATTTAATGAAGTTAAATAATTGTAAAGAAGTAGAAAGCGGAACTTTCAAAACTGTTCTAATGACATTTTCAGTGAGAAAGATAATTCAATTAAAATTTTTCTTTAATTGTAATTATGTGAGTTTGTGCAAATGAATACTTTTTTGTGATTGTAGCACATAATAAATTTACTGAGTAGTATTAATAATTGTTATTTATCCGAATTAAAAAAATATATTAAACATTAATTTGATGAAATTTTTTTTATCAAAAATATTCATTTATTATAATTATCTTAAGGCAGTGTTTTGCGGCTATCTCGGACTTCTGCGGAAATTAATAAAAATTTATAACATACATTTGAAAGGGCATAAGTTATTTCAACTGTTAGGTCTAATTTATATTTATTCATTAGTCATATCAAGATGAAAATACATACATATCTCCCAGGAAAATTATAAAAATTTCGTAAGATTATCTAGCATTAAAGTAAATTTATCCATTTGCTTTGGATAGGGGACATTTATTTGTCGCAAATATGTTTTTTACCACACTTTTTATTAACTTCACCTGTATGTTTGTGAGTTTGTGGGTTTGTAACTCTCCTTATTTTATGTATGTTCACCGATTACTCCGAAACCATGCAACCGATTAACTTGGTTTTAGTGTTAAACGAAAGACGATGCTTTTGAATATGTACCACTTCAGTTTCATCGAAATTGGTTCAGTACTTTTTTAGTATTTAGGCAAAAAGTAATAAAATTAGTGATTTTTCGCTAATTAAAAAGTGTTGAATACGTTCACTGAATGGAGTGTAGACAGCATGGCCGAGCGGTCTAAGGTGCCAGATTGAAGCTCTGTTTTTCGAAAAAGATTGTGGGTTCGAACCCCACTCCTGACATTATTTACATCTATGTAAAATTAAAAAAAAATTCCGTACTACAATTTTTATTTTTAACCGGCTTCAGAAAAGGAAGAGGAAGTTATAAATTCGACGCGTATGTATTTTTTTTCTATGTATGTTCACCAATTACTCTGAAATTATCCAACCGATTAATTTGGTTTTTGTATTAAATATAAATATAGTTTTAAAAAAATTAAAAACCACGCTTTTAAAGTAATCAAACTAAAAAGTGAAAAATAAATATAGTTTAAAAAAACTAAAAAACACGCTTTTTAAGTATATCAAACTAAAAAGTGAAAAATAATTCGTACTATAAGCTGAAAACGAAAATAGATGAAAAATACTATATTACTATAAAATCATTGTTATTATAGAAATCAATTAATAAGCAATAAATAAAATTATCGTGGAAAAAAAAGCGTGGGGTGCTTCTTAAGAACTGATAGATGGAGCATCCCACGCTTTTTTCCACGATAATTTATTTATTGCTTATTAATTGATTTCTATAATAACAATGATTTTATAGTAATATAGTATTTTTCAACTATTTTCGTTTTCAGCTTATAGTACGAATTATTTTTCACTTTTTAGTTTGATATATTTAAAAAGCGTGTTTTTTATTTTTTTTAAACTATGTTTATTCAAAAAATATATGAAAGAAAGTAAAAGAAAGAAATACTGAAAAAAATATAGTGTAACGAAATCATAAACTTCTTTGTAATTTGTATGATTTGCTATGATAGGAAATCTTATTTTAGTATAAAATGCGAATTCTTTCTGTCATATATCAAATTTCTAATTCGGAAAAAATACCTTAAACAACAGGACATGATTTTTGCTGTAATAAATGTTATTTTCCGGTTTCATATTTCAAAGTTATTTGCCTAGTAGAAGAAATGTAAAAAATCTCAAGATAAAGCAGAATGCATAAGAGGTTTGTTCGAACAAAATTCACAATATAATTTTACTTGCATTTTGCATGATGTTTTACTGTAAAAAATGAAATATTAAACATATTTTTATGCTATTATCATGTACTTTTAAAAATAATTTTTCAGAGCAATACATAAATAAGCATAATATGATTTTAATTTTAATTTCTATTTAAATGTAAAGTACAATAAATTAAATAAAAAAATAAAGGGGTAGACAGCATTTTTTTAATGTATTAAGTCCGTACTAATTACTGGTATCATTTAGCCTTATAATAAATTGTTATACTGGGTAATTATAAATAAGGATCGAAAGAAAATTCGGTTTAGTTTTTATTTTCGGCCCAAAATCTGAATTTCGTCGAAAATTAGTCTTCCAAGAAAATGCGGCTGAAAATACGCCTGGGCCGAAACTGTCAGTATTCTAAAAACCTCGTTTCTTTGTTCTCGTTTAATAAATATGCATATTCATTAATAATTATGCACATTAAATAAATACATAATTATGTATATCTGTGTATGTATTAATTACTATAATTCATACAATGTAATTTCTCAAAAAAAAATGTTTGGTTATTTTCCGTTTTCGGCCGAAAACAGATAAATCACCAAAATTCGGTTTTGGTTTCGGCCTAAAAAACCCTGCTTCGATCAATTCTTAATTATTAGTTTTCGAAAGAGAAAATTTTCTGGCTAAAACCGAATTTCTTTCCTTATCCGAGTTTACCTCGAATATAAATAAACTCTTTGAAGTGAAAAAAAAAATTTAAAAAAATAATAAACTACAAGTCTGCATACATGTAAGTATTTCAATATTCATTTACACATCTGCAATATCAACTCACATATCTATGTACAAAGATTTTTATGTATGTGCATATTTTCATGATTCTTTAAAAAGTAAAATCATTGTTCAACAGTTATTTTTAAAAACAAATAATCACAAATATTTATTAATTATTAACTATGAATTTCTTCATAGAGAAAAATGTTGTTCAATATTTCCAAATGTTTAATAACGAAATTTTAATGTGATCGAGATAAGGTATTTTAAAAATGGGATCCTAACCAATGTAGATCCAAAGCTAAAACAATTCTATGAAAATTCATTGAGTTTTAACAAGCAAAATGACATTATATAAGACAGAAAAAAAAGAATTCTAATATTGATCCTTTAGGACAGTAAGAATTTAAATTCAAAAATATCGATCTCAAATTACAAACCCTTTTAAAATATCAATTAAATTATCAGTAGCAAAAATGCTCACAGAGATTATCACTTATGTGGCTAATATCTCCTTCAGTTAAGAGCTGTTTATACATGTCCCTTCAACCATGAATAAAGAAATCATCGCTCTGTTAAAATAAGTATAAAACATTAAAAATGTATTACTTTTTTATCATTTCAATATAAAAACCTATATAGATAGATGGGTCGCTCAAATGAAATAGCATTGCTATAATAGCTTTGCAATTTAAAAAGAAAGATGACTGCGCATGTTCCTAAAGAGTGCTGCGAATACATGCGATATCGTCAGATCTCTTCAGATGCATGTGTAATAGCATGGGAGCACGTTAAAAGGCATCGATCGCATCATGAATGCCTCGGAACGATATCAACGCTTTGTTGTGCAGTTTTAAACAGCAGAAAATTAGAGTGTGATGAAATCTATTGTCGAATACATAATGTTTATTTTGCGGAATTTATGTCAAACAGATCAGTAGTCTAATGATTTAGGGATTTTCAGTGTAAGACTACAACACGCTCTTGACTAAGTCGCTACCTGTCATCAGTACTGCTTCTTCCACTACGAAAATCCCTACACCATCGGAATACCGATCGGCGTGATATACATTTTGTGATATATAAATTTTGCATTCGACGATAAATTTCTCTTGCACTCATATTTTTCGCTGTTAAAAATAAAAAAACCGCTCATTGACACCGTTTGGAGACATCTATGATGCGATGCTATCTTTCAATATGCTCCCATGATATCACACAAGCATCTGGCCGGATCTGACGATATTGCATTCATTTTTAGCGCTATGCACCCTCTATAGAAACATACACAGTCATCGTTTTCATCAAAAGGTGGAGTTAATACCTCTAATTAATGCCTCTTTCATTTGGGCGACCCTTATACATGTTTTAATGTCTACAGTAATAAAATTATTGAAAACTGAAATATTTTTTTCATCTTCTTCTATTCTAAGAAACTTAATAATTCTTTTTAACTCTCATCGCTACCTGAATCCACGTGCGTAGACCTTTATACTTTTCATCATTAAAAACTTGATTTTTTTGCATTGCGACTTCGCTTCATAACAACTATGTTTTAACAAATGAATAAATGGGAACATCTAAGTTGATTTCCTTATAAACCTAATGTTATTATCATCTAAACTTGCAGAATGAATTCACGATAGTGTGGTCAAGAAAGTAAAAACTTTTTGTAAGTATTTAACTAAAATCCTTTGGAATAAAAATTTCTAAGGATTTGTGTATCATTCGATTGTTTAAAGCCGAAAATTATGGAAAAAATTTACCAAACATATCTCAACAATTAGAAGCTTCTCCCTCATTTTCATACAGTGAGAGTACACATATTTCAAACAAAATCAAGTTAAAGTTATAAAACCTTATAAATTTAAGGTTCAATTAAGACTATTAGCACGATTCCAGGCAACAGTATACAACTCCAGTCTTAATATGCATATATATCTATACTAATAAAAGATATTACACTATGTCTGTGTGTATGCGTGCGATTGCCAAATCTGCGGAACATACGAAACTTAAAAAAAATTAGCCAAAAGTGTCTCCTGAAGCACCTGAGACTCCGAAATTTTAGATTTCTAATAAATTGATTTATCAATTAAGCTTTGAAACTCAGTCTCACCAGAAAGTCATCTAATTTGATCCGTGATCATGGAAAGCACTTGTGCATACGCACAAACCCCTTTACTCATCGGAAGCTATTGAAGTACAATTTTTCGACTTTATTTCAGATTTTTTTAATCCACATTTACCAAGCCGTTCAATATAGTTAAAATTAAAAGAAGTATTTCGGAAGATCATACTTTTACGTTTAAAATTCCGCAATCGATTGGAAAAAATTCATAATCAAAACTTTGTTTTGTTTTTTCCCAAAAAAGAGTCGTTTTACCAAAAATGTTTTCCCCAAATTAGCAATGCCTCCAGGAAGTAATTATAGGAATACCAACAAACCAAAAATATTCTCTTGAAGCTAAAATTATTTCTTATGATGAAATCGGTTTTTTAAAATATGAATTTTAGTCCCTTGAAATGTACTGGTGAAAGCAGGTCACTTCGCGCCTCAGAGAGACAATTTTTTTATTACGCTAAATATATTTAAACGTACGGATTTCAACACATTCTTTTCGAAATATTTCAAAAGACAAGTTCTGCATGACCTACAAAAAATTCGAAACGTTCGGACGAACAGAAATATTTTTTACAACATAAAATGGGTAAAATTTTCCACTAAATCAGCAAAATTCGAGTGTTTTGACGCGACTTATCCCCTCCAGAACACAAGTTTAGAGGTATCAGCAAACGTAGAACTTGTTTTTAAAGCTAAAATCTTCTAATCGATAATTTATTTTGTTTTTAAAAACATAAATTTTAACTTTTTCACTTACACCACCAACCGTAGTTAATTTCGTGCCTCACCTATACGATATTTTTTTACTACACTAGAAGTAACTAAATAGCTTTACGTTACGTTAATTTACTTCATTTTTAACATAATATTTTTAGAGCAGCTCAGTAAACCACATTTATATAACATAGAAAAAAATTTTAATGTTCCAACGGTGTAAATATTTTAATGAAATAAAATGTGTTAAAATGTCCATAAAATCAATAAAAGAAAGGAGTGTCTCTTTGCGGTTTCGCTCGTTTTCAATGCATATAGACAACAAGAATAAAATTACGCAGAAAATAAAAATTCCAAATATCACACCTTTCAATTCAATATTCTTTCATAATTTTTTTCATTTAAAAAAATTAATTCGGTCAGAATTGAGTTAAAGATATGAAATCATGCGAATTTGAGATTCATTTAAAGTTAATTTATGTTAGACCCCAAACATCGCCGAGTGGTTCAGTTAAAATATATATAATATACGTGGCGTTCCCAAAAAAAGAAATGCGCTTAATTTATTTTCTTGTTGGAGATGCGTAGCCAATGTAATAGAAAATGTGTTCAAAATAAGCCATGATTTAAGATTATGTTAATATAATAGTCCTGCCATTCATTTTTTAAAGTGAAAACTTTTTCGATAGGACAAAAAAATGAAGAAAAAAACGGATAGAAACAATACGGTTCTATTTACTACAAGAAACATTAATCAAAATTTCGTTGCTTTTTTTCCTTTTGGAGAATAAAAGTTCTGAATGTATCCAATTTAAAGGAAAAGTCTCTTAGCTTCAAAATAAAGGGATTTCAACAAATCAAATTTCTTTTCATTGTACTCACAGTAAGGTGTTCCACAATGGTTAATATTCTTTTTATGTGGATAAAAACATCCTACAAAAACTTTTCTCCTAATTGTAACATGAAAAACCGACCAGAAGTACCCTTGTAACAAACAGAAAAAAAGTGCAGTTTTTTTTTTTTTTTCTGAAGCTAAAGCAATTTTTTTTCTATAACTACACTATCTAACAATTCTTTTCTGCTTCTTTTTGTACATTTTTTTATTTTATCATCTTACGGATCGAACATTGGTCACTTCTTATGACAACAAAAATGCCATAATCAGGTTTGATAGATTATTTCAAGTAATGCTGTAAAAATATAAAAAACTCTTTAGTGTAAAATAAATTGGGATTTGAAACTTAATCTAAAGTCACAGTTGTACATAGATAAAAAGTGTAAATTATGAACTGAGAATGCATAAGTTTTCACTGAGGGATCAAAATATTTCTAGAAATATTGTCATTTATTTCTTTAATAAAAGAAAAAAAAAGAAGTAAAAAATTCATAGTAGCAATAATAATAATATTAATTTCTCAATTAATATTTATAAATAATTTAAATACAATTTATTTAAATTAATTCTCATTTTTGTTGGTAAAATATGATTTATTGAATAGATTTCATAGTTACAATATTGGGCAAATAACAAACCATGTAAAAACGTTGTTTTTTTTCCAAATACCGAAATGAAGGTCCATCGGATTCGGGGGGGGGGGGGTCTTGCTGAATACAGCATATTTGAAATTTTCATCTGAATTATTTTAGTTCTTATGAAAACTAATAACATTACGAAAAGTGCTAGAAATTAAGAGTATTTCGAGTAGTCATAACGTTTGTAATATCAATTGCATCCAGCATTTAACTCAGAACTTTTAGTAATCAGATAAAGCACAAAACTACCATTTAAAGCGGATTCGCTGTATTTCATATAAATTAAAATAAGCAAGCATATTGAAAATTTTGTTATAATATGTTTCTTATTACTAAAGTTATGTATAATATTTCAAATTCGGGCTGAATTAAGCCACTATGTAATTTTAACTAAATGAATGGATTGCGACCCTGGTTTCTTAAGCAAAATTGTTTGTTGTCGTGTGTTCTACTATCCCTTAAAATTACCAGGCTAAGTGATTTTTGACTTATCTTGTGAATGTGTTTATATACAAATATATTGAAAGTTCTTTTAAGTCTTAATTTTTCAATTGGCCGAAAAATTTCCGAGCCACAAACTTAGTGTAGTGTTACTCTATAAAATTAGTAGTAGCATTGATGATTCCCTTTTTAAGGAGTAACTTTACAGATGTAACTGCTGTGACGTTACACCATAATAGTGCGGATTCTAAATAAGGCATAATATTAAGCTTCACAATATTAAGGCATAATATTACGCTAGTTACATCAGTTTAAATTACACTTGTTATATCAGTTAGTTATATCAGCAAAGTTACTATTAAAAATTGCTGGCAGCATGCTTTTATCAATTTTATGGGTAATAACAACAACAACAACGACAACAACAAAACATCGAATAAACTGGCTATAAATAAAATTTAAATAATACACTTCATAAATGTCACCATAAAATAACAAGTAAGAAAAATCATGCGTTAAGCATAGATTATGAAGCATTTTCCAACACTTCATGAAATCTTTAATAAAACTTCGTTAATTAAGGATAGAAGGGTATATAGCCAAATATGTATTCCAATACTTTTGAATAGCCCTGCATTTGATCTGTCAGGTGATATACATATTATAAAATGGAAAAATTTAGTTTAGCAAGGAAAAAGCTTAAAATACCTTTTTGAGCAATTTGTACTAATAAATGGGAAACATGCTTGAAAACTTTTGTTCAGCCCTGTAGTTTACCTTGTACCTTTATTATACGTCAGTAAGAAGCTAAAATTCATTTTAAACTAAAACACTCTAAAAACAACTGAAATCACATTGTTACAAAAATTATCATTCATAGGTGTCCATGTACGCAATTCTTTGCATGGCCCTGTATATCTTTTTATCTATATTCTGCAAAAATTTCTTTGTAAATTGAATGCAGTTCAGCGTAAAAATATATACCTTACTTAAGAACAACCACCATTAAGTAATTTACGCTCATACTCAGTAACGTTGGCAAGCTCTTTTGGTTAGCTCTGTATATCAGCTATAACATTTATACACACCCTTATAATGAGCAAAGATTTAGTGAAACTTAAATGCGTATATCATAATTAAAATGTATTACATCCATCCATCAGCTGTCATCGGAAACAGATACAGTCCATCGGAAAAAATATACTATTTGAAATCGTTTGTGTGTCCCTGTAAAGGCAATGTACTTCATATTATGCAAGACAGTATCGTATAATTTATATTAAGCCTCAGTGACACAGATCAATTTTGTTATACATGAAACAGTTTAATATATTTTGAAAATGACGCACACTGTTCACGCCCCCCTTTAATATTATCCAATGGAATTCTTTTGTGTGGCCCTGTAAAACAATAATAGCTATATTATCACCGCACACTTTATAGAATCCATATTTTAGTGCAACTCTTAAATCCATGTAAATTTTAATATGTTTGACAGGGTTTAACAACTTTAAAACGCCTTTGAAACGATTTTTCCCCATAGGCCATAATATAATGGAAAATTGTTGACTCTCCCTGTAAATAAACTAATCATAGTAGAAAGTTCATTTTCAATCCGTTTCGTGCTAGGGTAAACGTCAATAACATACAAAAATTTCAGGGCAATTTGAGTATATTTACAGGTGTTAGAGCGCGGAGAGACGGACAGACAAACCGAATGCATAAGCACTTTTCAAACTTTCGGAAAGTTTTATAAACGTTAAAATTCATTTGAAACGATTTTTCCCCATAGGCCGTAATGTAATGGGAAACTTTTGACTGTCCCTGTAAATAAATTAATCATGGTAGAAACTTCATTTTCAATAGGGTTCGTGCTAGGGTAAACTTAAATAACGTCCAAAAATTTCAAGGCAATCCGAATATATTTACGAGAGTTAGAGCGCGGACAGACGAAAAGACGGCCAGACAAACCGAATGCATAAGCACTTTTCAACTTTGTTAGAAAGTGCTAAAAAGGAATGCAGGGCGCATTTCGAATTCGCCTTTGAGATTTTGAGATTGTTCGCTTAAAGAAACGTGTCTGCTTCAGCTGATGACGAGGTGCTATTGTTTTAGTTCGAAACGCTTTGGGCATTGTTTTTTTATTTTATGGTTATTTTTACAAAGTACATTATTTGAATTTTATGGATAACGTTAAAAATTTTTTTATTGTTTATTTATTATTTTTTTTACCATATAGAATTCTAAGCAAGGGCTAAAATTTTGGCTAAAGCTGCCAATGCTCTGCCAATCAAGCTATCCCAAATAAAGCTGGATATCCAGTTAACTTTATTGGTCATAATGTCTGTCCTGATATATGAATCAGGTTAACAGAATTAATCGCAGGTAATGGGACTGTAGTAAACGTTAAATACATAATTAATTAGATTAATTTCAACACAATTATTCTAATTAGTAAACGAATCATTTGAGTTGTAATTTTTCCAACTGGGCGAAAAATGTCCGGGCCAGGATTCCAACCAGAAATCTCTAGGCTACACCTGCTTAGATATAGTTATATACTTCGGACAAAATTAATTTCTGTAACAAATGTAAGGCAACAATTTTATATTTTTTACAACAGTAAAATTATATGAAAGTCTCATTATATTTTAAGAAGATAGATTGAGAAGAGAAAAAACAACTTATTTGAAAGGAAGAAAGTTTTTAAAGTAAAAGTAAAAAGTGATTTGCGCAGATGAAATTACTTTTCATTGTACACACAAGAGATATTGCACAATGGATAAGACTCTTCACTATTGAAGAAAAACATTCCATAAACGATTTCTCTCAATTGTAACTTGAAAATGTAACAAAGTTTCCTTATAACAAAAAGTAATTTATTTTTTCTCTTACCTAACTAAGGTAATTCTTTTTAAGCTATTATACATTACCTTGAAATTTCTCTCTTCATTCTTTTGTACGTTTCTTTTCTTTTGTAATGGATAGAAAGTCGAGGATAGAATGTTGCTCCCTTCTTATGACACCACAAAGAACCTAATCAGTTATGATGAAGGATTTTCAACACTGCTGTAAATTTTAAAAATATATATTTCAGTGTAAAACAACATGAAGTTTAGTGTAAAATTTATATTTTAAAGTAAAAAGAAGTATGATTTGACACTTAATTTAAGACGTCGATTAAATCGCTATTTTAGTGTAATGCAGAATATTGATATAATCCAAGAATAATCCAAGTGATTCAATTTATAGCTAAAGAAATTATAGTTAACAAAAATAATGGTTGAGGGAGAGCAAATTTTTCAAAATATGACGATTCAGCATATTTCATAAATTAAAAGCAACATATTTCATATATTTAGTTCTGAAACAAAATCAATCGAAATGTTTTATTTTTGCGTTTGTCAAATAAGAATAATCATTAACATAAGAGACCATTTTGTAAATTATCAATCTTATTCCAAATATATACATAATTTACATCACTTATAAACATAGGTAAAATATTTTTAGTTACTTTATTCTTTCTTTTAACCCTCTCGTATAATAAAATAAAAAATTCAAAAATCCTTTTCTTCTATTTAGAAGTCGTGACAAGAATAGCATAGTTTGTTTTCGAGCTTAAAAACAAATTATTTCAAATTAAATAATATTTATCTCCTCTATTTTTAGAAGACCAAAAAAACAGCAAATTTTACATCAAATTAAAAAAAGAAAAAAAAAAAAAAAAAAAAAAAAAAAGCTAAAAGCTTTATATGAATGTTCCAGTAGAACACATGACTCCTGTCGCCTTTAGTCTGACTGAAAAGAAACTCGCGGAAGGAGACTGGTGAAATATTCCACAAGGTGTTCACAATTGTAACAATTTTCGGAAAAGAAATCAGAATTGCCAGATCAGGGTTTTTGTCCCCAGTAATTCATAAAGAAATTTTTTGCGGGACTATCAACATTTTGGTTAAAAGCTTTTTGCACTATTTAACATAAAGTTTACTTTCAGTCATCGCACAACACTGGATAGAGCTCGATTTGATCTGGAAAACGAAAAAAATATATATAGAAATTGGAGCTAACAATTATTAATCTTGTGGTTATGCTGGTCTTTTACAAAATATGACAGTCAACGCGTATCCCAGGTGCATCATGATCTGCCTTCGAATACCTCCATCTGAATCATTCTATATAGGAAGCATATTCTTCTCGTCATCGCGAACAGACAAACATGCACTTTTTAAAAATTAGAATAGATCTATACAAGAATAATCGAAACAATTTTATAATTTTAATTTTTGCATAAGGTTGGTCAATATGTGTTCTATGGAATGACTGTAGAATGACTGTTTTTCAAGGCATCTAATTGTATACGGCAATCACATTTCTGCGTTTATAACAGAAATTGTTCAATGAAAATTGCTTAATAAGTGCACCTGAAATTGTTCTATGAATGCGGCAGACTCTCAAAGTTCTCCTTATAAGAAACGTGAATGAGAACTCTGCCAGTCCTAAACGACATAAACCTCCACATCACTAAATCTGCAGGATTTATCAGAAATATTTTTTACCACATTTTTTAAAAGATTTAATTAAAGATGTAGAAAGCAGCTTCTTTCCGTCTTCTCTTTAGCATTTATAAAAGCACACTGAATAAAACAACAAAGATTCTGTAGATTATGATCGAGCATTTCATTGACAAAATATTGAAGGCAACGTTTCATAGTTTAAGTCAGAAAGAAGCATATTATACCAACGACATCTCACATAAATTCAAAACAAAATTGATTAGAGATGATTAAAACCTTGAAAGACTTATTGGCATAAGCGTAGATGGAGCTAATGAAATAATAGACAAGCATCGTTCCTTGGCAACAGTTTAAGAAACAAAAATAAAAGAGCTTGCAGTTGTAAAATGTATCTCTCAATGTCTTTGCTTAACTTCTAATATGCACGGAAAATCCCATTTAAATGTTTATTTTTTGCAAATGGAATATTTTTAAAAAAAAAAGCCTGATTTGGGGAAAAATTTAAGTTTAAATTAATTCGATATTTTTTATAGTAAAAAAATTTAAATTGCAAATTTACTTTTTTTGAGTAGAAACTAAATTGGGAACTTTAAAAAAAAAAAAAAAAAAAACTTATTTGAGAAAAAATTGAAAAATTTTGGGAAATTTTACTTTCGAATATCTGGTAATACTGAAAGCAATATGTAAACAAGGATAAAAATTTTATTTTTAGTATGATAAGTTTTATAGCTGTAGATTTAGAGGCATGGCTTGTAGCCTTTTGCTGATAAAATCTAAACATAACACAATGACTACTGTTTGTGTAAAGAAATGAAATGTCATCTCTGAAAACAAGTGCTAAAACATATTTCGGATGATAATCCAACTTAATTTGACATTTTTTCTAGTTTCCTTTTCTGAGTTTCCTATTAGAAGAAAATCCGGTAATAACCATCAAACCTTAAAAAAAAAAAAAAGAAAAAAAAAAAAAAAAAGAAAAAAAAAAAAATCATGTTTTGTTTGAATAACTGTTGCATTATTTTTCTCCTTTTTTCCTATAGAGCTCGTTATCTATGGTAAATCGATATTTTTCTATTGCAATTATATAAATATACATAGATCTCACCAATTATAACTACATATTTCCATTCTTCACTTCCTTAATAATTTTCAAACAACAATCAGCATACAGTTTTGTTTTCACATTTGGCAGTGAACATTTTTTTCAGTTAGATTTCGTCTGAAATACTATCTATTGCAGTTGCTTGTATGTTGGAATTTCGGAAAAAATTTTACAGATCTACACCGATCATGACCCCTTGACACCAAAACTACCATCAGTAAAAAAACTTATCTATCTATCTATATATATATATCACTTTTTTATGGACACGATAATTTTTATAATTCTTTTCAAATCTCTTCCAAACTGATACATAAAATCAAGGGGGATAAAATCTCGGTCAAATTAGTTAATGGGAAAAACCGAACCATGGGGCTGGAAATAGGGAGGGTTTTTGTAAAAACAGAACCCCCCCCCCAAACTTTTAACAGAAAATAAATATCGAATCAATTTAAAGTTTAAATTACTTCTAAGAAACTTGCTAAAAGTTTATGCACGACAGATATTTGATAAATTTAAAAATGGGGTCAAGGGGCAAAAAAATTAGGGTTTTTGGGAGGAACAAATTCATAACTTCGTCAATTCTGAAGATATCAAATCCAATTATTTTTTTGTAAATGGTCTTAATATTATCAAAACCTTTGCATTTACAAGTTTTTGATAGGACCAATTATTACTAAAAAGGGGGGATGGAAAAAGAAAAAAATCCACAACTTCGTCAATTCTTAGGATATTAAATCCGATTAAATTTATTTTACATCTCCTCAATAATATCTACAATTTTTACCTCGACAAGTTTTTTATAGGACCAATCCTTATAGTAAAAATAAACAAAAATGTGACTCAAATCCAAACTGCTTATATTCTGACTCATTTTTAAATTCATTTTTGATTTTAAACGCATCCAAATGGCAGATCCTTTTATTTAGAAACTATATAATGTGACTTATTGGCCAGTTTTTTGATAAAGGCAAAATATATAATTGAAAAAATGCTGTCAAAATAGGCATTTTGAACAGGATTTCCCGAAGCTATCTTGATTGTAAAATTGAGGTATTGAAGTATTCAAATAAAAAAAATGGTTATTTTCTAATTCATTTAAAAATCCATTTTTGCTGTAAAATGCATCAATTGGTTTTTTCTCTTATTTAGAAACAGATGAATGGGCTTTATTGGTCAGTTTTTTGATAAAAGCAACATGTCTTTAAAAAAAAATTTTTGTTAAATTGGGCATTTTGAACTGAATTTCCTGAAGTGAACGTGATTGAAGAATTGAGGATGTATTCAAATGACAAATTGCTTACTTTATGTTAAATTTTAAATTGAATTTCGCTCTCAAAAGCCTTCAGTTGGCAGTTTCTCTTATTTAGGAACAGTATAATGTCCTGTATTGGTCGAATTTTTCATTAAGTCAGAATATATACAGTCGAGTCTCTATATAACGAAATTCATTGTTCCAGTAAAAAATTCGTTATATAGAGAAATTCGATGTATGGAAAATGATGTTAAAAATCTTATTTAATGTGTAAAATTTTAACAAATATTATTTTTGATCTTTTGAATTAAGAATTTGAAATGTTTAAAAGTAAGTATTAACCTAACGTTTTATTTCTTAATTGTTTAAGCTGTTTCAAAAAAGAAAGCAGACTTTTATGTGAAAGCTTAATGAAAATCAAATAAGGAAGGCTTGCATTAATTTCAGAAGAAGATGAAATCTGTAATTTTTTGTTGCTTTGATTCTAAAATTGTTACGCTTTCTCAAAAAAAAAAAAAAAAAATGCTCAAATTTTAACAAGGAAGTTAACATTTTCCTCCATTTGAAGGCCTCTTTTATGTGCCTCTCATTGATTCCTCCCTTACATGTGTATTAATTCAATTGACTCTGTTTTGAGAAGGATGTGGAAAGGTGTGTGGGAGGTGGGATGAATTCGTTGGATTTAAAAAACAACGAAAAAAGTAATAACAATAATTAAAAACTTTAACACTGACGATAAATCAAAAATAAGTGATGGGAAATTGATTCCATATGATTTCGAAGCTTTTTTTAAAATTGAATAAATTAAGACCAATTTATGAAAAAATTCGTTATATGGAGATAGACATTTCGCTATATAGAGACTGTTTTTAATGTAATCATGCAAAAAGGGGACCGTTCCTACTAAAAATTCGTTATATAGAGAAATTCCATGTATGGAATTTCGTTATAGAGAGACTCGACTGTATCTAAAAATGCTGTCAAAGTGGGCGTTTGATCCAAATTTAGCTGAAAATGATTCTGATAAAACAACTCTTTCAGAAAAATGAAATTAAAATTTCTTCAAAAGTGGGCAATTAAATTGTTAAACTGGGTTTTTCTTTAATTATATTTTATTTTTTGTTGTTGAATGGACGTCTTAACGAAATCTACCTACGCCTTCAGGCCAACCTGACAAAGATTTTTAATACTTTCCAATGAAATTGAAAAATATTTAATTATTCGGTTCAATCAGTATTTGACATTCGGCTTGTCTAGGCGTCTATTCCTCTGTCCAAGCTTTAACTTTATAAATATACACTTCTAATAGATACAATTTCTAAACGTTAATTAGGACCACGAAAACATATTTAGAATTGTATATGAAATATGTGGTATTAAAAGTTCATTTACAGTAGCACTGAAAAAATTCCATTACATTACGGTATGTAAGAAAAATCGTTTGCAGAGCTTTGAGATTATGCTATTTCAATTTTTTTAAATTGATATAAATCACTAATTCACTACGATTACAATGAAAATTGGTATTCATAGCATTTGTCACTCCTTTCCGGGGTCACATAAAAGAAGTCGATTACATCAGTTCTGCCTTTCAGTTATGTTTTCTGGATGTTCGTTTTAAAATTCGGTATACGCTTTAAAAATCAAATATTTTTTAGCATGTTATTCTTTGTATGTAAATTCTATACCTCATATATAGGGCAGTAAAAAGAATACACGTAATTCTTTCATTGTTTACGGAAAGGGCAGAAAGGGAATTTTCAATAGAGGTATATATATTTCTTAACTGAAATAAATTTTGGCATGTAGTTAAGAGATACAAATCTATGTATCATACACAGGGCTACTCAAAGAATTAGGATGTGTTTTCCAATTGTTAATATAGAGCGCTAAAATTGGATTTTCAAACGCGTTTCCATATTTTTTGAATTAAACATGACATTTTAAAAACTGAAATTATTAAACACTGAAATTTTGTTGCATTATTCTGAATGTATTGAAAAGTTTTTCATAATCTATGCTTGGCGCATGATTTTTCTAAAATGTTTTTCTTTTAATAAGCTTTGAACGAAATTAATGACTTAAAAGTTTCGAAGAGAGGTTTTTCATGATTTTAAGACAAAACTATTACTTTAATATAATGCTTTGAATTATTAAACTTTTAAGATTTTTTTCATTTATATATTCATTGAAATTTCTCATAAATATCCATTTTTATAGAAAATAATCCATGCTTTATTATGTAAAGCACACTATTACCGTAATAAATACCATAATAATTTATTTACCGTAATAATTTATTTTTTCTAAATGAACTTTAGCAATTGTTAAAACGAAAAATAACAATTCGCTTTATTTTTTCGCTATGAGAATTTTTATTCATTTAAAAAATTAACTTTCATTCTGTTGTTAAATTAGAGAACAACGTCGTTATTTTGCATAATGTTTTGTTTAATGTTACAAGATTCTTCTAACAGTAACAGCAGCTTTTTCAGTAGCGGCATTCATTGATGTTGTTCTTTTCGCATGTAACATTATTTCCCATGACATGCTCGGATCACATTCAACGATGTTTCTTTTATAGTTTTATTTTATTACTATGTAGGAAGAAAATAGAGAATCAAATAAGGTACTGCAGTTTGATGATATAAAATGCGTCATATTATGGGCGAGCATGACGCACGACTTCATAACAAAAAGCCCTTTTTTTTTTCATCTGACAACTTGTACTACATCAGAACTGATCCCTTGATACGTTAGTAAATTTTAAAGATGAAACAGCTCTTTTATCTTACCTCACAGAACATGTTTTTTTTGCTTTACAATAATTAATTATAAAGCAAATGAAAAAAAAAATTCTAGAAACCTTTTTATGAAAAATGTGAATCTGCTTAATATATATACACTATATTGCCATTGATTATGGGACACTTGCGATTTTAGACATTTTACTAAATATCTAGAAAAATACATGAGGAATCATCTCGAAACTCTTAGTGTATAAATATAATAGTATAAGTCATACATCCTTGTGAAGATTTTTTCCCGAAACTCCAAAGGGGACCGTCAACAAATTAAAAAAGAATAAATATCTTTTGAATAACCCTGTCAAAACTAATGTAGCAAAAGCGCTCAAACTCTAGATTGTGATTGAATGCTTTATTGTAATAAGCCTTGTTCATTTTTATGCAAATAGCATGCATACTCGCAGAGTAATTAAGGTTTTTATAAAAATGATCCAAAATTTTTCCGAGTTTTTTCCTTATAATTTTCAGAGTTCTTAATATAAAATATTATTTTTTTTCAGAAAACATGACAAACAACATTGCACACAGTACCCTGTAATGAGAATTAAAAAATAATGAAAATTGTATAAAAAATGAGTTGGTTTACTAAATAATTTTTTACTGCGCATGCGTCAACGATATCAAAATTTCATTTGCATATTATGTTAGCTAAATGTATAGAGCAACTTTTGTGAAAGTCACAAAATCATAACGTGAAAATTCTGAAAATAATCGTCAATTTAATAAGTTGAAAATCCATTATTCTCAAAATAAAGCAAAAACAAGAGGGGTTGTATCCATATATTCATTGATTAGTGTCAATATAGAATACACAATATGGGATGTACTACTACTGCATTTGGATAAAATCTCTCATTTCTTTGCTTCATTTCGGAAACAACGGTATTTGTCCTTTTTCTATAGACGATTACTTTCAGAATTTTCAAGCTATGATTTTGTGACTTTTACAAAAGTTGCTCTATACATTTAGATAACATAATATGCAAATGAAATTTTGATATCTTTGACGCATGCGCAGTAAAAAATTATATAGTAAACCTACTCATTTTTCATACAATTTTTATTATTTTTTAATTCTGATTACAGGGTACTGTGTGCAATGTTGTTTGTCATATTTTCTGAAAAAAATATTATTTTATATTAAGAACTCTGAAAATTATAATGGAAAAACTTGGAAAAATTTGGGACCATTTCTATAAAAACCTTAATTAATCTGCGAGTATGCATGCTATTTGCATAAAAATGAACAAAGCTTATTACAATAAGGCATTCAATTACAATCTAGAGTTTGAGCTCTTTTGCTACATTAGTTTTGACAGGGTTATTCAAAAGATATTCATTCTTTTTTAATTTGTTGACGGCCCCCTTTGGAGTTTCGGTAAAAAATCTTCACGGAGATGTATGACGTATACTATTATATTTATACACTAAGAGTTTCGAGATGATTCCTCATGTATTTTTCTAGATATTTAGTAAAATGTCTAAAATCGCAAATGTCCCATAATCAATGGCAATATAGTGTATATATATCTTATTTAAGATGTCTAAGGAAATGTAGTAAGATTAAATTGAATATAAAAATCTTTGTCGTAATAACAGTATAAAGACAGCTCTCTTTATAGGTGTTAATTTGACATTATATATGTTTCCGCTCAATTCTATCTTTATTAATATAACGGGATATAGTCGGGCTTCCCGGGTCACAGAATGTATATGAAAACTATTAATTTGAGAAGTACAATTACATTTTTAAATTTAAATTGTTTGTACAATGCACATTAAGTACACCAAAAATCATATTTATATGCAAAATAATAATTAGTTTAAATAAACACTTTAAATTTATTGAAAGCGACTGTTTTGTTGCGACTCATTTTTCAAACAGATTCCAATACTGTTTTCAAACAAATTGCATTTGAATTAATTTCTTTCCTTATTTGACAATGTGAAATATTGAAAGCTATGTAAATATCGCATTATCCGCATCTAAAGCGAAGGTATTTATAAAAAAAAGATTGAATTTGAAAGAAAAAAAAAAGGTAAAAAAAGGTAAAAGTAAATTAAAATACAAATGAATACATGATCATCTAACCTCATCCTAAAACTGTTTAAACGTAAGTAAATATAAAAAAGCAAAGTATCTGATCATAAATCAATTCTGATCAAAGATCAATTTGCTGTTGCTCAACTGACGGGAATGACCGTACGAAATGGCTTCTTTGGTGTAAAGAAATGTTTCCATAGAGATTTAATATAGTTGCTGAATTTTGTTACAACGGCGAATTAAAAATCTAAAATGTCAAACCAAAATTAAGTCATACAAACTGTCAGCAGGATATTTTAGAACTAAATTTTTGAAGATGATATTCTATTTTTGTATGGAAAGGAAACTGATAAGGTAAATCTTCACATGGGCAAAGCATTTAGTTACACCACCACTAAAAATAATCTTAAGATTATCTGAAGAAAAGTCTACTTTCTTCAGACATTATACAGAAATCTGAAGAAATTTTGCAGATTTAGCTTTTCCTTAAAAATATCTTCAGAATTTTTAAATACATTCTTTAAAATATCTGCAGAATGGGCCAATTATCTACAGATTTCCCTCAGAATTTTGGGAAAATTTCCTGCAGATTTTCTATAGATTTTTTTTAGTGGGGACGGTCTAAATCTGTTGCCGCTTATTTAGGAAAGAAAGAATGAGAAGCTGGAATAAATTGTATCTCATTTCACATGATGCTTCTTGAATGGAATTTTGCATGTTCTGTTTATTAAAAAGAGCCCTGAAAATTCGCGATCCAACAACACTAAACGGACATTGCCAAATGAACTTAAAGGAATGCGGTATGATTTACATGACATTATTAACAAGATTTTCTTTTCAGGGAAAATTCAAGCAACAGATATTGTCAACAACCATGGCTAGAAGAGAGAAGCATATCATATCAAAATATTCGGCATTTTTACATATGACTTAATTATCAAAATTGTTTCCATAAAGTGTGAACACCTCTTGTATTTTTCCTATTGCTATATTAACATTCAAATTATGTAAGATTATAATTTGTGATGTTGTTGCACTATTTTAATCATTTACAAATAGAAAAAGTACCGTATTGAAATTGTCTGAGAAAAATATGTGCAGATAGGTAACTTTTAGATCAGTGTCATTTACGTACCAGTACTGGTCCACGTACCATAGTTTGGGAAAGATTGCATTAGTATGATATGAATCTGACACGAAAAGGATAATTTTCATCCCAATTTTTTTATAAAATACGTATGAAAAAGACAGCGTAAAGCTAAACATAAAAGTGACCATGATTATAGAAATTTATCATCTTACAATTAACAATATCATCATATTTGTAATTACATAATCCTACAAATACTAATTTAACTTAGAAATGCAATGGGTAATTATGCAATAAAAATGATACCACTATTTATCTACATCCAAAGAAAATAAAAAGTTTGCTTTCTTAGCCAATTCGTTGTCTTACTTTATATTTTTTTATATTACATAGGTAATAGCTAATTAAGATTAAGATAATCGTTTCTTTTAAGCAAATAAGAATACATCTGAATGAATATAAACTAAATTAATATGAAAAATACTAAAGTTATAATATCTCTCTCAATTCGTCATTTCATCTATATCTTAAATTGTCTCTAAATTTATTTATTTCATCTCTATTTTATTTTACGCTATACATAATAAATAAAAAGATAAAGATTAAAATTTTTATTCTATTAAAATTAATGTATATTTCTGGATTTATTATTTATTATTATAATGTAATACAATATATGACATTAAAAAAAGGCTGTAATATAAAGTTTGTTACATAAATGTAAACAAAAAATAGCTTTAACAATAGAATATTGCTAATTAGTACATTTCAATTTTTAAATAAAAATTGAGTCAGTGCCCTTCCCAATGTCTTTTTGGTACAGATCTGACTAGTGTCTGGAAATTCCTGTTGCTACAGACTACAAATGCTTTAAATCGAATTTTCAAATTTTACTCACAAGAAATATAATAATATATTACTTATTTAAAAATGCAATAACAATAAGTAGATCTGACTAAAAGAATAATGGTGGCAAATTGTTAAATTGAGACTTATATTCAGTCAATATTACAGTCCTTGAAGATCCAATTAAATAATAGGGTTGGTCAAATATTGAGTTTACGATGTTTTGTATGTTTGTAATGAAACACTAATATTACAGAAACTTTGGTTTTGCATTAGAAAAATTTTTAATAAAAGGACAATAATTCATAAAGGTGAATATCGTTCTTTTTGTCTTACAAATATTGATGCAGCAATTGGTAAAATATGAATACCACAATATTAAAGGAATAATTCATGCTAATCTTACAACCCAACCAAAAATTGTTATAAGTAAAAAACGGCTCAAATGATTTTTTACTAAATTTTATATCGCACTATTTTGGGTTACAAAAAGACTAATGAGTTAAGTCCCGTATGCAAGAAATTTCAATTAGAGTGTCATTTTTAGGTCACTGCAAGTTAAACTAACTTTTTTTAAAGCGACTCTAACAATTATGAATAAATTTTCTATTTTACTGTTTTTGATTACGAGATGGCCATTAGGCTGGACACACGTTCGAGAAAATTTTATTAATGGGTTATTTTTGGGTCATCAAGGTTCAATCTAATTTTATCTAAAAAACAGGTCTAATAGTTTTCACTAAATTTTGGATTTTCCTGTTTTTGATAGGAGACGACCATTGGATTAGGTTACAGGCTCGAGAAAATTTGATTAGTGTGGTCAAGCTATTTTTATCAAAAACCAGTTCTAACCAATGATTTTGACTAAATTTTCTACCAATTTTGATTACTTGAAGAACATTGGTCTGGGTCATATGGGCGAAAAAATTTGATAAGTGGAACATTTTGATCCATTAGGGGTCAGGGTCAAACTAATTTTATTTTAAAATCGACTCAAACGATTTTCACTAAGTATTGTATCCTACAAGATTTGGATTATTAGAAGAATTTTGGGCTGCGTCACATGTTCAAGAAACTTCGACTAATGGGTCATTAAGATCAGGGTCAATATAATTTTTTTAAACGCCTCTGTGGATTTTGACTAAATTTGTATCTATCTATTTTGAGGTAATGGAAAACCATTTGGCTGAGTCGCATATTTCTGAATATTTATTTGCGTTTCATTTAGGACCCCTATGGGTAAGAGGCAAGCTAATTTTATTTTATAACATCTCAAACGATTTTGACTATTTTTTTTATCTTGTGGTTTTAGATTATGCTAGGACCATTGGGATAAATCATATGTTTGAAAAAATTCAATTAGTAAGTCATTTTTGGGTCCCTACTAGTTAAGCTAATATTATTTAAAAAGCGACCCTAAGGATTTTGACTAATTTTTTTTTTATCCTACTGTTTTCAATTATGGGAATACCGGACTAGGACGCATGTTCAAGAAAATTGAATTAACGAGTCTTTTTCGGGTCACTATGAGTCAGTGAATTTAATGGGAATAACGATTGGAACAGTTGTAATTTTTTTTAAAAGTGGGCATTAAACGAAAGGTCGAAGCTGACAACACTTCTTTATAAATGGTAATAGTATTTGATGAAATATTAACGATATTTGAGCGGAAAATAGATACTCTAGCTGTATTAAAATACATACTTGGTGCTAAATAAAAGAAAGCCGTCAAGTTTGTAAAAATTTGTTAAATTTTGGCGACATTTCGCGGCAAAGTTAACTTTTAGAATCTGAATTAATTTTTCATAAAATCTCAATAAGAGCCGATATATACGATTCAACAAGTCAGAGATCATTGTAGGTTCTGGAAAAACAATAACGCAGTTTAGCACAACGCATGTCTGCTGAAAAAATACAACTGTCAAATCAATGCTGATTTGTTATCGAATTGAAATTAAAGATAATTTTAACTGAGCTTAACTCGGTCTTTCCTGCTAATGCTACATGTATTCCATATTATTTACCAAGATCTAGTCGATAGAAACCATATAAAGTCAAAATTGTTTTTCTGGAGAGAAATGTTAAATTGTTATTTTAAATGCAATACGAATTATTCAGCATATTTTCATAGAATTTATTGTTTTTTGTCTTATATTCCCTCTTTATTTCTTTAACCTCTGGAGGGGTGTTAAGATATGTTATACTAACCTAAGTATAACTAAGACTTGTACAGAAAACATTTATTAAGTTTCAGTTTCATAACTTTGGTGAAAAAGAGCAAAAAAAATTGCTTTTATTTATTTAGAAATATATTTTTAATATCCTGTGGAAATTCAACATTACAGAAACAAAATTCCTTGTACCTTAAAGGGTTCAAAATATTTAATTTCACATTAAATTCATTAAATATTTTATTTACCATTATTCTGTTAGTTTTCATACAAAAAAATTTAATGCTATTTTAAAAAAAATTGTATTTTATGCACTCTAAAGTTATACAATAAGTATAAACCTGTTTTTGAATTAACTTTAAATGTTTGAGGATGCTCATAAGTTATAGCCACATCACAAAATATATGCTCTTAGAAATATATCCGAATAACATATTCAAGTTCATAAAACTTCCTAGAAAATAGGATGGCTATAAATAAAACCTTCGCGACAAAAATTCTTTCAGGAAAGACAAACCTTGTCAGGCAATAAGCATTAACGTTTCATTAAAAAAAGCAAAAACAACAACAACAATAAAAAAGCCCATGGAAGATAGGGGAATAAAAACAACACAATTTCCTGTCGACAGTAACTATATTTTAGGTAATCAGCCAAAGCTGATGATTATTTATTCTACTAACAAGATTGCTTATACAGCGTAAACAGATGAAATATATAAAAGGAACATTAAGAATCTCATTTCTTTTGCAATAAAAATAGAGTTTTAAAGATTTTATTAAGAGGGTATTCTAAAAATACAACTCGTTTTTTTAAATTGAGATCTGCCAATTAAAAATTGTACTAGGAATATATAAATGCGAATAAGTTGGAAATTAAGCATCAAGCGTGGCAAATGGGGTGTGTTCGTACTATAAATAGTTTTATAAAAATTTAGATCTGACTACAATAGCTGTTGAACTCTTATGGAAAAATGTAAGAATATAAAATCCATTAGATTATGTATATTAAATTCAATAATACGGAAATGATGTGACTCAATCTTAAGTACAACGTTATCACAATGGGATCTTCGATCACGACCTATGATAGGACTTCATTGAATCTATTACATATAACATAGAATAATAGAACATAGTTTAATAGAACATTCACACTGGCAATCTAGTATCATTACCTGTCATGGAATATCATTGAATTAATTACGTATGGCAGTATTTAATAAAATGAAGCAAACTTTTATTATTACATTTTAAATTTTGATTCAATTTTCATAAACTATGAAACTATTTGACAATATTTTGTAACGATTATATATATCAAATTTCAGTCCATTCGGTGGGGGTAGTTTTGCGCTGTTGATGTGAAAAGACGGAGACAGATAGAAGAACGGACCAGACTATGAGTACAGGTGCTAAGCATTTATATAATTACAAGGGCACCAACAAGTAATTAATGTACAAAATCGTTCGCACTTAATGGAAATGAGTTCCGCTGTTAATTTCTGTGTATAAATTCTGTATTTCTTTTGTATTTAAGAGTGAATTTAAGATCCTACAAGACTAACTATCGTCTCAAAGCTATGAGGCTCAAAATTTCTGTGATAATAATATTTTTACTAGTACAATATCATGTCAATTTTTGTCTAAAAGGGTAACAACACAGAATTTTGACGGTGGATTGTTCATGGAAAGTGGATTCAGACCTATGCCCTCACTGTAAAAAAAATCCGTTAAATTTGCAGCAGTGTTGCCAGCAGTTTTTGCTGTAAAAATTTCAGTAAAATTAGATGTTATAAAAAAATGTACATCTAATTTTATTGCAATATTGCTGCTGTCAAAATTACTGCCAGCAGTTTTTGCTTTGAGTTTAACGGATTTTTTTTTTTTTTTTTTTTACAGTGCTTATGAACTGCATTTAAGAACACCCTTAAAATTTCGTCGAGTTTGAGCGTTAAGAAGTCTACGGTTTTTAACAGTAAAAGATCCAACGTGCTAAAGGCCGAGAAGTTCTGACCTCTCAACGGGTAGACGGCAGGTGCTGGGTTCGAACCCAGTCGCCGCGGCTGTCGGACGAACCGTTCGGAGTTTTCGTGGTTTTCATCGAACTTTGCATAAATACGGGTTAGGCTCCCTTAGTAAGACCCCTACGAAGGGAACTCTCCAGGTCCTATATCCCTAGATTAGATAATCGGCCGACAGAAAATAAACCAAACCAAACCAACGTGCTAAAAAAAAGAAAAGAAAATGAGAAGAAAATATAACGCTTTTATAACTAAATGCAAATATTTTTTAACGAATTTTTCACGTACGCTCCAAAACCATTATATTTATATATTATTTTTCTAAAAAAAAAACTACTCCTTTAAAAGATGTTGTCAAAGAATAAAAGCCCATCTTTTAAGAATAAAATGTTGTCTAATTTATTTTAAGTAAAATATTTTCAGCTAGATACTTTTGCATAAACTTTTTGCAGAATATAATGTGTCAAAACTGACAACTGCTAGAGTTACAAAGTAAAACTACCTTTTCTATAACCCGGTCAGTAAATATTTTATCAAAGCCTCACAACAGCGCAAAAAATCTTACGTTAACAGATTGGTAACTTTAGTACCTTATTCGGCTGCCAAATTTTAGACACTAACTCAAACAAGTAGATCACTTACCTTTGTATTTCAAAACGGATATGACTTGGAAACTTTATCCAACTTCAAACGAAAAGGAAAATATAACTAAGTGTCGGACGGATGAAAAGCCAAAGAAAATAGAGAAGTAAAATCTTAAAAGTCAATTTTAAGTAAATAAGGTACAATTTTGCAGTGTTAAAGTTTCGTTCTATTACAAAAAGCAAGCATGGAAGATTTAAATTTTTTAAAGGTGCTCCTGAAAAACAAAAATATTTTTATGGAGCCTACGTTTTATAAATTATATTAGGTGACACAGCCGGTGTTCTATGCTCTAGAAAATAAATAATAATAATAATAATATGCAGAAGAGAAAATTTACTATAACGCATAATAGTAAAAAAAAAAAAAAAAAAAAAAAAAAAAAAAAAAAAATTAAAATGTTTAAAAAAAGCAGCATCGTAAGATTTTATTGACATTAACCAGCTTTTCTGGTCAAACCTAGTTTTTTTTTTTTTTTTTTTTTTTTTTTTGTTGTTGTTGTTTTTTGATGAAAATTGTTTTTTTTAACAATGAAGCATTTTAACTAGTTTTAAAGACATTTTACATTTTTAAAAGCTATTACTAAAACTCACTTGGTGTGGCTGTGATAGCCTAGTGGTCATAGCACCGAACTCCAGGCTGAAAGTACCCGGGTTCGATGCTGGACGCCACCAAATATGCACCGAATGTGTGCAATGTAAGTACTCGTTAAATAAAGGGAATATGAAAATCCTGTTGTAGCAGTTACAATGGGTAATGATCTCTGGGCTTTCCCTCCCCTTTAGAAACATGTCAGAATAGGGCAGGTAGCAATGTTTGATGCTGCCATCTATTGCGGCTTCGCCGAAAATCTTCCGCTTCAGAAGTCTGTCTTTTTACACAACTGGATGCAGCTCGAAGGAAGCTCCTGCCCTTCCGGCACACGTAACAGTTACTAAAAATAATTTTGGAGCTATTACTAAAATTTGCTTGGTGGCTCATACTAAAAAGTTTCAAGTTAGTTATACAAAAAATTGTTTTGTTCATTTTACAAAAAATAAATGTTTTTTTCACGTGCAAAAAATAAGTTTGTAATGTTTACTAAAAAATGCTGTGGAATACAAATTTACTAAAAAGTTTTTAATGACCTCTTGAATTTTTTTTCACAGTGTATGTCCGCTAAATTTGAAATAGATGTGGATTAAACAATTAAAAAACATTAATATTGTGTAAAATTTCATAGCAATTGTAATTTAGATCATTTTTTTATTGTTTCTTGCCCATTTTACGCTTTGTTTAAAAAAAGCATTTTTAGTGAGCATTTGTATCTCAAAAGTGACCACTATGACAAAATTAAAGCTTTTAGTGCATTCAGTATCATAAAAATCGCAAAAATAGAATGCTTTTTCACCGGCACTTTTTAAAATTTAATTTAAAAACTGTTCTGTGTATGCATCATATTAAATTTTAAGATTTTGTCTTTAGAAATCGGATTCAACAATTTTATATAAATCGTAACTTGGAACGCTTTTAGAACGTTCTTTACTCATTTCATCCTTTTAAAATTCGAACTTTTCAAAAATTGTTCAAAGAAAGTATTTATATTTTAAAGATCACCAAAACACCAAATTTAAAATTGATAATCCCAACAATAGCACAAAAATGACTATTTTAGAACTTTTTTGCTTTTGAATACCTGTGGCTGTTGTTGCACTGACATATAATATAGTTTATAGTGGAGTAGTGATGATTACTATCATTTTTCCATCGATTATTTTTAAAATGAGTTGCGCAGGTCTAGAGATAACACTTTGCAAACAAATATACCATGTAAATAATGCTACTGGAGATTTTTAACATGTTATTTGCGAGATTTGCCCACGGCTAATGTAAAACTAACTATTTTCAATTTTATCTAGATCAAATGATAAATCCCCAAATATTGTTTCAATTGCAATCGAAGAAAACTTTTTTAATTATACAATTATTGTTTTCACATTTAAATAAAAAAGTTTTTGTTTTATTATAATGATTTTTCATTGAAACTTTTTTATATTTATTTATAAAAAATCAGTGAAAGTTTTTTTTTAAATTTTCGAACTTTTGTAATTTTTTTCATTTTTATACAGCCATGATTATTTTTCAATCTAAAGAATTTATTAACAAAATGTTTTAATTTAAATTTCTTCCGTTGTTATAGTAAAGAGTGCATTTTATAGAATTATTTCTTATAATGTTAGGAATTTTGACGCGAATGAAATCCACAAATTAGAAAAATATGAAATATCTCACAAACTATTGTACTTCGGAGAACTTGCTTGGTACCATTTGATTCACTATGCAAAAATACATTAAAGTACATTATCTTTTGACAGATAACTATAAAATTTTTATTTTATTTTATTTTACTTTATTTTTTAATATACAGTTTTTTTTTTGTTTTTGGTTACACTTTTTGCGATTTGAATTCAAAACAATCCTTTCTTAATACAGGTTACTCATTTAATTTATTATTACTGTACCATTTATACAGTTTTTTATATTTTGAAAGCAAATGTATTGTGTTTAAATAATTTTTCAAATAGTAACATTTTTTAGAGATAATAGATAAGAATCCTCAATTAATTTTATAATAATTTTAAAAACTAGTATCATCCAGCAAACAAAAAAAATTTTTCAAAAAGACTAACATTTTTTTTAATATCCATATAGTAATCGAAAAAAAATATATAATGATTATAGTTAGAGGATGGAAATTTTTACCTTAACTAAATATAGAACAGTGTTCAAGGGCACTCAATGTTATTTCGATATAAAATTGGATTAAAAAACCATTTTAAACTTCAAGCGTTTGGTGAAAAGCAATAAAGGAGATCAGCTTGGATAAAACTCTAATGAAAAGCACAGGAATTTAATAAATTTATTTCGGTTTGAAATCACTTTTACACTTTAATATTATTTTGCCGTCATTATATTCAGTAATTTTCATTTGCCATTTATCTTAATAAAACTTCATAGAAACTTTATATATGTCAGCCTTTGATACATGTATGTAAAGAATTATTAAGGACTAAAAAAAATTAATGTCAAAGTTTAGAATAGTTACAATACAATTGTTTTTTACAACACAATTATTACGATCGCAATTATTTTTTCAATTTTTTAAAAAATTTCCAACATAGATGAAAAGTCTTTGTAACTTCAATTTGTTTTTCCGTCTGTTCGAGTTTTAACTCTCTTAAAAATACTTAGATATCACAGAATTTTTTTTTTATATTATTGACGTTTACTAGCACAATCGTTATTGAAAATAAAGTGTGTAGATTTTATAGATCATTTACCGGGATAGTCAAAATAACTCCGTTGCAATATGGATTACGGAAAAAAAACCGTTTTAAGGGCATTTTAAGGGTGTTAAAAAATATAAACATAACGAATTTTACATGCATTTATGTACTAAAATTTACATTCTGTAGATTATAGAATGCAAAAAAGATTTTATTAAACTAGATGGCCTCAGAAAAGAATTTGTTACACAATTTTATACAGAGAAAAAACTATTTGCAGCATATTTTATTTATGTTACACTCTTTCAAGTACAATAAAATTAATGTAAGTTTGTGAGGTTTAATGAAGGTACTTGTGGAAAAATATAAAGCGCATAGCATTTACCGGTTCATTTACAGGGACACACAAAAGATTTGGGAAAGAGTACTGTTTTCAAAGCACTGCATATTAGTGATAATCAGTGGAAGTGCATTTTTAGTTTTTATATGTTCAATTAAAGTATTTTATGTATTAATAAATAGTATGCAAAAGTACTGCAGATCATATACAGTTCTACACGTTTAAATTTAATTAAAGTATTTTATGTATTAATAAATAGTATGCAAAAGTACTGCAGATCATATACAGTTCTATACAAAAGAATTCGTCAGGATTAATGACTACGAGCGTAAATTGCCCGAAGGCGAATTTTTAATTGACCTATGCATCTTTAAGCTGAACTACATTTAGTATTTTTAGAGATGTTTTTTGACTGTAATTAAAATCATATTGAAGGTCATGCAAGGAGCTGAAGTACACGACTTCCTAAGGATGAAAACCTGTATGAAAGTATGATTTCAGTAATTTTAAGCGCGTATTAGCCTAAATCGAATTTCAGCTTAATATGTGGCGAATACAAAAAGCTACTAGGTAACACAGAACTGTGCAAACTGTTGAAGTACTATGTTTCTGTTTATGGGTAGAAAATACTGAAGCCGAATTTCTATTGATGAAAATTCGGTACGCTAAATATTAAATTTTACGCAAAGCATTAGCCTACTGTGTAAAATATACATGAATGTATATTATTATCAAAATTAATGTTGTTCAAAAGAATTCTAAGGTACCCTGGGGTAATAACGCCAAGCGGGGTAATAACGCCAAGTGCTTATATTTTGCATAATTATGAAATAATCAGGTAAATGACACCCATGGGCTCTGCGCAGAAGGGTTTTGAGTCATATAAATCGCAAAAAACAGCTTCAAGTTAATTTGTTTCATTTTTAGGTCTTATTGTTTTTACAAGCAACTAAAACTAACGCTTGATCTAAAATTTGCGAGATATGTTTTGTGATGTGAAGTCTTTTTTTTTTTATCCGGAAATACTTTGTTAATTACATAAATTTTTAGTGCATTTCATGTACTTTTAAAATGTTGTTGAAGATTTTGGATATCTTCTCGAGATAATTTGTAATTTAAAATGTACTGTGCAATAACTATAACGGGGTAATAACGCCAATCCTTGACTTTAGTCCCCCGGTTGATTCCCTACAGTGGCCGAGCTACATCCTAAATACTGATTCAAATAAACACAGTTAAAACTGTCCAATGTTTCTCATATTTCTATTTAAGTGGTCCTTTTTAAGCAAAAAGAAGCTCACGGTCTGATATTCTTTTGCCTCATCCCCCCCTCCCACACCACACCTTTATTTTTCTTACACTTTCACAAAAAAATGAACATTTTCAATAGATTAGAATGCAATTTGTCAATTTCTAAGTTTGTATGTATTTTTAGAATTGGGCTATCTACATGCTATTATTCCATCTTATTTCATAGTTTTGTTTGCATGGCGTTATTACCCATATAGGTGGGTAATAACGCCAAATAGCATTGGTCAAGAAAAAACGCCATTACATTTTATGAATACATACCTGTTAAATTATTTTATTTTATATAGATAGTCAATGAGTTGCTGTATCAGATCCTATATTTGTTTGAAAAATATAATCTAAAACTAAGCCGTGAAAATTGGTAGAACCTTAACGTGGCGTTATTACCCCAGGGTACCTTAGTATTTTTTCGGCAAAGGACAGTAACTGATAAAATCTGGTTTTTAAACGTATTATGTGTTCCCTTAAATATTTACTTATAAATCTTATTCATCTTAATAAACTGCAAAATTTTGTTAGCTTGAAGTTCCTGGAAGTATTGGTGATTGTTTCATTATCTATACTTGAAGTATGATTTGTCTTTTTTTTCTGTTAAAAAAACACAATTTGGTAAGTCTATGTTTTTATTTTTTTATAATCAAAAATAATTTAAAAATTTAATTACTGGGTAAATACTGTCAAAAATTAAAAAAAAAATAGTTTTTTTAGATAATTAACAAACATGATTTACGATAAGGTGATTGCTCTTAAATGCGCCACGAGCAACAAAACAGTTATTAGTTTTGTTGCCTTTAAGCTTATATTTGGAAATTTAATTTAATAAATGCATATTTTATTGTGTAGAAAATTAGTAATTACTGTGCTCAGTGTTCTCGCTGACATTTGCCTAACGTTAGTAATTTGGCTAATTAAAAATAAAAAACATTCGCCAAATGAGAAAAGTATTAGCAAAATAGATTCGCCGTGCAGCCAAAAAAAAAAAAAAAAAAACCTTTAATTTTTTAATGTATTCCCTTTTTTTATATGTTCTAAAATAACCCAAGTTTTTATAACTGTGACAGCGATTTTTATTAATCTAATTTCAACTATCCGCTACAAATATAAAAAATATTTATATATTAAATATATATGCATATGTATGAAAAACGAAAAAGAAAAAAAAATTGAGCACTAGCAATTCGGTGAATCTAATCGCTTGTTTACTCTCCAAATGAAGAATTTAGTCGCAATTTGGCGCATTGGCGAGCGACAGCGAGAACATTGACTATGCCTTTAGTTCAAAACTAATTGTAAGAAATGAATCATTATTTGTAATATACGTTAATAACTTACAGTTATCGCATTTTTTTTTCATAATTGTAACTTTTATGGCAGTTTAAATGAGACGCCCAAAGTCCTAAATGTCATAATGCATGCTATAAATTTAAGATAATCTTTAAACTATTTATATGGGGAAAGGTGGGGCATGTTGAGACAAGACCCACCTTGGAAATCTGAATTTTGAGGCTTTATTTTACAGTTAAAAATTAGCACACATAAGGGTCAATATATGGTGCTACAATCTACTTTTCCATGTGTTTATCAATTGCTGGTGTTTGCTGGCCACAAATAACGCCGTTATTTTTCTTTTGGATGAGGATGAGTAATATTAATGTGTGTTTTGAAGAAAATTTTTTCATAAAAGAAATGAAATAATACAAAAGGAAGCATGCTGTGATGAAAAAAATGTGGATTTATTGTTATTTTAATGGTAAAAAATACACTGTAATGCTAAGCTTAATAGTGTAAATATTTTTATTATTTAATGTGTGAGATGGGGCATGTTGAGACACTCATACACAACAAGTTAGGATTTTCATCAAGCAGTGAGGATGAGGCAGTTGCACTAGCAAAATTGTTGAAAATTACCACTGGAAGGAAAAAGAATTTAAAGGGTTTGTGTAATGGCAGTATTGATAAGTTCAACTCTTCTTGCTCAATATTGGTCCAGAAACTTACAGGCAAACCCACTGTGTGATAGTGTGCATTGACAAAGTTTACAGGAAAACAAAGCATTGTAGCATTTGTAGGGCATATTCAAAATGTTGAGGACAGCAGCAAATATGAGATATCCATTTTTAGAAGACGAGATCGAGAGTTGTCATAAAAAAAAAAATCCTAATAAGCTTGATAGCTAATTTGTTATGTATATTCATTTAAAAATTGGCATTCTTAAAAACAAAAAAGGCCAAAGATGCTTTTTATTAGAATTTAAAAACATTATTTTATTGCATCAAATTCAAGATCTGTTAATGAAAACATGGATTATAATTCAAATTATTAAAGTGTTTCAATGTTTAAATTTTATCATGTTCAACTAAAACTTTAAAAATAAAACTTTGGTCATCAATTAAATTTAAAATTTTCTATGTATTTTTTGTTAAAACTAGTGTCCCAACCTGCCCCATCATGTGGGAAAGGTTGGGACATTTTAAAGCCTTTTTTCTGTTTTGTTTTCACTCTTTTCTTTTGTGAAATATTATATTATTATGAAGTTTATTTGATGCAAAAATGTTTACGTTTTTATCTAATTGGTTCTAAAGTAATAATAAATGTTAATAAAATAAAAGAAGTTATTTACGGAAAAACGTCCCAAAGTGCCCCACCTTCCTCTATATATAAATACATTTTTCATTGCTTAATAAAAATTTATTTAATAAAGATTAGCTGCTTATTGAGATAGTCAATGTTTTAATAACTTAATTTGATAATAACTTAAATAATAAATAACTTTGTGATACATTATATTAGATACATTATAATTAAATAATGCAAACTTCAACATTCATATTTCACACGGTTTTAATTTTGACCATAGAAAAAAACTAGGAATAATTTCTTACTGTGTGTTATCAAATCTCTTGCTTTTCAATTTGTTTTAAATCACTTTTGCTTTTAATCTTCTGTGTAGATCTCAATTTTTCCCTTTTGGTATCTGAATTTTATAAATTTAATACGTATAAGCTTGAGGTTTAGGTTTCTTTGCAACATCTGTTTCTGCTGCAACTTTAATCCAGATTATTTTACAGACTGAATTCGAGTTTTTGACAAATGCTGTTTTTGCTTTTTTCAATTATAATTGTTCTCTCTTTTCTAATAAATGTTGTTATTATTTGTTCTTTTTTTTTTTCTTGCCCTTCACTGACTTTTTTTAAATTTATTTCATGTATTTTTTTTTTTTTTAATTTATGCATTCAGAAAATTTTGAACCTACTATAATTTCTCTATTAGGCTTGATTTTGATTTTTTAGGACATAGTCTTTAACAACTAAGCTTTATAAAGTATGATATGGATTAACTTCAAAAAGAGATATTTGTGAGTTAGATTCTAACTGCAATCTAAACTGTTCTTTAATGGAATCTAATCAAATTTTGAAATTTAGTTTTTTAAAATATGCATTAATAGTTTTCAAAATTCATTTTATTTATTTTTTTTATTTATAATATTATTTGCTCTGTTACACCATGTAATGAAAAGTTTTTTGAACAAATATGTAGCAGATTATCGGAGAGGCATTATTGCCTTCATAGTTGCTCAGTTTGAAAACTGTTGTTAATACTAATAAATTTTAAAATAAAATAAGAGAATGGAGAGACTGAACATTGCCATGAAATAGAGAAATTTGGGTCAAAGTTATCTCAGGTGATGGTACAATAGACTGGTTTGAGAAAACTTATTACTATCTACAAAATACAGTGTCAGTAGAAGGAAATTTTATTTTATAAATGTTTTTTAAGGGGGGGGGGGGGGTTCGAAATACAAAAATTTACAAATTTACTAAAAAAAACTATTGCATTAAAACTTTTTTTTTTTCTGCTTAAAATGACATTAAACCATATTTGTATATTATTTGGAACAGGAGTAATTCTTATACTTTGGTTTGTTTTCAAAATCTAGCTTTTAGGAAACGACTTCATATGAAAATGCGTATTTCTTTTTGATGGCTTTTTTTTTCACCATCTATCCTATTTGGTGACATAAATAAAGAACCATTAAAGATAAATAGTTCAAACTTGAAACATGTCTTTTCAATTGATTTACTTTAATTCTGATTCAGCAAATTGAAAAAAATAATTGCTTTTAAAAATATGACTTTTTTTAAAAAGTTATATTTAAAAAAATTACTTTATATATTTTAAATTTTTATTTAAATTATTTTTTTAAATGCTAAATCAAAATTAAAAATTACATATTTCTGTTTATGTAAATGAAAACAAATTGAAATTCAGTAAATAATATTTCGAGTTATAACGTTTTTAAATTAACCCACTTTTTAAATAAACTTTCAATTTTTAATTTTTTCTTTTAAGTTATGAGAATATTTATCATGTGAATTGGTTTACAAGGGATATGGTTAACCATCATACATAATTTCAAAATTTTGACTCAATGAATAAAAATTATTTTAAAATGTGTCCCGACACCCCTTAAATATCTAACTTATAATTTTATTTTTCGCTGTTGTTTCTAAAGATAAAGAAGGGTTTTTGGAGTCGTGAATAATTCAGAAAAGATCATTGTTATTTTTCGTTCGTTGATGTATTACATTAACCTGGACTAATAAAGATTTTCTTTTTTACTGACAGTGTGCGTAATGTTTTATTTTATGTAAAATATTTTTGCAAACTGCTGTGTATTCTTTAACTAACGGTTAAGAAAACAGTTAACAAGATTTTTTTTTCAAAATGCAAACTGTGTATTGGCACGTCCTTATAATGGTTTTTAAATCGTCAAGTTATAAACATTTCTCACTTTTTACTTACAAATTATCAAAAAATCAGGAAATTTTTATAACATAAAATTCTTTAATTTAAAGAAAATGACAGTTAAATAATGATTAATATCGTATGCAATATTTAAATGAAAAATGTTTTAAGCAATTAAATTTTACTTTTGCACCAATAGTGGCGCCTCTCAGCTGGAAATATTGATTTATTTTTAGAATTGATATGAAGTCACTTTTTTTTTTAACTCGCTAGATATTGCAACTGATGGAGAGTCAATTTCCTACTGGATATTAAATTTTTCAATATTTTTGTTATCTCTTCTTTGTTGAATTTCTATCTGAAGGTTGTGTCTAAAGTTATAGCTTAGCAAACTGTTATAGAAAAAATAATATATTTGCAGTTTCGTTTTGTTCGCTAAATTTAAACGGAATTTAACCCGTTTTTAATGTCAGGAGAAGTTGATTTTTCTGAGATCCGCATAAAATTGATTAACAGTCACCAGAAATAGGTATGATGTAGAATATAAAGCATCCTGGGGGTAATAACGCCACGTTAAGGTTCTACTAATTTTCACGGCTTAGTTTTAGATTGCATTTTTCAAACAAATGTTGTATTTGATACAGTAATTCATTGACTACCTATATATAAAAAATATTTAACAAGTATGTATTCTAAAAATGTAATGGCAGGATTTCTTGATCAATGATATTTGGCGTTATTACCCACCTATGTGGGTAATAACGCCATGCAAACAAAACTATAAAACCAGATGGATTAATTCCATGTAGATTGCCCAATTCTAAAAATACAAACTTTACAGCCCCAGAAATTGACAAATTGCATTCTAAGAGTTAGATTAATTTTTTTTTGTGACAGTGTAAAAAAAAAGAAGGAGAGTGGGGGGCAGGGGAGGTAAAAGATTATTAGATTCTGAGCTTCTTTTTGCTGAAAAAGGAGCGCTTAGATAGAATAATTAGAAATATTGCACCGTTTTAATTGTGTTTATCTGAATCAGTATTTATGTTTCCATATATGCATTCTATGCGATAGAAAATATTAATTTTTTTGTGAAAATGAAAGAAAAAAGGGGAGTGGGGAAGTTTAAACAAAATATAAGACCCTGAACTTCTCTTTGCTCAAAAAATCCTGCTTAAATATAATTATAAGAAACATTGCACGGTTTAAACCATTTTTAAAGTAATATTTTTATCTTGTAAAATTTAATAATAATTAGAGTTATGTGTAATAAATATTTTTATTAATACTGTTATAGAAGTTTTGTAAATATCTTTTAACCCGTAAACTCCACACTAAAAAATTTGTATTTTAAATTAATTAAACAAGATTTTTGATAAAAATCAATATTACTGTGAGATCTTTTATTAAATTTTCATGTGATTATATTTCATTATCTGTATATTAGAAACAAAATTAACCTTTAACTGCTGTTAGCAATCTCACTAAACGTTGTTTTTATTCAACCTTTAGAGTTAACTCGTAATTTCCAGTTTAACTTTAGCTAAAGCTGAAATTATCTTTCGTTTGAAGTCCTTGTACTGTTGTTAGAAATATTTGAATAAATTAAATTTAATTAAAAGTAATCTTGTACAAAAAGTTTGGTGTAGAAACAGTATTCTGTGAGTTTTAAACATTGATCACCGTTTAACTAATGTTACCGGTCTCACAAACCTATGCTTTCTTCAATTTTTATAATTTAACTTATAATTTTCAGTTTAACTGCAAAAACTGCTGATTTTTTTGTTTCATTCGAAACTTTAGTATTATCACCAGAGACTTTTAAATAGGTGAATTTTAATTATAATAGTCTCGTACAAAAAGTTTAGTACAAAAACACCATCCTATAAATTATTCACCCTTTTATTCATCTTTTGATCTTACGATCTCCCAGACCGTTTCGGACTAGTTACATTAAAATTTCTGTCACATCAGTTACAGGTTAAATTTGGGAAAACAAAATGCCGAGAAAGCGGAGAGCTAAAATTTAGAACTGAATTGAACATTCAAGTAGGAATTTAATAGAAACCTGATTTTGAAAATGTTGGAATTAGAATATCGAAAACATATTGATATCGTTTTATTTATAAAAGTTTAAAATTGTTCATACGTTAATAGTTTTTCTTTCCAAAATCAATTTTGGGTACAGGACCCCCCCCGCCCCCCTTAATCTAACCATTTCAACAATGGAATAATGCTACTCATACATAAAGTAAAAAATACCCCCCCCTCTTTGGATGTAGTTCCGCCACTGTAAGGAAGCAATTGGGGTAATAACTCCAAGGAATGGCGTTATTACCTCATTATACTTATTGCGAAGTACATTTTAAACTACAACTATCTCGCAAAGATATCCAAAAATTTCTACAACATTTTAAAAGTAAATGAAATGCACTACAGATTTATGTAATAAACAAAGTATTTCCTGATAAATATATAGTCTTCACATCATAGAACTTATCTCACAAATTTTAGATCATGCGCTGATTTTAGGCTATTCTAAAAGCGATAAGGCCAACAATTTGGACAAATTATCTTTAAGCTGTTGATCGTGTTTTATCTGACTCAGAGCTCTTCTGAGCAAGGACCATATGTGCCATTTTCCGGATTATCTCATAATTATGTTGTAATATTAGCACTTGGAGTTATTAACAAACCTGGTGTTATTACACCAGTATACGTTATAAAGAATACTACATAGACAATATTAACTACCTAGTAATGAAGATTAAGTTAGTTTCCAAGGTGCATCAAGATTTACCCGTTATCCTAACTCGATTCACTTAGTTGTCCTAATTCGGATGCTTAATCATAAACGTCAGTTAATGAGCAAAAGTTAACTTAATTTTTATACTTAATTCCTTTTTTTAAATTCTATTTGAGCTTTTTTTAATTTATCTTAATATTCTATCTGACCTTTATTTTCTTCAACAAAGTTTAAAACTTGATGTGTTACTTCTAGTAATAAGAGTTGATGAAACGGTGAACTTGAAAAAAAATATTTACAATTTATATATACAGTTTGATTAATATTTTCACTCTCGTAAACTACAGAAGCCTCTAATTTTGCAACAATTCAGTATTATTTTCTCTTATAATTAATTAATTATAAACATTTTCTAAGGGATACTATTCAGGTACTGCGGTCAGGTCATTACAAGAATCCCACGATTCATGAATTTCACCCGAGTACTATTAGTCTTATAGTCCAAGAGCCAACCGCACAAAACCCTGTGTAATCGTGTACAAGGAAAAAGCCTTTATTTTATGGGAGAGTATTAATAGAGGAATCTAATGATCTATGTCTGCAGAAATGAAGTGGTACATAAGCCAAAAATTGATACCACTAGTGATTGACTCGTAGGTTTAGCTCTGTGCTTGTCCTACATTCAAAAGTATGAACGCATGGAAAACTGGGTGCTGGAAAACACAATGCTAAACCTACGAGTCAACCACTAGTCATACTCATTTTTCGCTTATGCACCGCTTCGCTTCCGGCAGACATGGATGATTAGATTTCACTATTACTACTCTTTCATAAAATGAAGAGTTTTTTTAAATGCTGGATGACATATGTTTTTTGTGCTGTCAACTCTTGGACTATTATGCATTATTTTGTGATATAAGCCAAGATAACCCTTCCAGGTTTTGAGAAAAGGATTGTACTCTATATGTGCTCTTCCAAAAGGTCTTAAAATATCAAATCGTTTATACGGGCTGTTGGAAACATTTTTAAATTTCGTCTTACACACAAAGTCCATCCTTACCACCAAAGAACACACCGCTACTGAGTGATTTGAAAAAAATTTCTTTTTATAGGTCATGCCAATAACTACTGGACTCAATTCAAGCGTACAAACTGAGTTTATTTTCATCAGAGATCATAAATTCATCGAATTCAAACTTAATAAGTACATGGCATTGAGCACTTGTGACCTTTTGAGTTTGTCATTTTTGGATTAAGTATTTCAAGTATTCCAAATTTCTCATTATTCTATATATGGCTTTTGGCGAAGAAGGTATATCTGATTGACTTGAAAATTGCGAAATTGTTGCATTTTCGTTGCAAAATTTACTTTAAGATTCAGGATCTTTTCTAACTTGAAGTGAGTTATTGAGATCAGTCAGGTGACTTTGTCGCACCATGTGAATTAACCAGGAAAAATAAAATAAAATGAAATGAATTAATGACCGTATCAGATTTTCATGCTTTTCTTTTATTATTGTTGCTAAAAAACTAATCTTTTTTTAGAAATAATTTTGCATGTCCATTTCACCATTTCGCTAGGTCCTCAAACGAAAGGGTTAAAATGATTGCATGGTCGATGAAATACCACTATAAACACATTCTAAATTTAAATTTCAAAAAAGATTCATAGAAATTCCTTTGTAGGTTTTATAAAATTTGAGCTCTATTTTGTTATTACAGTGCAGTGGTCATATCACTATAAAGCACTTATAAAAAAAGTTAAATTTTTCGAAAATATATTAAAATTATGATTATTTCTGTAGCATGTAATTGTCATTCCTCGTTATCTCTTTATTTATAAGAAAAACAATTATGGTCATATCTGTATGAAACAATGTGTATGTGTTTTTCTTTTTAAACCGACTTCAAGGAGTAGGTTATGATTTCGATCTGTATGTATTTCTTGTTCACTCATATATTCTTTAAATATGAATCGATTTTGATAACTCTTTTTTTGTTTGATAGTATAAGATACCCATGTGGCCCCTTTTTAATTTCATTAAATTCTGATAATCAGAATTTTTTTTAGATAAAAAAGTGTAAATTTGATTTTTAAAAATAATGATTTGGTGCAAATTATCTTTCATCGTTGCAACCGTTTTCAAATTATAAGCATTTTAAAACTATGCATTCATATTCTTTTTTTGAAGTCGGTTAGTATCTTTTAAAGCATATTTTATAAAATCCTTCAGACATTGAAACTGTCTGGAAGCCAATTTCGCATGAAATATTAAATTTTTGGAGTTTTTTGTTTTCATTGTATTCTGAAATTCTATCTCAAAATTGCCTCTAAAGTTACAGCTTAGAAAACGATTGTATGAGGAAAATGATATTTTTTTCAGATTCAGTTTATTCGTTAATGGTAAATTTTGCTACGTCTTCGGCATTAAATTTTTTTTTGTATTTATAAAATACGATTATATGTGCTCATGTTAATTGATCCTTTTAAAGTTATAATCTTCAAACTGATTTTAAATTTTTATCTGCAATAAAATACACTTAAATTTTGATCTTTCGAAATGGCTGTAAATATATTTTGTTTTTATTTACACTTTCAAGAAAAGAAGATTGTTTCGGAAAATATATTACGATACGTAGCTTACGTAACGTACGTAATACGTAGCTTACTGAAATATCCTCTCACCACAGTACTCTCGATCAATATTATTGCTACTTGTAAAAATCCTTTTTTAATGTCATGATTCTAAAAAAAAAATTAACTTTTTAATATTATCTGTATACATCTGTAGAAATAGATACATTATAACTGGATATTGAAATAGGTTAAACTAAGAGCTGTGTTGGCGTTTATTTTATTTCTTACGCCTGCAGTTTAGTTTATATTGATCAAAACAAGAAAGGTTTAAAGCTCAGACTAAGCGAGCATCAAATGTATGTATTATATTAAATAAAGAAATTTCAAAATCTTTGATTGGCTCTGAGTGTTGGATTTCCAATAACTGTTTAATTTCCAGATTTATTTCTTCTTCTGACTCATCCACGCACAATTTTCAAGAAGTATACTTAAAAAAAAAATCGAATAATCTTGTCGATGACCTTTCATCAACTCTTTTTCTTTCTTCTGTTTGGAAATAACTTTTGTAATTATTTCCCCTCTTTTTTTGTGCCTTTTCATTTTATTGTACTTAAAAAAAGATAAATAAATCTTTGACTTCTTTTGATTTTCTTCTTTTAATTTTCTTTTTTTTCTTTTCTTTTCTTTTTTAATTTATTTATTTTATTTTATTTTAAATAGCGTATTTGTTTTATTTCTGTTTTTAGGTCTTTCCAATAAAATTAAAAAAGGCTGATGAATTCAGGAAAAATCGTTTTAAGAATATTTTGATGACATTAGGCTATTTCAACTGTATTAAAACTGATTTAAATCGCCAAATTTCACTACAATTCGATTAAAAAAGAGCATTCATAGCATTTTTCATTAATTTACAGGAACACACAAAAGAAATCGATTACAGTACTATCTGTCTTTGCGTAATCCTGGAGAGTACGCTTTTAAATTCGGTTTGTGTTTTTTAAATTTAAGTAGTTTTTTGTATATTACTCTTAATATATGAATTCTATGCCTCATATACAGGGCTGCACAAAAGTATTCGCATAACGCATACCATTCTCCTTGTTAGAGGAAATTACTGAAGGGGAATTTTCTAAAATATATGTGTCTGTTAAATGAACTAAATTTTGGAATTTATGCTGCGAATACATATAAATATCTATATCATATACAATGCTTCTAAAAAATTGAAGAATTTTCTGGTTGTAGATGGAAACAGCTGAAATTATGTTTTGAAATGCGTTTTACATTTCATATGGTGAAATAAGATATAATATTTTAATTTTCTTAATGATGCCGTTTTGTTACCTCATTCTGAATGTGTTCGTAAGTGCTCCACAAACTATGCTTGACGCATAATTTTTGCTTTCTTTTTAATTTTTTTTTATCATTTTGCTTCTCCGTGATCGAGGTTTACCTTTCAGCTGGCACTATCTATTACATGCTTTATAAGCTCTACTCGTTACTGTCAGTACATTTGTAAACGTATGCCCTTATGAACATATGTTTAGTTCAGTTGAAAGTCTGTTAAAATTTCCAGCTCAAAGCGTTTCCTGTGTATTTTTAGATTTTTAAGGTGTTTTATATAAAGTTTTATTTTTTTAACGTAAATAATCTGCCCCTCTGATCAGTTATCACTGGGGACTGGGGCAGCATCTATCTGGTGTAGCATATATTTTTGGATAGGTGCTGTCGAAGCAATTGTGCAAAGATTAGGGGTTGCACCAAAGCCCGCTTGATGTATTTCAATTTTAAACATGAAAACGCACATTTCCGATGCAAAAAAAAACTTAATCTTATGAAATAAAAAAAACTTTGCATTTTAAATTTTATTTTAATAGTATTTGTAATGTTGCATAACCATTTTATATAAGCTGAATTTCAAATACGATCTACGAAAACTGCCATCAGCTATCATAGCAGCGTCTGATGGGGTTTTGAGAATCAGAAATTCTCACAGTCAAATACAAATGAATGGACCTGTTTTCAAAAGATCATCGCTGGTCGTTGTAATATCAGTCAATAGGCAATACTGGAGTAATCTTTTAAAAAACATTTCAAATTAACATATGTTTAGAGCCTGCGGTGTCTGGACATATTTGGGAGTAGACGAGCGTAAATCGTAGGGACCAGAGCACCCTTAAAGAAAAAATAATAATTGTAATGTGATTTTAATCAAAATAGCTCTAAATAATAGTAAGAATATGAGACCACATATTAGAAAAGGTGGGTATCACGCGAGTGTGAATGTGACAAAAGTGTGAAAGTGTTAAAAAAAATTCTACTAAATTATCAAAACATAATTAATGGGTTATTCCTTAAATCTTCGCGTGTTTATCTTTAAATATGATGCACATTTTCAATAAAAATAATAACGCAAATTTTCAATTAATAAATTTAAGTAAGGAAAAGGGCGAAATATTAAAAAATCCAGCCTTATATTAGGGAGTTTTATATATGGGGGGTTTTTATTTCATAATAAATAAAATATTGTTCAAAAACTTTTTACGCTGTAAATGTTCACTTATGTTATGTAAAAATAAGTAAATAGCCTGCAGAAAAAGCAATAATAACAAATAAATAAACAAATTTATTCAAAAACTTTATGTTACAAAACTTCTTGGACGATTAATTAAATGTTCAAAATCTATCTTTAACATTCTACACTTTATTAAATATCTTTCTAAGTTTTCAAGTGTTCTTCTTAAATACTATCTTCTATTAAAAATGTCTCTGTAATCAATTTCAGTCAAAGTCAAGATAGATTTTGTCATGAACACAATTTAGGAATGTGTGTATTACAAGTGCTTAAGAACAATATTTAATAAAAGAAAAATCACTCTCTCTGTCTTCTTTGAAACATCTAATATTTTCTTTCGCTGAAAATCAATCCATTTAGATCCTTGTTCAACATACTTGAGAAGCTTATTTTCTTGACACGTGCCAATACGCGGACGTAATTCCTTCAAACTGACATGTTTTGTTTTGTTTTTCTAACCGAAAAGTGAGGAAAAACAAATATTTTTCTTTTTATTAAATTAATTTATACTTTATATACAAACACACAAATACTGACAAATGTAAAAGTTTAATTAAAGTATAAATAGTTCTTTGTTAGTAGTTCTTCAATGATTACCTTAAATATCTCGCCTAACATCATGTATGCCATTACCCTTCCCAACCCCACCCCCCCCCCAAAAAAAAAAATCAATGATCGGGAAAAAAGTAAACACCGTCTACAACTCAGCAACTAATTATAAAAGAAGAAAGTTACTGGTAGCAATCACATAGGAAACAAAGTCCACTTACTTTAATGTATATAAACTTTTCTTAAAAAATCAAAATCAGACTATTTTTTTTTATAACATTACCCAGTTTTGATAGTATATTATAAATCTATGGATCAAACTATGCCTAGAAACGAAATTTTTAGTCTTTTGATTGATAAGTTTCGGGATTATATCCATTCATAATTTAAAGCTTCTATTGTTAAATTACATTTTCAGGATTTTACTAATACCTACTGAAATTTTAATCCTAATGTGATAATTTTATGTGTGGATATGATTATAAAATCTCCAAACATAAATGTATTGAATTTGCAATTAAAAAAAATTATAATATTAATTAAGATTTAGGGAAAAAATATTCGAAAAAATATATGAATTTCACCCTGCAATTTTTAGACAGATTTATATTTATTTTCTTCTGCTTTTCGTGAATTCTAAATTTCGAATTTTTTGTAAAAGTAGTTTTCGAATTATCATTAAAAAAAAACGTTGAAAAAACCGTATTTGGTGAGCAAAAACCAAAATTTGAAAAATATATTTTACTCATTTTAATGAAACATTTATGTTGTCAAAAATCCAACGATATTGAGCTAGTGAAATGGTAATATTAGAAAAAAAAATAATGCATTAATAGTAAAGACATAGTACTTTGGTCATATTTCAACAATCGAATATCGAAATTCAGTTTGGATTCAGTCCCTAAAATTTTCTAATTTTTTATTAGTTTCACGGAAACTAATAATACGAATTTCATCAAGATTTAGATTGAGGCTAAATAAAGGGTATAGAATTTATTTGAGGTGTCAAACTTTGGTATTGTTGTTGAAAGAAACAAAATTCGTTTTGATATGGAGATGTTTCCCTAAGCAAATTTTAGATAATTTATCTAAAAGTAGATTTTATTGCCAATCTTTCGATACCTATAATTTTCTTCTATGATAATGCGTTGCAAAGTTAAGAGGAGAAGTATACTTTTTTTTTCATGGCTCTACATAAAGTTTACAAGGTTTAATATATATACAGGGTGATTCCAAATTTTTTTTACAATAAAAGAGGGGTGATAGTACACATCAAGACAAACAATATTAAATAGGAGACCAAGGGTCCATAACGTTCTCCTAAGGAAATAGCCGCCATTAAAGTTTAGGGACCAAAATTTCAAATAAACATAAAAAACGGAAAAATCGGTCGATTGATTTGCGGTTTTCACTAAAATTATTCTTTATGTCGGCATTTTCTTGAAATTAAATTATAAAGATAAATTTCAAAAAATGCCGATAGAGGGCGCATTAGACTTTGGAGTAACGAACAACTATTTTTTGCCGGTATTTTTTGCATCTCATTAAATGTTTTCGTAAGCTTAGACTTAAACTTAAATTTTGAGCTCAAAATCTGTAGTTGGGAGTGGTTAAGTAACACAAACTGAGCTGTGTTCAGAGGGTTCAAATTTCAAATGATTATAAAAAACGGAAAAATTGGTCGATTGATTTGTGGTTCTCACTAAAACTATTCTTTATTTAGGTATTTTCGTGAAAATAAATTATAAAGATAAATTTCAAAAAATGCCGATAGAGGGCGCTTTAGACTTTGGAGTAACGAAACACTCTTTTTTGGCGTTATTTTTTGCATCTTATTAAATGCTTTCGTAAGCTTAGACTGGAACTTAAATTTTTGCTCAAAATCTGAATAGCTGGGAGTGGTTAAGTAGACAAACTTAGCTGTATTCAGAGGGTTCAAATTTCATATAATTGTAAAAAACGGAAAAAATTGGTCGATTCGTTTGCGTTTTTTGCTAAAACTAATTTTTAAATCAGCAGTTTTCTTGATCAATCAGTGTTTTCTTGAAAATAATTTTTAAAGATAAATTTCACAAAATGCCGATAGAGGGCGCCTTAGACTTTGGAGTAGCGTACAACTATTTTTAACTGTTATTTTTTTTAATCTCATTAAATGCTTTCAAATGCATAGACTTAAATTTTGGGCTGGAATTCTAAAACGTTGGGAGTGTTTAAGTAACGAAAAATTGAATTGTGTTCGAGGAGGAAAGAGGGTTAAATTTCAACTCCTGAACACACTTCAGTTTGCGCTTCTTAACTCTTCATAACGACTCAGGATTTGAGCTCAAAATTCCGAGCTTCCGAGAACATTTAAAATGCTTTTGCAAGCATTTAATTAGAACCAAAAAATAATGGTTAAAATGAATTGTTGGTTACTCTGAAGTTTAACCTCTGACGGAATTTTTTGAGATTTATCTTTAAAAATTATTTTCAAGAAGATACTGACTTAAAGAATAGTTTTATTTTAAACCGCAAACGAATCGACCAATTTTTCCATTTTCTATAATTACTATAAAATTGAACCTCCCCCTCCCCCTTGAACACAGTTCAGTTTGTGCTACTTAACCACTCCCTACTATTCAGATTTTGAGCTCAAAATTTAAGTTTAAGTCTAAGCTTCCGAAATCATTTAAAGAGATGCAAACAATAATGGCAAAAAATAGTTGTTCGTTACTCCAAAGTCTAAAGCGCCCTCTATCGGCATTTTTTGAAATTTATCTTTATAATTTATTTTCACGAAAATACCTAAATAAAGAATAGTTTTAGTGAAAACCGCAAATCAATGAACCAATTTTTCCGTTTTTTTTAATCATTTGAATTTTGAACCCTCTCAACACAGCTCAGTTTGTGTTACTTAACCACTCCCAACTACAGATTTTGAGCTCAAAATTTAAGTTTGAGTGTAAACTTACGAAAACATTTAATGAGATGCAAAACATACCGGCAAAAAATAGTTGTTCGTTACTCCAAAGTCTAAAGCGCCCTCTATCGGCATTTTTTGAAATTTATCTGTATAATTTAATTTCAAGAAAATGCCGACATAAAGAATAATTTTAGTGAAAACCGCAAATCAATCGACCGATTTTTCCGTTTTTTATGTTTATTTGAAATTTTTGTCCCTAAACTTTAATGGCGGCTATCTCCTTAGGAAAACGTTTTGGACCCTTGGTCTCCTATTTAATATTGTTTGTCTTGATGTGTACTATCACCCCTCTTTTATTGTAAAGAAAATTTGGAATCACCCTGTATATATATATATATATATATATAACAGTTTTAAAATTTGCCTTATCCAGAATTTAAAATGTATATACAGCTTTTCTTAATCAGTCTATTCTAATAACAAACCTGAAAGTTAAAACTGCAATCTAAAAAAAAGAAAGAAAACACTAATTTTTTTTTTGTATATTGTAAATTCATGATTTACAATGGAAAGTAATTGTCACTACTGCAAGTTTTTCGAAATTTTTGATTTTCTAAATAAAGAGAGTTTTGAAATTTACGTACTCATATATATATACAACATATATATATTGGAATTGTAGCAAGGAGACGAAAGAGAATAGTAAAGTTCAATTTAAACTGTATATTATTTAGTATATTTTCTTGATTAATCAATGATATTATGAAGTATTTACAAATGATAAATTTTCAACATCAATTAAACAATTATATTCAGAAGCTATCGGTCAAGAAATTAAGGGACAATGCTTTGAAGATATAATAAAATTAATGTTTCACAGAGACTTTCTCTTTGACAAATGCGTAAAAACAGGGGTGTAGAGGAGGATATACGAAGATATATGACGTGCATCTTCTGGATTTTTTAAGAAGCTGCGTATATCGTATGTTTCTCAAATAATGTTATAAGCTCAAATAATGCTATATTAGTCATAAACATACATGTTTCTAGCGTATACCCTTTGTCTATAGAAGGTACTTTCTGATTTTTTTATGACTATAACATTACAGTAGAACCCTGCTAATTCGGACCCCGTTAATCCGGATCTCCGAATAATTCGGATCGGTTTGGTCATTTTTTTTTTTCAAATTTGAGAAGCGATTGACTAATTTCCATAACATTAATTTGTTTCATCGTCGTATTGAGAATAAAGAAAACTTTTTCTGAAATCTTTTCGGAAGAATTAAGCAATGTTAACATTTTTACTGCCTGTAAATATTCAATAAGTTTAACATAAAGGTGATTTTCTATAAGTATGTTTTGTTTCCTTTCATTTTTTTCCTAATTCTCCGGATAATCCGGATTGGGTCCGATCCCAATTAATCCGAATTATCGGGATTTTACTGTATTTAAAATTATCTGCCCGTCTAACCAGACTATATAGTTAGAAACAAAATAGCTTTCAGATTGTACTAATTTACAGCTACTTGTACCAAATAATAGGATTGTTTAGTGACTAGCTTTGAATGTTTAAGAGAATGAGAGTTACAAGATTAACAATATAATTTTTCTCATTATTTCTCATATCAGTAAGTTTTAGATTACTGCCCGACATTTAAAAATTTAGCTTATTTAAACAATTACTAGCGAATTTCAGTATTGAAAATCACTCAAAAGGTACACGGCTCAAATCAAAAGAATGTTATCAATTGAGATGTCAGATTTTAAAGAATCAGTAGTGAACCATTATCGCTAATTTCAGTCAAGTTTACACCATTTTCATTTAATTTAGAATGCCCTAAAGGCCTATGAAAAGTATTGTTGATTATTGTCATATCCAATTCTGAATCGACCATAAAATTGACACATTTTCCTTTAATTACTTTCTTCTATCTTCAATAGAAGAAAGTATTGTAATCGAAATTTTTTTTTCGACTTCTCGTTTTCGACGGATTTACACGTTTTAGGGGTCAGAGATTCCAAAAAACATGTTTTTACAAAATGTGTGTGTGTCCGTGTGTCTGTGCGTCTCTCTGTGTGTGTGTCTGTGTGTGCGCCCGTATGTCGCCATTCTACCATCAAAAAGGGTATGAAGTTATGCATAGAATTAAACCAAATTTTTTGTGAATGTTTTTGGGTGTGGCAAGCAGGCCTTCCTTCAGTTTTGAAATATTCTGCCGGAAGGGGCAGCTGCAATCGCGATGTTTGTGCCATTTTCAATATTGTACCGACCAAAAGTATATGAAGTTATGCATCGAATTGAAAATTTTTTTGTGTGTAAGTGTATGACTATGGCTAGCTGGCCCTCCCTAAATTTGAAAAAAATCCGCCAGAAGGGGGCGCTGCAATCGCGATTTTTGTGCCATTTTCAATATTGTACCGATAAAAAATATATGTAGTTATGCATCGAATTGAACAAAAATTTTTATGTAAGTGCATGAGTATAACTAGCTGGTCCTCCCTGAATTCGAAAAAAATCCGCCGATAGGGTGCGCTGCAATCGCGATTTTTGTGCCATTTTCAATATTGTACCGAGGAAAGTATATGAATTAGGCATAGAATTGAACCAAATTTTTGTGTAAATGTACGGCTATGGCTAGTTGGTCCTCCCTGAATTTGAAAAAAATCCGCCGAAGTGGGCTCTGCAATAGCTAATTTCATGCCATTTTCAATATTGCACCACCTAAAAATGGATGAAGTTAGTTTTAGAACTGAACTAAATTTTTTGTATATGATTTTTTTTTTTTTTTTTTTTGGTAAGGCAAGTCGGTCCACCCTGAATTTGAAAAAAAAAAAATCTGCCTATCATTCTATTGTTCATCGGCTCGTGCAGAGACGGAAATTCATTTTTACTCCGAAAATTGACTGAAGCAGAAATTTAAGATGAAAATTAAAGTTGGCATGATATTGAATTAAAATTATTAAAGCATTAAAATGAGTAACTATTTTTTTTAAATATTAAAATGTACGTATGAGATAGAAGAAAGTTTTGGAATTGGCACATCCAGCTAGTTTGGTTTGTTTTGATAATTGTATCCCCAACAGCAAGAGACATCGGCTAAAATTCGGCCTCTTACAAGAATCGTCGGTAAATACACGGTAGTCATACAGAGAGATTGATACGACATCATCCTGACAATAGCCAGCGATCTCTCCCTTTTCACTTAATCGGCGAAGGGTATGGGGAAATAGTGCTTTTACCCCGACTTATCTCGGGGCAGACGATTAAGTGGTTAAATCTACATATGTCACATGCAAAGATCGGCTGGCAGTCGAAATAATGTTAAAAATAAATTATTTGGCATATAGTCAAAGTATTCCGTCGGCCGATTATCCAGTTGGCTGAAATTGAATCATCTTACTTGGTAGAGAACATCCCCCCCCCCAATTCCCTGAAATATCCTCATTTGGCCTTGGCGGTAATTCTACCTCCATGGAGCTAGCTCCATGTCTACCCCCTTCTCTGAAATGTATCACGTGAGATAAACGCACCAATATGCTTCTAGACCTTTATCTTTATCTCCTACACCCTCACACCCCTGCTTTAGAATGTAAAATTTTCTTGAATTCATAATGCGTAGATAAAGGGTTAAAAATATTTTTAAATAACATCTGCTTGTTTTCATATGTTTCCGAACAAAAATGAATTTAAATTTGTGTTGTAATGATAGTTGCCCTTTTGGACTTGAGAGGAGTCTGATATTTCGCTTATGGTAAAATCGTGTCCATTGAAAATTATTCATAGGTTATCAACTTCGTTTAAATTTTTATATCGGATCAGTATTTAAAACTCTGTTCTGCGGTTTTGTTGCGAAAGTTGGCGAAAATTGTCCACCCTCTCGCCAAAAAATGTGGTTTTAAGTAACAGGAGAAAACGCATATTTTCCCATATCTGTCGATCTCCTCCGCTATTGACCTTTGGGAGGATACGGTAAATTATAGCGAGCTGGACGCAGGGTCACCGCTGAACGAAAAGTAGTCGAATGAAGTGCTTTTGGCAGATGTTCGGCAGGAGATTATTTGCTGCTTGGGATCCGATGAACAACACTTTCCAAAATAGTTAAAAGGTGTGTATGCATTTGATTTGTCTGTCCGTCTGTCTGTCCACGCTATAACACTCACAGATATCTTTGAATTTTCGTGCACTTCATGAAACTGATTTAGGATCTTCTAGGCATGTATTATTGTACATGAAGTATGCGAAATAAATCATTCATTTACAGGTGCACCCAAAAGAATTTTTTTTTTTTTTTTTTTTTTTGCAGAGTATTTATAACGCATTAAGTTATTTCAAATGTATTGACACAGATATAAATACCCAAATTTCATTACAATATCTTTATAACAGAATAGGGTATTCATAGCATCATTTACGGGGCTAATTTACAGGGACATACAAAAGAAATCTATTACAGCACTGTCTTTCAATGATAATTGCTGTAAATGCGTTTACAAGCTCCGCATGAGCTTTTAAATTTAACTTTTTGTTCTTTATGTTACTCTTTGTGCATAAATTCTATATTTCATGTACAAGGTTGCACAAAATCATTCTCGTACCATTCTTCTTCTGGAGATTTTTCAACTAAAGTTATAGTTAAACTAGTCGTTGGGGGCCACCGTAATACTTACCCATCATGGATATGTATATGAAAATTAAACATGTGAAACTATTTATACAATGCATTGCAATTCATAAACAAAATTTAAATATTGTTAATATACATAGTAATGCTATATTAAACAACTGCTGATGTACCAATTTCGACAAATTATATATAAAACGCCAAACTACTCAAGTAGTACCGAACTGCGTAAAAGAAACATCCTTATAACTCCAAAAATAATATTTCTATTAACTAACAATTAACTGCGTCGGATTAAGCGTCTTATTTCCAATTAAAATGTACTTCTGAATTGAAATTTGAATGAAATACAGGGTTATGAAAAATCGAAGAATGTGGAAAACAAGATTACAAATATCTCGGCAACTAATAATCCGATCGCCTTCGTTCTATATGCAAAATGTGTGTTATTTTATTGTTTTTTACGTCCATTCCTTAGAACAAAAAAATTCGAAAATTTTTATATACCTTTCATCAGAGCGAATTTTTCGAGAGTCCGAAAAAAATAGTTCCGGATAATCGAGGTTGCTGATATTAAATAGGATTCGTCCCATTCTTACATACTAACTACATACAAAATTTCAAGTCTCTATCTCATTTTGTTCGGGAGATAAAACGTTTACAGACAGACAGACTGACAGACAGACAGACAGACAGACGGACGGCAAAATTTTTTTTCTAGAAATATATTTTTCGGAATCTCCACTATCTAAAACGTGTAAATCCGACAAAAAAAAATTTCAATTTTCAAAACGATTGCAAGACTTACCCTATACTACGTATGATGGGTAAGTAAAAACATAAATATATATACAGTGCTACTCAAAGAATTTAGTTATTTCCGATTATATATGGGAACAATTGAAATTGAAATTTCAATTATATTATAAGTTTCTATATGGTTGAATTAGACATAACATTTCAACTTATTAAGCTATTCAGTTTTGTTACATTATTATGAATAGGTGGGAACGTATTTCATAATCAATGGTTTACGCATGATTCTTTCTTTCTTCTTTTATTTATATGTTGTACTGTTTAGTTTAAATTGTTTTATTTTCGCAGTTTAAAAACCAATGGCAAATTTTGAAAATTAGGTGACCAGACAAAAACATTAAAAATGTAATTTCTTCAAAATAACTGCAGGTCTATCTCGTTTGAATATGTTTTCAATCTTTGGAACTCATGTATCTTCAACAAGTAAAGAATGAACTTGAATTTCAATATATTGGGACATCCTGAATAATCCAAAGTCATAACACAAAAATCACTTCAATAACGATTTTTAGCACTTTCCAATAAAGTTGAAAATTGCTTATGCATTTAATTTGTTTGTCCGTCTGGTCGTCTGTCCGTCTGTCCACACTCTAATTCCCTTAAAAATACTCAGATTTTCATGCAACTGATGCATTTAGGGTCACCAAAGCATGTTTAGTATTACATATGAATTATGTAAGGTTAACGGTTCATTTACAGAAACACTCAAAAACATTCTTTTATATTATGATGTATGGGGAAAAATCGTTTGGTGTAGTATTTTAAAGAGATAGCACTATATCAAATGTATTGAAACTGATACAAATCACTGAATTCGGCTACGATCATCTAAAAACAGAGCAATCATAGCATTCTTTTTCATTGATTTACAGGGATACACAAAAGATATTGGTTACAATACTGTATTAACGTATTAATTACTGGAGAGTACGTTTTAAAATTCGGTAGGCGCTCTTAAGTTTAAATATTTTTTTTGTAAATTACTCTTTTTTTTATAAATTGTATGTCTCATATGCTGAGCTGCACAAAAGTATCCGTATACCATTCTCCCGATTAGAGGAAATTATTGAAAGGATATTTTCAACTGAAATGTATGTACCGGGTGTCCCAAAAATGATTGATGGATTTTAAAATTCAGTAACTTGCAAACGGTGACAGCTATATAAAATTTTTTAGAAGAAGGGTTATGTTTAATGTCAGGAGTTTTTTTACCGCAATTTTTTATTTTAGTTCGAATTTCAAACAATATGTGGCACTGACGGCGATTGAAGGTCAGGTCGACGCTTCACTCAGCATTGATCACCTGGTCTTCAATCGCCATCAGCGCCACCTATTGTTTGAAATTCGAACTAAAATAAAAAATTACGGTAAAAAAATTCCTGACATTAAACATAACTCTCCTGCAAAAAATTTTTAAATAGCTGTCACCGTTTGCAAGTTATTGAATTTTAAAATCCATCAGCCATTTTTGGGACACCCGGTATCTGAAATCTCTATATCATATACCGGGCAGCTAAAAATTTCGGATAATTTCCCGATTGTAGATGGGAACAGTTGAAATTCGGTTTTGAAATGCGTTATACATTTCCATAGGGTGAAACAAGAAGTAATATTTTAATTTTTTAAACAGCGCACTTTTGTTACATTTTTCTCAATGTATTGGAAAGTGCTTCATAATCTATGCTTGACGCATGATTTTTTTCTTTCTTATTTATATGCATGAAAGAAAGACACTTAAAAATTAAGGCATCCTAAAATAAATTTTAATAAATTTCGGATTCAACATCAAAATAAATTAACGAGGATATTTTTATCTCATTTAAATTAGTTCCCGACTAATTTAACATTTAAATATTTAATTTAGATAGAGCTGCTGGTTTTTGAAATACATACAATTAAGATAAAAAAAATAAAATTTCATATTTTCAGTCGCTCAATTTAATCTAACATAGTATGATTTTTTAAGTCCTTTTAAAATATTTATTGAAATCATTTTAAGAAAAAATCAAAATCCATGTGTTCATAACGTTGAAGACTCTGAAAATATCGTAGTATTATTTTAAAGGCTTTCATGCTTTCTGATATTTATGAAATTTTAAAGCGCTGTCAAATGTTTTTTTATATAATTTGATTACATTTTAATATCGAAATTTTGAATAAAAATAATCAGAAATAATTAAAGTTTTCTTGAAGGAAAAAGCTAAAATATCATCAAACTCAATTTAATTATTTTGGTTTAAAACGTTTAGCGTTCGTCGAGAAATTTTTAAAACGTGACTTATTTAGTAATATTAGTTTTGACGCACTCTAATATATCGCTGATTTAATATTAAATTGTTTAATAATTGTTATCCCTGCTTCAATTGCCAAGTGGAATACGTTTTCTTAGCTTTGTATATAATTTTCAAATAATTTTTCATGTGGGAACTATTGATTTTACCTCTTCAGAACCAAGTTTTATTTATATACTTCTTAAAATTTCAGTTATGGATGCGTATTAACAAACTAATAACGAAATAAGATTTAATATAAAAAAAATACTTTTGTACATAAAATTTCATGATACATGAGGCATCAAATAGAACATTTTTTAACAATTTCTTGGTTTTTTTTTAATACTTTCATACATTGCAAAAAATATTGCAAAACATAAAATAAATATATATTTAATAATTTTTTATTACTAATGGACTCTTAACACACAGTAAAATGATTTACGTTTTCATTTTTGCACATTTCATATATTTTCGCTGCAAGCCGTAATTTTTTAACACGTAACCAGCTAAAAAATCACTGTTTTTTTCTTTGGTTCTGCTATCTTTTGCACTCCATTCACACTAATTTTTCTTTTTTAACATCATTTATATATGTAGAAAAAAATATTAAAGATGTGTATCCCATAGAATACATCAAGTTCGAAGAAGTTATTTTGTTATTCCTTTTCTTTTTCTGAAATAGAAACAACAATTTTAAGAATTTTAAATATGCAATATTTGGCGCACTTATTTCTAAAGCGGCATAACTCAAAATATGTTTCTGTTTGTATATGGATGAATCATAAACATATTTCCCCTCTGTCATTAAATCACTCTTAAGGGATGACAAGATTGGGGCGCCACGACTGCTCACAAAAATTTCACTCTAACTTTTTATATTCCTTTATCATATGTAACTAAAATTTTGTTCTTTTTTTAGGATTTTGTTCATCTGACGAATCCCTATTCAACTCTATCCTCTGTCTGATTGTCCACCATTGAGTCCTTACATTAAAATTTCATAATTCATAATAGACATAAAATTTTGTGTACTTAGATCTGTTTATCTCATGCCGTACAACAAACAAATCATCAAATTTGGAAAAATGTGTCGTTTTTTTTAATTAAATTAATTTTTCAATGTCATCCGTTTATTTTTGCGATTCAAATTTGAAAAGAGAATCTTAACCCATTAGTGCCTAGCGTCCCTTTTTAGGGACGCTTATAAAAAAGTCAATAAAGCACTTTTCAGACCAGTAAACAGGAAGAAAAACAAGCACTATTTTTCACGAGACAAATTCCTCAATAAAATAAGATAAAAGTTATTCGTCTTTTAAAAGTGGTGGGAAATACAAAATTTCATTTTTTATGAAGAAAATAGTTTGGGCATTAATGGATTAATTTCGACGTTTTTGCGAGACATCATGTCTTGATGGTAAAGCTTCTCGCTAGTAAGCAGAAGGTTGTTAGTTCAAACCCCGGTGCAGGAACTTGAAATTTTCGTACTAAGATGGATATAATTAAAAGAAGTTTCTAATTTTTATCCAATTTAAGGGTTCATATTACTTTTTTATCACTGACATTCATAATATATTTTGGAATTCAATTTTCTTTCTATTGTAAAAACTATTGCGATTTATTAATGATTCAGCATTTTAAATTTCGTTTAAACATTTTTTTTTAGATTTTAGAAATTTAAAATTTTATATATATTTCCGGTATTTTTTTTAAACTTCGTATTTTCAAAAACTGGGAATTTTGGATTTTATTTAAATAATTCGATTTGAACATTTTAAATTTGATAAAAGAAATACCTCCCCTTTATAATTATTTTAAAATTAAATTTATTGGTGCTACCATCTATGTAGGAATTTAATAATTATAAATTAACAATTTCGGTTTATTAATTAAAAGTTAAGTTAGTTTGAAAGAAAAATTAAACGAAATTCTCTGTGCGATCTGTGATTACACTTACCCATTTGTATATACTTTAATTCGTGTGTTTTATAAAACTGCGCAATAACTTCACATAAGATAGAAGTATCATAGAAACATGTCTATCAAAGGAGTTTGGGGTCAGCGAATACGGTGAACGTTTATGCATCGATACAGTATATAAATATATGGCAGTCATAATGCGCAACAATTTTCAAGTAAATAAGTCGCAAAGCTTACGCTGCAGCTTATAATTTGATAAATTTTGTTGCTTGGCGATTGGCTTTGAAAATGATCGTCAGTACACCGGGATTCAAGTTTTTCTTTGTCAGATCGTATCCCTCTCAGAATAATTTTTTAGAATGAAAGTTTCCATCAATTACTTTTAATTTAAATTACGAAAAATATAAATTAAAAGTATGTTTTGTAACATATAACTATATCCGTATTTAATGAAAAGGGGAGGGAACCCATTTTTTTGTCTAGAGATCAGATTTTTTTCTTTTGTTATTTAAAATTACTAGTACATCGAACCCAGAGTTCCTGGGTCACAGAGAAAAGGTGATTTTTTTTTTAATTTAAAATTAAAAAGTCTAATAAAAAATTTCCTATGTAATATGATTTTTAAACTGCGAACTAATTTCAAACAACAATTTTATATGAAACATATTAATTATGTAATCATAGAAAGCTTTGTGAATTATCGGTACTTCGTATTAGACGTAAGATAGAAGTTATCAGTCAAAGATTTTGCCAAAGAATCAAATTGCATTCGTTCATTTTTTAAACCAACTAAGAAAATATGACACACAAATATTCTTTAAAATACATTTTTGTAAAGGTTAATTGATATATCTTTTGTAAAGTAAGTTTACAACGAACTAAGTCATTAAATTGATAGATAAAAACGAAATAAAACCAACAACATTCACCGGGTTTTATAACCGACAATATTTTGTCATAACAGGTTTTTAATTGCTATTTTTTCAGTTGCTAATGGTAACTAAAATATACAGTTATCTGTTATTTTCTATCGAGAAAAGAGATAAGTAGAGATGCAGTATGCGATTAAGACGATTTGAATGGGCGTTATTCTTCCAATTTAAGTCTCTTATTCGGCCCAAACAAAACAATCACGTGGAACAGAGACCGAATTCTTTAACATCATTTCTTTTCTAAATGTAACAAAGATCTGATTATATTTTAGCATTCTAAAATAGCATTTCATTGTACTTATGAATTAAAATTGTATCGCTAAAAATCTTCCTGTTTTGCGAAAGCACGCGGTTGTGTTTGATGCAATGAAGCGAGTTTCAGGGTAGAATTTTTGGAGTCACTTCCAGCCACCAAACTGCATCTCTATTCTTGGCTATTTTCCCTTTATTTCCCACATAAATGCGATACTCAAGTTGCCACCATTAGAAAAATTGAACTAAAAACTACAAAAAAATCAATAACTCTAAAACAAATTGAGATACAGTTTACAGTTTCCTAACAAAATGCACTTAAAAGTGCATTTTTTTCTCTATACGATGGTATAAAGATTGAAAACGTGCGATGTCTAGAAATTTAAAAATTTGCAATAGAGAAAATCGGAAAACCGAAATTTCATCGGAAAGTGTTGCCATTCAAAACATGACGTATGCGTTACGCACTGATACGTTTGGCCTTTATTATATAGATTTACACTTATTACAATGAATAATCCACTGTTTTCACTGAAAAATACAAAAAAAAAAAAAAAAAAAAAAAAAAAATGCGTGTGGCACTCGGGGACTGCCGCGGTAAAGCATTTGCATAGCATTTTTTATCAACTTATGCAATTATAATTATTTATTTATTTTTTTATTTATGCATTTTTTTTTTTTTTTTTTTTTTTTTTTTTTTTGTCTTTGATATTAATTCAAGTTACACTTTTTGAGCGTGATGACCGATAACAATTTTTTTTCTTTTATTGAATAAATAAGAAGTTAATATCGTTTAAAATATTTTGATTATCTTACAATACATGCAGGTTAACCAGGAATTTTTACCACTGAAACTATACGTTTATGGTAGCTGAAATAAAAAACATAAGTTTGAGACTTGATATTCTCAAAATAGCTCAAAAATACCGCGTCAATGTCTGCCGAAGTCTACCGAAGGATACCGTGCCGAAGTCTGCCAAACTGAAGCGACGTTAGCCGGAGTGTTAGGTTTTTTCTCGTTACGGAATTTCTAGATTCTTTCGCCGCGCTCAAAGCCCGCGATAAAAGCTATGCAATACCTTAATAAATTATCAAACAAAATTTGGCCGCGCTACGTAAATTAGATCGCGAGTTATGAGCATTTTAAATTTTCCGAACCTCACCGTGGGGGTCTCCAGTCACCAAAGATTAACACTGTCTCATAATAAATTACCAAACAAAATTTAACCGCACTACGAAAATTGTATCGCAAGTCATAAGCATTTTAAATTTTTCGATCCTCACCATGGGAGATCTCGTGTCACCAAAAATTAACACTGTCTCATAATAAATTACCAAACAAAATTTGGCCGCGCTACGAAAATTAGACCGCGAGTTATAAGCATTTTAAATTTTTCGACCCTCATAGTGGGGGTCACTTGTCACCAAAAGTAAGACTGTCTCATAATAAATTACCAATCAAAATTTGGCCGCGCTACGAAAATTAGATCGCGAGTTATAAGCATTTTAAATTTTTTGGCCCTCACCATGGGGGGGGGGGTCTCCTGTCACTAAAAATTAACACTGTCTCATAATAAATTACCAAACAAAATTTGGCCGCGCTACGAAAATTAGATCGCGAGTTATAAGCATTTTAAAATTTTTGGCCCTCACCATGGGGGGGGGGGGGGCTCCTGTCACTAAAAATTAACACTGTCTCATAATAAATTACCAAACAAAATTTGGCCGCGCTACGAAAATTAGATCGCGAGTTATAAGCATTTTAAATTTTTCGACCCTCACCATGGGTGGGGGGGTCTCCTGTCACCAAAAATTAGCACTGTCTCATAATAAATTACCAAACAAAATTTAGCCGCGCTACGAAAATTAGACCGCGAGTTATAAGCATTTTAAATTTTTCGACCCTCATAGTGGGGGTCACTTGTCACCAAAAGTAAGACTGTCTCATAATAAATTACCAATCAAAATTTGGCCGCGCTACGAAAATTAGATCGCGAGTTATAAGCATTTTAAATTTTTTGGCCCTCACCATGGGGGGGGGGGTCTCCTGTCACTAAAAATTAACACTGTCTCATAATAAATTACCAAACAAAATTTGGCCGCGCTACGAAAATTAGATCGCGAGTTATAAGCATTTTAAATTTTTCGACCCTCACCATGGGGGGGGGGATCTCCTGTCATTAAAAATTAACACTGTCTCATAATAAATTACCAAACAAAATTTGGCCGCGCTACGAAAATTAGATCGCGAGTTATAAGCATTTTAAATTTTTCGACTCTCACCATGGGGGGGGGGGAGGTCTCCTGTCGCCAAAAATGAACACTGTCTCATAATAAATTACCAAACAAAATTTGGCCGCGCTACGAAAATTAGATCGCGAGTTATAAGCATTTTAAAATTTTCGACCCTCACCATGGGGGGGGGGGGGATCTCCTGTCACCAAAAATTAACACTGTCTCATAATAAATTACCAAACAAAATTTGGCCGCGCTACAAGAATTAGATCGCGAAAATAAGCATTTTAAATTTTTCGACCCTCACCATGGGGGATCTCCTGTCACCAAAAATTAACACTGTCTCATAATAAATTAGCAAACAAAATTTGGCCGCGCTACGAAAATTAGACCGCGAGTTATAAGCATTTTAACTTTTTCGACCCTCACCGTCAGGGTCTCCTGTCACCAAAAATTAACACTATCTCATAATAAATTACCAAACAAAATTTGGCCGCGCTACGAAAATTAGATTGCGAGTTATAAGCATTTTAAATTTTTCGATCATCACCATTGGGCGGGTCTCCAATCACCAAAAGCTACATTATCCTACCTTGTTTTATCTGAAGACGATTCTTTTCTATACACATTCTATCAGGAATTTTTATTATTGAAACTATAGATTTATAGTAACTGAAATAAGAAATATAAGTTTGAGACTTGATATCTTCTAAATATCTGAAAAATACCGCGTCAATGTCTGCCGAAGTCTACCGAAGGATACCATGCCGAAGTCTGCCGAACTGAAACGAGGGTTAGCCGAGTGTTAGGTTTTTTTTCGTTACGAGATTTCTACATTCGGTCGCCGCGCTCAAAGCCCGCGATAAAAGCTATGCAGTAGCTTAAAAATACATGGAATCAATACCTGAATAAATATATTATTTTAAATTTGTTTCATCGTTCAAATATTTAAAACATTTCACGATTTTGTAAAAATATTATTTTGAATTTTAAAATGGGTTTTTTTTTCGGATTGTTGATTTTGCAGTTTTTACATAGTAACTATTTTCGGCAATTTAATATATTTTTAGAACTTATATTTAAGCACATGTACAGTTATTTTAACTGTAAGTGTAAGTATCAGCGATTTAAAAAATATATCAATAGTTAAAATGCCTGTTGATAAAAAACGATGCATTTACACATTTAAAATAATCTAAAAATTTCAATTTAAATAATAAAGCAGAATATTCTAATTTTGTGTAACGTATTTTAATTTATTTCATTATGTGAAGAATATCTGCTTATTTATATAACTAATAATAAATAATAATAAATAAATTTTAAAATTAGCGCAATATTATGGTCTATAAAAGCTCCACGTGACTTTTTTAATTTTTTTTTAAATTATTATTATTTACTTATTTTATTATTTACTTTTCATTAAATATAAAATCATGCAATAATTCACAGTTAAAATTGTATTTATATAATTAGACTGCATTATATAAGCATACTAAACCGGGAGGGAAAATTAATTTCTAAAAATTAAAATCTAAGTAGATACTTATTCTTATTAGAAATAAAGAATTCCAGGCTATAAAAAAATCTTATTAAAAATACAAAAGCTTATTTCTATAAACCATGAAATATGTAAAGTATTTGGATAACTAAGCAGAATGAAAATAATATGTTTGCTCACGTGATTTTTTTCTCGGTTTAAAATATTAGACATTCATTAACATAACTGTAAACAATTTTAAATAGCAGCAAAAAGTACTTATGACGTTTTCTTTTTTCAACTTTCTATTATATATTTAAACATGCAAAATTTCGTATTTAAAAAGGCACTTACAAGTTTCAAAAAGTAAATATAATTTATATTTTTCGTAAATTTCAATTATTTTACATATAGCTTTAATTGCAGTTCGAAAATAATAACAATATTTTTTAATTTTTGTAAATTTTAAGTATAAAGTTTCTAAATATTACTAAAAATGTCATAAAAATATGCGACATAATTGTACAAATAAATATTTAATGTTTAAAATTTTTTTTAAAATTATGTCAAATTTACCGAAAAATTACCATTTTCATAAAAATTGCTTCAAGTTATTAAATATAAATGGATTTTATGAATCCCATAATAACTATAATAATGTTATGCAGAACTAAAATGTTTTAGTGACAATAACATAAATATTTTGTTATAAACAGAAAAGCAACGCCGAAAATTCTTTAAAAAAGATATTCATAAATCAAAACTGTGTAACATCATATTTAATAATATAAGCATATACAGGTTAACATAAACTTTTCAATAAATCAAAATACGAATTAGACTAATGGCACTAACTACATATTTAAAACAGTTTAAAAATTCTTCGGTAATTTAACTTTTATTTATTGAGTTATGTTAATTTTTCCAATATAGTTTGAGAAAAAAGTAACTTAAAAAAAATAATAACTTTGTTTAATAAAGTTAAACATTAACAAGCTCCGGGATCATAATGTTCACCCGCTTTTTTTTATGAAACAATGAGATTTTGAACTGAAACTTTAATCGAAATCGAGATTTGCAAGGCATACGTAATATCTTAAATATTTTAAAAATTTACAGAATATAATGAATTTTCTTATAAAAATTATCTGGCGTTATGCAACTCTACAGCCTAATATGTTTCAAGTAATAAGGGGTAAAGAGGTTCATGTTAGAATTAATAAGCTGTTTGCGACTTTAGGTGAAAAAAAAAATAAATAAATAAAAAACACTTTATTTTCTATTTCTTTTAAACAAAATAACATTTTAAAACCATTTTTAATTTTTATTAAAACAAAATTAATCTTTCAAGCTTTATTACCTTAACCAAAATTGCGCTATATTGAATATATTATGTACTGGGAATCATCTCCATTAAAGTATTTCTAACATTAAAAAAGATCATTTTTATGTTCTTCACATTTAACAAAACTGGAAAACTTAAACAATGCTTTCCGGGTTATAGATTATAGATAAAAACGATCTATTTTAAATTAACAACTTTTCAAAAGTTTCCTTCATGTAGTATGATATTTAAAGCACTAACAATACTAAAAACATTTTTATATGAAATATAAGAAATATGTGTTTAAATAAAGTTTTGAAATTCATTGACGACATGTATTAGCAGCAGGCTAGAAATTAACAGCGAAGAAATGGTCAAAGACTGCGTTACCTCTTAAAGTTTGATAACTTAGGTGATTTAAGTGAATATTTCCTTTACATGTCTATTACATTTGCGTTTATTAAAGATGTTTTACAATATTATATATTTATTAATGAAATTTTAATTTCTTTATAAAAAATGAGTCCAAAAACAACGCTATTTATATTGTTTTATAAATATCAGTTGTTTTGGAACTTTTATAAGTGATCATGAAATAATATTTTGTAATTAAGTTATACGGGGTAGAAATTTTTTCCATCGGGATTGAAAATTATTTTTAAAAACTTTTTAAAAAGTCAGTAAATTTTGACACAGTTTTTAAGAAAATTGCATTTGAAAGGACATTTTAGTTTCTATTGATAGTTTAAAAACTGTGCGATGTTTAAAAGTTAAGGAAATTACTGTAAAACCAGAATTTATTGGTAAGGCGTTGTTACCACCAATTATGACATCATCTTTACTCACAGATATGTTTTAGATTAATAATACTGAATGGCAGAGCCAACTGTCATACACCATGTTTACCACAAAATTACGGTGAAGTTAAAAAAAAAAAAAAAAAAAAAAAAACAGAAATGCGAAAATGCGAAAATCAAAGTACAATAATATGAAAATGCTGGATATGGTCCTTAGTAATAAAGTGCAAGGTTTTTTCGAAATCTTTATCCAATTTTTAAAAAAATCTTCAAAAATGCCTTGTACAACTTATCAATCGAAGTAAATATAAAGTTGGAAAATTAAAATGTCATACCGGGGAAGAGTTGCGTATTATACGTAGTAATATGTCGACACAAACATTTTATCTGTGATAAATACACAAAGTTCAAAAATGAAAACAAAGATTTCAATCTGTTAAAAGTGTTCAAAAAATGTAATTAATTCAATCAAATCAGTCCGTGCTCTTAAAAACAAAAATCTCAATATTTAAAATGTTTAGAATTGAATTTTATTGTAAGCATCTGGGAGACAAACACTTCTTAACTTTAAGATTAATAGTGGGACAGTGTGATAGATAGCTTTCTGACGATCCTAAGAAATCCTACAGAAATTTTTTTGTACTGAGCATTAGACTTGGTATGATTCGAAAAGATTAAATTACCAGTCGCTAAATCATTATTATAACTAACCAACATGAGAATATTATACATCAAGTAAGACAATATTTTAGCAAAGAAAAAAAATTCAATTAAAAAAATCAATATATATTACTTAATATTATCACCTCAATTAAAATGAATAATTAAAATGATATATATCATTTAATTTCTTGGTTAATTAAAGGTAATATACATAATAAAATAATAATAATAGTAAATACCTCAGTTATTTTTTTAAATCAATCTTAATTACACAAATTGAAAATATAATTAATACAATATATACATAAAAAAGGTAGTCCCGTCATAAAAATAAAGTAAACATTAAAGTTTTTTTATGCCAAACAATACATACAAAATAATATTTTAACATTTAAGCCCTATCATAAAAAGCAGACTAATAGTTTTAAACTATAAGATAACAATATGTAATTGTCAAAATAATAATCATAAATAAATAAATAAATAAATTGGCACATCAAATTTTATAACAGTGGCAAAAATTACAAAAAGTTATAGATATGCAGCATAGTATAAAGATGTGAGAAAATACTATAGAATTCTACATTCTAGCCACTAGGTTCAATTTAACAAATTTTCTGATAAATTGTATTGAAAAATATAATTTTTAAAAATTCTGGAATAAAATAAAAATAATGTTCATGTTTTCAGCTGTTCATATTAATTTTGCAATATTTTAATTTTCTCTTAAAATGTTTACAAATTATATTAAAATTTATGGTTAAAAAATCTTTTTTTTTTTTCAAGTAAAATTAATATCGTGCAAAAAATCATTGGGCACATTTAAAATCATCGCAATATTATTTTAAAGCTATGTTTATTCATATTTAAAATGTTTTAAAAGCTCTTGGAAATATTTTAACATTATTTGATTAAATTTTAATATTTGAAATACAAATAATGAGAAATAATTCAATTTTCCTCGAAGGAAAAGTTGAAAAACCATTAGCTCAATTTAATTATTTTCCATAAATATATTTTGTACTAGATGAGTTTTCCAAAAAAAAAAAAAAAAAAAAAAAAAAAAAAGAAAAGAAAAGAAAAAAGAAAAGAAAAGAAAAGAAAAGAAAAGAAAAAAAGAAAAAAAAAACATGTTTTGTGATATTATTTTCGACGCACTCGAATATTTTTACTGATTTGAATATTAAATTATTAAAGCGTTTTCAATGCGACTATAAGAAATCAATTGTATAAATTTGTTTCGTGCTATAATTTTAAAATATTATTTTCAGAACAGTATATGAAAAAAATATTTATCGCACTTTCTCATTTTTTGTTATTGGTATAAAAGTATTTTTTGTATGATTCTAAATAGCTATTGTAGCATGAAATGTTTTTGAAATAAATGTATTACTTAACCTACAAATAAATCACTATGTTTTACCTTAATTAATTTTAATTTTACGTAGTTTATTTTTCTGATACACAGTTGGCTCTCGTTAATTCGAAATCATATAAATAAAATCTTTGCTTATTTCGAATTAAACATGAAATTCCGAAATTTTCAATGGCAGAATAACGTTTAAGAGTTTGATTTATTCAAACTAATTTTCTCTTGACTTCGTTTAATTCGAACTATCTGGAATTCCGATTTTTCCCTTACTTTCTCACGGATTTCAGATCCTCGAAATAGCTTTCTTTCTTTTATTTTTGTCAGAATTGTTCTAAACTATTATACGTATAATCCCATTCATTTGATATCCGCTTTCTTAATACTCCGTCTGTACATCAGTAACACCTCCACCACTGTTTCCATTGTGCTGAATCCTAATCCCATAATTATTACATGTATTTATATATGCACTTTCCAACAAAGTTGAAAAGTGCTTATGCATTGTGTTTGTCTGGCCGTCTGGCGCGCTCTAATTCGTGTAAATAGACTCGGATTGCCCTGAAATTTTTTAACCTTATAGACATTTACCCTAGCACAAACCCTATTGAAAATGAAGTTTTTACTATGATAAGTTTATTTACAGGGAAAGTCAAAATTTTTCCATTACATAACGGCCCATGGGGGGAAAATCGTTTCAAAGGGAATTTAAAAATGTTACATCCTGTCAAACATATTAAAATTAATATGCATCTAAGAGGTGCACTAAAATATGCGTTCTATAAAATATGCGGTGAAAATATAGCTATCATTCATTTACAGGGCCACAAAAAGAATTCTATTACATAATGGTAAAGGAGGGAAGGGTGTGAGACATATTTTCAATATATATAAATATTTTTCATGTATAATAAAATTGATATGTATCATTGAGTCTTAATATAAGTTAAACGATACTGTCTTGCATAACATGAAAACATAGTATTTACAGGGACACACAAAAGATTTCAAATAGGATATTCTTTCCGAAGTACTGTATATGTATCCGGTGATGGCTGATGGATGGACAAAATGCATTTTAATTATGATAAGCGCGTTTAAGTTTCATCAAACCTAAGTGCATTATAGGATGTGTATAAATGCTATAGTTGATATACAGAGCTACCAAAAAGAGTTCGCTAACGTTACTGAACATGAGCGTAAATTACTTAAAGGTGGTTGTTAAATAGGTTATGCATTTTTACACTGAACTGCATTCAGTTTACTAAGAAACGTTTGCAGAATATAAATAAAATGCTATACAGGGCCCTGTATAGCATTTTAGTAAGCATTTTAGCATTTTAGAAAGAATTGGGTGTATGGACGTCTATGAATGATAATTTTTTAGAATTTGATTTCAGTTGTTTTAAGAGTGCTTTAGTTTCAAATAAATTTTAGCTTAAGGCTGTCGTGTATTAAAGGTACAAGGTAAACCACAGGCCTGAAGAAATGTATTCTAGTATGTTTCCATCTATTAGTATAAATTGCTGAAAAAGAAATTTCAAGCTCTGAGGCGCTTTCTTACTCAACTAAATTTTCCCATTATATAGTATTTTTATCGATTGACTGATCAAATACAAGGCTTTACATATATATTGGAATATATAGTTGGCTATATTTGGCTATATACCCTTATTTCCCTAAGTATCGAAGTTTTGTTAAAGATTTTCTGAAGTGTTGGAAAGTGCTTCATAATCTATGCTTTATGTATGATTTTTCTTACTTGTTTAATATCAAATGATATTTTGATGATAACAGGCGAAATAAATTTTAAAAATACTATAATATTAAATCCCCTGTAATAGCACCGCTTTAAACATGTTATTCTCTCATACTTTCCATAAATCGAATATTTTTTGTGTCCCGACGAGTTTGAATTAACGAGAGCCAACTGTATATTCTAATTTGAGTATTATATAATAAACGGGCAATATAGAATATTGCAATCGAGGTTAACGAATAAGACAGGTTACCGCGTCCCATTGTAAGTTATTTTTTTTTTTTTTCAAGACTGCTCGAGTCACGTGATGCTGGAATGCACTAATGCAGGATTACGAAAAGAGTATCACGTCATTCAAGCGGTCCGTAATGACATGAGATGCACCCGAGAGATGTACTGCAGTAGTCTGTCATTTTCCTTAGCCTCTGTAAAGGGTTTTGTCTTACACAATAATTAAGAAATAAAACTGTTTTTGAAATTGCAAAAGTTTTAAATCGATCAAAGCGAGGTATATATCAAGTACTCTTTAGAAATGATAATTTTAAGCGGAAACCAAGATGTGGATGATCACGTATGACGACTGATCAGACTGATAGGAGAATACGGAAATTGGTATCTAGAGAAAACATGTCCCATACGACAAATTAAAAATAGTCTCAGTGTACAGGTGTCCAAAGACACCTGTACACCTGCTATTAAGGAGTGAGATTACATCATACTAAAGAAAATGGCTCAAAAACCGTCTCTGAAACTACATCATAAACAGGCAAGAATGAACTGGGCTAAAAATTACATGTTCTACGGGGACAAATAACTGACTGTTTTGATCAGCGATGAGAAAAATTTTAACTTAGATGGCTTTGATGGTTAGAACGCGTATTGGCATGGTTTGCGAAAGGAACCAAGGGTATTTTTCAGCAGGCAGCAAGGCGGTAAATCTGTTATGGTTTGTAGGGAATTCGGACGCAATGGCCAGACATCTCTGGCTTTTTTAAAAAGAAGACAAGATTAAAAAAAGTATGAAGTAATGCTAAACAAATATTTGCTTTCATTCGGGGGTATTTTGAGAGGTCCTGAATGGGGTTTTCAGCAAGACACTGTCTCAATCCACGTATCACATTCTACAAAACTTTAATTTCCCAGAAAAAAGTTAAAGTTCTAGACTGTCAAGTTTTAAGTCCAGATTTAAACCCGATTGAAAATATCTGGGGTATTTCAACCTGTAGCTTTACGGCAATGGAAAACAGTACGACTCTACTGAATAACTTCAAGAGGCCATCAATGAAGCATGGTCTCTTTGCCACCAGAATCTCTACAAAAACTAATAGTTTCGATGAACGCACGTTTATTTGAACTGATCCAAAATCATGGAAAAATAATTTGTAAGTAAAAATTCTGTAAAAATTATAGATCTTGTTGTTTTTGACAATGTACATAAACAAAAAACTCAGACAGATTTTTTAAATATATTAGTATATTTTTTTTAGAATTATGTAATTTATTTTCTTCTATTTTTGATATCATTTATTTGCATATTTATTTGCATAATTGCATATTTGCATTTTGATATAATTTATTCATTAATGTTGCAAAGACTGCAAATAAAAAAGAAAATGTTATTCATTCTAACTTTTTATTATTCTTTGAATCGACATTTCATGCTTGTGCTTAAACTTTTGAGATAGACCTTAAAATGCCTTTTATAAAAGAAATTAATATATGAAAATTACAATCTCTCCTATTGCTATACAGGAACATTATTATAATTGCAACGATCGCTTTTTTTGCATTATCAAAATGCTTTTATGAATAACACAGCATTGCAATTTTGGTTCTTTAATGCAGTAAGTACGCCCGTCTCTTAAATCTTAATGCATCCCTGAAAACACTTAACATTAAATTTCATATTTACGATAAAAATAAATTACCGAGTGTGGTTTTTCTATGATTTAAATTGGTTTTCATCTAATTTAATACTCAGATATGTAATTTTTACATTCTGTCTGATTTCAGAATATTTCCACACAATAAAAAAAATTAATTCGTACATTTTCAGTTATTCAATGTAATTTAACAAAACTCCAATTTCATATTAAAGTGATAATAAATTTTATTTAACACTATTTCAATATCCTTTTAATTAATAAATCAAATTCCGTGCAATATATAATCGGACAAACCTAACATTATCGCAGTATTCTTTTAAAGATAGATATGTGTGCTAATAGTTACAAAATTTTAAAAGCACTGTCAAATATTGTTTAAGATAATTTAATATAACTTGAATATTCGATTTGAATTTCTAATAAAAATATTCAGAAATAATTTAAATTTTCTTAGTTGGAAGACGAAATCTGCTTGGGCTCAATTTATTTATTTTCGTTAAAAGCGTTTCCGAGTTAAATTGTTTTGTTTAATAATATTAATTTTGACACACTATAATGTGTTTTTTTTTTTAAAAACTAAGCAGTTTAATAGTTTTAAACATGGCTATAAGAGATCTAGACCATTAAAGTTTCGTCAACTGTAAAAAATCCTCTTAAAAGTCATTTTGAATAGAACATATAAAAAAATCTTCTTAAAAAATATGTTTAATATAACACATAAAAAAACTTTATTGAAAGATATTATAAATATTTAATATTATCTAATCTTTATAGTATTAAACTAGTTTTTATTGTCATATATATCACGATATTAATTGAAAATAAATTGTTTAATTAATATAAATGCAAATAACAGGGCACTCTCTATATGTACTCTCTTTTTCTAAATTCAATTTGTTTTTAGTATGTAAAGATGAAATTTGATATTAGATTTTTGATTAAGTTCTTGTTATTACAGAATTGTAAAAATTATAGACAAAGATATGTAAGAAAGTATGAGTATTGTACTTTGTGCCAATATATTAATAGATAAAAACAACATTAGAAAAAAAAAGGGAGTAGCTGCCAACTTTTACACTATTTTGCAACCACTAAAATTTTTAGAAAATTTTGCCTTGATTAATCTTGAAATTTTCACGATTAAATACAACAATATTTACCATAAAGTTTTATTGTTTTGAAGAAAGCGCAAAAGTTGGTAGCTATGGGAGTGTGTTGTGCTTTTTTCTTACATTGTTTTTATCTCTTAACAAAGATGTATTTTCGATAACAATGCACCATATACATTTTTTTAACCTAATTATAAAGTAATAACTTAACCCTTTGTGAATTAGTACCTAACATTCCAAAAATATTTAGTCACAGGTTTGAATATGTCATTTTAAGCATATAAAAAGTAATTTTAAAATATTAACACCGAAAAAAAAAATACCGCATACACTCATGTATAAGTCAAGAAATATCTGACAATTTTTTGCAAGCAAATTGGGGAGGGGGGGGGGGTCGACTTATACAAGAGGCATTAAAAAAAAAAAAAACTTTCGAATATATGCAAAATTCGGCTTTTTATGTGTATGCATAATAAAGTAATATATAAAGTATACAAATACCAAAACATTGTCATTATTTTTTTTAATGATTTCTTTTAACACATTCGCTGCCGATCACTCACCAGCAACGTTAAGGGGGCATTCACACGCCAGCGCGTGATGTGGGGTTCTGTCTCAATAGCCAGTCACACTCTGGTGCGAGAAAATCTTCACTGATTCTTTGTTATAAAAAGTAAATCGGCTTCTGGAAAAAAACACTTCTGCAGTGCGGCATTATCTATAATAACATCATCACAGTTAATTTATTTACTACTTTTTCGCTTTGCTGAGTGCAATCTTTTGCTTGATTTTGTGCAAACATGAAGTAAATAGCTAGTGGGTAGACTTTTATATAAGTTTTGCAGAATTTGCATTTAGAAGTTAGGGAGTCGACTTATACACGAGTATATACGGTATTGTCTAAAAAGTATTTTTTCACTTTGCAGTAAACTGTATGCTTCCCGTATATAGTACCAACTTTCTAATACAAAAATATAAAGCGTACAAACTTATTTTTTATAGATACTATATTTCTGGACGTCTCCAGCCTTTTTGATTGCCCAAAATATATGGAATTCATTTTAGCGGTAACGAGAAATTCTCAAATGATAAATAACAGTTTTGAATTAAAAAAAAAACACTCAGTTTTGTTGTCTTTTGAGAATTTTATGGACAATTTATATTATCTGTTATGTTGAAAGAAAGCAGAAATACATAAATTAGTTTTTAAAAACCAACCTGTATAGATAACATTGACTTTAGCGTATATTGCTAATGAGCAATGCAGTGATAAAAAGAATTAATATAGGTATGAAGTCTTTTTATCGTTAGACTGTTTCGGGTGAAATACCGCCAAATGTTTTTAGCTATTAAAACATTGTAAGATGTCCTGGGGGTAATAATATGAACTGCTAATATTACGCGTAATTATGAACAGAGCCCGATTAAGGTTGTAGAAGACCTAGGCCTGGCACTTTTTCGGGGCCCTTTCAATCTAAAATAGCAGCTAGATTCCTTTTCCCAATTCCCCTGGGGATTATCATGAGATTATCATACAGTTACCAAGTTAACCAAAGTAATTTTTGGTTTTTGAAAAAATAATAGCAATATTAAAAAAAAAAATCTAAATCATTTTATTAAATTTAGGCCCTACGCGACGGCCTAATTGGCCAGTGCGTTTGTCGGGCCCTGATTATGAAGGAATCTTGGCAATGGCATGTACGGGTTCTGAGAAGAAGTTCTCTCAATCATCTGAATTACCGCTAAAAGTTCATTTGTTCCATTTGTAAGCGTTATTGCTGGAAGAAGCATTTGAGAATTTGAGAATCAATGCCTTATGTAAAATTTGCGAAATAAGTTCTGTGATTAGAAAACTATATATTTATTAATTATTTGTTTATTACATAAATCATCTGAGAATTTGAGAATAAGAAATAATTTGTTTATTACACAAATTTGTAGTGCATTTTATACAATTTCAAAATATTGTGAGAAATTTTGGATTTGTGTGTGGCGTAGTTTGTAGTTTAAAGTATAAAGCACAATGAGTGTACCGAAGTAATATCGCCACCACTCGCGCTGTTATTCCGATTGATTATTTTTAGTGATGGAACTACGTACGAAGAAGGTTTGCTTTTTATTTTAAGCATGAATGGGAATTATTGTCATTATTGAAAAACGAAAGTCGGATAAGAGGTGTTTGTATGTTCAAAGTGCTGCTAAGTTTTTTCCTGTGAGAAAAATAAAATGTCAAGTGACTATTACGGCATTTTGATACCTCAATTAAAGGTAAGTAGGAGAAATTTATCAATTTCTAGTGCTGTAAGGTTTGTATCTTTAAAATTTACTCACGTAGGTCGGTAATAATGTCAAATAACATTAGAATAGATCAAGAAATCACGCCATTACATTTTATGAATACGTATCTACTAAATATTCTTTCTTGTATACATAGTCCTTAATTTGTAGTATGAAATTCTATCTTTGTTTAAATTAAAAATCTAAAACTGAACTGTGCAAATTGGTAGAACCTTAACTTGATGTTATTATTCCAAGACACCTTAAATGAGTTGCAACCAGTATGGATTTCATGAAAAAAAGGCTAATGACTATGAAACGGTAACAATTAAATATTTAAAAAACTAAATAAAGAATACTTCCCAGTTAAACTGATGGCATTGAGCTCACATGCTACAAATACTAATTGTACCTTAAAGCCTTATATTTTCAAGGGTTAATTCCATTCGAAAAAAAATTAAAAAGGGGAAACAGCTCTCCCCTTTCCTCTTTTTTTATACTTAATCATTGAACCTCCTATACGATCAAAGACATGCTTTATAATATAAAAAATCTATATCCAAAATTCAGAGCAAATGAGATAATTCTTAATAAAAACCCATTTAGCATTTATATAATTTAAGAGGAGTTATCCCCCTCTTTTATACTTAACCATTAAACTTCCAAAACTATTCAGAGATTTGAACGAAATATGAAAATTCTGCTTGAAAAACCCATTTATATAAATTAAGTGGGGGGCATTAGAACCTCTGTTCCCCCTATTTATACTTATTCAATGAACACCTAATAACAGTCACGGAATCGCCTCACCAGAATTATCCTAATCTAAATTTTGAACGAAAACTTAATTCTGCATGAAAATCCCATTTATATCAACTAAGGGAAGGGGCATGAGCCCCCCGTTTCCCCTCTTATATATATCGAATGAACTCCAAAAACTAATCAGGGAAGCGCCTTGTCAGGATATACCTACATACAAAATTTCAAGTGGATCGGATATTTTTATCATGAGTTATCGCGTTACGCACGAACGAACATGCATACTGAACGGGCGGGCACATAAGCTCTCAGGCTATGATAGCCTGTGAGCTAAAAACTAAAAAATGTAAAAAAACTAAAAAGAAAGATTGAAATAATTAAAAAAATACATGCTTTTATCAATTAGCATTTATATTACATAATAAAAGAGGTTATACAAGAAGCTTTAGTTTAGCTCTTGAATATCAATATTAACCAATATATAAAGAAACATTTATTTCTGATCATGTTCATCATCAATATCTTATTACACAAATCTATACATTTTAAACGGAGTCTCTGAAAAATTTGTTATTTAATTATGTTTCTTGAACTTAAAACCCATTAAAGAAATTCAGAATATTTCAAAAGCTTTTTCATTTTTACTTTTAAAAGCTTTTTAGCATTCTTCAATTATTTAACTTAATAAAATCAGACTAATTCAATTTGAGATTGGGACGGAAGTATGAATAATAGAACAATGATCCTATCGCCACTCGCAATTACAGAAGAGCAGAATTTTTTAAAATGTAGATTACAGAGGAATTAAAAAGCAATTTGTGGCAATGGCTGAAATGGGACTTTGTTAAAATATTAAAAGAAAGATAGGAGATAATTGAATCACGTAAATTCTAAAAATTGTGCAATTTAGAATTTAATCAGTGAAATGAAAGTATAATCCTTTGTCTTTCATTTTTAAAAAGTTGGTATGGAATTAATGTTACTTTAAATGTGTACAATGTGGAATCGCAATTTACTTATTAGTTAACCAAGAAAATGCGTTAATATAACCAAATTCTGATAACGAAAGCGTATTCCACCGATATTTGCATGGGTTATTTAAGACAAATATTTTTATACTATTATTTTAACACAATCAAACTGGTTGGTAAAGTTATCATACGAATTGAATATTTATATATATACTCCAAAATTCATATATATATACTATTGAATATTTATATGTATATATATATATATACTCTACATAAATTGTTATATGGAATTCCTTTTCCAGCACTTTAATCTGCTGAGCTGCCTAAATGACAGACCAGATATTATGACCAAAAAGGTTGTATGAGCGAGGGGTGCTTGCTGGTTGTCGACACGTTGGCTTGAACAATGGGGCATTGGTTTTGTGGGCGGAAGGGTCTGCGATCGATTCCCAGTCTGGGCAACTTTTCGCTCATTTGGAAATATTCAATTCGTATAAACATTTTTGTTTAAATGTAATGACAGTAGTTTTACTAAAATACTGATAAAATTTTGCTCTTGTAATATGAGAAAAAACATTTATTTATTCATTTATACTTACTGAAAATTTATTAAAACCACAAAGGAAAATATAAAGTAATTTTGGATGTTACTCAGATCTGTTTCAATACCTGTTCTTGGAGAGACACGATGAAATAAAATCTTTTTTCTCGATATTACCCATTAATACTTTCTGAAAAATGCAGCATAGCAGTGCATCCTTTGAGTGGTTTACACCAAAAACACAATAGCAATAATTTATACCAGGGACTAATTGAATCTGAAATTTAATAAAAATCCATGCTTTAGTTTTTAAGACAGAGCTACAGCGCAAATTGTACAAAATGCAGCGAGCAGCACCACCAATAGCATGATTTACATAAAAAAAAATTAGTACCAAATTATATCAAAGACTAACATAATCTGATTTATATATATATTTATATACCGGGTGGATCCAAAAGTCAGGACGAACCTTAAAAATGTGTAGTTCGAAAACGAATTATGATACAAAGATATGGTTTGCACCGAATGCAATGAACGGATGGAGAAGAAACCGTGTTTTGTGTAATAACGAAATAAAAATAGTTTTGTTGGTGACCAACTAATGGCACTATAGCGTTTTATTGTACCAAAAGATGATTTACAAATGGAAAAATGTTGACAACTTACAAGTCAGTTTAATTACAGCTAATTAGTACTACAGTAAATGTTTTCAATGTGCTGTCCATCATTAATAAGTGCAGCTCTGAGACTAGGCACTACCCCATTCACAACATTTAGTAGCATTTCTTGCGTTATGGCAGACACATTTTGGCGGATGGCATCTTTCAGTGCTGCTAGTGATGCCGTTGGCCGTTGGTCACCAACAGAACCATATATTTTAATTGCCACACAAAACCCGGTAACTTTTCCATCCGTTTAGTGCAAACCGTATCTTTGTATCTTGATTCATTTTTGAATTATTCATTTTTAAAGTTCGTCGAGGCTTTTGGATCACCCGGTATATATATATATGTATATATATATATATATATATATATATATATATATATATATATATATATATATATTATTATTATTATTATTATTATTATTATTATTATTATTATTAATTTAAAAATCCATGCTTTAGTTCTTGAGGAAATCTATTGAGGAAATTGTGAAAAATGTAGTTTAGCAATGTCATCTGTTGGACGCTATGCACCAAAACTAACACCTCCAGTTTGTATCAAGATCTAACAGAATCTAAAATTTTGGGAAATTCTGTGAGTTCTTGAATTAGTTCTTGAAATTAGTTCTTGAGATAGAACGCCCACAAATTTTTTGTCACATAAGACAGACAATGGCTATTTTCTAAAATCATCAAATCGTGTTAAGGGTTTTCTGAAACGTATAAATCTATCAAAAATCAGAAGTCGAAAATTTTTCCAAATCCAGTACTTTCTTCATGTAAGCATTGAAGAAAGTAAAGAATCGAACTAATAGAGGAATTCCTTTGTTCAAAATTGGTTAAAAATTACCTTAACTTACTATATCAGAAACACTACTTTCCACTTTTGTTAGAAATTCCTTAGAGATAGAATTATTTTCAGAGAATCTATTAATTAATTGCATTGTGTATGTTTTATTCTTAACAGATAATTAGAAAAGTCCAAATAAGTTTTCATACTCAGATAAAAGAATGAAGGCAATAAGAAATAATTAAAAAAATAATAATGATTGGTTTAATTGCATCGAATTATCATAATGAGAAACAAGTTTTATTGTGATGTGTATCTGTCTACATTATTTTTGAAAGTTTGTATGCAACATTTATTAATTACTTTTTTTTTCTCAGATAAATATTACTACACACCTGTATTAATTTATCTCATAGACGACCGATGGTATTTTTGGGTGCTAATTGCATTTGTGATGGGCGACTATTATAATTTTCCTTGCAAATATTGCGAAAAAAAATGTTAATTGTGATATTATATTAGAAAATTACATGGAAGATTGTTTTATTAAATTACTAGTAGGCGAAAATAATAAAAGAAAGTTTCCGCTGTATCATTCTTGTATATATATATATATATATATATATATATATAAAACTGGTGTTGCAAAGGTTTATTATAATAATGTTAAATTGTTCTTGAAAATATTTTAAACATCGCAAAATACTTAGTTTGTCAGATTTTAAATATTATGAATAATATTTTGTGAAGCTCGCCTCTGTCAAAACATACACTTTAGAATTTGTTCCCGGCTAATATTACATAACAAATTAAAAAATTCAGCAATAAATAATAAACAAGTAAATAATATTCTATTGTTAAAAGTTAGCAGACATATATTCGGACTACGTGCTTAAACACTGAAATAATCACAAAAAAGACCGCTATAACTGAAATATAAGTTTGGTTTTTAGCGAAATCTTTGATGGAATTTTTTGACTATTTTGAATAGATAAATGATATTTTTTGCATATAAAAGTGGTTTTTGATGTTATTAAAGGGCAATTAAAAATATGTCATATGTAGAAAAATCCTCTGAAGTTCAATAAAAATAAATAAATAAATAAATAAATGTAAAAGAAGATCATTTTAAAACAATTTTTCCTTATACTCAACATGTCCCATACACTGTCAGAAAACCTAGTTTTGTACACTATATTACTCCTTTTTCTTAATCCTTTGACTACGAGCGCTCAGTATACGTGTTATTTTAGGTGCTCAGAATTCTTTATTATTCTTACTGTTATTTTGTATAGTAAAATTTACCTTACTTAACAGAGTATATTCACGATTTTCAACTATAGAAAATTTTCTGTTTTGAAAGACTGCAATTAAAAAAATAAAAATTAAGCAAAGCATTCTTGTTGTAAATGGGTAAAGAAATAATTTCCATACTCTTACAAAGCATGTTTCATCCGTGAATTATTCTCGAAAGTTTGATATTGTGGGTTAAATAATGTGGGTAATTCTGTTCATTTCTAGTACGCATGCGTATTGGCTCTATTAATAGTAAAATTCGAATTTCTTTTTTAAATGAAAAACTAAAATTTCTATAAATATATATTTCTAATTTACTTAAAAACAAGCAAAAAAGTTTTCCTATGGAAAAAAAAATAAATAATTTTGCAATTCATTTAAAAATACTCACAGTTTATTTTTTTTTAACTATAAATAAAATTCGTTTTTAAAAATTATACTAAATAAATACATTTAAAATACCGTATTTTCGGGTGTATAGCCCGCACCCTGTGTATAGCCCGCACTCCTAAATCGAGCAGTGCAGTAAAAAAAGTTCGTGTATAAGCCGCGAAGATGCATCGGTGTATAGTCCGCGGGCTATACACCATTTACGAAAGTATATTTCGATCAGGGATCGAAATTAGAAACCATTAAAGTATATACGCGCGTATAAGTCGAGAAATTTTAGACAAAAAAAGAATTTAAAAGTGGGGAGAGGGGGTCGACTTATACGCGAGACCTTAAAAAAAATCTATGAATAAAATATCGAAAAATAGTTTGCAAGCGAATCGGTGCTGCAGCACCCCTTTGTGTCTGTAGAGTACAAAATCCGAAATCGGGAACATTTCCTACATTGACAATTCAGAGTTTAAGATCATTTTTAGTTTATTTCTCAAAAATAATAATAATAATAATAATAATAATAATAATCTACCCTGCCCTGTTGCAAAGAACAAAAAAAAAGTATGTGATTTATGTCATTTCGGAACAATTCAGAGGAGTCATTCTTTTTCGGAACGATTCCGAGAAATCCTATTTTCAGAGTTGTTTCATTACGGAACGAGTCAGAGGAATTGCTCCTTTTCGGAACGAGTCCGAGGAATCGAACCTTTTCGGAGTTGTTTCATTTCGGAACGAGTCCGAGGAATCGAACCTTTTCGGAGTTGTTTCATTTCGGAACGAGACGAGGATTCTGTCCTTTTCGAAGTTTCAGACCAATTCCGAAGATTCGAACATTTCCAAAAGGACCAATTCCGCGATTTCGTTCCTTTTCGGAATCGTTCCGAAAAGGACGGATTCTTTTTTACAGACTGGAATCGTTCCTTTTGAATCGTTCCTTTTGAATCGTTCCTCAACAAATGACACATCTCTACTAAAAAACTGATTACAGTTAACGTTAAAACAACTTATTCAGCAAAAAGTAAGTTTAAAATAATAAAGCCGACCCAGTGGCGTGGTTGGTAGCGGCAGCTGCTCTCACACCGCTGGTTCCCGGTTCGAACCCGGCTAGTGGCATGGGTGTCTGTGTTGTCCCTTTGATGTGTAATAAATGTATGTAATGGATTTTCTGTAATAATAAAGTGTTCCGTATTTGTTTCTGTGTATTCTGGATCAATCGAGGCGACAGCTGTTGTAGCTATAGGCCTCAAAGCACTGTCTGTTCAGTTCAAAGTTCAAAGTTAAAATAATAAAAGCCTTTACAAACATGAGAGAAAACACTATATTTCGCGGCATAGCGAAAAAAATTTACAAATTTAGATATTTTGAAATTTTTTGAGGTTTAAAAATTGTAGAAAAAAATATCACGATTTCCAATTAAAAAAAATCTTTGTATAGCCCGCACCGTGTATAAGCCGCAGAGGCTTTTTCGAAGGTTTTTCTCTTGTATAAGCCGCGGACTATGCACCCGAAAATACGGTACATATAATAACTAAAATGAAGATGTTAAGTGGAAACATTTAAAATAAATCTAATTAATCAAAATGAAAATGTTAAATGAAATAAAACAAGTTGGAAATTGCACGTGAACGTAGCAAACGAGGTGCGTTCGTACGATAACGAAGTTTTAAAAATATTCAGATCTTGCTGATATAGTAGAGCGTACTCCGTATACAGTATAGGTCGAAATCTTTACGTTTCTGTAAATATGCAGGAAGTAATTTTTATTACACATCAGCAACGTATATCTTATTCATAAAATGTGAAATAGTTGAATATAATTAAAACACGTACCAAACCATGTTTCCCCGTATAGCATTATATAGTGGAATACTTTTGTGTGGCCCTGTAATTTAATAATAAAAATTCTTTGCATCACAGATTGTACAGAATGCATATTTTAATATATATTTCATAGATTCATGCCAATTCTATTATGTTCGAATGAGTGTAACATCACTAAAATGCATTTGAAACTTTTTCCCCATTGACCGTAATGTAACGGAATCCTTTTGATTGTCCCTGTAATTGATCTATGCATCCGATTTTCATAACATTTGAAATGACTCGACAAAATTACGCAATAATTATATGTTTTAAATTTCAAACGATTAAAATGCATTTAAATTTTTTTTCTCTATTGGCCGTAATGTAACGGAATCCTTTTGAATGTTCCTGTAATTGATCTATCCATCCGATTTTCATAAAATTTGAAATGACTCGAGAAAATTATGTTATAATTATGTATTTTAAATTTCAAACGATTCGGTTGGGTAGTTTTTGCGTTGTTATATGCGGACAGACAGACAGACGGACAGACGGACAGACAGACGGATGGACGGACTGGGCGACAACAATAGGTGCTACGTATTTACATAATTACGAACGCACCTAAAAATGACTCAATAAAAAAGAAACTTTTTTTCGAATAAAAATTTATAATTCATATTTTACATCTAAAATAAAAATATAATATTTATGTTTTATACCTCAAAATGTATTTTAAAAGTATTTTTTATTCCTATTTTTGGCCAAAATTTATAGTCCAAGATCCGACACCACAAAAACCTATGTTGTCGGGCACAAGAAAAAAACATTTATTTTATGGAAGAATAGTAATAGAGGAATCTAATCATCCATGCCTGCCGGAAGTGAAGTCGTGCTTAAGCCAAAAACTAATACCACTAGTGGTTCTCTCGCAGGTCTATCATTGTGTTTTCCTGCCCCAGTTTTCCATGTTTATAAATACGACAAATATAATGTTAAACCTACGAGTAATTGGTGGTACTAATAGTGGTATTAATTGGCTTATGCATCATTTTACTTCGAGAAGACACGGATCATTAGATTCCCCTATAACTACTCTTCCATAAAAAAAAAAAAAAAGATTTTCCTTGTGCTCGATAACATTGGTTTTTGTGCTGTCGGCTCTTCAACTATTATGTTAAAGTGTTAAAACGCAAGCCACATTCTCATTAACGACAAAATCTTCCTGAAATTAATTTGAAATTCCCAGATTTCTAAAGGAATGAATGAAGTCATACTGCTCTGAAGAAAACACAAGAAAGAAAAATTCATGAGTCAGGCATAGATTATGAAGCACTTTCCAACACATTCAGAATAATGTAACAAAACTGCACCGTTTATAAAATTAAAATATTACGTTTCATTCCACCGTGTGGATAAGTATAACGGATTTCAAAACCGAATTTCAGTTATTCCCATCCGCAGTTGGAAAATTTTAACAGTTCTTTATATTATATAGAGATTTGCATCTATTAACAACGTGCATTCCAAAATTTAATTAGTTTGAGCGATACATATATTTCATTTGAAAATTCCCCTTCAGCAATTTCCTTTAATAATAAAAATGATATGCGAATACTTTTGTGCAGCCTTGTATGTGAGGTACAGAATTTATATAAAAGTAATATGCTAAAAACGAATTAAATTTAAAGGCTCATGCCGAATTTTAAAACGTATTTTCCAGCAATTATTACGCAAAGACAGTACTGTTACCATTTCTTTTTTGTATGCCTGTAATTTAATAAAAAGTGGTATGAATGCTCTCTTTTAACATGATCTTACTAAAATTCAGTGATTTATATGTAAATTTTAATGCATTTGCAATAGTCAGATGTCATTAAAATACTTACCAAACATTTTTCCCCATATACGAACATATTGTAATCGAATTTCTTCGAGTGTCAAAGTAAATGAACGATTTGTCGTACATATTTTATATGCAGTAACAAACATGCTTTGGTGACTCTAAATAATCTTTATCAATTGCATGAAAATCCGGGAGGACGGACAGACGTATAAGCACTTTTCAGCTTTGTTAGAAAGTGCTAATAATAAAGCATCCCGAAAAAATAAGGTCACTTTAAGGTCTACCTATTTTCACAGATTAATTTCTGATTTTTTTTTTCAAGCAAATATAAGATTTGATACAGCAACTTATTGACAATGTATGCAAGAAAGAATATTTTAGGATATATGTATTCTTAAAAAGTAGTGGTGTGATTTTTTGATTAATACTATTTGGCGTTATTATCCGCCTATTTGAATAAAAACGCCATGCAAACAAAACTATACAATAAAATTTAATAATGTCATGTAAATAGTCCAATTCTAATAATACAAACTGTACAGTTTTAGAAATTTATAAATTGTTTTACTTACCGTTAATTAGATATCAGGATGCATTACTAGTCATTTGATATTTTATTCTTCTCACATGAAAAAATCAGCGGCATTTAGGACTTAAAAATTTATCTTTTTAATTTTCAACACGTACTTTATAGTCTCTTCTGCACAAAGTAAAAAATTAAGTTAAAATTGTATTTCTTTCACTGAAAAGAATCAATCAAGATAATAACATCCATGGATGGCGTTATTATCCTAGCAACCCAACAGTACCCAACATTATTCAAAATTATGAAAGTACATGAAATACATTACAAATTTTACAAATGCACGAAAATTTTCCTTATTAAATATATAGTCTTCATTATTGGCCACCATGGTGTTATTATCCCCAGCACACCTTTATTTAATTCAAACTGTTCAAATTCAAAAAAAAAAAAAAAATGTAACTGAAGGTTAAGAAACTTGACTCATAACAAAATGATACTTGGTCGAATCCAAAGTCGGAGCTTTTTTTATCCCTAATTTCTTCAATTTAAGTATATTTTACTTCTTTAACAGAGAAAAAAAACTAACATTCTTGAAATAAAGGAAATATTCCGGTAGCGCTGTAGAAAAAAGGTTTTCTAAGAGTGTATGCGTGTTTTGTAATCCGTGTGGGATCACCTGATTTCAGTACAGCAGAAACACTATTTATTTAATAGAGTATAATGCATGACTAGTAAACATTTCACGCAAATTGAACATGAATATTGCTTTTATTCACGCTCAAGCCAGACAGAAGTGGAAGAGCGTGAGCAGTATTATTTGTTCTTTTCTGAGTTTTATTGTGGAGTTTTCTTTATTTTTGCGATACAACTTGCAATATTTCGTCTTGTTTCTAAAAAATGCATCAAATAACGTACATTTACTCACTAAGAAATTGAATTTTCAATTACAAATCTTCTTTCACAGCAGAGAAAGTTGGATATTTATCGACAATACAATCTGAGTGTTGTAAAAAGAAAGGGAAAATATTTTTGGAAGTATTTCTTCTAGTTTTTATTCAACTGTTTTAATTTTACCTTCTTTGTCGTACGCAACAGAAAGTAATGCCGTGTGTATATTTGGAACAATTTGACCGATATATAATACAGAACCAGCCCAGTACTATTAACAAAATATTATAAAGTGTGTAATTTCGATGTTATTTACTAAAAAAAATATTTCTATCCCTAAACAACTATAATAAATAGAAATATGATAAATACTTTTTTATAGGAATATAATAAATATTTTTTTGCAAAATAAATTGCATAAAAATAAACAAAATAGTGCTAAAAATAAACTATATTGTTGTCATTGAATGCATCAGATAAATAAAAAGAAAAGTGCCCAGTTAAACTCATAGCAATGAGCTCACAGGCTATTCCCACCAATTATGCATTATATTCATTTTACAAAGGATAATGCCCCTCGAAAACGAAATTGAGGGGGATTCGATCCCGTTTTTTCCCTTTATATTTAATTAATTAAAATCCAAATTACATCAGGGAAGAAACTTAGCGGAAATAATCGGTATACATATTTTGAAACAAGTCGGATAATTCTGCATAAAAAACCCATTTATCTAAATTAAGTGTTGTGTTATCCTACAGTTGTAACGGTTGGGTGCTCATGCTGGGAATTAAATGCAGACATACTCAGGAATTAAGATAAAAACATAGTTTATTAAAAACGATAAGGGCTCAAGGGGGTGGAGCAAGTCTGTAAATTTCACAACTGAGAATACTATTAAAAGATTAAACTCATAATCACAGCTCCGGAACTAACTCAATCAGGGCACCTCAGATTACTTCTCACTATCTTTCGGCTAAGCTGCTAGATAAAATCTAATTAGACAGCCCGTGGCTGTGTTTATTTCTTTATTTAACGTCGAGATAATCAACACAATTACTATTAAATTTCTTACCACCGGCCAACTTCTCTAGTCGAATTCTCAAACTCCTTATCAATTCACTGGAGGCTCGATGCTACTTGATACTACTCTCTCTCTGGATCAACCAACGCAGCTAGACACAATCTGCTAGACACCAGCGGGAAATCGCCGCTAGAAACACACTCGCTGACTAATATCGCTTGAGACACTCTGCTGGCTATCGCCAGAGACACTACACACACACACACACTCAAACTCCAAGCTTTTATATGCTGCAAACGGAGATACTTCAAATTTACATATTACTACTAACCGCGAGCCATAACTGTAGAATCCGAAAGAGACACACACACTCTAGAAAATTAAAGTAAAAGAGAGGATAGATGTCGCTTTTACGCTTACACATGTTAAATTATTGACGTCATGATCTCAGAAATACTAGAGTGCCTTTATGACAAAGGTCACTCCCTCACACAGTCCCCTTCTTTTATACTTGACAATGAACACCCAAAACCTAATCAGTTAAGTGCCTTATCCAAATGAATCTAAAAAGTTATTTTAAGCAAATTGGATATTTCTGTCAAGAGTTATCGAGTTAACTAGATACATATACATATGCGCACGTACATACAGAAACTGCGGGCACATTAATTTTCAAGCTTTGATAGCCTGTGAGTTAAAGAGTTGAACAAAGGCTCATTTTGGGTAAATACATGGAACATTAAGAATAATGAAGTATTTATTGACTTTTACCATACAGGATATAAAATGTATTGAGACTTTTCAGGCAATTATAGAGTAGATTTTCGGGTGGCGTATGGTGACCGCTCGTATAAATACCTTTTCAGGAGAAAGCATTTAAGTTATGCTGTAAATTCCAAGAAGTGTTTGCAATAAGACAGGTCCGCACAAGTAATGAAAACACCAGTAATGTCTCTTCGAAGTTCTTTATTATGATATGCAGGAATGAGCGGAGACTTATACTCCTCAGGGAGTGACCCCTTGGAAACACAATTATGAAGGCTACATGAGGCAATAGGTCCTTACTGGACAGTAGTTAAAATCCAAGTCCCGTTACAATCAGTACAGATGTTGATTAGCGATTTGGCTTGCGGTTTTCGCCAAAACTCTTTGTATAATTGCCGACCTTGGCGATAATTATGCAGAGAGAGACAGAACACATTGTTAAGTATACAGCCAATTGATAACCTGTAAATTATGGGAGCAGGCACAAAAGGGTTAATAGATTAAATTCGTGAGAACTGCATCATCTCTCAACGGACGATGCGAAACCATCTGCTTACATTTACATATTATGCTCTAAATCAAAGAGACGCACCCACGAAATACTTTGCAAGACAAAATGTTTATGAAGAGAACAGAAATCGTTAGCAACTGTACAAAGATTAGATTTTATTTTAGTTATTGAAATCGCAAAGATAATTTTCAACGGAATTATGAGAAGCGCAGATTGAAAGAAATGGCTTTTCTTTTATTTTATTTCAGTTAGCCGTTACATCAGAAAATTCATGTAAGAGAAAAGAATTAATGAAAGCTTTTCCATGCTTAATAGAATATTAAACTGTGGGAAAAGGGCGTAATGAATACCTACTTCCTAAATTATAAAGATTAACTAAAAATGCAATTTTATAAAAGGATTAAATTTTGACCCAAAAACTATATATAATGGAATCTCCATTATATATAATCACCCCCACGACACGAAAACAAGCTGTAATGAGTACATTACAGCGTAAAATAATGGCTGAATCTCTCTGCATTTGCACATACTACTCATTAACCTGCATACCAAGAAGCATATATAAAAATAAACATTCAGAAAATAAGTATATAAGTATATAGATATATAAGTATACATATATCATGTCTCCATTATGCATGTATCTAAGCATGCCAGTAAAAAAATTGGTACCAATAATTTTTTTAAGTAATTAGCTGAGCTCAGTCTGACTTCTGGATAGTTAAAATTTCGTGTGCACACTTTCTTTCTTTTTTTCTATTTCAATTCCAGAAGATTATTTTATATAATATTTGAAATACTTATTCAAATAATGCAATTCTTGTGATTGCAACATATGTTGGTTATACTCCAACTTCTATAATTAATTTGAGACATGATGATTAAAATACTCTAAAACAACACAAATATGTAGATAAAATATGCAGAGAATACAAACATACACTGGATTTTAAATTTGAAAATTTTAAATGAGAAAATAATGATAATGGAAGAAAAATATTGAGGCACAAAAATTTTGTACATTGCAGTATGTCATTGCCATACTCTTAAAAACAAATAATGTAACAATATTTCCCTGAATATTATAAGCCAACAGTACTTTACCAAAAATAATGTTTTAAAAACTAACTTCTTATAAAAATGTAACTAAACTTAATTTGAAGCCATTTAGAAATAAAAATCTAACATGGATTTTATAACCTGGTAAACAGAACGATTAAAGATTGCATGAGTGTGTGTACGGTTTTTGCATGTGTGTAAGAGGTTTTACAGACCTTTCTGTTCAAATACTGATGTAGCAGCATGGAAACTGCCTGCAAATGTAATAATCTGAAAAAAATTGATGCAGCACAGAGTACCGACTGAATAAGAAATCAATGTAAATAGGAAACTACCCTATTGAAAGAAATCTGTTAACTACCGAGAGAAAGATACCGAGAAATTTAGAAAAATGTCACAGAGAAAAATTTGCTGATGTCAAAAGTGAAAAAAATTACATTAAGTTTAAGTATCTTATGTGCAACATGACTGAAGCACAAAAAAAAAAAAAACAGCATGACAATGTGAACAAAGAGAAAAACTGGATGACCTGCAATCTAAACAATGAATTAAAATGTCTACTTGAATACACATATGTATGTATGTAAGATTTTTTTTTTTTTAATGTACAAGAAAACTACAATGAGGAAAAGTGTTTTGTGTATATTGTTTTTTTTAAAAACAAACCCTCTTGGCAACAAATGAATGTGAATATAAATTCACTGAACAAATGTGTTGTGAGAATCTATGAACTAAGGTGTATCTGTTTTATGAACTAATTTGTAAGAAAAGTACAAAACAACTGTGTAGATAAAGAAAAAAACAGAGACCGAAAAATTTTTTTAGACTGCATGAAATTAGCTCCCTGTGCACGCATAGAATTGAAAAGTACGATGAACTAGTGTTAAAAGTCAATGAACAAAGAATCGCAATGAACTAATGTGTATATTTACTATGAACAAAAATTCCATACCTGCACCCGGAACCAAAATAATGCACATATCACCAAAAAATGTAGACGAAGTGTAACAAAATGGCATAAATTGCAATTAACCAGTGACCTGTGAACTAATTTAGAGATCTGGCAAAAAATCTTATCAATATCTAACCTCAAATGATTAAAAATTTTGTAAATGCCATGCTGGAAAAAAATTGATGAAAGGCAATAATTTTAAAAGAGGACGCTAACGCATTACCCGAACAGTGTGTGTATAAAAACAAAAAAAAAACAAAACAAGAGATGTCTGGCTTAACTCCTCGCCAGCTACCCTGACCTATGTGTTATACATCTGTGAAGTGTGTGAAAAAAAAAAGAACTGCCGAATATCACATTAGCTAGAGAGTAAAATAAACATTACCTGTGTACCTGTAAAAATACCGAACATGAACTGCGAAAATACCTGTGACCGTGTACTGTAGAATTATAATGCCATCTCAGTGAATGTGATAGATTTCCTATCCTTGATTTTATTAACCTTAAAAAATAATGTTTCATTGTTTTATTATTATTTTAAATAACAAGGAATCTACAGGTAGTTAACCAAACCAATGAATTACGGGTATGTAACTGTACAAGTATGCGTATAAAAGTGAAGTAACAATAACATGCAAGTAAGTGATATCTGCAGATAAAGTACTATTAATGCTTATAGTAGAAGAGTATTTAAAAGACATGATGTATCACTGACCAGAGAAAATACCGAAACTGCAAAAATTAGAGCAAACCTGTCACATCTCTGAAAAAAAGTGAACCCAATTTAATATGGAGACACCATCCGTGCGTAAACAACACTGTGAATTATTATAATGCACCTTTAAAGAAAATAACCGAGACAAATACCCGTTTCAAATCAGCTTGACACGTGTAACATTGAATTAAAATTATTAAAATGTATTTAAAAAAAGTGAAATAATGTGTGAATGTATCGTCAGGTTAAGTGAAATAATAGCACAACGTTATACCTAATTACAAAGTAATTGTTATTTTTTAACGAGGGAAGGATTCATATCACATGACAAAAGTGTAAAGATGTAAACACATGACATGAGAGTGTTGTGTGTAATTGTGTGTTTTCATGAACCAGATTTGAGAAAACAAGTAAAAATCATGTACAATCCTCAACCAGAGAAACAAGAGAAAAGGAAGGAACCACATGACCGAGTGTATATGCAAAAACAGTGTGATAGTGTAAGAAATCGCATGACCTTGTGCCAAAAAGACACATGAAAAAAAAAGTGTGCAAAAGAAATCACATGACCGGGTATCTAATATACCTTGACCTAGAGAAATGCACATGACCCTGTGTAAAAACACATGAATGTAAAAAAAAGTGTGTAAAAGAAAACACATGACCTGGTATCTAATATACCTTGACCTAGAGAAAAGCACATGACCTTGTGTAAAAACACATGAAAGAAAAAAAATGCGTGAAAAAGAAAATCGCATGACCTGGTATCTGATATACCTTGACCTAGAGAAAAGCACATGACCTTAAGTTGAAAGAAAAAAAATATAACTCAAAGTTGAGGAAAGTAAAAATGTAATTGTACTGCCAAAAAATCCTTTTAAAGTTAAAATTTAATTCAGAACCCAATAAAATTAGGACCATGAAAAATGTATTAAATGTGGAAAGTGTAGCCTCTGTAACAATAGAGTTGAAATATTATTAATGTTAACTGCATTCCTGTTACTGCATAAACAAAACATTAAAGGGAGAAGAAAGTGTGCTTGATTGTGTAAATATGTTTAAAATGATTGTGTACACCAACACGAAACAACCAAAACCAAATGAAAACAAAATTGACGACCCGCATCAAAATTTTCACTCTTACATGCCTTCTTTCTATTACTCAACCATCTGTGCACTTGATAGCCGAATAAGAAAAAGAAATAAGAATGCATCTGTACACAAGATTAATGTTTAGAAAACTTGTTAAAATTTAAAGTGTAACAGGAAATGTGAGGGAACTAAATAAAATAAAAAAATACGTAGAAAAGAAACTGTGACAGGTTGAGATACTCTATTCAAAAAGTATTTAGACCCTGTATTTAAATTTAAAAAAAAAACATTACAAGTAAGCTTTAATTATGCAACGATGTATATTTTTTTTTCAATAAAAAAACACTGTTGTGTTATGTTAAATAAGCAGAAAATCTAAAGCAATATTACTCTAAATAAAAGTTTTTGATTGTTTGCCTCACATTATTTCTTAAAAAAAAAACTTACCAGTGTAACACAAAACAATATTACTATAACATCTTCAAGAATGTCTTTACCAAATATTAGATGCTAAGACCTTTATGTATTACGAACAAAAACATCTACCCCCCCAAAAAAACGAGGCTGGTAATTGAAATAACTATTATGCATCAGACATTTATGGTTAACTGTTTATCCGTACACACTCTAAGAAAGGAGTAAATTAAATCAAAGTGTCATTTTCGTTTAGGAGAGTTATAAAATAAGACAGTAAACTGTGATAAAAATGTCTAAAAATGTTAATGAAGTATGGACTAAAATGTGGAATATTATCTCTTTCATGTAAAATAAAAACTTGCAATCTAAGGAATATTGACTCAAGAAAAGCTTTTAAACAAAATACAACGTGACAAACACATCCATTAAAATAATCATATAGCAGCCAAAGAAACAACAAATGAACCAGCATTATTGCACTCTAACACACTAAACAATCGTTAGAAAAAGAATGCAATTCCTGGCCACCCCAAACAATAAAATTGTTTGTGAATTTTATCTATGTGTGTGTCACATTGTATATGTTATGCGAACATACCTTTAACTAACAAGCTGTGCAAAAATATTCTTCGATTATTTATGTTTTTTTTTTTTATTATTATAATCCATGAGGAAACTATTACCTCTGTAAAAACACAGCAAAATAAATCTTTTGCTACCCTTTAGCATGTACGCACATGATATTGACTTACCTGTACCAAATATCTCACTTAAGTGATATAAACTTTACTCACTAAATGATATAAACTTTAGGTAAGATGTAAGGTTAAAATGTATCTTGTGACCATAAAAAAAATCTCTGAAACACAATATACATGACATACAACTGAAGAAAAAAAACGTTGTAAGAAAAATAAATTTAAAGAAATGTTGTCTCTAACAATTTCCTTTGAAAATTGAATTTTAAATTAGTACACATTGCATTAAACATTTTCTTTCAATCCAGCCTAATTTTGTGTGTGTCTGACACAGTAGAGCAAATAAACTATAGAGTTTGTGTATAAAAATGAGTATAAATTTTCCAGAAACAAAAATCAATAAGATATTTCAAAATTATTCAACACTACTAGTTTTCATACGACAACAATAAAAATGTACACTTATTCGAAAAGAGATTTCAAAAAGTAGTCTGAATCTTTCAAAAATATAAAATAAACTAACATACTTAAACAGATATTTCGTAAAGCCAACAAAGTTACTTATATCTAAAATAATACGGACTTACCTTATTACACAAAAATTCAAATAATCATTAATAAACTTAAAAAAAACGGATGAATTCAATAGTTTTGAACATAAAGTATTTAATTTGAAAACACATCACTGTGTTCCTAAATCACAAAGGGGGAAGGGGAGGGGGGTAGGGGTTTTCATTAATTTAGTAATCTGCAGATTAGTATGTATTTCTCTTTTTTTTCTTATTTGTAAATTGCATGAGATACGTGCACACAAGTTTGTTCCACAAAAATAATCTTCCTATTGTAGGGTAATCACTTTGTTTCTTTTTAAAGAAACTGAAACACATATTCCATAGCACTAACGATGAGAAATCGGTCAATTGATTAGCACACATAAAAGGAGAATAATCAACACACGATGATGTCACATGATGCACAGAAGGCCCGAGGAAAAAGGGGCGGAGGGAGTTTTCACTAACCCCCATAATCTTGAGATGTCATTACGCATACACGTTGAAGAAGAAACGGTGTCCGACACCTACAAACTTTCTTAATGATAGAAGAGGGGGCCTTCGATCTAGTATAGCAACACATTTTTGATTTCTGATGCACAAAGCGACAAAAAGGGGGGGGGGGCGCCCACACACGTGAACACTGTTTTCTGTCACTAAGAACAGACGATTTGACACTTGATTCACAACATCAGCTAATCACCCGGCACCTTTCACAAACTACGAAAGCGAAGAAGCACGAAGAAGAATCGAAGATTTGCTTTACAGTGAGATCCTTGACCCCGTTTTCCCAGATGGGAATAAATGACGAGAGTATCGGATAAAGCATTTTCGCCGGAACTGCTGAACTTCAGATGAACTGATAATATTTTTGGAGGATTAAAATGCGTCGTAAAATATTTAGAGTTTTTTTTTATATATTAGGAAGGCTTGGGTCACTCCCTGGTCAATATACTGGTATATCATAAAACTTCGCCTGGTCTTGAGCACCAAGACTTATACTCCTCAGGGAGTGACCCCTTGGAAACACAATTATGAAGGCTACATGAGGCAATAGGTCCTTACTGGACAGTAGTTAAAATCCAAGTCCCGTTACAATCAGTACAGATGTTGATTAGCGATTTGGCTTGCGGTTTTCGCCAAAACTCTTTGTATAATTGCCGACCTTGGCGATAATTATGCAGAGAGAGACAGAACACATTGTTAAGTATACAGCCAATTGATAACCTGTAAATTATGGGAGCAGGCACAAAAGGGTTAATAGATTAAATTCGTGAGAACTGCATCATCTCTCAACGGACGATGCGAAACCATCTGCTTACATTTACATATTATGCTCTAAATCAAAGAGACGCACCCACGAAATACTTTGCAAGACAAAATGTTTATGAAGAGAACGGAAATCGTTAGCAACTGTACAAAGATTAGATTTTATTTTAGTTATTGAAATCGCAAAGATAATTTTCAACGGAATTATGAGAAGCGCAGATTGAAAGAAATGGCTTTTCTTTTATTTTATTTCAGTTAGCCGTTACATCAGAAAATTCATGTAAGAGAAAAGAATTAATGAAAGCTTTTCCATGCTTAATAGAATATTAAACTGTGGGAAAAGGGCGTAATGAATACCTACTTCCTAAATTATAAAGATTAACTAAAAATGCAATTTTATAAAAGGATTAAATTTTGACCCAAAAACTATATATAATGGAATCTCCATTATAGCAATGAATTTAAAATTCGTCTGACAATGAAGATGGAGATTTGTTTATTTATTAAACATATAGTCAGTTATATGTGGTAAAACGTTGATAATGTTTCATTCATAGACAGATGCAGCTTATTTATCAAATATCTCATTTATTTAGGAGTTTCTATTTTGAGATTCTTAGAATCTTTCATCGTGCTCTCTTTTATTACATTGATTTCGATTTACTGATCATCAATCAAAAATTTTTTCTCAGAATTAAGTGTAAAGATTCAATGCACTAAAACTAAAAATTTAGACCCTTTAAAAATTTTTTATACAAACTGCTGAATATAAGCACAAAAGCAAATAGGTTATTTTTGATATCATAATTACAAAGTGACAGGTCATTTTTAGCATTTCCCGCCACATAGATGATCAAAAATATTATTTTATTATTAAATTTGTTATTAGCGTCCTAATTGCCCAATCGATTAAATCCTCACAGAAAAATATGAAAACAAATATGTTCTTTACGTCCTAGAAGTTCCAGAACAATTCGTCAAGAATTTCAGTTGACATTCGACAAAACGTGCAAAATCGAAAACGTCCGGCCACTTACATTTAAGGCTGCTAGTCACTGAGTTTCCGAATTTTTCTTGATAATGTTAAAATCCTTTAAAGAGAATCCTTAAAAAAGAAGTTTAAAATATTATTATTATTTATTTATTTATTTATTTATTTATTTATTTATTTATTTATTTATTTATTTATTTATCTTTGAGGAGATATTTTGAATACAAGAATGCATCAAAGGCCCATAGACTTAACATTATGGAGGGCAATTCAGAAGCCGACTGACAACCAGTCTTAATTTTTGAGAAAAAATTTAAATACAAAGACGTCAATTACTGTACACATTTGTTAATCTATTTGTATTTGATATAATTAGATCCATATAACCTCCGCAGTCTTAAGACAAATATTACGCGGGACTAGAAAAAATATATTGAAATTACTATAAAACTTCTCGAAAGATTTATGAACCGATATATTAATGCTTTAATATGCACCTATTTATTTAAAGGGCCTAGAAATAATTTTAACAATTCTATAAATATTTAAATTAATTTAAAGGGTGTTCTTTAATGTCTCCTATAGGCAACATCAGGACTAAGGAGGATATAGAGAGCTAAATTACTACTTTCATTCTAATTTCCATGAGTTAATTTAAAAAAGAACTATATTATTAAATAATGTATATTAAATGTTCAGATTCATAAATTCCATTAACAATTTATCCCCTAACACTATAAGGATTACATTATTATCTTTTTTCTATCAACTTCTTTTTCGAAGTTTTCTATTATTTTACTCAACAAATTACACTCTTCCGGCTATTTCTTTTTGTATATTGAAAATAACTTATCTCTTCAGACAAGAGAGGAAAATGTAAACACAGCAGTTTTAAGAAACACCCTTTTTTATATCGATAAGATGTTTAGAGCCATTTGAACAGTTGCTGAAGAAAAGTGACTGCAGCTGAAATAATAATATTGAGCTTGAGTTAGGTATTAAAATGACACTTGATTTCTTAGATTAAAAAAATGCATGGGAATAAAAAGTTTTTTCTAGAACTTATTCTAAAGAAAAGATTATTTTGTAAGAGAGGACAAACTGAAATGATAAAAAACAACAGTTACAATTCTCATTGTTTTGTTTCTTATACAGAATAACTACTTTAATTTTTTGCTTTGAAATTTTTTCGTAGTAGAGTCATTTCACATCAAATCAGGCAGTAAAATATCAGTAGGTAACCCATCATCACAAATTTTAATGCAACTGCGTGTGTTTGTTCTTTCTATTTAGATAAAATCACCAGTATTTTTTTTTTACTCATTCGTAAAATAGTTCCCTAGAAAAAAAAATATCAAAATTATGAAAAACAGCAGTCAATTGACATTTTTAACTGCTGGATTTCAAATGTAATTTGAATTTCACCGAATTTTAGTAATCCTTAATTTTTGAGAAAGAATATAAATGCTAAGATGGCAATAACTGTACGGATATGTTATTTATTTATTTATTTTAATTAAAATTAATCATTTTTATTCTAATTTTTATGCATTATTTTAAAAAGAGCTAAGTTCTTAAATAATAAATGTTAAATGTTCAGATTTATAAATTCCATTAACAATTTATCACCTAACACTACAAGAATTACATTTTTTTTTATCCACTTCTTTTTCGAAGCTTTCTATTATTTTAAATGAAACTCAAAATTACTCCCTTCCGGCTATTTCTTTTTCGGATATTGAAAATAATTTAGCTCTCCAGACAAAAAGGAAAATGTAAATACAGCAGTTTTAAGAAACGCCCTTTTTTATATCGATTAGTCTAGAGCCGTTTGAATAGCTGCTAAAGAAAAGCGACTGCAGATGAAATAATAATATTGAGCTTGAGTTAGGCATTAAAATGACACTTGATTTCTTAGATTAAAAAAAATGGAAAGAAGTAAAGAGATTTTTTTAGAACTTATTCTGAAGAAAAGATAAATTATTTTGTAAGAGAGAACACACATAAATAATAAAAAAAAACATCAGCTACAACTATGATTGTTTTCTCTCTTATACAGAAGATATAGTTTAATTTTGTGCTTTGTAGTTTTTTTTTTTCTAAGAGACAACAAACTTAAATGATAAAAAAAACCAACAGTTACTACTCTGATTAGTTTTTATCTTATACAAAAGAACTACTTTAATTTTTTGCTTTGTAGTTTTCTTCTTAGTAATGTCATTTCACAACAAATCTGGCAGCAAAACAATGCTCGGTTAAATAAATGCTGGGTTTTCAAATGTAATTCGAAATTTACCGAATTTTATATCAATCTTAAATTTTGAGAAAGGATATAAATACTAAGACGGCAATAACAGTACGGATTTGTTCAACTATTTATGTTTGAAAATATAGAGTTAAATTATCACTTTCATTCAAATTTTCATACGTTTATTAAAAGAACTATATTATTAAATAATGAATGTGCAATGTTCAGATTTATAAATTCTATTAAAAAATTTTTCCCTATCACTACAAGAATTAATTACATTATTTTTTTTTTTAATCACTTCTTTTTCGAAGCTTTCTATTATTTTAAATGAAACTCAAAATTACTCCCTTCCAGCTATTGCTTTTCGGATATTGAAAATAATTTAGCTCTTCAGACGAAAGGGAAATATGTAAACACAGCAGTTTTAAGAAACGCCCTTTTTCATATTGATTAGATGTCGAGAGCCGTGTGAACAGCTGTTGGAGAAAAGCGACTGCATCTGAAATAACAATATTGAGCTTCAGTTAGGTATTAAAATGATACTTGATTTCTTAGATTTTAAAAAAATGGAAGGAAGTAAAGAGGTGTTTTTTTTTTTTTTTTTTTTTTTTCTAGAGCTTATTCTGAAATGAAGAATTCGTATAAGCCAAAATCTACTACATTAAGGCTTCATATGCTGAAATTGAAATCTTTTTATCAATACCAAAAAATTGCCGCTGCATTCATACAATCGCGAAATATCTCATTGGAAATTGGATTAAAATCCCTAAATATTCAAAAATCGGAGCGGTGAACATTTACGATAAAGGGGTAAAATACTGTAATTCGAAATCTTTTATGGTTGATATAAAATCTCCGCAGATTATAAAAGATCTCGAAAAAACGCTAAAAATCGCATTGCAAATCGCAATAAAAGTAGCTGGGTAACAAGATTTACTATAGTAGGTTAAAAGTTTAAAGCCAAAATCCTATTCCAAATGTCTAAATATCGGAGTGTGACTCCATAAATCGCTAAAAGTTGCATTTAAAAATGCATAAGTACTAAACACTAAAACATCGCAGGAGTCAAAATTTACTCTAGTGGTGTAAAATATTGTAATCTCAAAGCTTTCAGTAATCACAAAAATCGACACAAAAAGTAAAAAAAAATATCGAAAAATAGCTAAAAATCGCATTATAAATCTCGCTAAAATTTGCGTTAAAAACCATTAAATTTTAAAATTCATAGATGACAAAATTTACTATATTTAGCTAAAAGTTTGAAGAATCCTCCGATACCATCTTCCGAATGCCAAATACAATCGCCGTTATGGACTTTAAAACTTTTAGAAACCGCATTGAAATATGCATTTAAAATCGCTAAATATAAAAGTATCCCAGGAGTCAAAATTTACTCTCATCGGGTAAAACATTCTAAGCCTCATTTTTTTGTGAAGGACTCGAAAATTGACAGGAAATTTAAAAAAATCACTAAAAATGGTATTAAAAATTACTAAAATTCAAATATCGTTGATGGGGAAATTTTCTACATTAAGCTAAAAGTTTGAAACAAAAATCCTTTTTCGAACGTCAAAAAGTTACAATAGAGATTTAAAAAAAAATAAAAAAAGAATAAATAAAAAAGCTAAAAATTGCGAAAAATTACCTTAACCCTCCAAGCGTCTAGCAAATGGGTAAAATTGTAATGTTGTTTTCTCTGCATTTTGTTTTAAATGCTAATAAAATATTATTATTTCAATATTACATAGAAAATCTTATTTAGGAATATAAATGTTCTCCTTGAGAGTCCTAATCATTCTTCAATGCTTTGAAAATTCATTAAATTTATAGAATTATAATATCTTAAACAATGCTTATATTGCAGTGAAACCTGGAGCTTAGTGTACGGAATATTACGGGCCAAACGCTTAGAGGGTTAAAAATGTATTAAAAATCGCTAAATATTAAAAAAAATTATGAATCTCCAATAAATAAGTCATTGTAATTGGAAACGTTTCGAGAATGAGAAAATATCGAAGTAAAACGTAAAAAATCTTGAAATATCACTAAAAGTCGCATTAAAAATCACATTAAAATCGCATTAAAAATCAGTAAAATTCAAAAACTTTTTGCTAGATTTCGCTAAAAGTTTGGAACCAAAATCTCTTTTTGAATGTCAAAAAATCCCTGTAAAAATTTTAAAAATTCCAAAAATCGCAAAAAAATCGCATTGAAAAATGTCTTTAAAACAGCTAAACGTTAAAAAAACTGCAGAATCTCAGATGGGTAAATAATTGAAATCAAAATTTTTTCGTTAATAACAAAAAATCGACGTAACAAGTAAAATATCTTAAAAAATTGCTAAAAATTGCATTGAAAATCGCATTAATATCAAATTAAAAAACACTAAAATAAAAAATTGTAAATGACGAAATCTACTGTATTAGGCTAAAAGTTTGAAATCAAATTTAAAAAATCGCTACAAAACGCAAAAAAAATCCTCAAGAAATCGCTAACAATCACATTGAAATTCGCATTGGAAATCGCATTAAAAATCGCTGAAATTCAAAATTCGTAACAGACAAAATTTTCTATATTATGCCAAAACTTTGAAACAAAATTTCTTTTATCAATGTCAAAAAATAGCCGCAAAATGCGAAAAAAAAGTCGCATTAAAAAATCGCTAAAAACTCAAAAATCACTGTATGAATTCCGAATAAATGTTACTGAAACGAGGACAAAATTTATTATATTTGGTTAAAAGAATAAAACCATATTCCTTTCACTAATGTGGAAAATCGCCTCGAAACATAAAAAAACCCGCTAAAAAATGCACAAAAATTAAATTAAAAAAACTAATTAAAAATTCGAAAATCGGGCTTTGAAATTCACAACTTTTATATACAGGTATATTCCCTCTAAATTCTGTACTCTACGTGCAGCGGTCTTTTCAGGATAGCGTTAACACAACCACACATACGCTCACAAACTTATTTATTCACAAACTTTATAGATGCTTTAAAAATAGTAAATGCAGGTTTGATTATGGCCCAAATGGCCAAATTTGTCAAATAGTTTTAATTACAAGATATTACTACACATAAGCCAGAGATTTGTTTATTTATTTATTGAACACATACATCTGACATGTGTGCTTGACATCTGGTGTGTCCGCTTAGAAGCCATCGTCAATATGGCGAGATGAGATAACACAGAGAAATTTACAACACCAGATAATTAAATCTGGGAGCTCTATAAAGAGAGAGCTAGAGGGACTAGAATTCGCAGCAAAAAATCAAAATTTTTCTCTTGAGGGATCGAACCCACATCTATCCAAAATCTGCACGAAATGAAAGATGGCACATTTATTAAGCATATCACGATTTAATCTAAGGGCGTCAGTTTATTTCTAAAGTAAACGATGACATGTAATTATGTCATAATTACTTTTTCATTTATTTGACATTGACTTCATTCCTTTATGTGATATGAAAACTTATTTTGAATTTACCACTTATCTGTTAAGAATAAAACATACACAGAGCAACTAATTAAGTTATTTGCTATAAATAACTACATAGACAAGGAATTTCTATCTGAAAAATAAAATAATATTTCTGATATAGTAAACAACACTATTTCTTTTTTAACCGATTAACAACAAAGGAATTCATATGTTGATTCTTCTATGAATTTCCCACGTACGGATTTTAAATAGTTGCCCGAACCTTCATAATTTCAATAATTTTTTAAGAATAAACTGCAAGTAAAAAAAAAAGTAATAATAGTAGCTTTTATTATAATCTTCTAAACAGAACAAAATGTTTAAAGATAACCAAATAAATGCATTTAAAAAAATAAATTGAAAATTTACTTTATTAAAAAAATTTATAATTTAAAATAATTTTTCTGGAAAGAATAACTGCTAGGAAATCACACGTCAAATAATGTGCGGTCGTACTAGAACTAGTTTTAGAACTATTTATATCTTGGTGCGATAATTGTAGCACTCTTATGCAAAAATGTATGACTACAAAACTTATTTTGAATACATATATTACATTCAGTTAAAAGCAGATAATTTGATTCCATTTTAAATAGGACGTAATCACCATGGCAGACGAAAATCATTATCATGGGATTAAAAATATCATGGGATATCGTTGAATTAATTACGTATCATAAGATTTATATTTAGTAGACTGAAGATAACTTTTATTGGATTTCTTTTTCAATTTTGATTCGTTATCCATAAAATTCTGCAACGATTACATAGTAAGTTTTAATCCATTTAATTAGGTAGTTTTTTAGTGTTATATACGGAAAATGGATTGACAGACGAACGGACCAGACGACGACTATAGATGCTGCATATTTATATAATTATTGCATATCTAAACATCAACCAATGATCGACTGAGGATTGAGACCACATTTATTCAACTTCTGCGCGGAAGTAAAATATGGCTCATTCTTCCCACCGCCCCGACCGGATATATCCGTTCACAAGGCTACAGGTTTCACTGCAATTGAAGCTTTATTTAAATTAACATAATTTTACAAATATAAACCAGCTTTAAGAAATTAAGCTATGATTGATACTTTCAAGACTTATAAGGATATGCGTAACAAAAAAATTATACTATGTTAGAAAATCCCTGTTTTATTAACATTTAAATTAAATTACAGTAAAAACAACATTACAATTTTGCCCTTTTGCTCGGCGGTCAGGGGGTTAGCAGCCACAGCATGATTCAATCGAAGAACATAAGTTTATTTCCGAAGTAATCAATGACATTTACCCATCCTTGAGATATTTTTGTCCCCGAAGGAAGTGTAGACAAATTTTAATTGCTTTTTTTTTACAGAATATTATATTGCCACCATAAATATATCACATTACCAAAAAATTAGTTAAATGTTGCGCAAGAAGTGAGTTAAAATTGGATTTCAAAATTTGAGCCAAGCGGATTGACAAGGCAAGTTAAATAAAATCTTATTAAAAGAACAAACTAGTTACCTTATTGCATTCACCTTTACTTACTGTACATGAGTTGGTAGATTTTATGGAAATATGTTACATTACTAAAAAATAGGTCAATTATATCAGAGGAAATTTGTTAAAATTGGATTAAGATTTGAGCCGAATGGATAAACAAGGCAAGTTAAATAAAATATTATAAAAAAGAGAAAAAATCAAGGGACGTTTCGTTCCTTATCACATTTACAATTACTAATTGCACACCAATTTTCGTATTGCAGGGAAAATGTCACATTACTAAAAACTAGATCAATTAATCTTAGGAACTATGTTAAAATTGGATTGCAAGATTTCAGATGAACGGATAAACAAGGCAAATTAAATAAAACATTATAAAAAGGATAGGCTTCAAGGAAAGTTTTGTGACCTTACCACATTTGCATTGACTTATATATGTCACTTATATAGTACAGTGACTTATATAGTACACCAACTGGCTAATTTTAGAAAATATGTTTCTTTACTAAGTCGTTTATATCAGACGGAATATGCCTGAAATTGTATTGCAAGATGTGAGGCGGATGGAAGACAAGGTAAGGTAAATAAAATCTTATATAAAAAGAATCCACATCAATGGAAGGTTTGTTGTTATTTTATCACATTCACAGTTACTTATTGCACATTAATTTACGTATTTAATGGAGATATATCACATTACTAAACTAGGTCAAAAGGTATTGTGTAATCGAGTCTTGTATACCCGATTTTTTATGATTGCGACATGATCGGGTTCACAGTAAATGTCTTTTGTCGTTGGCCAAGTTCTCGTCGAGTATACTTTTTATCTTTTCGGACCCGGTATTTTTTCTCAATTTTTACAAAAAATTTCTTGTACGTTGATAACACAAATCCAAACTATCCAAATAAATTAGTTAGAGATTAACGAATATTTGTTCGTATGGAGCATAACGAATGTTGTAGCTTTGCGTATACTTTTCAGTTCATATTCCTATGACAATAGATTAAGGAAGAGTCTTGACAGATGTTTAGAAAGATTATATTACATCAAGATATAAGTCATGTTACAACTTACTAATACATTTTAAGCTTCATTACACATGATTTATTCAGGAAAGTACCCTTTAGTTTAAACACTGAAATGTACACCATGACGCAAAAGTTTAGACAATGACGTCATTCCGCTTTAAAATGTAGAATTATGACGTCAGAATTACAAAAACATGTAAATATATTCAAAAACTGATTTAAAATGCTATGTACAAAAGACAGTCGTTTTATTTGCTATAATACTAATTTTTTTCATAAAAATTCAAATGTGCTTGTCCCAAAAGTTTAGACACTATTCTAAATTTCTTTGAACATTCGCTGGCATATGCAAATTTAGAATCGATGATGTCACAAATTTGGAGTACTTAAGTTCTGCAAACGATTGCGCTTCATAGTCGACATGCCGAGAGCTAAAGAAATTCAAGTGAATGAGGTTTCAAGAATTTGGCAGTTGAAAGGTGAAGGGAAGAGCGTTTCTGAAATTTCTGCTATTCTTAATAGGTCAAAAAAATCTATTTATCAAGTTTTATTGAGTGGTTCCGAATATAAAGCAAAATGTGGGTCTGGGAGGCCACGTGTGACAAACGTACGAGAGGATCGCCTGATACAAAGACTAGCGAGTACTCAACAAATGAGCTTACGTGGAGTTCAAAGCTCATCGGGACTCTCTGTATCAAAGGATACGATTCGTAGACGAATTTTGGAAAAAGGAACAATCGTTTATCGCAAAATGCAGAAGAAACCAGCTCTGAAGTCACATCATAAGTTACAAAGAATGATGTGGGCTCGAAAGCATATGTCATATGGAGAGAAATAGCAGTCAGTCATATTTAGCGATGAAAAAAAGTGGAATCTGGATGGTCCAGATGGTTGTTTATCGTATTGGCATGACTTGCGGAAGGAACTTCGACGTTTTTTTAGTCGTAGACAAGGAGGGAGCTCGGTGATGGTTTGGGCAGCCTTTTGCTATAATAGACAAGTATCTCTGACCTTCACCAGTGGTCGTCAAACTTCACAGCATTATACACAGACATTAGAAGAAAACCTACTGCCATTTGCTGAGCTTCTAGGGGGTCCTCAGTGGAAATTTCAGCAAGACAATGCTTCAATTTACACTGCAAAACAATGAAAATCTGGGTTTAATTCCCATAATATAAGAATTCTCGACTGGCCAGCATGTAGCCCAGATCTTAACCCTATAGAAAACCTTTGGAGCATCATGTGTCGCAAAGTTTATAGCAACACTAGACAATACTCTTCTGTACAGGAACTTAAGACATCTATTGAGGATGCATGGTACGATATCGATCCACAAACTATGCAAGATTTAGTTTCTTCGATGCAATCTCGTATATTTGACGTAATACAGAAGCATGGATGCGTAACCAGGTTTTAAAAATTGTTTATTTCGATTTTATTTGATTTGTGTCTAAACTTTTGAGACAGCAGTTTATTTTTGTTACCATTTAATTTATTGCAATATGCACAATTCCACTTTTCTTTGTTATAAATATTGTTTATATGTACAGCATATTAATTTCAAGCAGTGATTTGAAAATTGAATAAATATTTTTCAAAGTATGTAAGAATTTCTTCATTGTCGAAACTTTTGCGTCAGGGTGTATGTTTAAAATAAAAGAATCGTAAACAGTGCAAAGAGAATTAAGCACATATTTATTGTTATTATCATTACTAAATGTCTAAATGTTAATGAAGTCATAAAGTAAATGCATAGGTGTATACTAATATTGCTTCATGTAAACAATAACAAAAGTATTTGCTAAAACAAAATAACACGCAATTAAAAGACGAACTATTCATAGCACAACACACCCAAAGTTTATGTTCATGCTAAATCTAAATTTTAACGAAAGTCAGGAATATTTTTCAAAAAAAAGCACATATATAATATTACTTATGAATATATATGATTTCATTTTTGCACTAAAGATTAAAATAGATATATAGAGATATATTTGAATACCATTTTTCAGCAGTTGCATTAAAATATAAAGAAATTCCCATTCATTTCGGGTTTTAATTTGAATAATTACTTTCCAGTGCATGTATCGGGGTTATTTGAGGAAATTTGTTTTACTGGATTGAATTATTATTACACAACGCGTGCAAAGTTCCGTACCTTAATGCTACATTAATTTTTTTTTTCGAGGATAAGCCTAATTTTTACAAAAGCTAGAGTCTATATATATGTATTTAAAAAAAATCCTCTTAGAAAAAGATAAATGACAAAAATATCATTTTAGGATCATGGCGAAATTTATAATCAAATTAATATCAGACCCTTTCCAACAATATGCCCAGTATAATATAAAAATAAATATTATTACAAATTCACCATAGTTACGCCAGATTCTTTTGTGTTTCTATTGAAAGTATATGAGATTTTAGTTTTTATTAGTGCAGCTGTGACGTTTTGTGCTTATCAGAAAATCAAACTTAATTAAATGCAAATAAATGAAATTCCTGTAATGATTTGGTATTGTGAATGCTGAATATGTTTGACTGTAAGATAAAATTTTCCGAAGTATAAAATAAATTATATGCGAGATATTTACTAATTGGAATGTGTATGCTGATAGAAAGATAATTAAGTTTTATCAACTATATTTGCGTTCATAATATTTTTCTTAATTCTTATATGAAATTCTAGGTGAGAATACAAATATAGCTTTGGCAATGTAAATTGAGAATAAATTTATATGTTAATTATTTATTTATATATGTATTCAGGTATTGTGTTCTTCTAAACTCTTTTCGAAAACAAATTTCATTCACCTGTTAAAAGAACCGATTAAAAATAATATAGTGAACATCAGTTTCAAAGTTCTGAAAAATTTTGATAATTTTCAAAAATGTGTTTCGTTTTAAACAATAGTTTTTTGCATAGATTGATTTATCTTTCTTAAGTCAAGCTAAATTTAAACAAAAAAGAAAAAAAACATGCATTAAAAATAGATTATAAAACACTTTTCAACACTTAGGGAATACTTTAACTTCGTTATTTAGAAAAATAATGTAAATGCGATTCCCAGATAAATGTTTTAAAAAACGCATAAATATATACAACTGATTTAATTGATTACGGCCCATTGCCAAATATGCATTCCGATTCTTTTGAGCAGACTTGTATTTCATTTATAGGTTGGCATATATAATTTAATATGCAATAATTTAATTAAGCAAAAAAAAATAAATAAATAAATAAATAAATAAAAATAAAAATAAAAAGAGGAAATTTTATTTTTACTTATTTATATCAGTAAAAGAAAACATACATGAATACTTTCATACAATTCTATATATTACCTACTTCCTTTATATACATGCCACTATTTATCAAAATATTAATTCAGGCTCGAGCACTTTTAAAATTACTGAAATCATATTTCTAGAAATCATCATCCATTGACAGCTATGCATTCAATCCTTTGCATTGCCCTATATATCATTTATCTAAATCCTTCAAACAGCTTTCACTATACTAAATGTAGTTTAGCGTAGAAAAATGCATAACTCGTTTAAAAGAACAGATTTAACCAATTTATGCTTATTCTTAATAACACTTACGAATTCTTTTGTGAGACTATCAATGATCTATAACTTTATACACATTGCATAGTATTCAACAATTTAGTTAAACTCAAAACGCATATCATAACTTAATAAAAATGTCGTTCCAGCAACCATCGCTAATGGATACACTCTTCTTCGGATACAGTATAGCATACGAAATCTTTTGTATACCTCTGTAAATGCTATGCACTTTATATTATTCAAGAAGTAATTTGTAATAAACCTCAGTAATGTACATCGGTTTATCTTACATAGAATAGTTTAACATAATTAAAATACGCCACAAATAATTTGCCTTCTCCGGTAAATGAATTCTTTTGTGCGGTGCAGTAAATTCATAATGAATATTATTTGCACCACATATTTTACAGAACGCATATTTTAGTGCACTCAAAAAGAAATATCATTCTTATGATGTTTGAAAGGATGTAAAATCACTTAAATGCACTTGAAACGTTTCTTTTTCTTCCATTGGTCGTAATGTACGGAATATTTTGTCCCTGTAAGTCAACTATATCGGTTACAAACTTCATTAGCAATAATTATCATTCTATAGTAAACGTCAATAGCATAAAAAAAATCTCAGCAATTCGAGTACATTTATGGAGTTAGACCACGACCAGACGGACAGACAGTTCGAAGACAGACAATTTTCAACAATGTTGGAAAATATTAATAAAAATGTGGTTTCTCTTTTTATTTATATATTTTTTAACTAATCTAAATGAACATTTATAGTTACTAGTTTTATATTTACAGATTCGATGCATTGCCTCTTTAATCCTGCACAGCACCATGTGCTAAATCTGGTACTTACCTAAAAACACCATAATTCTCATTACGTGCCATGAATTTGGCCTATAGGATCTCTCTAACTAATGAAGAATAGTCCTAAGAATGGAATAACACTTATTTTGTCCATTTCAGATGCAACATTTGACTAAAAATAAAAATTTAGTCTTCGGTAATAAGGAATAAAATATTAAGCTAATAGGGAAAAATTTTCACAGAAAATTTGAAGATTTTTGTTCCTGGACCCCCTTAAGCTAGATAAAATATAAATAAAATTATAAGAAGAGATAGAATATTTCACATTGTTTCAATCACATAATATGAACCATAAGAGTTCACTGTTTTACTTTAAAAACAAAGAAAATAATATAACAGATGTTACAAGCTAAAAATATTACATTTTATTAAAAAACTTCTTAGTAATTTCGGTCTGCATTTTCTCTGAGGCCGTCACAAGAGAATATTTTTATATTAATTGCTGTTCCATTGATAAAAATATGTATTTTTGTTTGAAACTTGAAGCCAATAATTATTTGAATAATTGAAAGTAGAAGTAGCTGTCTCTACGACAGAACTTAAATGAACAAAAATATTGATGAACTAGTCAGATATGGCAATCCCACAACCTTCTTCTATGTTATACATGTTAATGCTTCCTGAAAAATTCAGCATAGCATCGCCACCTGTAAAGTGGTTTACACCAAAATCTTGTCAACGTCTAACTGCATCTGAAGTTTGATGAAAATTAGTGCATTATTTTCTGAGATATGGCTATTGCAAAAATCTAACAATTTGGCATAACAGCGCCACCTTTTGGGTGATGTATACCAAAAACGAATCAGGATAATTTTTATCAGGTACTAATTGAATATAAAGCTTGAAAAAATCCATGCATTAGTTCTTGAGATACAGCTATTGCATAATTCAGAGAAATGCAGCATAGCAATGCTACCTGTAGGGCAATTAATACCAAAAATTAAAAAACAGTAGACTATATCACGGACTAATTGAATCTGAAGTTTATGAAAATTCGTGTGCCAATTAATTCTCGAAATAGAGCTATTAAAATAATCATGAATAATGCAGTATAGCAGCGCCATCTGTTGAGCGATTTGCACCAAAATATAATCAACACCAAATTATATCAAGGACTAACTAAATCTAAACTTTTATGAAAATCTACGCATTAATTTTGGGGATAGAGTTATTGCGGAAAATGGGAATAATGCAGCATAGCAGCGCCACCTGTTCAGCGAGATACACCAAAAACTAATCATCCCCAGTTTATATCAAGTCTAATTGAATCTAAAGTTTAGCAAAATTCCGTGCCTTAGTTCTTCAGATAAAGCGCCCACATTTTTTTTTTTTTTTTTTTTTTTTTTTTTTTTTACACAGAATCGCAGAGTGACAGAGAGACAGACTCACAGACAGAAATTTTCTAAATACCACCGAATCGTGTTCAGAACCTTCTAAAACGAATAGATTCATCAAAAATCGGAAGTCGAAATCTTTCACGAATCCAATACTTTTTTTCTTGTAAAGATAGGAGAAAGTAAAAATGGAACTACAGTTGAATGTTTTTCTTTTCTCAAAATACCAATGTGTGTCAAAATACCAATGTTTGACAACTTGTGTCAAAATACCAATTAAAGGGGCTGCTACTTTTTGAATATTGATACATTATTAGATTCGAAAGCTTTATTTTTCTTATTTTATTTTAAAATAAACTAAAAATTTTTATTTATTGAAATTTCGGTTTTTCATTTCAAAAAATAAATTCATATAAACGTGAAATTTGACTCTTTTCGGCTTATCGGTAAGCATTAACGGAAAACATATTTTTTAGGAATACAAAAATTAATTGTTTAAAAAAGCAAATAAGTTAGTGTGAAAAGACGACATTTTTGGATTATCGTGATGTAAATTAATCTCAAAATTTGAGATAAAACTGTACAGAAAATTAATATCTTAAATGGTACAAGAATCTTAATTTTAACATAGGACGATGGAAAACTCAACTAATTAATGAAGGTAATTAATTATTAATTACACTAATATCCAGGGAACAAAAGTTTAACATTATTCTGGCAGGATCATTAAATGTAACAATCTAAGCTGCAGGAAGACATTAAGATTATGGCTTTCGAATTCATGAAACACGCATGCAACACAGTATTGTTTTGATTTAAGTAGTAGACATAATTTGAGTAGTTAGGTCAGTTCTTATTATTAAATCTCGCAGGGGGGTTATAATATAAATAGTCATTTATAAGAAAATGAATTGTTTTTACGTTCAATTGTAAATTAAAATATTATTAGGTGTAGTAAGAAGTTTTAAAGCGTTTTTCAGATAAATGAATATGCAAATAAGAGCTGAGAATAATATCTTTATTCATCAAAATAATCTCCATCTTTATCTAACACCTTTTGCCATTGGCCGGGCAGTTGACGGATGCCAGCCGAGTAGAATAATTCGTCTTTTGAAGCGATGAAGTCATCAACCCAATTTCACTCTTCGTCCATTGTCCGGAAGTGTACAGAAGACAAGGCATTCTGCATCGACCGAAACAAATGATAGTCCAAAGGAGCTATGTCGGTATTATTCGCCGGGTGTTCCAAAACTTCCCAGCCAAGAGTCACTAACGTGTCTTTGACTGGTTTTGCAACATAAGGCCTACCATTGTCATGGAGCAATTTCACGGGGCGCAAACCTTTTCCAGCAAATGGGCGTTTTTGACCGATTTCCTGAAGCAATTATTGCTTGTAGCGTTCAGCTGTTACACTTATACCAGGCTCCAACAGTTCGTAATAGAGCACACCCTTCATATCCCACCAGATTTTTTTGCAGCGAATCGATCGTTTCGGCGTTGATGTTGCTGCTTCGCTAGGATTCAACCAATATTTTTCGCGTTTCGGATTGACATAATATATCTATTTTTCATCTCCCGTCACGATTTTCCACAAGAAAGATTTTCTCTGTTGCCTTTTTAGCAGATTCATGGACTTGAAGACACGCCCATCCTTGTTTTTCTGGCTCAGTGCATGTGGCACCCATCTTCCTGCCTTCTGAATCTTTCCCATTGCCTGTAAATGATTACAAATCGTTTTTTGGGATACCCCTAATTGTTCGGCAAGTTCTTTTTGCGTCTGAGATGCATCCTCATCAAGTAGAGATTGCAAATCCTCATGACCAGCCTTCAGTGGAGCGCCGCTACGTTCTCGATCGCTAACATCAAAATCACCGTCTTTAAAACGCCAAAACCAAAATTCGCTTGTGCTTTTCAATACGATTTCCTCTCCAAGAACAGAACAAATTGATTGATATGCTTTTCAAGCGCTTTTTCTTTGGTGTAATTCATAACGAATGCAGTGATGAATAAATGACTTATCATATGACATCTTTCAACTTTACTTTCACTTTTCTCCCAGCTTTTGCGTCGATCTGAAAATGCTGAAATAGTTCTTATCACATGACACAAATACGGTCTGCTGATTGGTGCGTTATGTCGCATTAAACGCCTGACAAAATTCGCTTAAAATTTGAAAGAAATCTTAGAACAAGATTAGAACTTATTTCACTCATTTGAAATCTCACTTTTTAGGTGCGTTCGTAATTATGTAAGTACGTAGCATCTACAGACGTCTTTCAGTCCGTCCGTCTGTCCGCACATGACAACGCAAAAACTACCCAACCGAATTATTTGAAATTTAAAATATACAATCATTACATAATTTTGATGAGTCACTTCACATTTTATGAAAATTGAATATATAATTCGATTACAAAGATAATTAAACGTATTTCATTACATTATGGTTAATGCAAAAAAAAATAGTTTCTAGCGCTTTAATAAAGTTATACACTTTCGAACATAATAAAATTTCTATGCATCAATGAAATGTATACTCAAATATACATTTTGAACAATCTGTTGTGGAAAGAATATTTTTTATTAATTTATTAGGTATTCCAGATGTCGAAACAACTGAATTCTCTAACAAGGAAATTACAAAAGAAATTTAAGTATAAATCGAGAAATAAGCCTATTATTAAATTTGTATTATATTAACTTGTTCAAAGCGAAAAGTCTATACAAAGATCTAGAAATAACAATTTTAACAGAAAAAAGGCGCTCACGCTATGCCGCACCGTAAAAAGTGTACAGATTCATCGCTGCATTGTAAGATTTATGTCAAAATAAAATATGTCAATAAAGCAAATTAAAAATACATATTTATGGTCTATTAAAACGTTGATCAGTTAAGAAAAGCAATTGAAAATTTAACTTCCGAAATGTCCATCGCAATAAATTGAAATATGCTGATTTTTTTTTAAATATTTATTTTTTTTTTCGTTCAATTATATGTCTTATCTGAATAATTTTATATGAGCCACATTCAAAGCTAAAATTTAATTGAAGCAGAAAACGCATAACACAACAAAAAGCGTATTTTCGACATTTACTGCCACAAATGGGATTATATCCTGTTCTTAGCCCAGCCCTGTTTATAAACGCAATTATAGTCTACTAACGCTTAGTAGTTAGGAAAAATAATTGAAAATTTACTTTCAGAAATTTCCACCAATACACTGAAAGATACTGGATTTTTCTTTTGTTGTTGTTGTTGTTGTTCAACTATGTGTGTTATCAGCATATTTTTAGATTTGCCACATATAAAATTTAGATATAATTGAGACATTAAACGTATAAAACAACTGGAAATATCAAACAAGTCGTTGGGGGCCACCGTAACACTACCCATCATGGATATGCATAATATAATATATGAAAATAAAGCATGTGTAAACTATTTATAAAATGCACTGCAATTTGAAAATAAAATTTAAACGTATATTTAAATATTTTTAAAATACATAGTAATGCTCCATTGATGAATTGCTGATGAATCAATTTCAGCAAATCAAACGCCAAACTACTCAGTAGTACCAAATTGAGCAAAAGAAGCATCCTTTTAATTGCAAAAATTGTAATTATATTAACCAGCATTTTACTACGTCGGATGAAGCGTCTCATTTCCAATTAAAATATATCTTTGAATTGAAATTTGAATGAAATACAGGATCATGAAAAATCGAAGAATGTAGAAAATGTCTCAACAACTAATAATCCGATCGACTTTGATTTTTATGCTAAATTTGTGTTATTTTATTGTCTTTTACGTCCATACCTTAAAAAAAAAAAAAAAAAAAAAAAAAAAAAAAGAAAAGAAAAGAAAAAAAAAAATCGAATTTTTTTATATATCTTTCATCAGAATGAATTTTTCAATAGTTCGAAAAAATAGTTCCTGTTAATCGAGGTTATTGGTATTAAATGGGCTTCATCCTATATTTTCATACTAACTACATACAAAGTTTCAAGTCTATCTCAATTTGTTCGGGAGATAGAGCGTTTACAGACAGACACACAAACGGACGTTCGGCAATTTAAAAAAAAAAAAAATACGTTTTTCGGAATCTCAAGTATCTAAAACGTTTAAATCCGACACTAAAAAGGTTTCGTTTTTCAAAACGATTGCAAGACTTACACTATACTATGTATGATGGATAATCAAAAACGCAGTTTCCGCAATTATTAAATACAAATGTCATTATAACAGATGTAAATTTTCCATTTTTCAATTTTTGGGTGAAAAAATTCCGGTCCTAGATTCGAATCAGGCATGTGTTGGCTGTAGCCGCCAATGCTCTTCCAACTGAGCCATCCCGGACACGAACACTGGAGGACTATTTCACCCAACTAACCTCAACGATCACTTTATCTGGTCTGATACTCTGGATCAGCTCAACAGAAAAAATCGAAGGTAAATATATGAAACTGCAGAAAATCGCTGAATACGAAATTACATTAGATTAATTTCAAACACGATTATTCAATCGGTAAATTAATTATAACAGATGTAAATTTTACATTTTTCAATTTTTGGTGAACTAATTGGGTGAAATAGCCCTCAAGTGTTCGTGTCCGGTATGGCTCAGTTGGAAGAGCATTGGCGGCTTCAGCCAATACATCCCTGGTTCGAATCCTGGCCCGGACTTTTTTCACCAAAAAATTGAAAAATGGAAAATTTATATCTGTTATAATTAATTTACCAATTGAATAATTGTGTTTAAAATTAATCTAATATAATTTCGTATGCAGCGATTTTCTGCAGTTCCATATATCGACCTTCGTTTTGTTCTGTTGTGTTGATCCAGAGTATCAGACCAGATAAAGTGATCGTGACGTTAATTGGGTGAAATAGTCCTCAAGTGTTCGTGTCCGGAATGGCTCAGTTGGAAGAGCATTGGCGGCTTCAGCCAATACATCCCTGGTTCGAATCCTGGCCCGGACTTTTTTCACCAAAAAATTGAAAAATGGAAAATTTATATCTGTTATAATTAATTTACCAATTGAATAATCGTGTTTAAAATTAATCTAATATAATTTCGTATGCAGCGATTTTCTGCAGTTCCATATATTGACCTTCGATTTGTTCTGTTGAGTTGATCCAGAGTATCAGACCAGATAAAGTGATCGTTGAGGTTAATTGGGTGAAATAGTGCTCCAGTTTTCGTGTCCGAGACGGCTCAGTTGGAAGAGCATTGGCGGCTTCAGCCAATACATCTCTGGTTCGAATCCTGGCCCGGACTTTTTTCACCGAAAAATTGAAAAATTGAAAATTTACATCTGTTATAATTAATTTACCGATAGAATAATCGTGTTTAAAATGAATCTAACACAAATGTAATTGTATTCAATTTTTAGCGTAGCCCTATATGTAAACGCATTCACAGTCTGCTAACATAATTTAGGGTACTAAATATAATTTAACTGGAAAATGTGTTACACAATTAAAGACTACCCTTGAGCTTATACCCCTAGACAGTACTGCTTCTGAATTTTTTCTGTATTGCCGCATATGATCTATAGAATTTATGCACAAATATAGTAATAAAAATCCCTTTTATTTATAACCTAAACTATAAACTCCCCTAAAATATAACTCCCTTAGGACGCAGAAATTCGGTCTCATCATGTAGATGAATCAACTCCTGAGACAAAAAATGAGCGAAAAGGTTTTGATCCGACGGTACCCTTTAACAGTCATCTGTGTCCTGTTAGTTCACTATGAGCACATCCACCTGCTTACGAACATCCCGAGGAGATCGTCAACACTCATTGACCTCATAGGTATCTGGATCCAATCAGACCTTTGTCTACACATTGGAAAAAGAACGCAGCTATGCCGAGCCGCTGGCAGACACTTCTGTGATGTAACACATATTCTATTTTATATATTTCTATTACTGTTTCAAATGTTTGCCCGCCCCCATCTTTTAAAATTTCATTTAAAAATAAAAACATTTTTAATATGTATTTTTATTGAGTGTTCGTCTGCAAATTGCATATAAAAAAACAAATACTAAATTAATATTAAAATGTCATTTCATTTCTAGATTTTTGTTTCTTACTTTTCAGTTGATTAAATAAATATCAAATGAATTAAACATTGTTTTTTCTGTTTTAAATAACTGCTATATTTATTTCCTATCATTTCATTTGTCTTGTATAAATAACTTAATTTTTACCGATTATACAACTTTGTTTTAAGGTTACTGTACGTTGCGCGCTTTTCGCTGAAGGCGATAACTGTTTTATTCTTGACAACATTACTTTAAAATTTTTCCCATTGCTTTTTATATAACGGTCCTTTTTACCTGCACAGTTTGGAACCCGGCTTGGGAATCTATTGTATGCCAATTCATGATCTCTTGGCGTTTGTGTAATGTAAAAATTTATTCAGATTACGACTTGTCGTGGTTATGTGAACCCGAACATTCGCAGTTGTCGAAAATGATAAATGTTTCTTTATTATGTTTCAAAGCGTTTATTTTAGTAAGCTGCATTGATGCTGTTTATAAATGCTCACATTCTGGTATTATTCAAAAAAAAAAAAAAAAAAAAAAAAAAAAAAAAAAAAAAAAAAAAGGGCAATTAGTCAAGAATATGTTTAAAAACTGGTTTTCTTTGTCAAAATGCCTTCATCTTTCTGACCCGGAAGAAAATCTAAAAATGGACCTGGTGTACTATACAAAGTAGAACAGCAACCACGGCCAATCCCATGAAGGTGGCGTTTGCCATCATAACCTCATCGCACCTCACGCATTGCTTCAGGATGAGTTCTTAGACTCATTTTCTAGCCACTTACTCGCGTCCATGTCACAAGCCCTTTCACACTGATGTGTTGCGACCTCTCCCAAATACTAGCTCCAAATGTCACGACTGCATTCAGCCGTCAGGATCGAGTAGAACATCTTTACATCATAGTGCATCTTTCACTAAACAGCGCCTTCCACACGATAATGTACCTGCGATAGGCTGTCAAACTGCACGTTGCTTTAGAGCATAATCCAAAAATTGGATTTTTTTTTTCCATTGGCAACTTGAGCCACTTTGAAATCCCACTTCGGTTCGACCTCTCCGAATAAAAGAAAGGAACTGCTGTACGACGTTCTCGGCAAGATTTCCGGTCATCCTTCTACTCACAAGATTGGGTTAGTTTAGAATCAACCGACCCATACCACAATGTAAGCGTAATTATTTTGAATGTCTCTGTAGACGAACTATAAATGTTACATACTTTATTTTCGGTACGGAATATGCTATTCTAAGTCATAATAAAAGGTATTAAAAACACAGAACTCGAAGTACAGTATGTAGATAAAAGAGTGTACCTGTTATAAATTTTAAAAGTATCAACTGTAAGCGTTGTAGAGTATTGTTTAGAGGTCACAAATAAAGAGTAAATCAAAGAATTTTAGTTAAGCGTGTGTGTAAGTGTTTACCTAAAACTATTTGAGTTACTTTTTATTTGTGATCTGGAAACAAACTTTATGCAGAAAGGCGACTCCTGAGCGTAATGCGTTTTCACTGCCGTTAGAGCCATGCGATTTTTTTTCCTTTTGGGAAGTTATAAACGATCGTGTATACGTTCCACGCTACCTAATAATTTGCGAGAGGTGAGACACACAATTGAAGAGATTGCTGCCTCCATTATTCCATAATTCTTAACCGAAGGTTTGAAAGAATTGGGCTTTACATTGAATGTGTGTTGTATAACTAAAGTTGCGCAAACTGAACATTTGTAAGAAAAACTAGGTTAGTTAGTTTTCGATTTGATGCACGATTTGTTATAAATAATCAAAAATAAACTGTTATAATATACTATTAAAACTGGGGCATTCCTGCTTGGATATGAGCACTTTACGAGGCACCCTGCATACTTAGGAAAATCAGAGCACGAACAGGCAAACAGACTTCCAAACAGAAATAAAATCGTAAACAATTTTTAATTATGTTGAAGAGTTTTAAAAATTGAAAACTCATATAAATATATTAACTTCTTTCCTTTTATTTTTTCTAGCATTGTATGGTCATATTTTTATCCATAAAATTAGAGTATTTTAACCAGTAACTTTTTCTGATAAAAGTAGATTTATCTCTTATGCTTTTTTAATTGGTGTATGATAAAATCATAAATAACAGCACTCTGGTCCTGATTTAATTTAGAAATAGAAAATCAATATCTCCATTGCACTAGAACATTAACTGCAACTTCGGCAGAATGGAAACTCAACCAGATAATAAAATTAACTAACTGTTTGCTTTGTCACTGATAACCATCGAACCATACTGAATCTAATTCTGGGAATCATCATTAAAGACGACAACGTCTAAGATGTAGCTTTAAGTTTGTATTTTTATTTATTATACAGAGATGTAACTTATGGATTTCCAATTTTCTGGTTTATCGTAACATGTCAATTTAATTAGATTAGATATCTTATAAGATTCATAGCTATCCATATTTGATTAATTATAGCAGGTGAGAAGTTTAATGATTGAAAACTGTTTTTTAATTTAAAATTTGCTTTCTCATGGGTACAGTTTATCTCAAAATTAATTAAAAAATCAAATTTTTTTTGTTTGAGATTTGTTGGAAATGTATTAAAAAAACTATGCCTTATAGCGCATTACTCCTTTACGCAACATAAGGATTTTTGTTTAATATCGTTTTACCAAATCAGTTCTATATTCTATATCTATCAATAATAATAAGAAGGCAATATAATCTTACCTTTCATTCTTCTGGTTCTTCAAAATATTCCGTTCTTCATGGCCTCCATTCTTTTGGAATCTTCGATTTAACGTCAGCTTTTTATTACTTATTAATTACTTTAAACTTCGCTGAAATGGTAAACATTTGATTAATAGTTTGTTTTTAATAAACAATGGGGTCGAGGCGAGTTTTGAGTTGAATAATGATATTATATTAACATATATTACATAGCTGCTTTTAGCAGCGAAAAATAGACGTTGTTACATGACTTACATCCACAGAGAACACTAAACAAACACTAAAAAATTAGAATGTCAAAAAAAGAGTTAGAATGTTCTTTTTCATTTGTTTTGTTTTTTGGTCGTTGTCACGTGACTTCACTGCAGTAGAAAAGGAATAAGCGTCCTTGAATGAAACAGTTTATTCGTTGTTGAATTGTTCTGAAATAGGGAAAAAATAATTTCTTTTCCTTTTTTTTATGACGACAAAAAATGAAATCTTTTTATCGTGAATAGGTCTAACTTGATTTTATTCAGCTGAAATAGTGATTAGTTTATTTCAACACCCTTCCTTAATCACTTCAGATGAATAACACTGTAGGTTCATAGATTCTCGATGTTTCACTAATTGAGTCTTTGGCAGGGGTTTTGTAAGTGCGTCGGCTATCATATCTTCAGATGGGCAATATTCTAAATTTATTATTTTGTCTTCTTTGAGTTGTTTAATGGCGTGGAATTTTATATCAATATGCTTCGTATATTTCGAAAACTTCGCATTCTCTACAATTTTTATCGCACTCTGATTATCTTCGAAAATCGTTATAGGTTCGTCTTGTTTCAAGTCTAAGTCGTTCAATAACTTCTCTAGCCAAATAATCTCTTGGGCTGCTGCGGCTGCTGAGATAAATTCAGCTTCTGCCGAAGAATATGCAATACAGTTCTGTTTCTTCGTGTACCAATTAATAGGTGTTTTTCCTAGAAAGAAAACATTTCCTGTTGTTGACTTCCTTGTTCTGGTGTCGCCTCCCCAATCGGAGTCTGCATAAGCTACCAATACTGGTTGGTCGTCTGTGCTGATTGTTAGTTTTAATTCTTTTGTACAGTTTAGATAGTTGACCACTCGTTTTGCTGCTTTCCAGTCCATCTCACGGGGCGTTTCGCATCTTCTGCTGAGGATATTAACTGCGGCTGATATATCTGGACGTGTGTTAGTGGCTATGTATAACAAAGATCCTATGACTTTTCTAAAATTTGTATTGTTAGGCAGCAAATTTTGTTCGTCTTCTATATTATAAACTCGGGGTCCATCGGAGTTCCTACGGGTTTAGCGTCTCGTAATCCTAGTTTATTTGCCAATTCTTCGATTTTTAACTTTTGGCTTAGAGTATATCCATTTTCTGTTTTCTTTATTTCCGTACCGAGGAAATATGCTATATGACCGAGATCTTTAAGCTCGTATTCTTCTTTAAGTAGTTTCACTATAATGTCAACAGTTTTTTCGTCACCGGAGAGTAATATATCGTCAACATATATAATTATGTAAGTGTAATTTTCATTTTCTTTTCTGGTGAACAAGCAGGGATCAGCTATACTTTGATTAAAATTCAGTTTTTTTAAGGACTGTTCGATTTTTTTGTGCCAAGTTCTGGCTGCTTGTTTTAGGCCATATATTGATTTTTTCAGTCTGCAGACTTTGTTTTCAGAATTCTTTTCTATGTAGCCTTCCGGCTGTTTCATATACACTTCTTCCTCGAGCTCACCATACAGAAAGGCGGTGTCAATATCTATGTGTCTAACATTTTGTTTGTGGTATGCGGCTGCTGCTAAAAATGCGCGAACTGTTGTTTGTGAGACGACAGGGGCAAATGTCTCATCATAATTTTCACCATATTTTTGACTATAGCCCTTCGCTACTAGGCGTGCTTTATATTTTTGAACATTTCCGTGACTATCTAGTTTCTTTTTAAATGTCCATTTTGATCCTATAATTTTTTTGTTTGGTGGAGGATCCACTAATTCCCATGTGTTATGTTTTTTTAGCGAATTGATTTCCGCTTGTGTGGCTTTGAGCCAATTTTCTTTTTCACAGGGATTATTAATTTCCTGTATGTCATTCCAGATAGTGGGTTCATTCATTTGGTTATTGTTTACATAACAGACGTATCTGTCTGGTGGTACCCCCCTGTTTGATCTTTGCGATCTTCTAAGTTCAGTGGTGGGTTGTTTGGACGAGGTTGGTTCCTCGATTGTGTTGTTTATTTCTGCTTCGATGTAATTTTTATCATCATATGAATTTTCTGCATCTTTACTTTCTTTTAAGTTAATTTTGCTATTCTCTAGGAATTTTACGGTTCTTCCTATTACTATTTTGTTATCTTTAGTGTATACGCGGTATCCTTTTGAATTGTTATCATACCCTACGAATGTCCCTTCCTGAGCTCTATCGTCTAATTTTCCTCGATGTTGTTTGTTTACATATACGTATGCTTTGCAACCGAATGTACGTAAATAATGCAAATTTGGTTTGCGTTTAAACCAAAGTTCGTACGGGGTTTTATTCGTTGATCTTGTTGGTAAGCGATTTTGTAAATGATTTGCTGTATTAATTGCTTCGCCCCAAAATTTTTGTGGTAAATTGGCTTCGCGTAATAGACTTCTAGTCATGTCTAATAGTGATCTATTTTTCCTCTCAGCCACGCCGTTCTGGCTCGGACAATATGGCACAGATAGTTGGTGTTTTATACCTCTTTTTCTTAGATAGTCATTTGTTTCTCTACTCATGTATTCTCCGCCATTATCGGATCTTATTGCTTTCGGATATGAACCGAATTGGTTTCGTACCATAGCTATATAGTAGATTAATTTATCATGCACTTCGTCTTTATGACTTAATAAGTATATTACTGTAAACCTAGAGTAATCGTCTATGAAGGTTACAAACATTGTTTTTCCGCCAATTGTGGGGGATCCTATGGATGTGCATACGTCTGTGTGCACCAGATCGAGTACTTTGCCTGTTTTGTTTTTATATGTTGTTTTTGGATAAGGTGCATCGCTTATTTTTGTTTGTATGCATGTTTCGCATATTGTTTCATGACTACAATTATTTAGTTCTATTCCATAGGTTAAATTTTCTTTAATCATTTCCTTTATGGAAGTGTAGTTTCTGTGACCTAGGCGTTTGTGCCACAATTCTATGCAATTTTTATTTTTGCATTCATGCGCAATGTTTACTGTGTTAGATTCTATATTCTCTAACAATTCAACCTCATATAGATTGTTTTTCATTTTTGCTTCCAAGTATATTTTCCCATTTCGGGATAGCGTGCATTTATCTTTATCAAAAACTAGTTTATAACCGTTCTTTGTTGCCTTACTTACTGAAATTAAATTTGATTCTAAATCAGGTACGTATAATACTTCCTTTAATGTAATTTTGTTTACACCTCCGTCGGATGTTTTTGTCATAAATGTGGTTTCTCCCACTCCATGCGAATTTAACGATTTTCCGTTTGCAATAATAACAGTAGTTTTTTCGGTGTCGTTTAATTTAGTAAACAAGTCTTTATCGTTTAAAATATGTGTGGAAGAACCAGAATCAATAATCCATGTTTGTTTTCCAGTTTTCTCAATTAGAAAGGCTGCGTCGCTGCTTCGGTCTGTTTTTAGTTGTGTTTTGCAATTTGGCTTATATTCTTGTTTACGATCATTAAATTCATTTTGGTTATACGATTGTTGATAACAGAGAGACGTTGTATTGTTTTTGTTTTTGTATGTTTGTTGTTTTTGTGTATTTGGGTGAGTTTGTCTATTTTTCAGATGCCAACATTCCCTGTAAGTATGACTTTTCAATTTACAGTACGTACAATATTTTTCCCTTTTGCTATTATCATTTGGGAACCTTTTTTGTGTTTTAAACGCTTTGGTAGAATTGTCGCCCTGATCCGCGTTTTCAGCCCTTCTGTTATATTCATCAGTTAGTTTATTTATAATAAATTCTGGTGTTAAATCGGTTTCATCGCGAGCCTCAAGTGCTACAATCAATGTATTATAGCTTGGGGGTACTGAGCACAGCAATAATGCTGAAAGGTGCGAATCGTTAATAGTTTCCCCAATCGCTAATAGCTTATCTTTTAATTCTAAAATGTACGTTATGTGTTTAATTAAGTTACCATTTTCTGGCAGCCTTGCCCCATACAGTTTTCTCAATGAATGCAATTTACTAGACAAATTCCCCCTTTCATGTATGGCTTTGAGCGCGTCCCAGGTCTGTCGGGCAGTATTTAGCCCTTTTACATGCACAATCTGGGAGTCTTCAATTGCAAGGTTTATAATTGCTTTTGCTTTATTATCCTTCTTTTGCCAAACTGTGGTAATCGGATTTGGTATTGTGTCTGTTATTACCTCGAAAATTTCTTCTCTTATTAATAACATTTCTATTTTAAATTTCCATGTTGAGTAATTGTTTTGATTTGATTTTTCTATTAACTGAAATTCTTCGATGCGGCCATAATGGATCTTACTTATCAACTTATAAATATTTAATATCGTAATTCGATGAGAAATTGTTTTTATTTTTCTTTATATTATATAAGAGATTTTCTCTGTTTATTTTTATTCATTCAAATATAACGAACATATCACTTGTTATGTTTACTCTTTGAATTTCAACTCATATATATCATATATTTTCAATAACTTTGAGAAAAGAAGAACAAATATATTTTTTCACAATAATTATATGCATTAGTAATAATACGATTTAATTTTATAAGGCAATTTTTATTTATTTATATCATATTATATTATAACCTTATGTGTTAATTTCAGTCTCTTGATCGATTTGTTGGAAATGTATTAAAAAAACTATGCCTTATAGCGCATTACTCCTTTACGCAACATAAGGATTTTTGTTTAATATCGTTTTACCAAATCAGTTCTATATTCTATATCTATCAATAATAATAAGAAGGCAAGATAATCTTACCTTTCATTCTTCTGGTTCTTCAAAATATTCCGTTCTTCATGGCCTCCATTCTTTTGGAATCTTCGATTTAACGTCAGCTTTTTATTACTTATTAATTACTTTAAACTTCGCTGAAATGGTAAACATTTGATTAATAGTTTGTTTTTAATAAACAATGGGGTCGAGGCGAGTTTTGAGTTGAATAATGATATTATATTAACATATATTACATAGCTGCTTTTAGCAGCGAAAAATAGACGTTGTTACATGACTTACATCCACAGAGAACACTAAACAAACACTAAAAAATTAGAATGTCAAAAAAAGAGTTAGAATGTTCTTTTTCATTTGTTTTGTTTTTTGGTCGTTGTCACGTGACTTCACTGCAGTAGAAAAGGAATAAGCGTCCTTGAATGAAACAGTTTATTCGTTGTTGAATTGTTCTGAAATAGGGAAAAAATAATTTCTTTTCCTTTTTTTTATGACGACAAAAAATGAAATCTTTTTATCGTGAATAGGTCTAACTTGATTTTATTCAGCTGAAATAGTGATTAGTTTATTTCAACAATATTAAATGTAATTGTGAATATTTTGACAATTTTTTTAAATCCATACATCACATATATTGCAAGATGCTGTAAATTTTGTTAATAAATCCAGCGCGATTCTTGATATAAATAAAAACATTAAACGTTTTTTCTTCATGTTCATATTTTCTTTACTTTTATCATATTCTTACGCGTACTGCTATTTTTCCATTTTTCCCGTCTCAAATACCAGTATTTTATATATATATACATATATATATATATATATATAAACTTGTTCAAAGCGCGAAATTTCGTCTTATTTAAAGCGGAATTTTCAATAATGGTTTTGAAACTCCTGAAATTCCCAAACCCATGCGAAATCCTGACTAACTCAAGACGTAAGTGAAAAATATAAAACAAGCTATGTATATATGAGAAAAATTTGAATACGGTTTTCATGTACTCATTGAAAACTGTCAAATTAAGTGTAATATAAAAAATTTTAGCTTGAAGTGTTGGAATATTCTTTGAGAAAGTTCAAATGCGCAAATTGAACGTTTGTAAGAAAACTAGATTAGTTTATCTTCAGTTTGACGTATGTTTTTTTGTAAATGCTCTAAAATAAAATGTTATAACATAGCTTTCAAAGTGGGACATTCTTACTTGGATATTTACGAGACACCCGGTATATTTACCAAAATCAGAGCACGAACAGACAAACATCCTTCCAAACAGAACAAAAGTAACAAACACGTTTCAACTATGTTAAAGAGTTTTGAAAATTGAAAAAAAATTAAAATTGTAAATGTATTTACCTCTTTCATTCTATTTTTTCGATCATAATGAGACCATATTTTTATCCATAAACTACGGATGTTTTAACCAGTAACCTTTTCTGATAAAAATAGATTTATCTCTAATGCTTTTTTAATTGCTGATATGATAACATCATAAATAAGAGCATTCTGGTCCAAATTTAATTTAGAAATCGAAAATCAATACCTCCATTGCACTAGAAAGTTAATTGCAGCTTCGGTAGAATGGAAACTCAACCAGATAATAAAATTAACTAACTGTTTGCTGTCTCACTGATAACCATCGTACCATACAGAATCTAATTCTAGGAATCATCATTAAAGACGACAACGTCTAAAAAGTAGGTTTAATTTATACTTTTATATGTTATACAGAGATGTAACTAATGCATTTCCAATTTTCATGTTAATCGTAATGTGTCAATTAAATTAGATTACCTATCTTATAAAGTTCCTAGATATTCATATTTGATTAATTATAGCAGGTGAAAAGTTTAATGAATGAAAACTGTTTCTTAATTTAAAATTTGATTTCTTAAAGGAACATTTTACACGGAAAATTGGTTAAAAGAAAAAAAAAAGATTTTTTTGTTTATTTTAAAAATAAATTTGTTTCGTTGTGAATATTTTGACCATCTTTTTCTCACTACGGCAAATGTAACGTAAGATATTGTAAATTTTGTTAATAAAGCCAGCGCAATTCCCCATACAAAATAAAACTTTAAATGGCTTTTTCTCCATATTCATGTTTTTTTCCACTATCATCAAAGTTCGTACAGGTACCGCTACTTTTCTAGGTTTTCCATGTCAAATGCCAGTACTTAAAAAAATATATGTATATAAATATAGTTCAAACGTGCAAAAATTAGCCTTATTTAAAGAGAAATTTTCTATCAGAAAATAGTGGTACCAAAGAATTTCCTTGCTTTGAAATTCCGGGACCCATGCGAACTCACGACTGATTCAAGACATTAGTGCAAAACATGAAGCAAACAATCAATATATGACTAAGCTTTGAAGACGATTTTCACATGCTTATTAAAAGCTTAAAAGTAATAGATTCTTTTTTAATTTGAAACCGCAGAAGGTTTTCGAATATTCTTTAAGAAAGGTCTAATATGGCAGATATTTTACATAAACATAACAGATGACCATTTAAATAAAAAGAATATTGCAAATTAAACTGATGGCATAGAGCTCACAGGCTATGCACACTAATTATACATTACAGCCTTATATAATAATGCCCTTCGAAAAACAAATTAAGGAGGAAAATAGCCCCCATTCCCTTTCTTAATATCCAATGGACACCCAATATTAATCAAGGAGATGCCTCAACAAAATGATCCTATATCTAAGACTTGAAAGAAATCTGATAATTTTGCATGAAAAACCCATTTACACAAATTAAAGGGAGGGGCATTAGCCGCCGTTCCCCTTCTTAATACTTATCTAATGAACACCCAATATTAATCACGGAGGTGCCTCATCAGAATGATACTATGAATAAGATTTGAGCGAAACTGATAATTCTGCATGAAAAACCATTTTTATAAATTATGGGGAGGAGCATTAGCCCCCGTTCCCCTTTTTATACTTATCGAATGAATCAGGAAAGCGCCTTATCATAATAAACCTTTATCCAAAATTTCAAATGAATTGGATATTTTTATCACGAGTTATCGCGTTACGTACGTATATACATACAGAACGGACAGGCACATAAGCTCTCAGGCTTTGATAGCCTGTGAGCTAAAAAGTGATTAAAAAAGATAAGTAGAGGTAATTACGTATACCTAAAACATTTTATTTAGATTAAATTTCTAGAGTAAAAAAATCATTTTTTGTCGTAGATGAATTAATTAAATTTCATTTTATATAAACATAAAAACATTTCGTTAGTATCACAGGGAAACAACTTGAGATACATGTACAATAGGGCGGAGCGTAAAAAAGTTTTTTTCGAAATTCTTTTCTCCCTAGTGCGGAAAAGTTGTCTAGTGGTATCAATAATATAGTCACAAAATTTCAAAACAATCAATAAATATCTTCCGGTTCCACTTTTGGTTCGAAATATGCAATTTTAGCCAAAAATGTTGTAATTTTTCACATTTCAGTAATATTTTTAATTTTAAATTTTTTCTTCGCCCTAGTGCGGAAAAACTGAAAGAGTACATAAGGAACACAAGTCCAAAATATTAAAGTAATTAAAAAATATCTTCTGGTTCCACTTTGGGTTCTAAATATGGGAAATTTTTCGAAAATTATACAAATTTTCACATTTTAATCATTTTTTCTATTTTTATATTTTCTGTTCCCGCTGACATGGAAATGTTCGTAGAACATGCAAAAAATATAAGTAAAAAACTTTAGCATCATAAATAAATATCTTCCGTCTTCCTTTTCGGGGTCTAAAAATGTCAAAGTAGTCTAAAAGTATGTAACTTTTCACGTTTCAGAGATTTTCTTTAATCAATATTCTCTTCTCGCTGGCGTGGAAAATTCGGAAAATCATGTGACAAACATAAGTGTAAAAATTTAAAATAATTAATAAATATATTTTGATTTGACTTTTATTACTTAAACTAGCAAATTCATGGCATTAAAGTACTCAAAAATCATAGAACAATCGAATTACAAGGAATCTGAGGGAAACTGTTGGTTTAATGTTCTGCTCCTGATAGACTCGTAATGAAGATATTCAATTTTAGCTTCTATATTTAATTGAAAAATAATACATCTGAAAGTGTTTACAAAATTTTAATTTTTAATATTGTGTTGCACTGATAGTGTGCATGGAAAATAGTACACAAAAATATCACAATTAAGGTGCAGTGTTCACGGGATATGTCTCATCCCATTTTTTGGTATCCTACAGATTTAAGAACTGGCATTCTATCAACTTATGAACATATAACGTACTTTTTTGTTGGTGAGAATTGAATCAAAATATAATTAAAAATCGGACCCACCTTTGGGGTGATAGCGGATTATAGGCTGAAATGGTTGAAACAATTTGGCAGGCTCCTCAGTTCCAATGATTTCTAGGCAAAGAATTATCCAAATGATTGGTTCATATAATGATAAATACAAGAGTATAAAGAAGTTTGACGCTAAAGAACAGACGAAATCGAAATTGAAAATTTTCTTATTGGAAGGGGGAAAAATGTCTATTTGAAAAATTTTCTTACATCAAATACATCAATAGTACATCTCTGCCCACGTACATAAATGCCCACGTGATATAAAAATTCCAGAATTGGAAGACAGTTTCTTAAGGATCAAAGAACTTCAAGGAAATTGTCGATAGACCCTATTGATACGTTCGGAAACACGGTCCACAACACGGAAACTTAGTACATGAATGAGCAGGCTCGAAAAAGAATAAGAAATTTTCAGAAAATGGTATAAAAGGGAAAAAACAATCACTACTGCTTCATTGAAGACTTAGAGTTATTTAAATCTTTTAGCCTTGTTGATGAACAACTGTGTCACGATCTTAGTGATAAACCTTTAGTGTCATTGCAGTCGAACATATTACCATAAGTATATCACGAACAACCCGTCGTCCTGCCCTAGCCAGAACTTGAAACTTAATTCGAGTGCCAGCGGGAATAGAAAATCGAAAAATAAAAAAAAATGACTATAATGTGAAAATTAGTATAATTTTCGACAAATTTCCCATATTTAGAACCCAAAGTGGAACCAGAAGATATTTTTTAATTACTCTAATATTTTGGACTTGTATTCCTTATGTATTCTTTCAGTTTTTTCGCACTACGGCGAAGAACAAATTGAAAATTAAAAATATTACTGAAATTTGAAAAATTACACCATTTTTGGCTAAAATTGCATATTTCGACCCAAAAGTGGAACTGGAAGATATTTATTGATTGTTTTGAAATTTTGTGACTATATTACTGATACCACTAGAAAACTTTTCCACGCTAGGGAGAAAAGAATTTCGAAAAAAAGTTTTTTACGCTCCGCCCTAATGTACAATTACGCGCATTATTAATTAATAATTTTATATTTTTATTTCTGCATTAATTACTTTAAGTTTTTTTGCATTTTTTTGTTTTGGTTTTTGACCAGAAATAGGAAGATTACCGAAATTTTGTTTAAGTCGATTCTTAACAACAATAACAATGTAAAAAACAATAGTAACAATAATAATAATTAAAATATTACCAATAACAATAATAATAATAAATTAGAAAAATTGAAACCTCTCTATTTAAAAGTTATGCATAGGTTTAAAAAATAACCAAAACAATTTTATACTATCGCTGAAAATAAACCAAAAAGTCAGTTAAAAATAGAGAAATTCTATCTTTTTAAAATAGATCTAGGCATCGTAAACGTATTAAAAAAACGACTAACATGCTATGAGCATGTCAACAAAATAAAGGACGTCTACCCAATATAACTGCGGAATAAGAGCCATCTGGTATAGTAAAGGCGGAAAGACTAAAAAAGAAAAGAAAAGAAAAAGAAAGAAAGAAAAAGAAAATCGAAAGAAAAGTTAGAAAAGACTGATTGAAAAGAAGATAAAAGAAAATGAAGTACTAAAGAACGTATTTATTAAAAATACAACACATTACTCAATGGTGCATTTTGTGCACCATTGAGCAATGTGTCGTATTTTTAATAAATACGTTCTTAGTAGTTAAATTTTATGGTGCAATTGTCAAGTATATATTTAAAAAAATAAAGTGTTGTTTATTTAGCGATGCAAGAAAAAACTCAGAGCTGATGAAAATCTTGTTAGATAAAAATATAGATGAATATATATATTTTTAAAGCAACGTATATATGTGCACAATGTCATACATATATGCACAAATCACGTAAGTCAAAAATGAAAATAGAACTATAAAAAATCAGACGAAATATTTTTTTAGTATTGGCTGCAAATATTATTACATATTGACAGAGATGGACTAACTATGGTAAACTACTAAATTATCAAGCATAGAATAATAATAACAAGAGAAATTAAAAACAAACACAAAAATAGATATGCTCAATTCACTAGTTAAGGCACAAACAGAAAATGTTGTTTATTAAAAACAATACATATTAAACTAAATCGTACAATTTATTATTAGATTATGTATTGTTATTCAAATAAATCGTGTCAAAATGAATAAATTGGTACATTATCAGAACATTAATGAATTCTATGACTATATAGTGTGTCAGAAATTTAGGCAAAATTGATGAAATCATACCATTCAACATTTTTATATGATGCTATTTATTAGAGTAATTCCTTTGTTTGCCTTAATCCGTTAATGCCCAAATTAGTTTCTTCATTAAAAAGGAAATTTTAAAAGACGAATAACTTTTGTCTTAATTTATTGAGAAATTTGTCTCGTGAAAAATAGTACTTATTTATCTATTTTACTGGTGTGAAAAGTACTTTATTGCTTTTTTTTATAATCGTCCCTAAAAAGGGACGCTAGGCACTAATGGGTTAACTGTAAATAATCATGTTTATTTTGAATCAATTCGATTTTTAAATTTTATTGTTGAATGAAAATCCTATAAACCTTTAATGCTTTAGTTTTCTTGCTTTAGTTTTTTATTAGAGTCACCTTGCTTTCCATTAATGTTTACTTTAAGATAGCCCAGATGTCTTGAATCGACTTTTTGGATTAATCTGAATTGTTACTAATTTGCTTAAGCAGTCTTTATATCGTAATATAAGAGTTGTGAAATGAACCATTGCCGCGTAGTGGTGTAAAATGAATTGAAGTGAAACTAATAGAACGCGCTGCGCGTGAATTAAGAAAATGAAAATATTGTCTGATGTTTTTGTTATCATTCGAAGAACTTTGATAAAATGATGAGAACTATTCAGTTATCTTGATGTAATGCTCGATGTGGCTTTTTATATGCAATTAAACTGCATTTTATATTATGTATGGACTTTTAGACGAGTTTGAACTTAGTGGGTTCATCTTAATAGATGACTAATTTTAATTCAAGAACTCGTAGCATCGCGTAGAAGCATCCCACATTGAAGAAATGAATGGTTAGTAAGTATACTTTATGCTAACACTACTTTTGAATTCTAACACGCAGAAATCTCTGTTCAGAACCTGCAACATGTCACTATGAGGGAAAAGATGTTACTCTAGTGTCTCTAATATTTTATAGTACTTCTTTCCATGGAGAAATGTAAGTCAGGTCTGACTGTTATGGCCAGTCTATCTACTATACCATCAGTAATTTTATTGACGCCTACCAAAGGAAGTGCGTGACTGTTTAACGAGAATATGCCAGTAACAATTTAAACAATGGGGACCATTCAGATTATCGACTGAATAATATGGCGAGCCACTTGTTTAGATCTTCTAATATGTCAATATGAGGAAGCAGATGATGCTCTAATGTCTCTTAATAGTTTGACGATTTTATTTTCCAATGAAGAACGATCAGGGTGATTTAGATACTAGAATCAATCGCTCTAAAAATCCATGAGGAACTTTTCGCTTTGTAATATAATGAAGAAAATGTGTGGCTGTTTCTTGAGATCTCGTGCACCTTCAAAATATGTATAACCTAGTGGCATCTACAGCCACCAGGGTTATAGAGACTTAACTTTTCCGTCGCTAAGTACTGTGATATCTTCGTGGGTTATGTATTTTCAGGTCCAATATTTTTAGTCCTGTTTCTGATGTTATCACGTGATTTTTAAGATTATATATATATATATATATATATATATATATATATATATATATATATATATATATATATATAATTGTATGCTCTTTCATGTATCCATGTATTGTCCATGTATGTCTTACGTACCCTTCACGTCGGAATTATTTTAAATTTGTTATTAAAAACATATTATTTTTGACAATAATATTCCAATTTTTCCATCTGTCAGACCTTTTGTTAACCGCTTCTCTGATTTGACCTTACGTCATACGGGCAACGTATTTTTGTCAATCATGATTTTCCCGTACCATGTACGGACACCCATGTTCCAATCATGATTTATTGTTCTCACCAGTAAATTTTTATTGTAGATTTTGTATTTTTAATCCGAGGATTTTTCTAATTCAATTTGGCAAAAATTTCTGCTTTGAAAAAACGGTGACAAAAGATTAAAAATTCCGTAAAAGATAAAAATGAGCATTATTTGAAAGTTTTTTTTTTCCAAAATATTGATCAGTTAAGTGGTTAAAAGAGGCTTCTCGCTCCTCTAGGTGACGATCAAAATTATCCCCTCTAGCACCTAATAATTTTTGTAACAATTGTATAATTGTGTTACGCAAACTCGTTGGGAAATTCCTCGCTTTGAAAAAAAAAACATTAATGGAAGTCTTGTCTTTTGATTTAAATTTTAAAATCTTTGAATTTCTTCTGTTGCGAATTCCGTAGTTTTCATAATGTTAAATAATAAATAGATATTAGACATTTCCTGTTACACTGCTCAGGGAAAACAGTTGGTTAATTGAAACGCTTAGAATTGAATCCTTTACAATTTATTATTAATAGCATTTGCATAACAAGACTAAACTTTTGAGATGGTCGTTCTGTAAAAAATAATTAAAAAAAAAAAAAAAAAAATTTTAATCGGTATTGTAATCAATCTCTCTACTTAGCTTATTCCAATTATATTCTTCTTATTTTTCATGAAATTATTGAAAATATTTCTCCTACCAATTTTATTATATTATTATATTTGCTTAAACTTTTGAGAGGAACTGTAGACAAGTAAACTTCTTATTTCAAAAAGCAAAAAACAACCGCTAACATGTTAAAGACAGTCAAAAAAATAAAATAAAATAACAATAATAAAAAAGAATTACCAGAAATAATTGTGGAATGGGAGTGGTCAGGAAGGAGGGAAAAAAGGGAAATCCAAAAACACAGAAAGAAAGACTAGAACAGAGATTGATTGAAAAAAGGAAGTAAATGAAGTGCTTTTAAGATAGCAATAAAAAAAGTTGGGCAGAGTAACATTAGTGTTAAAGAAAACCCTGTAAGAAAAAGTATATATTTATTATTCACACACACGCACACACAATCACACATATAAATACATATTAAATACTTTGCATATATGAAAACTATATTGGAATAAGTTATGCAATTTGTTTACAGAACATATAAGATCTGAACATACCATATTCATCTTCAAATATATACAAACAACTTGTAAAAGTAAATTCATAACTTACATTTTTAACTCCCTTGCTTGAGATGAAAAAAGTAACTTAGTTAAAAAATCTTAATTAAATTATCCTAGTAGTATAATAATATTAGCTGTTGTTGTTTCAAATCCCCCGTTATGACCTGACGAAATGAGAGGTCAAGTTCCAAATATACTAAGTAAAGCGCTGCATCTTTCATTTGACACTGCACCACTGGGACTCAATGTTAACAATAGATATTTTTGGAGCTTTAGTCTCAAACCTTCCAGACAAAATAATTTTATGTAAGTTACTGTTCTTATATTTAAATGAATGCAATGAAAGCTATATTAAACTGAAGTTATATTTACTTACCCATCATGCGTAGTATAAGGTAAGTCTCGCAATCGTTTTGAAAATCGAAGTATTTTTTGATGGATTTACATTTTTCAGACACTGGGGATTCCGAAAAACATTATTTTAGAAAAAAATTGTCGTCCGTATGTGTGTGTCTGTCTATCTCTCTGTAAACGTTCTATCTCCCAAACAAACTGAGATAGAGACTTCAAATTTGGTGTGTACTTAGTATGTAATAATTGGAAGAAGCCTATTGAATATCTGTAACCTCGATCATCCGGAACTACTTTTTTTTGGGGGGGACTCTCGAAATATTCGTTCGGATGAAAGATACATAAAACTTTATTTTAAGTAGTGGCTGTAAGACAATAAAAAAATATAAATTTTGCATAAAGAATGAAATCTGTCAGATAATTAGTTGTCGAGATATTTATAATCCTATTTTCCATATTCTTTGATTTTTCATGACCCTGTATTTCATTCAAATTTTACATAAAATATTTACCATTTTAATTGGAAATGAGACACTTCAACCAAGTCAATATACTGTTAGTTAATAGATTAATCATTTTTGAAGTTATAAAGATATTTCTTTTACTACCTGATTATTATGTCGACAAAAAAACTATCGCCAAACTGTAAGATTAAATACCAATAATGGCTTATGTAAATGCCACATGCACCAGACATTAAATACGTTACATGTGTTTGTATATCATAATTGATTTTTAATTTGACGTTTTACATGTATTTTTATTAATCTTTAACTAAGTTATTTGTTCTTTCGTTATTTAAAATAAAAATTAAGCCAATTTGTATGATTTACGATTTGTAGTTTGGCGTAGTTTTGGTTTTGAGTAGTTTGGTAATGTATATAATTTGGCGAATGACTCGATAGAATAAGCAAGTAATACACGCAGCTCCATAACAGAGCATTACTATATGTTAAAAATATTTAAATAGACGTTTAAAATATATTTTATTATTTCAATGCATTTTATTAATAGGTTACACGTGTTTTATTTTCCTTCATTATATTATACATATTCATGATGGGTAAGTATTACGGTGGCCCCCAACGACTACGTTATTATTGTAATGTTTTCTTCCCCGAAGTCTAAATAACTCTTTTTTTCAGCAAATTTACAAAACATCTAGTTATTTTAATTTAGCAAAAATAAATAAATTGAAATACCTAACATGCTTTGAGGTTGTAGCTTAACATGTTAAAACTATTACTGATAAAATCCTTAAATTAAACAATGCTTAGCTTTTGAAATACCAGGAATAATAAAATGGACAGTTACAAATAATCAGGGATGCAAGGGCTAAGCAACAAATAGCCGATTGTTAACACCAGTGACGTCGACTTATATAAGGGAGTGACCAATAATTTATATTTTTCGCCAACTCAATTTCCATTGATTAATTTCGTTATTAATTTATTTGTTTAATCGCGGAAATAATTTTTTTTTTATTGACATTCTCAAAATATTTTCGTTTGAAAAAGATTATGGACATCAGTTAGCCTTACAACAGGAGCATTGAAATGCCCTTCTGCAGATGTATAAATAAATTCTCTCAAAAACAAATTTCCTCCATTTTCGCCTGTTTGAATGTCTTGAATCTATAAAGCATTTAGACGATTAAAATGTATGTTTCGCTTGAGTTCTTTTTCATTTTCAATAATTTGCAAATTTTATGCTATTATAAATAAATATTAATGGATTTATAAGGAAGAACTTATAACAAAGTCGTTAAATAAACTTGATAAAATTATAAAAAGTTATAATTATTGTAAATTTACTTATGAAAAACATTATTTGCTTCCGAATTATAGTCTTTAGTTATTTGTCCCCCCCCCCCTTCATTACATCCACACATACAAGAACTAAAAGAGAAAAATGCATACATATTTTATTTAAATTTTTTGAGACCACCACTAGGTATTTTTCAAAAATTTGGTGCTAATGGCTACCACTATATTTTAACAGCATTCTTCATCTAATTAAATGATAAAATTTATTCGATTTAATGTGAAAAATACTCTTAAAATTTAGTGGTGAAAATCAGTTATCTGTGACGCAAAGTTTGTGTACCTCAATAATGCTCTTATGTAACTTTTAAAAATAATCCGAGCAGAGAAATGCATTAAATTTACTTAGAGCTTAAATTTACATAGACCATTTATGCTGAATTCAAAAGTTATGCAGACGTAATTTTACCCTAACATTTGCCACAGGAAAAATTTTAAAAAAGGAAAAAGAAAGAAATCGTAAATCTGCACTAGTGAAAATGTATTTGATTTACAAGATCAATCATGAGATAGTAAATATTTCATGAAAAATTATTGGAAAATTAATGAAAATGTTTACAAATTATGTTACTTCCATTAATTGAAAGGTGCTTATTTCTAAAAATCGGTTTCAAGGTTGAAAAAGGAAAATGGAATATATATGTGAAACTGGCAATCGGAAACATATTTTATGCGATTAAAATTCTGAATAATGTTTATAAAAGTAATAATGATAGAAATAATTGTGGATATATGTGAATACTGTTTTAAAAAAATAACTATACGAATCAAAATACTTTTTGCATGAAAATCTATTTCTTGAATTTTAATAACGTATTATATAACACAATGAATAAAAAAGTAGTAACAAAGTAAAATAGAATAAAATGAATAAATAATAAAATAATTAGGAAAAATGTTGTTTAGTTAATTTAATATTACGAAAATACAAGCCTTAAAATTAATACCAAGCTTTTAACATTGTAATAACGTTAAATTCACTCTTTTTAATAATATGCAATTAACTAATATTTATCATGATAAATGTCAGTCATATAAAAATCAAAAGTCATAGTTAATAAACTTTAAATCAACTGTTAATAAATCTGAAAAACAAAGCATACTACAATGCTGTTTCGGATTCGTTATTTGTAAAAGTTTTATTACTGGTTGAAAATAATCGTGCAAGGAGCGGAAAAAACTCGTAGAAGTCCATATTTACTAGTTTACAAGTCTGTTTATTATTTGGCTTGTTTGTTTTATTTTTCTTGGACGTTTTCAATATTAAATTAAAATTAAAAATCAAATTTATTTTCTAATGGTGTAATGTCAAAAAGTAAAATATATTGTTGATATAATAAAAGTTTTTTAGTAAAATATCTTTGATTTTATTTCTTTTAAGCCATACTAGAAATTGCTTCTTATTATTTTCAAAAAATATGTTTTTTTATTTTTTTTTATTTATTTTATTTTATTTTATTTTTTTTACAACACAATAAATTTTAAGGGGATAATAGATTCAATAGATTTTTAGAAAGTGTACCGAACAGACATATTGTTCATAAGAGGTACGTAAAAAATTAATTAGTTCTTGAAAACTAATTTATGCATGAAATTAACGTCTTTTGATTTATATATATATGGGCTATAATTTACACATTTATTGTCAAAAAATTATTTATATAGTGGCGCCAACTTATTATGCGGCGAAGCCTACCCAATAATTTGATCGCTCCGTCCACCCATTTTCAATTGATTTATTTTGTTATTACTTACCCATCAAAATCAGACATAATATAGAATAAATCCTGCAATCGTTTTGAAAATCGATTTTTTTTTTTTTTTTTTTTTTTTTTTTTTTTTTTGATGGATATATACATTTCAGATACATGAGATTAAAAGAAACATATTTAAAAAAATGCCGTCAGTCTGTCGGTCTCTAAACACTCTATTTCCCGAACAAATTGAGATAGAGATTTGAAATTCGATATGTGCGTAGTATGTACAAATGGGATGAAGCCTATTTAATATCAATAACTAAATTATCCGGAACTTTTTTTTCGATAATTTGTAAAAATAATTCTGATGAAAGGTATATAAATTTTTTTCCGATTTTTTTTAAATTATTATTTTAAGGAGTGAATATAAAAGACAATAAAAAACATAAATTTTGCATAAAGAACAAAGTCAATTCATTATTGAGATATTTGTAATCCTGTTTTCTACTTTCTTCGATTTTTCACAACCCTGTAATACATTCAAATTTCAATTCAAAGATATATTTAAATTGGAAATAAAACGCTTAATATAACGCAATAAATTGTTAGTTAATAAGCTTATCATTTTTGGAGTTATAAAGATGCTTCTTTTACGATATTCACTGTTACTTGATTTTATTTTCATATTTTATGGTATACATATCCATCATGCGTAAGTATTACAGTGGCCCCCAACGATTAGTTTATTTATTTTATCTCTGAAATGGAATTTGGTTTTATAGAGATCCGAAAATTAATTTATTTAAAAATATTAAGGACATTAATTCGATTTACAAGAGCACTGAAAACCCCTTGGCGGATTTATAGTCACATTTCTCTTAAAAACAAATTTTCCTACACATTTTCCCATCTCTGCCAGTGTCTTGAATCGATAAAGCACTTAGATGACTAAAATGTATGTTTTCCTTGACATTTAGTTTTGTTTTTCACTTCAATTATATTATAGTTAGTTAGTCATAGTATAGTTAGTCATATTCAGTTCACAAATTTAACAATTTTTATATTACTTATAATAAATATTGCTGTATTTGTAAAGAACTTATCAGATTATAACTTAATAAAATTATTTATTTAGTTTTAATAATTATGTATTTTGCTTAGAATAAAAATAATTTAAATAATTATTTTTAGTCATTCGCTTCTCTGCGGCTTTTCTCTCCACGGAAAAAAATAGTTATTTTACTGTGTTATTTTACTCACAATTTTTTGAGCCCACACAATATTTCTCAAAACTTGCCGCGACTGCATTTCTATTTCTATTTTTAAGCAAAATACCTGATCTTAAATATTTTGCAAAAAGTGCATCAATTTAACTGTCGAGATGTTCCATGTGCCCTTACAAACTTATTTGCCCTTTATTATGCCCTTAAATATTTAAATAACTCAATAAAACTTCAAAATTAATATTAGTTGTTACTAAAGCAATGATCCTCTAAACAGAGTTGCCAAGGCTTTTTGCACACCACTATTATCTTAGAAAAAATTTTGTTCTTTTAAATCGGCCAAATGTTCCAATTAAATAAAACATCATTTTCTGGATTATAACACCCGTATCCAAAAAAGGCGAAGACTTGGCAGCTCTGTCTAAATCAAAAACTAGGTATCTTCGTTTTTTTTTTATAGATTAAATAAAATCTTAAGCTATTTGAAAAAAAAATAATCATACTAATATGAGTTAGTAATCTAGTTAATTTTTCAAAATTAAAAATGTTGAAATAAACAATATCCTATCACTGAAAATTTGAATAATAAAACAATACCATTAATTAATATTTATCCTAAAAATTGTCAGCAATAAAATAAATAACAGACAGCTACACAAATTTCTCTTATGTAACCTATAAAAATCGCTCTGTGTGAAATGCTTTCAGTTACGGTAATGTAATTCCATTTATACAAGATGCAGATGTAATTTCACCGTAAAATAGCCAACGAAAAATACAATGTAAATCTTTAAAACCAGATGATATTTAAAGAAATGTAAAAATAGGTAATAAGATACATGAGAAGCAATAAGAAACAGATAAGAATAAGCTCCTAATTTTGTATTTTGTCCTTGACTTCTCAGAACACTCACATTTTTAGAATGTTTATGACGACATTCTCTCTTATTTTAGTAAAATATCAAATGTGAAAAACAATAAGCATTGTTGTTTAAAAGTTCAGAGTAAATAAGTATTTTTCTTTCGTTTAGAACAAAAATCGATGTAATGTCATTTTTATTAAATTTTTGAAGACATATTTATTATATATAAATAATGAAAATTGCTTTAAATATTTTAAGTAGTATTGCTATGGATTTATTTTTTTATAGGTATTTAGGATTTTTACTGTAGAGGAAAGGGGTAGATTATGAAACATTTTGATTCACTCTAATCGTACATATTATTTCTTGATTAATATTTGAAAAATAAAATGCTTTCCTTGACTTAGTAAATGAAGTAATAACTGACTAAAATAGGTGCCTTGGAGCAATTTGAATGTACTTCCCTATAACTATCCTAACCTATTCTACCTGGTAAGACAGAATAAGATAAACTAGTGCTCAAAAAAGTGCTTGTTTTTCTTTTGTAGCGAACTGCACCGACAATTATTTAATGATAAAGGAGTTAGTTACAGCGCAAAACTATTTTTTTTTTTTTTTTTTTTTTTTTTTTTTTTTTTTTTTTTTTAAGCAGCGGTTACAGACTACTTTACAAATATAATCAGTTACTTCGCTACTTTCAGATCATCCTTGAATTTTAAGACACGGAGTAAATAATACAATGTAGTAACATTTTATCGCCTTTTCCGGATTCAGTAACAGTAAAAAAAAAAATTAAAGGATAATGTACAAGGAAATGTTTCAAGCTTTTCAGTAAAATGTTAGTCTGGATATATATTACTCGTTTATGCCGTCTACAGTAAATTCAACATTAATTTCATAATCCGTGTTACTAAAAATATAATAAATATGTGAATAAAGAAAGTAAAATAAATAAATGTGATATTAAAACATGAAGATCTAATAACAAATAAATATATAGGTGTTTCATACAAAAAATAATATATATACATATATATATAGAGAGAGAGATTCTAGCACTTGGCTTTGCCAAGAAATATCAATGAGAAAACACATAACATCATACGGTGCATCGCTAAACACTGTACACTGTTAAAAATAGATGTGAGAATTCACGTTAAAACTACTGGTAGCAAAGTTGCCGGTCTTTATTCATTCCAATAGTAGATTTTCCGTTTTAAGAAATAAAAGAGGGGAAAACGCCGTTAGAAGAAGTAGGACTGAATTGTGAGTTAAAAAAAAAAGGTGCCATCTTTAGAGAGCTTTGCAAACACTTTCTTTTACTAGTGCTACTATACCTTTTTTTTTTTTTTTTTTTAACATTTGATGGGCACAGAACTCACTGCCTACTGTGTGCACCGTAAAAAAAAACGCTCGATCTACTAAACAAAATTTAGTGATCCTTGTAATTACTAAAAATTTTTTTTAAATCTTACTCGGTTACAAGAAAATCTGTAAGAATTACTAGAAAAAAGTTAGCAACGAATAGAGTTAATAGTTTCATATTTTTAATAGCTATTACTGAATCTCACTTGGTGTGGCCGTGATAGCCTAGTGGTTATAGCACCGAATTCCTGGCTGGAAGGTCCCGGGTTCAATGCTGGACACCGCACCGAATGTATGCAGTGTAAGTACTCATTAAATAAAGGGATTATGAAAATCCTATCAGAGCAGGTAGCAAAGTTTGGTGCTGCCATCTATTGCGGTTTTGCCTAAAATCTTTCCTTCAGAACCTTCTTAGTCTTCTTAGCTTTCAGTCTTCTTACCTACTGGATGCAGCTCGAAGGAAGCTCCTGCCCTTCGGGCACACGCAATGGTTACTAAAAATAATTTTGGAGCTATTACTAAAATTTGCTTGGTGGCTCATACTAAAAAGTTTTAAGTTAGATTTACAAAAAATTCTTTTGTTCAGTTTACAAAAGAAATGTTTGTTTCACTTGCGAAAAAATGTTTGTAATGGTTACTAAAAAATTCTGTGGAATACAAATTTACTAAAAAATTTTTAGTAACATTTTGATTTTTTTTTTACAGTGTGTAAAACTAGCACTCTTCTTACCTAGCTTTTGGTGCTGCGGTTGTAAATTATTTTAAATGCAGGTGAGGAAGCTGATTCTGCTGTGTTGATATTTTTATTAGGATAGAGGGTAAATTTATCGATAGTATTATACTTTCTCAAATTTGCAATTATTAAGGTTAATTTATAATTAGATTTTTTCGTTCTTCAATATATAATTAGAAAAAGATTTGATTAATACAATTGATTACTGGAATTTTTTTACACATATAAATTTTTGAATCTGTCGTGAATTATTTGTGGCAGAGATAAAAAGTTTTGATGTCTATTTTCGATAGAATCTATCAATTTCAGATAAAGATTAAAATTTTAAAATTAAGATTTAAAAATTTTTGTATTTACTTGAGTGAGAAATCAATTATACATATTTTCAACTGGATTGTTCTGAACGAATTTTTTAAATGAAAAAAATGCTCCGTGAATTTTGAAATTGAACTAAGTTTTTTATTTGACCAATTTTGTAAAACACAGTATTTTATTTATTTATTTATTTATTTTTAATAACTTAAAATAATAAAACACTAAGAGAACGGACAGCTAAGAACTTTATGATGGAGGTTTTCTCTCTAAATTTCTTCATGTAAATTAATTTTCAGTTTTTCTTTGTGTATGCGTGTGTGTTAAAATTTCATTTAAAACAGGTGTTCAAAGGTAGTGTTGAATTTACCTTGTAATGACCCCTGCAACCCCTGGATTTTAAACTTTAACAAACTACTTTTTTCTTTGATTTTAATAAATAAAAATCTTTTCGAGTAACTTAAATAAATTAATTAGTAAGAAAAAGTGCAACAATAAATTTTCTTCCTTTTTTGAGAAGGGGGAGGGAAGGGAATAAAATAAGAAAAAAGTTCCGTTTGAAGAAGCTATCGTCTAAGAACTGGCTGGTTGTGCCATCTATCGAACAATTTAGAAGCTCCTATTTTTATTAACCGAGGAAAAAAGTAATGTCGACGAGGGGATTCAAACTGACGATTGAATGATTTTTTTTTATTCTAAAGGCATATACGGAATTCTACAATGTGTTTATATTTTTATAAGATAGATTGTCAGTTTATGGATGTTGTTATAATTCTTGCAAGTTTTAATTAATAAGGCTACTAATTTATTATTATGATTTCCGTATGGTTAAGGAATAATTACAATATGGCTTGATTAAATAATTTATTAGAGAAATTTTCTTTGCTCAATGAGTGACTAGAATATGATTTGGTTAATTTCTTGCTCAGAAAATTGTTGGTATCCGCACAGATGCAATTCAGCAGCACAATGCAAATCTCACAAAAGAGCCAGAATTCTTTGATTGAGTTTTTCCATTTCAATGCAACAACATTTTAATTTTATAAACATTCAAAATAAATTTTCAATAGACAACGGAGTGTCTCTGTTGTTTCTTTCCATCTTCGTTCTTTCCATCTTTCTGGAAATATGATGAAAATTCCCGACTTTTAATGAAAAATGCCCTTTTGACGTGGAAAGGGACTTTTTCTAGAAATTCAGGAAAAATATATCCATAAATTTCAATTTTTCTTAACAGTGTAGCTGCGTTGCTGATATTCGCAAAATATTCCGATTAACACATTTTGCATAAAAGAAGGAATTTGTGATGGTGGTTCTAGAAGAATGGTGTTTTTTCTCCTTTAAATAATTTAAATATCGTTAAAAGTATCATGAGTATTTGCGATAATTTATTGATTTTTGTACCACGCTTCTGGCATGATAATATTTTTCAAATGGTCCAGTCTACACTGACAAACTGTCTGTAAAGATATGGATTTCTGTAGTTTCCCTACTTGTAGAGCACTAATTTCGACTACGGGAATGCAGTAATTTTATATGTTACCTAAATTGTTGATACATTATTCAATAACGATTGATTTCATCTACTAATATACATATCATATTAAAAATCACCAATTATTAAATAATTAGGTCATCAAAAAAGAAATTATTAATTAAAAATATCCTCAAAGACTGATAAATAGTGTAAGTGAGCTATATTTACTAATCAATTATTACCTATATCATAAATAAATATACGTATTTCTCATCAATAATTGAGTAATAACAATTTTCCAGGTATAAAAAATCACAATTTTTCGTATCTTGATCACCCTGTACCTTTTATAACTTGCTGCGTTACTAAGTATTTCAATCTGCATAATTTCTTATTTTTTCGCTTTACAATTTTAGCTTCTTCAGCATGAGACTACAATGAGATTATTAACATTTAAAAGAATGAAAAATGTATGCATAATTAATTCTTACATTTCTTTCAAAAATTTTAAACTTCAGACAAAAAAGTGCTTATAAAACAATGAAGTAAAGTACTACAACGCAGATAAAACTATTTCACTAACGCTGGTAAAACTTATTCGTAAGCTATGGATCGTATAGGTAAAATTTTTTAGGCCTTTTTATGTATTCCCAACGAGGAATCTGGCTGTGCAGAGTTTGGACGCCATTCTTGGGATGCCCTGTACATTACACATTATATATTTGTGGGTTATAATGCATTGTTTACATTTCTGTGGCTTTTTAAACGGCTATTTTCGGTTTAAGAAAGTTCATTTCCAGCTTTCATTTTAGGCTATAATTTTGCTTCTAATTATCACCGAATGAAAAGTAGAGTATTTTTGAACTTAAATTTAAAAGAAAAATCAAAAATGGCAATTTGAGTGTAGGAATATACCTTAAACCACCGAAATCTTATAAACGCACATATTTTTTTCTAATTTTTCTTTGGTATTTTTATGAGTATATTAAATTACTATTATCAGTACATGTGAAAACTAAACTATTTTTGAAAAATAGAAGCAAACTATATTAAGATAATTATGAGCTATTATAATGAGTAATCGTTTTTGTTTTATTTTAAGTTTAGAATTAATATATCATTAAAATAAATTTAAAAAGTATTTGAAATTGAATGTCCCCATCAAATATTTTTGGAATCCTAAATGTTTAAACTTAAAATAAAAAATCAAAATCAATTTTTTTTTTAAATTTTACGGTAGATTTATACCTTAAACCATCGAAATCTTATAAACACACACATTTTCTCTAATTTCTCTATGATATGCAGATAAAATTATTAGTATGTGTAAATATGGAAAATAGACAGTTCGTGAAAAGTAGAAGCAAACTTTATTAAGATAATTATGAGCTATCGTTTAAAATTGTTCTATTTTTTTTAAATTTTAGGTTTAGAATTAATGTGTCATTAAATTAAAATTAAGGTATCCGCACGCCTTCGGAAGTGATTTTTGAAATTTTTGAAATTGTGTCTTGTTATCCATTATTTTAATGAAATTTATCTTTGAAACACTTTGAGAAAAATATAAAAATTTTACCAATTACCCAGAAATATTTTTTAAAGAGAAAAATATACGAAATTATGTCAAATATTTACACTTCCGCAAAACGTAATAACTCAAAAATAAAACAATATGTTGACATTTTGTATATTGAATAATAAACTTAATAACTTTCTCTAGAACTTAGCCTACATATATTATAATCGCATCACTATCTCATATGATATGGCAGATAAAGTTCTAATGTAATGGCGAAATTCGCAAAATTTGTCGTTTATACCAGTGTAAATATAAAACTATTCAATATATTATCATGAGTATAGCCTATTCCTTCAAAAGACATATGTAAAAGAAGTACAGAAAAATTCGTGACATTTCATGCATATTTTTTTGTTTTGTGATGTTTTGCGTATAGTAAAAATCTGAAAAAACTTCATTTTAAGAAAAAGCTAAAAATAACTTTTAAACACAATTCAAACGTTGTAATACCTGAACTTTAAACGGTTTTAACTTTGGTTATAAATAAGATACATATAGAATTTAAGAGACATTCGACAAATAAAAGAGTCGATTTTAATAGTATTGCATAAATGAAAAATCTATGTTTTGATGAAAAATTACTCTTAAAAGTGTTCGGATATTTTAAAAAGTATTTGAAATTGAATTTCCTGATCAAACATTCATGAAAATCAAGATATATTTTAAGAATGACTTATGATATGTATTTTTTTTTCGGTAAGCAGTGATATTAAGTTTTAAGTTGACATTTTAGAGGATTTGTTGGAGAGAGAAACATGTTACAAAGTACATAAGTTCGAAATACAAAAAGCAGAAATTGCCACTGCTCGATTTGTAAAGAATGAAGAAAAATGAGTAACACTTAGGGCTAAGCTTGCTTTTGATGAAGTCTTAGATGAAATGTTTTCCATTTCTATCACACATATAAAAAATTGAAAGAAGGAAAAAGCTTAAGGGATGATTTATACTTTTTGCAGGAAATGTATCCATGCAATATAGTATTTTTACAATTGTACAATGATTTTTAAAGGGAAAATACGGAGAAGTAAAAAGCTTCTTTTAAAAATTCCGAAATGTTTATTAATTTTTAGATGAGTTCATAATTATTAAAATACGCAATACCCACAGTCGTCGTCTGACAAGGAAGGTCTCCATTGGGGGCATACTCAGAATATTTTGAAAAAAATAGGAATTAAACTACTCATGTAGGTAATAAAGAATCAGTGAAAATTAGCGGCGGAATTACATTATTAGATATGTAAAAAAATAAAATAGTTTGGAATAATTGGCGTGAAAAGCTGAAAGCGACGCGGGATTTGGCGAGAAGTGCATTTCCTCGCCAAAAGCAGACGATTTTAACGAATCTGAAAATTGATTTTAATTGACTTCACTGTTAAAAATCTGCAGCATTTACTGCAACGTCACTCCACTACTTTTGTAGAATATCTCTCTTCTGACCAATGTGAATGCTTAATAGCACGGTGAATTCACCGTGTCATACACTGTTAAAAATCTACTGCATTTTGTTGCAACGCACTCCACCGCTTGTATATAATATCTCTATTCCAACCAATGAGAAAGCTCCATTTCACGGCCAAGTAACCGTTTTCTATACAAGCAAGGGAGTGCGTTGCAACAAAATGCAGCAGATTTTTAACAGTGTATTTTTCAATTTGGAACAATTTTAATCAATTTAAATTGTGTTTTAAATGATAAAATATATTAATTTTATTTTGTTATAAGTACATATAAACGTATATGACAAAATTACACTTAAAGTAAAGTAAAAATGCAAAACTAAAATTACTTAAACTAAACTTATTTAAATAAATTGAACGTAGAAAGTTTTTTCTTTAAAAAGTATTCGAAGCGTAAAAGCATATTTTTCAAAATTTCGTTTTTTCGCCAACCGGAGATAAATCGCCCAAATAAACGTCATTTTTATTATTTTTTTACGGACGTTATAAGGAGGTTCCGCCGAAATTTTTTTATAAACATATATAACTATATGAGAAGAACATTCTGTAATTTTTTCAGATTTTTCTGAGTATGCCCGTATGGAGACTTTCCTTGTGAGAATTTGTTGGAGAGAGAAACATGTTACAAAGTATAGGGTTATTACAAATGAATCATCGGTTTTGATACGTTACTGCGTGCAAACTAGAAAACATATATGTTTCCATGGCAACTCAAACGAGAGGACGTTAATTACAATTTTGGGCTGCGTATGTGTCATGTGTGTCTGGTTGCCATAGTTGCTGCGCGAACGTCATATTCAAAATGGCAACTGGACAACAGAAAGCGTTTTGTGTACTAGTATTTTCAAAGTGTGAATCACTTATAACCGTTCTGAAATCATTCCGGAAGGCATAGAATGCAATCTAACAAAGCATTCTGCACTGGTATCGACAGTTCAAAGAAAACGGTTGTTTATGTAAAGTCAAAAGTTCTGGCAGACCAAGCGTTACTGAAGAAACAGTGAACCGAGTTAGAGAGAGTTTCATCCGTAATACCAAAAAATTGAGCTGGCGACGAATTGAAATTGAAAGCCTGCATTCGCGACCATGGACATCAATTTTGTGCATTTTCGCTTTATTTTCATGCATATCTCATTGTTAAAACCCAATTATGTTCCAAAATAAACGCTTCGGAAACCCGATGATTCTTTTGTAATAACCCTGTATATAAGTTCGAAATACAAAAAGGAGAAATTGCCACCCAAGAAAGATAAGAAATTCTTAGAGCTCAGCTTGCTTTTGATGAAGTCTTAGATGAAATATTTTCCATTTCTATCACACATACAAAAAATTGAAAGAAGTAAAGAGCTTATGGGATGCTTCATACTTTTTGTAGGAAATGTATCCATGCAATATTGTATTTTTACAATTGTACAAAGATTTTTAAAAGGAAAATATGAAGAAATAAAAAGCTTCTTTTAAAAATTTATTAATTTTTAGGGGAGTCCATAATTATTAAAATACGCAGTACCTACAGTCGTCGTCTGGGAATTTGTTGGAGAGAGAAACATGTTACAAAGTACATAAGTTCGAAATACAAAAAGCAGAAATTGCCACCCAAGAAAGATGTGAAACTCTTAGAGCTAAGCTTGTTTATAATGAAATCTTAGATCAGTTATTTTCCATTTCTATCACACATGTAAAACTTAAAAGAAGGAAAGAGCTTAAGGGATGATTTATACTTTTTGCAGGAAATATATCCATACAAAACAGTACTTATACAATAATACAATACATTTTAAGGGGGGAATATGGAGAAGTAAAAAACCTCTTTTAAAAATTTCGAAATATTTATTAATTTTTAAGTGAGTTCGTAACTATTAAATTACGCAGTACCTACAGTCGTCGTCTGGGAATTTGTTGGAGAGAGAAACATGTTACAAAGTATATAAGTTCGAAATACAAACAGCAGAAATTGCTACTCCAAAAAGAATATCTTAGAGTTTGGGTTTTCTTTATGACGGCCTATTATCTACGCTTGGGATATAAGCTCTAATGGGTGGAATGCCCTCCGTGGGGGTCTTCCTAAAGGAATCTAACCGTATTTACACAAGGAAATCCAAGGTTCGAAGAAAATCACGGAAAACTCCGAACGGTTAGGCCGACGGTCGCGATTGGGTTCGAATCCAGCACCTACCATCTACCAGTTTCGAGGTCAGAACCTCGAGGCCACTGGTGGGGCTCAGTAACTCTTAGAGCTGAGCTTGTTTTTGGTGAACTCTTAGATGAAATATTTTCCATTTCTATCACACATATAAAACTTGAAAGAAGGAAAGAACTTACGGGATGATTTATAATTTTTGTAAGAAATGCATCCATGCAATATAGTATCTTTACAATTGTACAATGATTTTTAAAGGGAAAATATGGAGAAGTAAAAAGTTTCTTTTAAAAATTCCAAAATATTTATTAATTTTTTAGTGCATTCGTAGTTATTAAAATACGCAGTATATTTATGCTGTAAAAAAGGACAATTTTACTGAGATTGTACTGGCAATTGGGACACAAGTACAATTCATTGTTTTTTAACGGAAAAATTTCCGTAAATTCCAGAAAATTTTCATTTTTCATTTTTCATTTTTTTTTTTTTTTTTTTTTTTTGAAAAACGGAATTTTTTCTGGAATTTACAGAAAAAAATTTCCAGTTAAAAAATAGTAAATTGCACTGGCGTCCCGATTGCCAATACAATCTCCGTAAAATCTTTTTTTTTTTTTTTTTTTACAGCGTACAGTTGTCGTTTAATCCGTCCATATGTCCCATATGACAACATAAAATTTACCAACCGAATGATTTGAAATTTAATATGTATATAATCGTTTCAGAATTTTGTCATTTAATTTTTTATTAAAATAGAATTAAAACTTAAAAAGATATTAATAAAAATTGCATTTATCCTATTAAATCATATCATATGTTATTACACCGATATCCCATGATAGATAATGATTCTAAGTTGCAATAATGATTACTTCCTACTTAAGATGGAAAACTATTATTTCTTTATTACTGACTTAAATATATATGAGACGTTCTGCGCACAAATCCACTCACTCAATACAGCGCCTTGCAAGAAGAAAATTGCGCCCGGGGGGAATTTAAATTTAAATTTGCCCTTCGCACACACATACGCAAGACCACCACCATTTCTTTTTGTGACAAATGTCACAAAATGAAAAAATGTAAAAACACAAAACAGTTCAATAGAATACATGTTTGGTGTTTATTTTGAATTTTTTAAAAGGTTTAATTTTAAGAACTAAATGATATTAAAAAGAACATTGCCCTTATATTTTGGCAAAGTTGATCTTAAAAACACATGTGAAAAAAAAAATGTATCTAAAAGTACAGTATAACCCTTTTGCAATAATAGAAAGAAGCAACATGCTATTTTGAAAATTAATGATTTTTTTTTTCATAAAAAAATTCCGATATTTAATTTATATATGTATATATATATATTTAATTAAAACTGGTATATTTACTCAAATCACACACCACATCTATTTTACTAAAAAATCAATACATAAACTATAAAAATAATCTTAAAAGCAATAACTCACAAGCATCTGGACCGTTAAACAAAATTGAAAAACAAATACGTGAAGTATAAACTATTCCATAAACTATAAAACTGATCCATCAAAATAATAACTCATAAATATCTGAACCATGAAACATAATAGAAAAACAAACAAGGAGACGGGCGGCATAGCTGATGACATGCACTGCTGGGTTTAATCAGATTTTAAACATGCAACATTTCCCATGCCCGTCACAACCAAAAATGAAATTAATTAAAAGCAAACCAAACAGAAAACTAAAGCATCGACCAGCGATACCCCACAAATGACTAAAAATCTGAATCATGAAATTTGTCGAAGCTGTCAACTTCATTCAATAATGATTTCAGTTCATTTCGATAACAACTACCTTTAGCAAAATCGTTCATAATACTTTTCATAAAGTTCTGAGGATAACCCAGTTCAGAAACCAGTCTATACCACTCCACAATGTCATCAACCACATCTCCTACCCTTGAGCTCAGCCTATCGTTACGAATCAAACCATTTCTGAAGATGTTTCTTTTTACTGAAATGTAAATACATGAATCGAAATCCATTAACTTTAAATTTTGGAAACTAAAAGTATTTCGTTTATCTTTGTAACCATTTGTTTCGTTCTAACAGTTTATTTACTACGTTTACTACTTTATTATATATATATATATATATATATATATATATATATACATATACATATACATATATATATTTTTTTTTGAAAAAAAAAAAAAAGAAGAAGAAGAAACAAATTAAGATAGTAGTATGTGTTCGGCGCGCCCTTCGTTCAACTATTTGCACGGCTCTGACTCCATAAAACAAAAAGTTGAGAAATGCGATGAAATATTGTAATTTTTTTGCTAATTCCCTTTATAGTATCAATTCAAAAATATATTGTAGAATGCATAATTTCCGAAATAGCTTTCATCTAACGGCATATAAAATTAACAAGAAAGAATATCCAATTAATAATCGCCAGTAATGTTATAATTTTTATAACATCGCTATTTTATTAAAATTTTTTATAATCGATTTGGCACATGAAAGCAGTAATAAAGTTAAAATTAGTAGTTTGAATATTTACGTTTTTTACTACAGAAAAAACTAGTTATTACATATTTTTATTACATATTTTCCATAAAAGTGAGCGTTGAAAGTGCTTTTATAATATATAATTTGTGATTAGTTCATCAGAGATATAAATAATGTCTTCTTCATAAGGTGTATATGAAGATTCATCATTTCGATTTTTAGTTAAGTTAAATGTAGTAATGATTAACAGGAGGAATGAATTTCAGCAGGCTTATACAATAAGAAGAATTTATGGTTTGTTTATACAGACTCACAAAAGAATTACATTACATTATAATCTATGGGAGAAAATCGCTTGAGGATCGTTTTATTGAATTTACAAAAATTCAGATATAATGAGATTAATATAAAGCTTTGATACGGACTAAAACAACTACTTATACAATAAGTAGAATTTATAGTTCATTTACAAAGACTCACAAAAGAATCACACTACATTATGACCTATGGGGGAAATCATTTTATTGATAGTATAAAATTTCAAATCGTTTGCGATAGATTTTAATAACATTATGATAATTCAAACATAACTAAACAAACGAAAGACGCTGCATGTTATCCATAGAATATAAATTATAATAATTTACAGAGACATACAAAAATATTCGAATAATTGGTGGAAGTGCGTTTTCCTGTAACTAAGGAACTGCAAAAAGTGTAAGTCACCGATTTTGGCGAAAGTGGTATCGTTGGAAAGATCTCATCATGGTCAGTAAAAAACTGCAAGGAACTACCCGTCGCAAATCAGCCGTTTTCGAGATATCCGCCAATTTATGTCACGTTGCTAGTGCACACTTAATGGGAAACCGCAAAAAATTTTAGTCTCGATTTTAACGAAAGTGGTATCGTTGAAAAGATATCATCATAAGGATTAAAAAACTCAATCGAATCACCCGTCGGAAATGTGACATTTTCGAGATATCCAACAATTTGTGTCACATTGCTAATACACACTGCTGGGAAACTGCATTAAGCAACACAAATTGTCGGATATCTCGAAAATGGCTCATTTCAGATGGTTACTTCCATTAAGTTTTTTACTTCTCACAATGATATCTTTGCAACAATACCATTTTCATCAAAATCAAGAAAACAATTTTTTGCGGTCCCCCATTAAGTGTGCACTAGAACAGTATGCACTAGCTACGCGACACAAATTGTTGGATATCTCGAAAATGTCTCATTTCCGACGGGTGATTCCATTGAGTTTTTTAATCCTCATGAGGATATTTTTTCAACAATACCACTTTCGTTAAAATCGAGACAAAATTTTTTTGCGGTCCCCCATTAAGTGTGCACTAGCTACGTGACATAAATTGTCGGATATCTCGAAAATGAATCATTTGCGACGGTAGTTCCATTGAGTTTTTTAGTGCTCTTGATGAGATCTTTCCAACAATACCACTTTCGTCAAAATCGGTGGCTTACACTTCTTGCAGTTCCCTAGTGAGTTATGCAATTCAAACTAATTTAAATTTTAGTGTATTAGTTCGCATGTATAAATTATACTTATATCACATACAGATCTACAATGAAGACGTCAGACATGTTATCGGACTTTGAAAGCAAGAGATTCTGCATATATAACGTTATAAACTTCTTGGTAGTTTTGTACATCCTCCCCCGTTTCAATATCGTATATAATGATCTCTTAAGCCCTTACCCGTTAATGTTATCATTATCAATGTAAAAAAATTGTTTAGAAAATTGTAATTTTTTTCCTCTTGTTTGGAATGATATACAAATATGATTACATTTATTTTTGGCATACTTTAAAAATTCAAAGTAAGAGAAAACCATAAAACATCATTTTGTATATCAAATAACACTTAAAAGAAATAGTTACCATTTAAAAGTATTTAATTATAACTTTTAGTTCCATAATGCATTGGATAGTATTTTTGTATTTTTGCACATTATATATTTGTATTTTTGCTTGGGGGCGTACACAGAACTTTAAATCAACAATGCAGGTGGACAATATTCTTTCTCTTTTATTTACTAGTATATTCAAGTATCATTTCAAACATATTTTGCATATGGTTTTTCGAACAGCGTATTATATATATATACACGTATGACAGAAGAATAGAAATGCCAAACATAGGTGTATTTCATATTTTGGAAAATGAATAATTTTATAATCATTTAATGATTTTAATAATAACTTTGTACTTTCATAAAAATAAATAAAAAAAATACATACTAAAACTAATCAGATGTGGCAATCCCAAAACTTTCTTCTATTTGGTCGAAATTAATCCCAATTATCGAGGTTTTACTGTACTCTGATTCTTTTCAGGAGTTTGTACTAAAATAAGAATGTTCCAATCTTTTTCGAACTATAAATAACAAGTATTTTAGTCGCTTTTATAACAAATATTGAAACAATTTAGATTGTCATAAATTGCATTTATCGCGTAATATTTTAGAATTTATAATGCATTTTTGCATCAAAATTTTTTTTAAATTACTCGTAAAGAAGATCATGTATCAGCTTTAAGAACTCCCTTACGAACTAGGACTAAATTAAAAATCAATATTCGAAATATATAGAAGAATCATCCAACCTGAGTGCATGAGTATCCTTTACGATGAACAGAAAGTGAGCGCTGAAAGATATAAACATACATAAAACAAATGGAATAGCCATTTTGAGCTTTCATAGGCCCATAAAATATTCCGCCATTAAAGCTCAATGTCGTCGCTGTTGCGAAATGATAGTGGAATGATGTAAAGTACTCTATTTTTTATATTTTTTTATTGAAGAACTAAATAGCTTTCGAAATTGATTTCTTTTGAAATATAAAACATTCTTAATTTCATGAAAATTATTTTCCTTATTAAAAACAGGTTTTTTTTTTCTTTTTTTCAAGAAATAGTTTATTTTTTAAATAAATGAATAAATAGGTTGTAGCTTATCTCAAATAGGTTACATTAACTATTATGATCAAGGATTTCGAATAAAAATGTAGAAATTGCGTATCTTGGATGTTTAATCCTAGATGGATAATTCGTATTAAATATTTTCGCAAAAACTAATTTTACTTAAATGAGCAGTTATTTTTATGTTTAATTTTATGTTAATTTAAATTATATTTTATTAACTATTTTCGTCTGAAAAAAATCCGATATCTCTAATTTCGAACGTTTTAGAAATCATAATTTATAAAAACAAATATTTTAATTAAATATGTGTAAACATTTTTTTATTCAATGTAAAAACAACATACATTGTAATAAATTCCATTAACATTAAATATTTTGGAATGTATAATAAGATTTACATCAAAACATTTATTTTAACATATTACTCATAAATTATGCAATCAGTTTTAAGAACTAATACGGTGGTCTTAAAAATCTTATAGGTTTTTTAAATCTTATTTTTACATTTTTTTAGCAATTCAAAAGAATGCATTGTAAATATTTTTAATTATATAAATAAAAAAAAAATGGTTAAAAAATCACTTGCAAGTTATTTCTTATAAAAAGGTATTTATTTTTATACTGTACTAATTTTATTAGAATAATCATTGATTACGCATTTTTTTCTGTTTGGACCATCACAGTAAAAGCCTGTCTATAAAACTTTTATTTTACTTGTAGTTTTATTTCATTTATAAAATACATCTTCAATGAAAATGGAATATGTGAGAGATCCCCATACCTATTTCAGTGGAATTTGTAAGAGATCCCCTTACCTATTTCAGCCATCTTTTGAAAGAATGGATTGATATCCTGAAGTCTAACTCAGTGAATTCTTGGGAATTTGGAGAACGTGGATTTATAATCGACTTTCTCATAAGAACAAAGGTAGAAAAGTCTAAATTTTTAGCTTTTCTGATTATGATTTAAGTAGAAATGTGTTGCTGGAGAAAGTTCACAATTAATCTAGTCTTAAATTTAGAAAACTTTTTTTTTCACTTTGTTTAAAAATCTTATTTGGATATTAAATCGTTGTAATAAAGTGGATTAGATGAGTGTATTTTATATAATTCGGCGTTTAAGTTGAATGACGATTGGTTTCTAAGGAACGAATGTTTTTATACCAGCAGTAGATCGCCAATTGTGCTTAATAGTGTGTAGGTGTGTAGACAGGGCTGTAGCTAGAAATTAATAACAGGGCAGGGCGCGAGGGGTGATCAAGAAAATGTACGGGGACGGGGGGGAACTCTTATTTTCTCTGTCTCTCGCACACCGAAAGATAAATTAGTGCATATTCACCCTGTAAGAAGTCTGTTTCTTATTAAATTATTGTAATAACTTCATTTTAAACTAAGAAAAGAATAGGATGATGAAAATTCGAGTGTATAACTAGTGCAATATTAACCATCATGTTAGCTTCCTATGGGCAAATAGGATGAGCGAGTGTTGAAACACTTATTTTAGTTACTATTTTGATTTTTGCAAAGCTGTCAAAGGACCTAAAAACTAAATTAAAATTTTGAACAGAACTTTATTTCGATTTTTGGAACCTAAATTCATTTAGTGACCTTGGAATCTTTTCTAGGGGAAGCTGAAAATGTTTTAGAGTTGGGAGAAAAGGGCTAGCCTCTAGTCCCTCCCCCTCCTTAGCTACGGCTGTTTGTATAAATGCGAGAAAAAATATTTCCTTATTATCTAACAAGCTTAAGATTATCTCCTTTATTTAAACTTTTATCATACAGCAACAATGTCTTTTTCTTTTTCCTAAACTTTTTCAAAAAATTTTGTAACATGCCAATATTTTATTGATTTAATCTGTGTATAAAATGCAATAATACTATTTTTGGTTTAATTAATATTTTCGAAATTCTTTCCTAATGGTTTTAGCACAAGTCAATATTACATTAGTCAATCTCGCATTATAACATAATTATTTTCTTTTCTATTTCCTAAGAATTTTCATATTCTTCCTTAATTGTATAATTATATGTTAATATTTTCATTTACGTAACTTCACACCGGAACATAAAAATTTCGATTTCTGTTTCGTAAAATTTTTCGCATTCTTTCTTAATTGTTTAATAACCAGTCAACGTGTCATTTATTTAATATCATACTACAACATAATATTTTCAACTTTTATTTCTTTCTCTTCCATTCATTAATTTAATTCTTACTTTTTTGCACTTTATTTTTCCCTTGCACTTCCGAATATACATTTATTTAGATTTTTTTCGAGTTCAAAAAATTTATGTTTCATTTTACTAAATTTTTATCGTAAGTATAATGTGAAACCCGTGCTTTTTTCTGTCCAGTCATACTACAAATTACTCACAATGACAAAATCTTCCTTAAAGATAAATGACAGGTACGGCTAGATAACTTTTGTTACTCTATTGTCATAAAAACGGAACAAAGCGACAAAAAAAAAAAAAAAAAAAAAAAAAAAAAAAAAAAAAAAAAGAGGGACAGAGAGACAATATAAGCGGGACAATAAACGCAAGATAATAGCCTCTAAAACGGGACAAAAATTATAGTAGGTACTATTCAAACTTTATCCTTTTATAATGGAAAATATAGGAATATTCCTTAGGAAACGAAATTTGTAAAAAAAATACCGGCTACAAGGGAACCCCTTCTAAAACGGAATCTTTAAATTGTCGTTTTACTGCATTAAAGAAAAACAATAATCTTATATAGTAAAATGTGTCCAAGTGGAATTACTACAAATAGCAAATGAATTCCGTTTTGGTCAGGTTTACGATTGAGCTGTTATAATTGTATGATATGCAAGGACCATAGAATTTTTAAGTTTCGGGTAGAATATTGTTAGATACAGGTATTATTTTCACAAGTTTTATTAACAGAACAACATACGTTTTTCACCAATAAAATCAAAATAGCTAGGAACCGGAAAAATATTCCGTTTTAGCCAGTAAGTTTGTACGATTCTCCTTTAGGAGGAAATATAAAAGTCTTCCTTTATAGAACAGGTTCTGTTTTCAAAGATGTTATTGCATTATGTTTCACTTGATGCAGATTAATGAATAGCATGAGAATAAAAAGAATAGAGGATAATATATGCATCAGGAAAAAGCGGGACAGTTGACATCACACGGGGATTTTACAAGGACAAGTCCTGGAGTACCTGAAAATCGGGACATCTGGAGCCTGAAGTGTGTAAAGAACTTCAGACAGCTTCCCCGGACCGCCTTTTTTAGGGGTTCCCCCATGTGAGTAAGCAGAATTTTTATTAAAATGTCAAATGTTAGCCAAAAGTGGCCAAATTCTTACATTTTCAAATATTAGGAAGAGAGTGCGGCCCTCCCTTTCTCTATATATATTCAGTATCCCTTCCATCTATGCAAAAAAAAAAAAAGCATTTCGTCACCTGAGAATAATAAGGTTCTAACTGACATTTTGAAAAAAAATTGACTTTTTGGCATAGGATGTTCTGTTTGTATCAATGTATTAAAATCAATCAATGCATTGTATCAATGCATTATTTTGTGCATTAAAATTTCAATATATATAATTTACATACGTTTGCCAAAGAGAATACTATAGTTCCATCAGAAATTGCTGAAAGCAGTCAGAATAACAGAGTTCTACGTGCAAAATAATCGCAGACAGCATATAAGATAATATATTATTATTTTAGTTTACAATATATAATGAAAATCGGCAGTCTTTTATTCCTTGTGTGAATGAATATATTATTTCAATAACTAAATCTTTTTTTGGTAAAATATAGAGGAATTTTTTATGATTAAAAATCCTTTTATGTATGTTTTTTAGTATGTCGATATGCAAAACGAATTGTGTTTAATTTTATTAATGGACCTGATCCAAACATGAATAAAAGACTCATCCTAATTCATTTAGATTTAAAAATTCCTATGGCAAAAATGAATGACAGTTTAGATGAAGCATCCTCTCTAGATATTCTTGATGCTAAAACAATTTTAAAAAAATCAGTAAAAATAATTACTACAAATCCAATTCATAGCAGGAATATGTGTTTTTCGTAAGTTAAAATTGTGTTTATATAGTTATGTACATCCTACTGGCAATACCTTGTCTCCAGCTGCGAACAAAATACCCGAGGCAAATTTTCAAGCAGAATAGTCTCAAATGATATCAAGAATAAAATAAAAGCTCATATTGAAAGTTTTCCCAAGATTGAGTCAATTTACAACAAAGCAAGCACTAAAAAAACATATTTAGAATAAGGGCTTAACTCATAAAAATTTTATGATATGTACCTTCAGAAATGCAGAGAAAGTAATGTAGAGCCAGTGAAACTTTCATGTTATAGGCACGTATTTAATACGCAGTTCAACATAGAATTCAATAAAACAAAGAAAAATAGCTGTGATCACTGTCAGAAGTATAAACATGATGAAAACCAGGGAGAAATTCATAATGACATGCAATTTAAATATGATCTGCACAAAAAAAGAAGTTGAATCCACCAGAACTCTTAAAAATGATGACAGAAATTCCCCTGATAAGTCAGTCATTTGCTTTGTATTAGAAACGTTATAACATGTCCCAAAAGTAACGTCAACAACTTTTTCTATAAAGAATATTTCCTTGTGTAACATGACTGCGCAGGCAACATGGAAGAAAGAAAAGAAAGCATAGTGTTATTTGTGGATAGACGACATGTTAAGTAGAGATGGGAGTGACATAAGCTCAGCTGTATCAACGACTGTTCGGAAGATACTGACAGACATTCTACATGCTGATACACTGAGAAAAAAAATATGCCGCCTTCATCTAGAATGAATAGTTAGTCACTTTCTGAATCTCTAAACTAGAAATATAGATGTCCAAAATATGCGAGTAGGGTAAACAACTAAGCTGAATAGGCTAAAGGACTTAACATTTCTAGTCTCTTGTTTTCTTGGAGACGAAACGACATTGAACCATTTCAGTAGCGAGAAATTATCGCTTGATTTTAGGAATGGTTTCTTAAGCTATAATTCTAGTTACTAAATCAAATCTCTTGTGTTCGCATTTATTTGAAGAGATTTTTAGATAAATTTGACAGCAAAAATATAGGAAAACGCTCTTGAATTCTAGTAAGAGACTCTGGAACTCTCTAAAAAATGGAACGATAATTTATAAGGATGACATGGAACTATTTTTTCTACAGCCATTACTTAGATTCTATATGCCAGAACCATATTTTTTTCTCAGTGTAGTTTAATTTTATATTAGGATAGTTGTGTTCCTCAGAATAGGAACCAAATGATATTTTATGCAGTTGCAATACTTACACAATCTTATCCACATATTATGGACATTACTCTAAGATATTGTAAACCTGGAGATTCATGTGTGCAAGAAGTGGATAATATTCAGAGCCAAATAGAAAAAGCAATGAATTTGCCAGAATGCTTTTCGCCACTTTCATTTATACATCTGTTGCTGAGCGTAAATCGCAGTAATCCATTTACAATCCTGAGAATGAAATCAGAAAAATTCTTAGATTTCCACTCGTGTAGCAAAAAAATTGCCTATAATCTCGTTCCGTAGACCAAGGAGATACAATTATAATTCACACAACTTCTTTATAATAATAAGTTTAAGATAAACAACTGTTGTGACCAGAATTTCACAGCGGTAAATTTGAAAAGGAGCCCATCCAAACGACAAGGAGTATCAACATCATTTACACAAAATGAATTTACCAAATCCTAAAGTAGCACAGAGAAAGAAGGATTGCATTAACAAAGATGAAATAAAAGACCTACAGAACATGGTAAACTAATTTCCGAGAGACGAAAGGTTCTATTTTCAAAATATGTTTAAGAGAATTTAGTTTAACTGTAATATAAAATAAAGCAAGGTTTATGGAACATTCCAAAATTTCGACTAACAAGAGTATAAAAATCTTATTTTGTTGTTTTAAAAAGAACAATAAAGTTTTTTTCCTTAAAGGTATAGTCTTTTCTTTTGATCAAGAGTATACATGACTGTAATATCAAAAATTTCAGTTACAGGATGTCCAGCAAATAACACCCTGATTTCAAAATTAAATTTTTCAAAAACAAAGATCAATAGAATTATGCAGTAAACGGTTTGTTAATCAGGTAAGCTTTAAAAAGTCTTATACAAAAGTTTAGAACGGTAAATATTTTGAAAAGATTGTGTTCTGATTGCAAAGAATGCTTTGATTTGACATTTTTCTTGCTTTAGATTGCTGTCAGAGAATGTGTTTTTCGGCTTAAAGTGCCATATTTCATAGTTTTTTAAAATTAAATTTTTGAAATTTCGAAATTCTAAAAATTTACTTCGAAAAATCTTTAAAATATTGCACTGTAAGCTGAAAAATTATTTCTCTGCAGGCGATCTAAAACAAGAAAAATGTCAAATCTAAGCATTCTATGCAATCAGAATGCAAAATTTTCAAAATATTCACTGTTTGAAATTTCTGTATAAGATTTTTACAGCTTACCTAATGAAAAAACCGTTTAATGCATATTACTATCGATCTTTGTTTTCGAGAAATTTAATTTTGAAATCAGGGTGTTATTTGCTGGACACCCTGTATAATTCATTTTAATTTCATTTATAAATATAATCACATTTTTAAATTAATTTTCATATTCCCCCAATGAAATAGCATGCTAAAAAAAAGGAAAACTGTTTGGTTCCTATTTAATGAAATTAAATGTTTAAGCTATTTTATGTTCAGTTAAATAATATATTTAACTTATATTCAATAGTTTTCTGAAGATAATTTAATTAAATGAATAAGTGGAAGCGGCAATTTGCTGTTATTTTGCTACAATATAGATAGTAATAAATATTTTACTATCCACTGAAGTTTATTCGAATTAATCAACGAAATTTCACTTTGTTAAACTATAAAAAATTACACAAATTAAGATAAATAGGTTTTTTTTTCATGATAGAACCATCTTATTCTAAGGATAATACGACGTTTGAGAATAATATCGTTCTATCAAATTTTTTAAAAGTAAAAAAATCCATGAAAATGTTATTTAAAAACTTTGATTTTGTAGAATTACTTTCCATACCAACATATGAATCTATTAATGCCAAAATTTTTTTGCAAATTTTAATAGCCGAACGTACACAACATGCTGATTTTCAAAGTCTTCTAACTCGAAATTGATTTTTGGCCAGATAGAACCATCTTATTCTCAGGTGACGAATTATTTAGCAATTCTCTTTAATTTATACACTACATGGCCATTTATGACTGTCTATTTGCGATTTTAGACATTTTGTTAAATATTTAGAAAAATACACGGGGAATTATCCTGAAACTCTTAGTGTATAAATAAAATAGTACAAGTCATACATTTCCGTGAAGATTTTTTCCCGAAAATCCATAGGGGACAGTCAACAAATTAAAAAAAAAAATGAAAATCTTTTGGAAAACTCTGTCAAAACGAATGTCGCAAAATCGCTCAAACTGCAGATTATGATTAAGTGGCTTATTGTAATAAACTGTGTTCATTTTTATGCAAATAGCATGTATACTCGTAGAGAAATTAAAGTTTTTTATAAAAATGGTCCCAAAATTTTCGAAGTCTTTTGCTTATAACTTGCAGAGTTCTTAATATAATGTAATATTGTATTCTGAAAATATGACAAACAACATTGCACACAATACCTTGGAATCAGAATTAAAAAAATATTAAAAACTGTATGAAAAATGAGTAGATTTACTAAATAATTTTTCATTGCGCATGCGTCAACGATATCAAAATTTCATTTGCATATTGTCTTAGTTAAATGTAGAGAGCAATTTTTGTGAAAGTCTCAAAATCATGGCTTGAAAATTCTGAAAGTAATCGCCTATCTAATAAGCACAAAATCCGTTGTTCCCAAAATGAAGCAAAAAAAATGAGGGATTTTATCCAAATGTAGTAGTACGTCCCATATTGTGTATTCTATTTTGGCGCTAATCAATGAATATATGGATGCAATCCCTCTTGTTTTTGCTTCATTTTTGGAATAACAGATTTTCAACTTATTCCTATGACGATTATTTTCAGAATTTTCAAGCTATGATTTTGCGACTGTCACAAAAGTTGCTCTATATATTTAGCTAACATAAAATGCAAATGAAATTCTGATATCGTTGACGCATGCGCAGTGAAAAATTATTCAGTAAAACCTACTCATTTTTCATACTTTTTTTTTTTATTATTATTTTTTAATTCTAACTACAGGGTATTATGTGCAATGTTGTTTGTCATATTTTCAGAAAAGAATATTATTTTATATTAAGAACTCTGCAAATTATAAGCAAAAATCTTGTAAAAAATTGGGACTGTTTTTATAAAAACCTTATTTTTTTATGAGTATACATGCTATCGACATAAAAATGAACACAGTTTATTACAATAAGCCACTTAATCAAAATCTACTGTTTGAGCCTTTTTGCTACATTAGTTTTGACAGGGTTATCCAAAAGATATTGATTCTTTTCAAATTTGTTGACGGTCCCCTATAAAGTTTCGTGCAAAAATCTTCACGAAAATATTTGACCTGTACTATTTATACACTCAGGGTTTCAAGATAATTCCCCATGTTTTGTCTAGATATTTAACAAAATGTCTAAAATCGCTGGCGGACGGTCATCAATGGCCATGTAGTATATACTACATTTTATACCTGATAAGAAGTGTATATTCTGTGTTTTGTCTATGATTTATGAAGCAGTGCATTTATTTACAACCAAAAAATAGTTTTGACGGACATAATTTTGTGTATTTTTAAAACTCCCTCTATTTTGTTTAAAGCACATGATTTGCAATTCCTAGAAGATTATGTCAATTTTTAATTCATTTCATAACTAACGAATCATCGCCAAAAAGATAAAAATATCTCAAAATCTGATTCAATGAACTCTTGCAAATTTTAAAAGGTGTTTATTTATCATCACAGATTTCGTGCCACCAAAAGAGAAAAAGATATTTTGAACGAAAGAAAAAATTAATAGCTTTTGCTATGCTTAAATGAAGATTTAAACATAGCAAAAGTTTCACTTTCCCCTTGAGTATTATTTTTTTTTTTTTTTTTTTTTTTTTTGTCCTCAGAATAATAATTTCATATTCAGTCTTTTTTTAATAAAATTTTTGAATTATTTGAATTAGCAATACAATAGTATATTTGATGACAATTCCAATTACTTTGTGCCAATTACTTTGTGATCACACTAAGAAAAAAACATGGTTCTGGTATTTAAAATCTAAATTGTGGCTCCAGAAAAAATTGTTCCATGTCATCTTTATAAATTCAAGTTTCTTTTGATGGAGAGTTCTAAAGTTTCCTACTAGAATTCAAAAGTGATTTCGTATGTTTATGTGGTCAAACTTATTAAAGAATCTCTGCAAGCAGATGCGAACACAAGATGTTAGTTTTGGTAACTATAATTCTAGTTCATAAAACCATTCCAGTAATCAAAAATAATTTCACGTTACAGAAACGATTCATTATCGTTTCGCCATCTAGAAAACAAAATATCAGGAATTCTAGATCATTTTGTCTATTCAGCTTAATGCTAACTCCATTCGCAAGCCCGAAAATCTATTATTCTAATTTAAGGATTCAAAGAATGACGATTCATTTCAGATGAAGGCGGTACATTTTTTTTCTCTAAAAAAAAAATGATAATCGATATTGTAATAATGTTACTAAAGATAATAAAAATATAGGTAATGTTATTAATTTATTTTTTAAAAATCCTTTTCTTTTTCTAAACAAAATTTTCGAATCACTTTTAAAAAGCTCATTAAATTTTTAACGCATCATCATATTTTAGTCAATCACCAGAAAGAATTTCTCATCTACAAATGCAAAGAACTTTAGTAAAATTAAAGAGCCTGCATTAAACGAAATGCCATTTTTTATTTTTGGATTTTCAATTTATGATACGATTTAAAATTCGTTGCTGGGAAAATAAGTTAAAAAATATTCTATTCTTAAATTTAGAAATTCTTACTAATTTTCCTTCCGTACATTTTTTTTTTGGTCCCAAGAGGAACAATTAATTAATGAATAAATGTTACAAGTTAGCCAATTGAAATAATTTCTGACAATTTCGAGTTAGGTAAAAATGAAACTCATTTAACTAAACCGTTGAGAATTTGCGTGTTCAGAACTCAAAATTCTCAGCAATTGGAGTTTAATATGCCAGCCAAAAACAGATCTTCAACCTTCTCGTCCATAACTTTTTTTTTCACAAATTCGCCTTTGAATTAGCGAATTAAAATGTTATTGAAAATGGTGATAAAGGAATTGATTAATGCAATAAATAATATGTTTAAAAAAATCACTCAAAATAAAATTTAAACGGAAGCTTTGTCTAAAACATAGTTTTTTAATTTAAATTAGGAGAAACATAAGAGACTCTGGGCAGCGAGAGGGTTAAAATTCCTTTCGTTCAGATTAACAACTTAATTCTATTATCCTTAAAATGTTAATTTAATGCAAAGTCTATTTTAACTGATCCCTGTAGTTATCGCCAAAAAGAATTATCTGATCTACTTGTGCATTTTTTACAATCGAATTTTCATCATTACCCTCAGCAAGCAAAGAAAGAAAAAAGTCCTTTCTTATTATTTTAGCCTCTTTTAATTTTGATGAAATTTGAAATTTTTTGCAGGGGAAAAGTTTACAGTTGTTGTATTCTAACATTTAGAAACTTTTACGCACTTTTCTTTCAGTGCAGTTTTTTTATTCTTTGTCACAATAATAAATAAATAAATAAATAAATAAATAAATAAATAATTAAAAAAAAAACTAGTCAGATGTGGCAGTCCCGAAACTTTCTTTTACCTCATGCATGTCAATGCTTCAAAATTCGCTATTACAGTGCGAAATTTTAAATAAAAATCCATGTCTTTCATGAGGATTCAAAACATATAAAATTCCGTGGATTAGTTCTTGAGATATGACTATTGCTTATATCATGTAAAAACCTACAAAAGCAATTTAACAGCGCCATCTGTTGGGCGTCTGTCGCAAAAACCTTATCAGCAACAACTTATGTCAATATCTACCTCAAACCTTAAATTAGATGAAAGTTCGTACATTAGTTCTTGAAATACAGCTATTGCGGAAATCGCAAAAAAATGCATCAAAGCAGCGTCACCTGTTGAGCGACTTACACCAAAATGTAAAAAAAGTCAATTCATGTCAAGGACAAACTGAATTTGAAGTTTAATGGCATTCGGTGCATTAATTCTGGAAATAGATTTATTGCGAAAATGCAGCATAGCAGCGTCATCTTTTGAGCAGTTCACATCAAATATATCGGCACCAATTTATATCAAGAACTAAATAGGTATAAATTCTTATTAAATTTCGTGCATTAGTTTTTCAGATAGAACGCCCACAAAATGTGTGTCATATACTGACACACAGACTCAGTCAGACTCATAGGCGAACGTTTTGTAAAAACATGTTTTTCGTGATATCTGACTCCTAAAACGTGTAAATCCATCAAAAAAGAGGAATTTGAAAATTTTCACGAATCGATTACTTTTATCTTGTAAAGATAGAAGAAAGTAAATATAGATTTTCAAAATTTTTATAAGTTATTTAAAAAAATAATAATAATGCTTAGAAATTGTGGATTAGGGGAAAATGAAGTCTATTTAATCAAATCGATTACTGCTCACTTCCTTATAATGAATTTCTAATATTGATATTTAAAAAAAATCTTTGAACTATTTCTACTATCATTCGTAAAATGTTCATTTTACGGAAAGACAACTTTTACCTGATCCCCGTAGTTATTTGAGTCATCTCTAGAAATAATTAATTGATCTCCGATCTCTAATTCAATAAACTCTTATAAATTTTGAGAGAGTGGAGTTATCATCGACTTTCTCACCAAGCAGGGGAGAAAAAAAAAAAAGGCTACTGCATGATTTTTAAGCTCTTTTATTCATGATGTAATGTAAAATATGTTACTTGGAGAAGAGTATCACAATTCTAACATTCTTAAGGTTAGAAAATTTTGCCTGCATATTCTTAGTAATTTATTTTTGTTTCAAAAATACTACTTAGTGTGGAAAGAGTTTATCTGTTTCTGGTGATTTTTTTTTTCCAATGTGAATTTACTTATTATAAAAGGTGGTTAAGTAATATATGTCAAAAATGTAAATGAAGATAGAGAAGATCTAAATAAGCAGATTTTGTATAAGAATTCGTGTGCGGAAATGCAGCGTTGCTATAGTAGAGGGCGCTATTGGGTTCAGTGGAAAAATATACTTTGTTGGCTTCAGTAGTCCTTCTCTGCACAGATTTCGAGGAACTTGAGTTGTTACACGAATGCGGAATTTGCTGGCAGGCATTTCATGTATGAGGCTGTGCAAAGAAATGCAACGGCTACACAGAGGATGTACATGCAAATATTACTAGGTAGGGATCTGCTGGATCTCCGAACATTTGAGCCCATCAATGGCCGATAAGTTCTGCCTTCGAAACTGGTAGAGAGAAACGAGGTGCTTGGTTCGAATTCAATCGCGCATTTCGACCTAATCATTCGGAGTTTTCTTCGAACCTTGGAATTCCTTGCGTAAATACGGATTAGGTTTCCTTACAAAGACCCCCCCCCCACGAAAGGCACACTGACTAGGACTTATTTCTCTCGTGCAGATAATTAACCGTCACAAACATAACCAATAGGGTGGATCGAAAAGTATAGGAAAAAAACTTTTTTTAGAAATCACTATCGGCGCGGCGTGCAAAAGTTGCCTTTTATGCATACTAGTTTACAGGATTTTTTTAATTAATATCCATTCATATCTTCTGGTGCCCCAAGCGCCCCAAAAATAATTAAAAATTGAGTTTTTTATTATTTTTTTATATTTTTTTGTTTATTTATTTTTTCTTAATTACTTTTGGCGCGGGGTGCAAAAGCTATCTTTTATCTATCTTAGCTTACATATTTTTTTTAAATAAAATTCATTCATATCTTCCGGTGCCCCAAGTGCCCCAAAAATAGTTTAAAATTGAAATTTTCTTGAAAAAAAATTTGTTTTGTTTTGTTTTATTTTATTTTACTTTTTGAAATTCATTTGGCACTGGGTTGGAAAGTTATTACAATACTACATAACTCTGCAGCTCCCATATATTTTTGAAATCAAAATCTATTCACATCTTTGATGCACCAATTATAATTAAAAACTGAAATTTTTACAAAAATGTATTAAGAATTATAATTTACGAAAAATGCTTACAAATTTTGAAAACAGTTTAATTAATAACGTATAAGGTTATAAATAACATTAATTTTACAATAATAAGCCACATATAAATTTAAAAATCAAAGCATTAAATCATAAAAATTACAAAAATCGAACTTACGTAGAGAAAGTTATACATCCTTCAATTTCGAAATTTACATATTTTTAAAATTTGTAATCTTTTTTTGGTATCATAGTGTTTTATAGTATAAAACAATGTCTCTTTTCTTGTCCAGATACAGTTTCTAATGCCTCACACACTAATCGAACGCATCTTTCAACCGCTTGGGTATGGCATGGATATTTTGACCATTCATTCGTTTTTACAACTTTTATCATATTCTCAATTTCTTCACAAGGCACATTCATCAAAAGAGGTTGTTCAAAATGTCCAACTCGTTGCCATATATGTTGTAAGAGTAATGAGACTATCAGAAGGATTTTCTGTAGCCACTTACAACCTTAAAACTCTATACGCAGGTTTTAGCCATCTTGAGTGATAAACTGGACCAGGTTTCATTAATGGCAGATCAGAACCACATTCACCACGTGATGTTGCTATGCAAATATTGATGCTCATTGCTGAGAACTCTCCTATCTATGTTGTCTTTCAAATAATAAAGTATAAAAAGTTTATTTTATACACTTAATAAAATACGATAAACGATTTATCATCCTCCCGATCTACGTTTTACGTTGGATAAATTATTCTTTAACTGTTAATTTTACTTGTATTTTTTAGCTCAAAATTTGCATGAAACTCGATTTTCAGCAAATAATTAAAAGTTTTGGGGCATTGGAAGAAATTTATCAAAGTCGAAAATTATTTGGATGCATGCTAATATACTATAAAATGCATCTTTTTTATCCCGCAGATAAAATAATTTAAAAGAAATTAAAAAAGCAAAAATTATAAATTTTTATAAAAATTTCATTTTTTGTACTATTTTGGGGGCGCTTGGGGGCACCGGAAGATATGAATGGATTTTAATTTAAAAAAAATTGAACTAATATATATATATAAGGCAACTTTCGCAACCCGCGCCAAAAATAATTTTAAAAATATTAAGAAGCAAAAAAAAAAAAAATTATAAAATCTATAAAAATTTCAATTTTTAACTATTTTTGAGGCGTTTGGGGCACCGGAAGATATGAATGGATTTCAATAAAAAAACATATGTGAATTAGTATGCATAAAAGGCAACTTTTGCATCCCGCGCCGATTCGATTATCCGAATTTCGATTTTTTGATCCACCCTAATAACCAACCAACTGAACATTTGCTGTGGTCAAACGAGTAGATCGTTTTATACTTCGAGGCATGATACGGTCACAGGAAGACATTGCATAATTCTTGCTGTGAAAGAAGGAGTATTACACACAATAGAAAATAGTACTTCAACAGGGTCGCGAGCTGTTCGATATGAAATTCGTATGAGCCATTTCCTTATGAAGCCCCGTACATAAAAGAAATATGTCAGCAAGATCCGTATTGTCCTGTCTTTGTCCATGGCTGAACTTTTAGTATAGTTTTTACCAGTGTTCTCGCTAGACATTTGACCAACGTTAATAATTTGGCTAATTAAAAATATAAAACATTCGCCAAATGAAAAAAGTATTAGAAAGTTACTGAAAAAAAAAATAATAACCCAAAAAGTTTCTGTCAGAAAAATGTTAGCCAAAATGCATCAGAAAGGGGAAAAATTGTATTTTTCTGGATATAAATTTCAAATCCAATGATTATGCCGTTTTTCAAAATTTTCCTAATATGGTACGATAGCTAAACCTTCAAAGTTATGTATTTATATTAAATGGTTTAAAGGTTTTTATTTTAAATTAAATTAATGCAATATTAATTTTATCAATAGGAACAGTATTTGACACTTTATCCCATCGTGAAGTTAACAAAAAAATACTCTATCTTTTGAGTATTAATGTAATAAACATAGTCTTTATTTTATTTTATTTTTTTTTCGAGATTTTTATGTTTAATTTATTTTTTATTTTTTATTTTTATTTTTTTTTGAAATTTAATTTGTTAAAAAAACATCCATTTTTTTTTTCGAAAACTTAATAACTTTTTCGACTTCGAATAATTTTAGGTTTTACACCGATGAATAAGAGAAATGTACTTTCAAGTGTAAAATGTCAGAAAAATGTATTTTAATTTACTGACTTTTTATGGTTTTTAATCAAAATAGCATGATTATGAAATAATATGAATATTTCTAATGTATTATGAATATTTTTACACATTATGTATATGAATATTTCTAATAAATTATGAATATGAATATTTCTATCAATTATATAAAATTTTATGGGAAAATCACTAATTCGCTCCACTGTCCTACGACGGTCGTTTGTTCTACTTTTAACATAAAATAAAAACAATCAGTGTTTTACAGTTCAGAATATAGTTTTTAAAAATATATTGATGTTATAAAGTTTATACAATGATGATTTGGAAAATTTGTATTTCAGCATTTTTTAAAAATTTGTTCTTGGTATTGGTTTTTAAATTTATGCAAAGTAAAAAAAAAAAAATATTTCCATATACTTTCTGTTTAAAGCCAAAATATAGATTTTCATTAAAGTCATAATGCCATGTTTCCCTTTTCTTATCTGATTCATTCAGATAATTAGAAAAACAACACCACGGGTCAGAATGCATCATGCAATTAGAATTAGTCTGGAGTAAAAATAAGATAGGCGACATTACTATGATAGATTCTGTGAGCGATATTTGAGATTCAAATACCGCCATGAAGTGACAGCACAAAAAAGTAAAGTGTCATGTTTAATCAAGTTTGATGAAAACTATATATTAGCAAAAATATCAAGAATTCTTAAAAAGAAAAAAAAAATCAGAAAAATTGTTTGAATATTCAGATAATGTAGATATTTCTTGATTGATCCTATCACCAAATTATAAAAAATTATGAACCTGTATAATCAATAAATTTATGATTGAGATAATGAGATTTAGATCGGGAGATGGCAGCACAGACAACCACTTCATCGAGTTCACGGATGAAAACGTAGGATTAATTATATCTTGATTCGCATATTTAAATTCAATCTGTCACGAAGTTATATCTTGATGGAAAACATTTAAAACACCGGTTTTAGCAGTTAACTCGTAGGTTCACTATTATATTTTCCTGCACCCAAAAGTATGAAAACATGGAGGATTAGGAGCAAGAAAACATAATGATAAGCCTATGATTCAACCATAAAAATCGAGTTTCGAGGTGTTTTCCATCAAGATAGGATGTTGTAGACCGATTGCTTTTTAATATGTTAATCGAGATTTAACTAATCCTGGATTTTTATCCATGAACTGGGGGAGCTATTTATTTGTATTGCTGCCTCCCGATCTATTATTTTAACATAAAATGCAAATGATTAGTGTTTTACAGTTAGATTCAAAACATTGTTTTTAAAAACATATTACCGTTGTAAACTTTATACAGCGATAATTTGAAAAATTAGTATCTGAGCGTCATGTAAAAGTTTCACTTCCAATTGGTTTTTTAATTAATGCGTTGTAAAAAAAAAGTAGAATATTTTCATGCAATTTGCATGCAATGTTAAAAATATAGATTTTCATTAAAACCATAACGCCAGGTTTTCTTTACTTATCTGATTCATCCAGATAATTAGAAAAAACAACATCCCGGGTCAGTACAATTATAATTAGTCTGGAGGAAAAATAATACAGGCGTTGCTCTGTGAAAGATTCTGTGAGAGATATTTGAGATTCAATTACCGACATGAAGTGACAGCACAAAAAAAGTAAAGTGTCATGTTTAATCAAGTTTGATGAAAGCCATATACTCGTAAAAATATCACGAATACTTATAAAGAAAAAAAAACAGGAAAATTGTTCAAATCTTCAGATAATTCAGATATTTCTTGATTGCTTCTATCACTGGTTTATAGAAAATTATGAACTTGTGTAATCATTAAATTTGTGATTGAGATAATGAGATTGTTTAGATAGATGGTAGATATCAAAATTGGTTGTTACGTAAAGAAGATTTTGATCCTTCAGTTTACAAAGTGCTATATATGACACATACCTAAAAAAATATATAATTATTATTATGTGTCATGTATTTGTCTAATATGATCTCTGTCCTCGATTAATAATATTCCAAAGAATGTAATAACGCTTATTTTGCCATACGGCTGCATTTGAAAAAAAAAAAAAAAATAGAATTTGTTCTTCGGAAAGAAAGAAAAAAATCGATCAATCTATTAATGTAAGATTTGTTTTCATTATTTTTACTGAATATTTAAAAATATTAACATAAAAAAGTTTTCAGAGTGGTAAGCAGATAAAATTAACTAAATTCATTTAGTTGAAAAATATAACAATACCATATCTTAAAATGTGTAGATATGCCACATGCCGTAAAATATTAAGATTTAGCTGATAATTTGAAAATTATTATTCTTTTTTCTACAATTTTTAGACCAATTTAAAGATTTCAAACAATATTGTTTTCGTAAAAAAAATGGAAAAATCCATTTTTATTAATCTGAACATTTCCTTAAGGTATCTGCACACCTTCGAATTTTTCGAAATGTTTGAAGTTTGTTCTTATCTATTTTTTATAAAGACATTTACTTTAAAGTTTTAAAAATATATATAAAAATTTCGGCAATTACCCAGAAATATTTTTAAAGAGAAAAATAGTCAGAATTATGTCAAAAATCGACATTTCTTCAAATCGTGAAAATTCAAAAATAACGCAATGGGAAAATACTGTGACTGGAATTTTGAAGTTCAACATGTGTGAGATACAAGAATACTTTGGGATTTGTATATCCAAATAATTAAGGATGTTCTCAGCTGCTCTTCTCAACAATCGCAAAACATTTTGACACATTTACAAATACATTCTTTAACGGAAAGATACAAAACTGCAAGCCTGACCATAGATGTGATTTGGAATCTAACTGAATTCTCCAGTTTTTGATCAATAAATAATTGCCTATTGAGTTATAAGTGATTTTTATCACAGAACAAAGACACTTTTCTCCCTCTATTGACTGGTTTATCTGCTTTCACGGAGAAAGTCGGTTCAAAACGCCCACTTTGACATTATTTTCTGAAAATTTTATTGCGTTTGGAAAAAAAAGAAAGAAAGAAAAATGAGTTTGATTTTATAGATACTGAACAACACTATTTGCATGTAATTGAACCAATTCATATATGCAATGCAATTGAAACAATTTATAATCGAACAGCTGTTTCCCTCATTTTCGACAGATTCATATCTTGAGTTATAACCGAATGTTGTCTTTGTACAATCATTTTTTATCCTTTTATGTGCTCTGGAAATTCAATTCAAGACTCGAATTTTGGCGGTATTTTGTCGAAAATCTTTTTTTTTTTCTTTTTACTAAAAAGCATAAACAAATTTCGATTCCATAGTTTCTGACTAAGAACACATGTCAAACTGATACGCTTGCGAACAAAAATGAATTGAAGAACCTGTCAGAAGTTTTTCCAATTTAGATTTGAAAACAACAACTATAAATATATAAATTTTTATAACTTTAGCGACAGATATTAAATTTCTTTTTTTCAATATGTAATAAAAAGTATTTTAAAAATTAGGTTTGGTAAATTCTCTTACCTTGATTAGTCCATTATAAATTTTAGCCATTACCGGTAGATCATCACAGGAAAAAAATTGTATCCATTTTCGAGAGGAAACTATCACTGATTTTAACTAAACTACTTTTTAATAAAAAAAAAAAAGAAAATGTTGTTAAGACTAATTTTACATATTCAAATTATTAAATAAAATTATGAATATATTAAATGCAGAAAACATTCTACGATATTTTTACTTTAGAGCTTACGTAGAGACTGATTTAAAAAGTTTATTTAGTTCATGAAGTTTTATTAGTATCACACAAAAAGATTCAACTTCTATGACGTAAACAGGGGGAAACAAAGTTATTCTCATAAGAAAAAACGATTACATATTAATAGGCAATTCTCTTGATTATATTAATTGAATGAAAATTATTACTGTTTATAGTTCAAATAATCATTTATATCTATCATCATTCAAAACGTGATAACTCAAAAAAAAAAAAAAAAAAAAAAAAAAAAAACCAATGGGAAAATAGCGTGATGTGAGTTTTGAAGTACCAACATTGCCTATTGAGTTATAAGCGATTTTGATCACGGAACAAAGACGCTTTTCTCCCTCCATTGACTGGTTTATATCTTTCATGGAGAAAGTCGATTCAAAACGTCCACTTTGACATTACGTCCTAAAAATTTTATTGCGTTTGCGAAAAAAAAAGAGCTCGATTATATGGTTTCAGAACAACACCCTGCTAGTTTCATGTATTTCTAAACAAATTAAAACTTATGTCACAAAGGGTATAAAATTATTAGGTACTTCTCTAATATCCCGTAGCCAAAATACCATCGCCAAATTATAAGATTAAATGCTAATAATGGACGATCGTAAATGTCAATTCTATGACATTAAATACGATATACGTGTTTAAAACGTCATTAAATGATTTTTATTTCGACTTTTTATTTGTATTTTTATTAATATTCTATTAATTATTTGTTTTTTATTATTTAAAATAAAAATTACATCAATATGTATAATTTGGCTATTAGTTTGGCGATTTGTATAATTTGGCAAAATCGGTCGACGGGATAACATAGTAGTGCCAATTATTAATACAGTCGGCTCTCATTAATTCGAACTCTTCGGGACCACAAGAAATGTTCGAATTATCCGAAGTTCAAATTATGGAAAGTATGAAATGGAAACATGCTTAATATAGTACTATTACAAAGAAATTAATGTTATAGTGTTTTTTTTTATTTATTTCGTCTGTTATCATCAGAATATGAGTTAATATTAAATTAGAATCTATAAATACATAAACTAATTAAAAGATTAGAAACAAACACAATAGAAGAAAAATTTGAAGCGTCACTGATGGAAAGACGGGGCACTTAGTATGTGCACTATTAAATGCATGCGATTATATGTATACTCGTTCGGAACAATTTTCACAAAAATCAAAGAAAGCAAATTATTCAAATGATCTGAAATCCGTGTGTAAGTAAGAAAAAATAAAAAATCGTTTAATAAAAAAATCGTTTAAATAAAAAATCGTTTAATAAAAAAATCGTTTAAATAAAAAATCGTTTAATAAAAAATCGGTTAATTTCGTTAGTTCGAATTAACCGATGTCAAGAGAAAATGAGTTCGAATTAATGAAAAAGTTTAGCGTTATTCTGCCATTGAAAATTTCGGGACTTCATTTTTAGTTCGAATTAACCGAAGATTCGAATTATCCGATTTCGAACTAACGAGAGTAGACTGTATATTAAATACAGAAAACATTCTGCGATGTTTTTACTTTAGAGCTTACGTAGAGACTGATTTAAAAAGTTTATTTAGTTTATAAAGTTCAATCAGTATCACACAAAAAAATGCAACTTCTATGACGTAAATAGGGGAAAAGAAAGTTATTCTCATCGGAAAAAATGATTACATGTTAATAGGAATACGAATAATCATTTATATCTATCATTTATGTTACTTTCAAGAATTAAACAAAAATAAAAGAAAGCGCGGATTATAAACAAATTTTGTAAGCATATGTGCATTTAAATTCGTTTCTTGAAAATTAAGCATGAATAATGCAAATGCATATCTACATAAATCCGAATCATAATTAAAATTAGAAATAATATAATATGGTCTACATTTAAAACTTATCTTTTATGTAAAAAATCGAAACTCCGTTTCCCCCAGGAATAAACTAATCAATAAGTTTTTCCTATTTTTTCTAACAATGTTAATTAAAAATAACTAGTGTTATAATAGCATTAATTATAATCGTCTGGAGGACCAAGATAATATTCAAGGTAAACTAGAATTATTTAAATAATTATCAGAGTAACTCTCATTTAAGCAAAAAACCAGAAATTCAAGGATTTTTTTAACACATTCAAACATAGTAGAAAAGTGTTTTCGAATTCAGTTTGACTGTCTGCCGTATGCCTGAATGTGTTCTAATTCTTATAAATACACTTAGGAATTTATCTCATAAATATAGTAATACTCATATAATTTTTAGATGTCATTGAAGTTTACTTTGGAATATACAGTGTTCTTACTGAACAATGTAGAATTCATTGTTTGTTTACAGAGTCACACAAAAGAATCTCTTTAGATTATGATGCAATGGGAAATTTCGTTTGCGGTGTGTGGTTTTTTTTTTTTTTTCTTTTAAAGATACAAATGTTAAGATTAAGGATTAATGTTAAGATATTTTAAAGATAATGAAATTTATACGAATCAATGAATTGGACTGTAACATACATTCTCAGAAATATAGAATTTGTAGATCACTTACAATAATGCACAAACATCCATTGTATTTGAAGCTATAGGAAGAAAATCATTTGCGAGGCATTTTCCTCCCTAGGTCATATAGTAATAGTATGTTGAATACCATATGTTGTATGTTGAATATATAAAGTTGTAAATTTAGATAAATGTAGTTTACGTCATTATTTTTAACTACACATGAGTTAATTGCATCGCAATTTGTTTTTAAAATATACTATCATTTACATAAATTTGATCTTCTTTTTACATAATTTTCAAGTTTATTTTTTTTAATCTATCGCATGCAAACAATTACAAAAATTAAAAACACAATATCACTTAAATAAATATAAATAGCCCAGCATTTGTATCCGGATCATATTCAATAACGAAATTAAAACAATTACTAATAAATAAACAAATAAATAAAATATCATACTTAAAACACGCATTAAAGACGTGTAATTAAACTCTGCATTTAAATAATTAAAATAATCAGTACCAAAAAGACCGATCGCAAATAGTGATTTTGACGATTTCTTCTGCTAATTCTGGATGCAAGGCCAATAGAAAATTGATGTTTTTTAATAAACTTCGAAACTTTGTTCAAACACATAATTAACATTTTTTGCATGATTATGATTTTTGGTTTGTTTAGTGTGCATTCTAAAAAAATATGCATATAATCATAATTATAACTATAACAATTATAATTACGTAAATTAATAATTATAATTGTCAAAAAAATTATATATTGTGTATCCCGGGAAGCCTATGTTGGAACCCTTTGTTTATAAATATTAAGTATTTAAGCGAATTATTAACTCTTAGCGTCTAAACAAGAACGATAAATTATACATCAGGCATACATTCTAAAACGTTGTCCAGCACCAACCGAATATTATTGAATTATTATTATAACCGGCCGATACTAAGCATTTTAATAATTTTGCAACATTCCTTTTTCTTACTTACACCATAAAAGATCTTACCTTTGCAATATTCTAATACTTTCTTTTTATACTTTGCTACATATTTAAAACAATTTTTCTACATGAAGCCATTTTTTCATTGTCTGATTGACAATCATTGTGCGCTTGGCAGCGCGCAACAATAATATGATTGAGCGATAATGCACACGGATTTTTCAATTTTTCTTTTTGCAATAACTAACTAAATACTTATCCAATTTTGATGATTTTTTTTTTAAATGTTCGTCTGACCAAGAAGCACAACATAGCATAAAAATTATTTTTTTATGGCATACTGTAGGTGTACTGTAGAATATTCTGAAAATCGGACAAAAATTTTGTGTCACAGCACTTTTCTCGAAAACTACTAAAGATAAAAACTTAAATTTTTTTTTAAACAAAAGACAAACTTTTTATCCCGAGGTAGTCATCGAGAAAACGTTATTTCGCTGGGCGGTTTTTCTGAAATTGCGTATTTTCCAAACTCGGTCATAAATGGGTATATCTAACGTTCTATTGCAGATAGAATGTTGCGGTAAAGTTTATTTTAAAGATTTTGCAATGCTAATTAATCCTGCAAAAATTTATAGCTTTACGTTAAACAGTTTTTTTACAAGATGAAATAAAAGAATAGCAGTCATCAATCTAATGTACTTGTGATCATCGGAGAGAAAAACCAGTTACACCATTCGATTAAGCATAAAAAAATACAGAATGCTTTTTTTTCTCTTATTTTTAACTTAATTTTTTAACGAATTATGAATTTTTTTGAAATTTTTGACATGCTGATTTTTGTCATTTTTTAACACTAGAACGCCCGGATGGAATCGATTCGACTCCAATCATGTAACTAAATTTCAATTCGAACCAGAAAAATTTTCTTGAAATAATTTAAATCTAATCCACGCAAATTTACGTTAAATAAATCAATTAAATAATTTTGAATAAAAATTCTGGTGAGAAATATTATTTTCAAACTTGAGTAGAATTTCCAGGCGTTCTAGTGTTAATGAATCATTTACTGAATAATTATGCACGGTGTCTAGCCCTGGTGGCTGTCAAATTAGATTTTTAATTTTAAATTAGGCAATTTTTTGCACCATGCCAAATTTATATTTTATCCATTTTTTTCATTTATTTATATTTTGTTTTTAGCACAATGGCATCAATGGCAAAAATGCCTGGCATACCTGTCAAATATTGGGGCCCTGTACTTTAACAAAGTGTATTTATTATAAGTATATACCGTATTTATTCTAATAGAATGCGCCCTCTAATAGAGTGCGTCTTCTAATAAAGTGCGCACCTTGGTGCTGATTGAAAAAATAAATATACGGAAACGATATAGTAGATAAGTAGAAAACGATTACTTAAATGCATTATCGAGGATTCTCATCGATCAAAATAGAGATATTCTATCAAAGCGATGGAGTGGCGATGCAGCAAAAGTTTCAAATTTTGAACAATGTACCACTCCTGTAAACTATAGCGCCAAGGATATGCACACTGTTAAAAATCTGCTGCATTTTGCTGCAACGCACTCCCCTGCTTGTATAGAAAACGGCTACTTGGCCGTGAAATGGCGCTTTCTCATTGGTTGGAATAGAGATATTATATACAAGTGGTAGAGGGCGTTGCAGCAAAATGCAGCAGATTTTTAACAGTGCACTGTTAAAAATTTGACCCATTTGTTGCAGAGTCACTCCACAGCTTTTATAGAATGTTTCTTTATGGCCAATGAGAATGCTCCATAACACAGTAAAGCAATCGTTTCCTATAAAAGCGGTGGAGTACGTTTTTAATAAGTCCGTAATAAATACGGATTAAGAAAAAAAAGAAGCATGGTTTTTGTATCAAACTTTACTCTTGCATAAAAAAAGTTCCTGTTTTTGGCAAAAATAATGGATATTTGAATGAAAAATCTATTCTTTGAAAGGATTTATTATTTTATTCACTTCAGTAAAAAACTGATTTTTTTTTTTTTTTTTTTTTTTTTTTTTGAAAACCACCGTAGAATTTTGGTATAGAAAAACCTGTTTAAATTTTTTTTTTAATTTGTAACACCAGAGTATTAGAGTATGTAGCATTTTTTAATTTCAATACAAATAAGATTTTGTTTTCTATATATAAAATACAAAACAAGTTGTGCAGTATCCCTATGGAATATGGAAAAATAGAAGGACTAGTGAAAAATGCTCCAAGGAGCAGTGCAAAAGCAGAATATGATTTTAATTGAGCATTAAAAAGTAATGGACAAGTGCTTCTGTTAATTACTGAGCATGAGGAAGGATAAGGGATCCCTTCTTGGCTACAACTCACTTCAATGCCAACTTTGAAAAAATCATATTTGCGCTTTTTCCGTGAAAACAAATCAGTCGCAGTTACTATAAAAATGTATAGTGTAAACACGTAACCAGTAAAGATGCAGCTTAATTAGACATAAATGTAAAGGAAGGCGGCATAATGCCAGATACCTAGTTCCTGCAGGTATCACATTCATGCACTGCCACCAAGCATACCCTAAGTGTATAATTGCACAGAAAATTGATTTGTAGTATAGTGCAGAGTGAACAGCGCAGTTAACATCAGAGATGTAGTACAGGCTATACGCCGTACACCTTCTGGACTTTTTAATAGAACACCATATACCCTCTGTTTTTCAAGAAAGCTTATAGTATACACATTCTAGAATATCCCTCTGCTTAGAGCATATATCTTATGTTATTTTTATGACTACACCCCTGGTTAACATCTAAAGCACGGTGGAAAATTCTACTAAAGAACCGCAAATTTCTTTTATATGGAAAAAGCGCAAATATGATTTTTTCAAAGTTGGCATTGAAGTGAGTTGTAGCCAAGAAGGGATCCCTTATCCTTCCTCATGCTCAATAATTAACAGAAGCACTTGTCCATTACTTTTTAATGCTCAATTAAAATCATATTCTGCTTTTGCACTGCTCCTTGGAGCATTTTTCACTAGTATTATATACTGTGGCTTCAAATTAAAAAGTTGGAAGTTGTACAGGTAGCGTAGCAAATGAGATGCGTTCGTAAGATAACGAAGTTTTAAAAATATTCAGATCTTGTTGGTATAATAGACAGTACTTCGGAAACAGTATAGTGGTCGAAATTTTTGTGTTCCTGTAAATTACAGGAAGTACTTTTTATTACACCTTAGCAACATATAACAACATATAGCATTCATAAAATGTGAAATAGTTTAATATAATTAAAACACGCACCAAACAATGTTTCCCCGTATAGCATTATGTAGTGGAATACTTTTGTGTAGCCCTGTAATTTAATAATAAATATTCTTGCATCACAGACTGTACAGAATGTATATTTTAGTATATATATACTTCATAACGTCATGTCAATTTTATTATGTTCAAATGAGTGTAACACCATTAAAATGAATTTGAAACTTTTTTCCCTATTGACCGTAATGTAATGGAACACTTTTGATTGTCCCTGTAATTGATCTATGAATCCGATTTTCATAAAATTTGAAATGACTTGACAAAATTATGTAATAATTATTTTTTTTAATTTCAAACGATTTGGTTGGGTAGTTTTTACGCAGTTATATGCTTACAGATAGACGGACGGACGGACAGACAAACGAACGGACTGAACCACAACTATAGGTGTTACGTATATACATAATTACGAACGCATCTAAAAAGTGCCTTTTACGGCGTTTATAATAACCGAATACGAAGACTTCCGAATAATCAATTCAATAAGACTAATAGTCTTCCATTCATGAATTCTTTAAAAGTGTCATTTTTCGTGTGAATACAAATTTCTGTTGCCAGACGAGAATTTATACTTTCAAAGGCATGTCAGATATAAACAAGCAAGAAAAATCATGCGTTAAGCATAGATTATGAAGCACTTTCCAACACTTAATGAAATCTTTAACAAAACTTTGTTATTTAGGGAAATTATAGTGTATAGCCAAATATACCCAAATATGTATTCCAGTACATTAAAACAGCCCTGTATTTCCTATGTCAGTTCATATAATGGGAAAATTTAGCTTAGCAAGAAAATACCCAGTATCTTGAAATTTCTTTTTCAGCAATTCATACTATTAGATGGAAAAATACTTGAATACTTTTGTTAAGCCCTGTAGTTTACATTGTACCTTTATTACATGTCAGCATTAGGCTAAAATTTATTGTAAACTAAAACACTTTTAAAACAACTGAAATCACATTCTCATAAATGATCATTTGTAGGCGTCCATGTACCGAATTCTTTGCGTGGCCCTGTATATCCCTTTATCCATATTCTGCAAACGTTTCTCCGTAAATTGAATGCACCTCAGCGTAAAAATGCATAGCTTATTTAAGAACCACGTTTAAATAATTTACGCTCATATTCAGTAACGTTGGTGAGCTCTTTTGGGTAGCCCTGTATATCAACTATAACATTTATACACACCATATAATGTGCATATAATTAGCGAAATATAAACGCGAATATCATAATTAAAATGCATTTCATCCCTCTATCAGCCATCATCGGACACATATACGGTACTTTGGAAAGAATATACTATTTGAAATCTTTTGTGTGGCCCTGTAAATGCTATGTACTTTATATTATGCAAGACAGTAGCGTATAACTTATATTAAGCTTCAGTGACATATATGAATTTTCTTATACATGAAAAAGCTTAATATATTTAAAATATGTCACACACAATTTCCCCTTTAACCATTATCTAATGGAATTGTTTTGTGTGGCCCTGTAAATGAATAATAGCTACATTTTCACCTTATATTTTATAGAATGCATATTTTAATATGTTTGACAGGGTATAACATCCTTAAAATTCCTTTTAAACGATTTTTCCCCATAGGCCGTAATGTAATAGGAAACTTTTGATTCGCACTGTAGACAAACTAATCATGGTAGAAACTTCATTTTCGACAGGACTTGTGCTAGGGTAAACGTTAATAACGTCCTAAAATTTCATGGCAATCCGAGTATATTAACGATTTTTCCCCATGGGCCGTAATGTAATGAAAAACTTTTGAATGGCCCGTAGATAAACTAATCATAATAGAAACTTCATTTTCAATAGGGTTCGTGCCAGGGTAAACGTCAATAACGTCCTAAAATTTCATGGCAATCCGAGCATATTAACAATTTTTCCTCAATAGGCCATAATGTAATGGGAAACTTTTGATTCTCTCTGTAGATAAACTAATCATGGTAGATACTTCATTTTCAGTAGGGTTCGTGCAAGGAAAAACCTCAATAACGTCCTAAAATTTCATGGCAATCCGAGTATATTAACGATTTTTCCCCATAGGCCGTAATGTAATGGGAAACTTTTGATTCTCTCTGTAGATAAACTAATCATGGTAGATACTTCATTTTCAATAGGGTTCGTGCTAGGGTAAACCTCAATAACGTATAAAAATTTCATAGCAATCCGAGTATATTTACGGGAGTTAGAGCGCGGACAGACGGACAGACGGACAGACGGACAGACGGACAGACGGCCATCCGGCCAGACGGACAGACGGACAGACGGCCAGACAAACCGAATGCATAAGCACTTTTCAACTTTGTTGGAAAGTGCTAAAAATTATTCCTCTGTGCAGACTATTTTTTTAAACTCTAAAACAAGCTCGTCACGTATGAACACGTATGCCTCTGTATTTTTAAACAATTTTATTTTTTCATGTAATTTCGTTCTGTAACAAGATTCTTCTTCGGGTCTCTGTAAATGAAGGATAAATTAGATGCGCGCTAAAATCTATAGGTTTTTTAATAATCATATTTTCCAATTTAAACAGAAAAAGAAAATTCGTTTTATTTCTTTTAATTTTTTAAAACATTTAATTAATAAAACTTACAAAAATATCTAATTAAACTGAAGTAAAATATGGTAAAATTATTGTTAAATCTTTGTTTATGATAAATAAAACATATCAAATGTTTTCAATTAACGTAAAATACATAATAACATTAGAATAAATTTCTTGGCTATTAATAAAATTAAAAAGTGTTGAAATCATTTGTGAAGTTGTATTGCTTGTTGATATAATTCTCCTTCGAATCATAAATCAATACTTAGTTCTTCTTATTCTACAAATTATGATTGAAAATGAAGAAAAAATATTTTATTAACACTAATGATATCCTTTATTAAAAACAAATGAGTTATTCAAGGAATGATTAAAATATATGCATTAGAAAGCAAACTTCACTTCTCTAATGTCTGTGGTGTGTTTTGGAAAAATTTTCAAACTAATCTGTTATATTAGTAAAATGTGGGGTAATAAGGCAAAAGCACTGAAAAAAGAAGAAAAAATTATCCTTTTCAATTACAATATGTAAGGGATCTTCCTAATAATTAATGTTACGCAATTTCAGGGAAGCTTTGACAATAATTTTCAAATCTTTAAATAAAATTTCCCCAATTTTATTAAAATGTGTTGAAATAATTTGTGAAGTTGAACAGCGTTTGTAAGGTTATAGATCGGGAAGCGGCAGCACAAACAATCCACTGTAACAAAAAAAAAAAAAAAAGTCGGTTAAATTATATAACTTTTTTTTTTTTTTTTTTTTTTTTTAACAGTGCACCTTATTGAGTTCACGGCTCAAATTCTAGAATAATTTAAAACTCCATTCGCACATTAAAAGAGAATCAGTTTGCAAAATAAAATCTCGATGGAAAACATCTGAAAATCCGATTTTAGTGGTCAACTCGTAGATTTATCATTGTGTTTTCCTGCTCCCAGTCCTCCATGTTTTCATACTTTGGGTGCAGAAAAGACTAGGAATCAGCCACTAAAATCCGATTTCCAGGTGTTTTCCACCAAGATACGACTTTGTAGACCGATTGTGTTTTAATACGCGAATCGAGTTTTTAAATAATTCTTAACTTTCCTGAACTCGATGAGGTAATTACCTAAGTTGCCACCTTCCGGTTTAATATGTTTCCCCTATGAATCATTAATTAATACTTAGCGCTACTTATTTTAGTAATTATGATTGAAAAAATATCTAATATTTTAATAAACAATGTATTAATGTCTAGATGATATCCTTCATTAAAGACAAATGAATGATTAATGAATGATTAGAAATATTTTTATTAGAAAGCAGAGAAGAAATTAAATTAATTTCTCTAATATCCGTGTACTTTTTGAAAAGTAAGTGGGTAAGAGTGACCGCAAATCGCACAGAAGGTTTCGTTTAATATTACTTTCAAAACAACTTATCCCGTAATTAATAAATCCAAATTGTTTATTTATAATTATTAAATTCTTACACTAATGGTAGCGTTAATAAATTTAATTTTAAAACAATTATAAAAGGATGTTATTTATTTTAATCAAATTGAAAAATATACTAATGAAATAATTTAAATAAAATCCAAAATTCCAAATTTTTTTTGAAAATTCGAAATAAAAAAAAATTATTGAAGATATTGATAAAATTTTAAATTTCCAAAAACGAAAAAAAAATGTTCAAACGAAATTTAAAATGCTGTATGCGAAAACATCCGTCTGCCGTATCACAAAAGTTTCTTTATACAGTTAGCTGACACAATATGTTAATGAAATTTTTATAGCTCTTACGCATGCGCAATAAAATATTATTTAGTAAACCTCCACATTTTTTGGGAAATTTTTATTATTATTTTAATTTTGTTTGCGGCCTATTGTGTACAATGTTGCTTGTCATATTTTCTGAAAATGATATTATTTTATATTAAGAATTCTGCAATTTATAAGCAAAAACTTATATAATACGCATAAAATGAACTTAATTTATTGCAATAAGCTACCAAATCATAATCTACAGTTTGAACACTTTTGCTACATTAATTTTGACAGGGTTATCCAAAAGGTATTCGTTCTATTGCAATTTGTAGACGGTCCTCTATGGAGTTTCGGGAAAAAATCTTGACGGAAATGTATGACCTGTACTATTATGATGACACACTTAGCGTTTCAGATTAATTTAATAAGTTTTTTTCTAGATATTCAACAAAACGTCAAAATTTGCAAATGGTCAGTCACCTTTGGTCATCCAGTGCATCTGAGATTACAAAAAGACATGTAAAGAAACAAAAAGAACTCTTACTTCGTGTTACTCGGAGAATATATATTAACCGGAAAATACGTAGAGTGATATATAATGCGGTATTTTTAAAGGGTGTTCTTAAATCAAAAAGAGCAACTTTGTGACGTATGCTTTAATTTATTTTTGTTCGAAAATGCATGAAAATAGTAGCTGTTATTATCCAGAAACTGTCTAATTGCACTCATTTTTTTATTAAAAAAAAAAAAACACAATAGATCAATATTTTATAACAAGCCTTCAATAATAATAGATATTTCATAACAAGCCTTCAAATTTGACGTTTTTCAGGACATTTTTCGACGAAAGCAGAAAAAACAGTCGAAAAGCAAGAGAAAAACGGATGATCACGTGATCGAAATAGCTAAAAACTGGATAGATAGTTTAATTGTCATAAAATGGAAAATTAAGTTCGATTCAAAGTCGCTTCCATAGTCAGGCATTCCAATTTTATATCTTTCTGTTAAAAAATGAATTTGTAAATGTGTCAAAACGTTTTGCGCTTGTTAAGCGGAGCATTTGAGAACATTCTTAAGACATTATTTATTGCCTTTGGGGGCTCAGGAGTTGAAAACTTTTGAAAAAATCGATTTTTTTATGATCTAGTTTTATTATTCAATTAATTCTTAACTCAATGCAAAAAACCGCATAAAAATATTTGCATTTTTAACGGAATTATAAGCATTTATGTATCAACACTTTTATAGCCGCACCCATATAATTTCAACTTTAAATCGCGTTTTCTCAAAACTTGATTTTTGACGACTAACACCAAGATTTAAAAAAAAAAAAAAACTATTCGATGGAATGGATTTCTTTTTTTTTTTTTTTTTTTTTTGGCATGCATATAACAGAATTATCTATAGAATGCATTAATATAGTTTAGATAGTTTAATATTTTGAGTATTTTTAATGAAAAAAAGTTGTATTTTTTTTAGAAGTTTTTTAAATTTTCAAATTTGAGAGTTTTTTTAATAATGTTGCTTTTGAGTGTTAGTTATATCCTTAATTCATTCTATAGAGTAAAGTTTTCGGATAATTTTAAAGCAAAAATAAGGTTCTTATCTCAATTCAACGCTAAGATATCTTGGTGTTGGTGATATAACACATAATTTTTTTTTCGAAAATTGTGTTACATAAATTTTGCTATATTTCTTATTATATTACATTGAAATACTTCATTTTATGATATTATAAGACTACAAACATACCTTTAAAATATCAGAAAGTTTAAATTAATTACATTGAATACTTCTGTTTTTATATGGACTCGAAACGAGAGCTCTGTTTTCATGTTTGTCCGTATCGATCAGCCCTTGAGTCCCCTTAAAACAAAAAAATATTTGAAATAAAAATATATTTGAAATGGTTGGAGTAAACTCCCAAATTTTAGGTGTCCTCCGTTCACCTTTGTAATTATAGGCACTGCTAAAAGTACACCGCTAATCCTGCAGTGCACAATTTTTCCTATTTTTATGAAAAAAAAAAATTATGAAATGAATATATCGGTTTAATAATGAAAAAAAATTTTTTTGTGTGTTTTCTATTTTTAATCAATTATCTTCTTTTATATTCCTTTGAAAATGAATGCGTGGACATTCGAAAGATATCAGGTAAAATAAATAAATAATATCTATATTTTTGCAACACCTTTTAAGTAGTTATTTGTATAATTTGATTTAATAAAAAGGTGTAAATTTCCATCAAAGACACTAGTATTAATACAGTGATTTTGACTAATTAAAATTTGGTATTTTATAGCGTGTACCCGATATACGCAATTCGGATTTTTTAAATATTGTATTGCTATATTTTGCGATTAAATGGGCTTTAATAAATTAATTTTATCTGCTTAACATTCAGCAACTTTATTTATATTAAAAATTTTAAGCATTCTGTAGAAATAATAAAAGTAAATTTTGTCTTCAGGCCCCACACTAGGCACAGAAAAAGATACGGATGATAATGCAAAATCTATGGGAACGTTCTTTTTAAATATCTCGCTCAAACTTTAATATTTTTACATGATTTTTTGTACGAGATAACTGAGGACGATCCACAACTGGCCTAGTTTTTACTTTTCGATTTTGCTTACATATTTTTTATATTACGATAGTTTCAATTTCAGAACCAGTTTAAAACGGTTTAGAAAGTTAAAGTAATTTAAAAAAAAAAGTCTGAAATCAAAACTGAAAAAGTAAAAACTAGGCCGGTTGTGGATCGTCCTCAGCTATCTTCAAATCATGTAATAATATTAAATAATATGGCGAATTTGTAAACATATTGTGAAAAAAAAATATCAAAATATTGTGAGAAAACAACAAATTTTGACAAATGATTGTGAGTAAACAGCAAATTTCGTCAAAGGATTGAAAAAAAGCAAATTTCACCAAATAATCACAAAAAAGGTACATTTCGCAAAAAAATCCAACAAATTTTGCAAAAAGATCTTCAATAAAACGGCAAATTACATCGAAAGATCGTAACAAAACGACAATTTCATCGAAAGAACTCGAGAAAAACTATAAACTTCTTCGAAACTGTCCAGATATCATAAAAGACACGAATTTCGTCCAAAAATCTCAAAAGCACATAAATTTTGTCTAGTTAATCGCAAAAAAAGGTAAATTTCGCAAAAAATAGCAAAAAAAAAAAAAAAAAAAAAAAAAAAAATCACGAAAAAAGGATAAATTCCATAAAATGGCAAATTACATCAAAAGATTGCGAGAAAAAACAACAAACTTCAAAAAACAACTTTCATTAATTGCAGGTCGAAAAGATGCAACATTTCTTTGTTCATCAGAAAAGAAAAATCACACAATTTCTTGATCCATCACATGAAAAATAGAACATTTGTCAATCAGTTAAAGGAAAAATACAAAAATCGACAGTTGGTCATGTAGGGTAAAAATTATAAAATTCATTAATGAATCATGGATAAAATGTCATTCAGTTATGTAAAAAAGCCCACAAAAATTACCAATCAGTAGAGGTCCCCACAAAAATCTTGTGATTGATTGAGACATTTCAGAAAGTTTTTGGCATGTCGAAATTAAAAAAATAATAATTTGTAGCTGCAGATAAAAAAAAAAAAAGTTATTTAATTTATAAGGCATCTATTTTGATCTCTTATTATTTTGTTAGAATTTGCAATGTTTTGTCTTTTGTTATTTTTTATTAATTTTCAAAATGATAATGCAACAAATGTAAATGCTATAGGCAAAATAGAAATGAATTTTTCATATGACGGAAATGAAGATCACAATAAGGAATTACTTAAAAAAAAAAAAAAAAAAAAAAAAAAGATTGAAAACAAAATAAGAAGTGTTATGCAATAGAAAAAACGGTTAAATTTTGTCCTTCATGAAAAACGGGCAAAATCAAAATAAATTAACTCGATCGAGCCGATGTTACATTGCCTATCATTAAAAAAGTTAATTCTCACTTACCAGGTTATATTGTTGAAAAGACTAATTTAAGGTGTAATAGATACCCATCTAAATAAACCTACTGTTATCTTTAGAAATTAAAATAAGTAAAATAATGTATCAATGGCTGAACTTAATGAATAAACATTGAACGCGAGCACACCACGCTAAACGTTTAGCAAAGAAAAGAAGGTAAGATCTTTGCGTTTAGAGACAGTCGCTACAGTCTTCTCTCACTGGTTCTGTTTACTGCGCAATCCGGAAAGCTATGCAAGCGCCTATGCGCAGAGACCAGTTTTAGGTACGCTGACACTTTTTTTTCTTATTCTTTTAATATATAGATGTACTTCATAGTTGCATTTAAATTTCGCTATGTTGAAATGCGTTCAACACCATTAAATTGCATTTGAAACTTTTTTCCCCATTGACCGTAAAGTAATGGAATAATTTTGATCATCCCTGTAATTGATCTATGCATCCGATTTTCATAAAATTTGAAATGACTTGACAAAATTATGTAATTTTTATATATCTTAAATTTTAAATGATTCGGTAGAGTAGTTTTTACGTTGTTAAATTAGCATGGACAGACGGACGGACTGAACGACAACTGGGTGCTGCATATATACATAATTACGAATGCACCCAAAGAAACAATCTTTATATCATTCACATTTATTACATAATTTTCCGTTGCTTTCTGCATACCTTAAAAATCAACAGAAGTTAAGCGTAAATGAAGAAATCAGAAAGTTATGCAGTTCCGAAAATTGTAATCGAATGACAAAATTATTCATTGTACTCAACATTACCATTATTACTCGATAATTCAGAAAAATACAGTTGCTTTACTTTTTTAATTTAAATACAAAGAAATTATTTATGTCTCTACCTTGGAATTACTTCTACCATAATTACTATATAGTACTATTTTTACTAATTTGACTTTAACTATGTCACCTGCAAGTATCATCGGTTATACATTTTTTCAATTTTTTACTTGCATCTTCATTATATTCCAAGGTAACATCCTTGTTATGAAAACATACTCTAACACTCTTAAAATCCACGTAATTATTAAAAAAGCCCTTCCTTTTATAATATTTCGAATAGTAATTGATTAAAAATATAAATATAACGATATTGGAAAGTCTGCTTTTGCGCATACCCGATTTATTTATTCAAATGATGAAATTATTCCTTGTACTCATCATTGCCATTACAACTGGATATTTGAGAAAAAAAGTACAGTTGCCTTACTTTTCTAATTTAAATGTCAGGAAATTCTTTCTGGCTCTTTCTTGAAATACTTCTGCCACAACTACTGTATAATAATATTATTACTACTTTTACTTTAACTTTCTCACCTGCAATATCATCGGCTATGCATTTTTTTACAATTTTCTACTTGCACCTTCCTTATATTCCAAGGGGACACCCTTATTATGAAAAAACTGGCGATGTTTAGTCAGAGATTAAAAGCATTCTTACTTAAGCGCCGCCGAAAGGAAATTCAAGCCTATTACTAGTACTTCTGTGCTTTCTTTCGTTTCGACTCTCTGCTATATTGCTACACTGTAAAACATTTGTGGAAATGTTACTCCGTAAAATTGGTGGCAGCATTGCTGCCTCCAATTTTATGGAGTTTTTTAACCGGTAAAACCGGTGAAAAATTTGTAATGTTACACCAGTAATATATGCTTAAATTACACCATTGCATACGTGAAAAAAATTACTCCATGAAATTGGAGACAGCATTTGCCACAATTTTTATACCAATTTTATGGAGTAACGTTACACAAATATTTTACAGTGTACAGAACAAATATCTACTGGATTAATGTGTATAACAGTTATATCACCTACACTGTCAATTTCGAATGACAAAACTAATTACTGCACATATCATTATCGTTACTGTTGGATAATTAAGAAAAATACAGTTGTTTTACTTTTCTAATTCAAATATCAGGAAATTCTTTCTCGCTCTTTCTTGTAATACTTCTACCATAACTACTATATAATAATGCATATATTTTTTTATTTTTACTTTAACTATCTCAACTACAATATTATCAACTATACAATTTTTACAGTTTTTTTACTTCCATCCTCATTATATTCCAAGTTGGCATCTTGATTGTAAGAAATAAGCGCTGACACGTAATTATTATAACAAAAAATCTTTTTTTAAAAATATTCCTGGTAGTAATTGATTAAAAATATATATACGAAGAGATTGGAAATATGTTTCTGCGCATGCCTGTCTGGTTTACCCGAATAAAAAAACTATTCATTGTACTCATCATTACCATTTTTACTGGATAATTACGAAAAATATAGTTGCTTTACTTTTCTAATTTAAATATCAAGAAATTATTTTTCATTTTTTTTCTTCAAATTCTTCTACTATATAATAATATTTTTACTAATTTTTATTTAACTATGTCACCTACATATGTCATCGGCTATACATTTTTCGAAATTTTTTACTTGCATCTTCATTATATTCCAAGGTGACATCCTTATTATGAAAAAACGACGCTGTTTAATCAGAGATTAGAAGCATTCTAACTAAGCGCCGCCGGAGGGAAATTCAATCCTCTTACTACTTCTTCAGTACTTTCTTTCGTTTCGACTCTCTGCTGCATTACTACACAACAAATATCCTCTGGATTAATGTGCATAACTGTTATATCATCCACATTGTGAATTTTGAAAGTTATTATTTGTCGTAACACAATTGTTATATCATTCTAATATGAATGTATTAAAAATTCAAGTTTCCCTCCCCATTCTTCAAAATAGAGAACTCTTTGAAATGAAGAAAACTCTTCATAATAATTAAAAATTTCTTTCTTTTAAAATATTCCTGGTAGTAAATGATTAATATATATATATATATATAAAAGACTGGAGAATTTTTGCGCCTGCCTGACTGATTTAATCAAAATTCAAAATTATTCATTGTACTCATCATTACCATTACTACTTTATAACTAAGAGAACTTACAATTACTTTTTTCTTTCCTGATTTAAATATTTGAAAACTCATTCTGGCTCTTTCTCAAAATATTTCTTCTACAACTACTATTAATGAATATTAATTTTTCATACTTTTACTTTAACTATCTCACCTATTATACATTTTTTGCAAATTTTTACTTGCATCTTCATTACGTTCCAAGGTGACATCCTTATTATGAAAAAACAGAGCTGTTTAATCAGAGATTAGAAGCATTCTAACTTAAGCGCCGCCGGAGGGAAATTCAATCACTCCTTCGGTGCTTTCTTTCGTTTCGACTCTCTGCTGTACTACACAACAAATAATCACTGGATTAATGTGCATAACTGTTATATCATCCACATTGTGAATTTTGAAAGATACTATTGTCGTTAACACAATTGTTATATCATTCTATTATGGATGCATTGGAAATTCATTCCTCCCTCCCCATTCTTCAAAGTAGAAAACTCTTCGGAACGGAGATGCGGCGCTGGCGATCACAGTCAGGGTGAAGTGTAAAGGTGTCGGAGGATATTCAGTGGCGTTCAGTGGCGGGCATGGAGTGGTGCCGGAACGAATCGGACACCACAGGTGAAGGGGCGCCGAGTGATGCCCCTGAATGTGGGCCACCCCATGATTTTTGGACATCAGTCGCATTACTTGTGAGTTTAGGTGAGTGAATTATTTGTTTCTGATTTTTTTGCGCTCATTTTGGAAAGTTCTGGAAAAGTTTCGTCGTATTTGAAAACTTTTCGGAAAACTTTTTAAAAGTGCATATTTCACAAGTGTTTTCAATATTTTATTAAATAAATTTTATGTGGGTTGTATATATAAAGGAAAAACATACTTGCAAAATTTTGTTTGTTATTTGCAAAATAATTCTCCATGTGATGAAAGGATGTGTTATTATTGATTAATTGCAATCAGTATATTTTGTGCATTTTAAGTGTTTTTATATCATTTAGAAATTATTTTTTTGTGTTCGATACATGTTTTTATGTTTCAAGTGAAAGCACTTGAAAGAGTTTATAAAAAAAGTGTATACTTTAGCAGTTCAATGTCGCTTTTTTTATTCATTAATGAAAGGAATAAAAAATTTCAATTTAACTTAAAAAAAAAACATTTATAGTAAGGTAACGTTATTTCAAAGGAATGAACAGCAAATAATAATAAATGCAAAACAACCAATTTACTTCTTTAAATTTATTTTAAATAAACCACCTTAAGAATTATTTTAATTTACAATAACATTCAACAATATTGTTCAGTCTTTAATAATTATTCCAAATGATATTTTTATCATTGCTATTAATTAATATTTCTATCGTTACTATTGTTGATTATATATCTATTTTGACTATAGTTAGATAAGTAATTAGCTTAATAAATAATATAAAATATAAAGAAGTACAATCCGGGAAAATATTAATAGTTGTGTTTTAAAATAACAGTATATTAGCCGATTCTTTGATATTAAAATATTTTAAGATGTCAGATATAGGGTATTAAAATACTTGCGTTATTTGTTAATTTATGCATGCATATAATCGCGAAAGATTTCTGCATAAATAACAAAACAAATTGAAGTTAAAAAATATATTTTATTACATCATCTTTCTTTCAATTGAAATTTTGTAAAAAAAAAATGGTGGTTTATAATAATTTTTTTAATAGAATATAATTTGTAGGACAGTTTATTATATCATTATAAAACATGTTATGAAAGTCACATTTTTTTACTTATTTCAATTCAAAATGCTTCTTAAGTAATCTAAAAAAAATGGCAGTACTTTGTGACTACTTAACTAAATAAAAAATATAAAGGAGTATAATTCCTGAAAATATATATAGTTGCTTTCAAAATAAAAATAATATGGCATTTATCATATTTTTGACTACAGAATTTTTCGAGTTATCAGATTTGCGTTATTGAAAGATTTGCGTTACTTATTAAGCTCTGCATTAATTTATGTATGCACATCATCATGAAATATTTGTGCATCGATAACAAAACAAATGGTAATCAATGCTTTTTTGTTTCTTTGTTTGTTTTTGTAATATCATTCTTTTTTATTGAAGTTTTATATCAATATAAAATAGTTATCCATGATAAATTTATTTAAATATAATTTAATTTATACTACAGTACCTTACATCCTTTTAAAACATATTCTGAATTTTGGGATTTTTATAATTCTTTCAATTCGAAAAGGTTTGCAAACATATTATTGTGATCTAGACAGAAAAAGAAAATAATAATAATAATAATAATCTCCAATTAATTTGCTAAATAAGTAACTTAGAATATAAAAGAGTAGAGTTTGTAAAAATATATGAAGAACTTTTTAAAAGAACAGTGTATTTACCAATTATTTGATTATATAATTTTTCAAGATACTAAATACGGGTTATTGAAATTTTCCATTATTCATTAATCTACGCAATAATTTATGCGTGCACATTATCGCGAAATAAATCTGTATAAATAACTAATAAAAAAAATTGAAATTAAAAAAATATTTTATGGCAATAATTTTTTGTGCATATTGAAGTTCTTTAGCAATATAAAATAGTGGTTTTTGATCACTTTTTTCAAATATTTATGGGAGTATGCATTGCATCACTATAAAACACATTCTAAATTTTGAATTTGTCTATTTTTTTAAAATTTCGATATGGCTTGTTAAACATATTCTTGATTTCTGATTAAAAAATAATTTAAATAAAAATAGTATTAAAAATAAAATAATGGCAATACGCTGTCATTACTCGTGAAATAAGGAAAGAAATTGTTTTATAAGGAAATTTTTATATATAAGTAAAAACTATTTTCCATAATGTGGAGATTTGATACAGTTTCGATATATAATTAAGTATAATTGTCTTTGTTCATAATTAGACTGTGTAAATATTTTTAATAGATATTCCTTTAAAAGAAAATGCAAATCTTCTAAGTTTCTCTGTAAAATAATAATAATAATAACAATAAAATAATAACAATAATGAAAACGACAAATGTTCCTTAAACTACTAAAATATTCTATACCATCTATGAAAATACATTATTTCGTATCGGTTACCCACGAATCGAAAAAGCGTTATTTATCTTTAGAAGTCTCAATGAACAATATATTTTCGAGATTAAAAAACCATTCTTAAATAGTTTTTTCTTGTTCTGATTTTCGGAACGTTTTATACAGTATTAATTTGTTTTCTAAAACCGAAATATCGGTTTTTAGGACGCTATCAATTTTCAATTATCTCATAAAATAAATGCAGAATATCTATCTATATTATAAAGGCCAACCGTATCTGTGCTTAACGCATACGTCATTTTGTGAATGGCAAAACTTTTCCTTGCAATTTCGGTTTTGCAATTTGTTTTAAAATATTCTTTTAAATGCAATTTGTTTGAAAGCTGTATCTCAATATATGTATATATATTTAGATATTAATTTTTTGTAGTTTTAAGTATCAATTTTGTAATTGTGGCAACAGAAACACTCCATTTTCTCTTAAAACTGAAAAAAAAAAATAGAAATTAAAATGCGTATATTTTGTTAAATATATCGTCTGTTATAAAATTCGACGATTTCGGTTTTATTTCGTTTGTATTCATCAATTAAATGGTCTTCACGCTTAGTCATTTTGAATGATCAAATTAAAATACCATTTTTCTAAACGTAGTGAATACGGCTATGAGAAGTGCGTCTGTAAATTTTGAGAGGATGAAAATGATGACGAATTTTAATTTCGTGTGAAATTTTATGATCGTGTCAATTTGGAATGAATTATCTTTTTCATTCGGATTTATAAACTTAAAAGCTTCAATTGATAATATACTAATAACTGATCTTTATTATATTTTACTGATTACATATGCGATTAAATTTAAATTTTAAAATTTGGAGGAGTGAGTTTTATAGTATTTTGTTAATCTTAACTTAAAATAATATTTATTTGTGAGTTAGACTGATCAATATAAGATGCATTTTTTACTGTAACTAATTTTGTAGATTTGTTATAAGTCAATGAAACAGTTCCTTCTTCAACATTTTCTTTTGTCGAATTTCGATGGGTACCACCTTGTATATATTCAGGAAAAATAATAATACTGTCGATATTGTTCCTTTTATACTGTTGGCTTGTAAAACATGTTTGTTGAACGTGAAAATGTTTATTTAAAAAATGATAGCATCCGAAAAAACCCATATTCGAAATTGAGGAAATAAATTAAATCACACACTGTAAAAACAAAATACCCAAATTGGGTTGAAAGAATTTTGGATACAGCATTGTTCCAATTTGGAAAGTTCAGTTTGTAGCACAAAATCGTTTTAAAAAAGTCTGATTTTTAATGACATTAAAACAATTAAAATATGTTAGATAGTATATACATTATACCTCAGAAATTTTGATTAATTTAATGTTAATAAAGATCTGCTCTGTTTTGAACCATTTTGGGAACAATACTCTACCATTTTGGAATCCTTACTGTACCATTTTAGGAACATTACTATACCCAGAAATCTTTCAACCCAATTTGGGTCTTCAATTTTTACAGTGCAATAAAAAGAATTGACAAGGTTTCCGAATATCAATGGCAGCATAAAAGAATTTTGGTTTTAACCCTTTCGGGTCTGGTATATTATTAATAGTACATATCTTTTAATGGGAGATTATTTTGTTTTAAGAAAAACTCTTTCTATTATTTGCATGTAGTAATATTAGTATATATTTAGGCATTTATTATGTATCTTCATTTATGTATAGGCATTTCTTAATTATAATAATAATTATTATTTGCTTCATTCTCTTTGCGCGGTTTGCGATTCTTTTATTTTAGACATATATTTCACTCTTTAAATTTAAAATAAAAGTTATTTTCCTGAAAGAGTCATGTGTGATAATGTACAAAAAGTATTAGAATGTTGTAATATAAGTTAAATCTTGATGTAATACAATATTTTCTAAACATCTGCAAAAATTATTCCTTAATGTACTGCCATATGACTATTAATTGAATAGTACGCAAAACAACAACATTCATTATCGTTCAGACAGTAAAATGTTAGTTAAACATTAATTAATCTATTTGGATAGCTAGTGCTAATGTTATTAACGTAAAAGTAATTTTTTCTAAAAAATGAAAAAAAAAAATCAGACCCCGAAAGGGTTAAAATGCATCGTTAAATCTTAAAAATGTATTAGTTTACAGAATTTCTAACGACAAGGAACGCTTTAGAACTTGTTGATAACTTGGAAGAGTTTATTGTGCATTTTCGTTTAGTGTCATATTATACTTTTTTCGAGAGACATTTGTAATTTTACTGTGTTATTAATACAATTGTTAGTAAAAATTCTTCAAAAGAAATTAACTATATGATGTGTATTTTCCACAATATCTTGTTTCATGGAATTTGAAAAGCGCACCAAAAGGCTATGGTAAATAGGTTTCAATTTTTTAAATTCCTTGTCCACTAACAGGGTCAAAACGTTTTGCTTAATTCTGTCATACAATATAAGAGAAATAAATTGATTTCGTCATATATTACACTTAAATTTCATTTATTGTATTCAAGAAGAAACACTTGTAACATCGTAGTTCGTATGTGTAGGATAATGTTACAAACACTTCACATTGATAATAAATCAAAGTGATGTAAATGATATAATTAAGAAACATGAAATTCGATAAATAAACCTATATTTCTAATCTTGAATAGCATATTTTAACAATGTTTAAACGAAATTCAAGCAGGGAAAAAGTAAATATCCTTACTAATATTATAAATCGGAAAGTGAGTTTGTTTGTTTGTTTGTTTGTTCCGCTTTCAAGCCGTAACTACTGAACCGATTGCTTTGAAATTTTGCAGACATAAAGTTAGAAGTCCGGATTAAATAATAGGGTAATTTTTATTTATTTTATTCAAATATTTTCCTTAATAATTGAAAATTTAATTACTTTTCATACAAAATCAATAGGCATTTTTCAGATAAAATTTAACCATTTTCCTTTCCTGTTGCCAAGAAAATAAAAAATTGGAATAATAATTTTTCAGCGGCAATGAATTTTTAATAGAAAACTTCCACGCGAAAAATTATAATAAAATTATTTAAAAGAAACTAAATATGACGTCATGTTTTAAATAAAAATAAAAGGTGTATTTTTTATAATACATTTAACAAGGATATTTCTTTAGTTAATGGGAATTTTTGTGTAAAATATGGTGACATAAATTAAAAGTAAAAAGAATGAAAAAGAATTATATTTTTAATAAAATAGTTCACTCATGAAAATGTGACGTCATAGTTGAAATAAAACAGGTACTTTATAGCAGTTGTTAAAAATACAAGGGGTATGAATATCAGTATAGCTAATGGAGCGAGATAAATAATGACGTCATATTTAAAATGAATCAGAAATACTTTTTACTTATACTAATCCTTACTAATATTATAAATCGGAAAGTGAGTTTGTTTGTTTGTTTGTTTGTTTGTTTGTTTGTTCCGCTTTCAAGCCGTAACTACTGAACCGATTGCTTTGAAATTTTGCAGACATAAAGTTAGAAGTCCGGATTAAATAATAGGGTAATTTTTATTTATTTTATTCAAATATTTTCCTTAATAATTGAAAATTTAATTACTTTTCATACAAAATCAATAGGCATTTTTCAGATAAAATTTAACCATTTTCCTTTCCTGTTGCCAAGAAAATAAAAAATTGGAATAATAATTTTTCAGCGGCAATGAATTTTTAATAGAAAACTTCCACGCGAAAAATTATAATAAAATAATTTAAAAGAAACTAAATATGACGTCATGTTTTAAATAAAAATAAAAGGTGTATTTTTTATAATACATTTAACAAGGATATTTCTTTAGTTAATGGGAATTTTTGTGTAAAATATGGTGACATAAATTAAAAGTAAAAAGAATGAAAAAGAATTATATTTTTAATAAAATAGTTCACTCATGAAAATGTGACGTCATAGTTGAAATAAAACAGGTACTTTATAGCAGTTGTTAAAAATACAAGGGGTATGAATATCAGTATAGCTAATGGAGCGAGATAAATAATGACGTCATATTTAAAATGAATCAGAAATACTTTTTACTTATACTAATCTATATATATATAAGAAAGTCTGGATTTCGTATTAATCACAGCACAAAAATCTACCGAACCAAAAATCTTTAAAATTGGGGATAAAAATAGTTCTTATAACATCGAGTGCCGCGAAGAAGGGATTTTAAAAAATTCCACCCCTAACGGGGGTAAAGAAAGAAAAGAACGAACTTTTAGAAACATTTCTTAAAAATCGGCTTTTGTAGTTGGTTTTCAACTGATAATATATTTTAGTGTATTTTTTTATGCTGAATCGAATGGTACTAAGCAAATTCTTTTAAATCCAGTAGTTCGTGAGATACTTCACATTTTTCTAATTTGGCGATGTCTTTGGCGCAAAAATCTGAAATTTTCAATCCTTATCAATATAGATCAGAATTTGTTGTTATTTTTCAACTGATACCATATTTTAGTGTATTTTTTCATGCTTCATCGAATGATGTTAAGCAAATTCTTTTAGGTCCAGTAGTTCGTGAGATGCTTCTCATTTTTCTTATTTGCGATGTCTTCGGCGCAAAAACCTGAAATTTTCAATCCTTATCTATATATATAAAAGAGAGTCTGGATTTCGTATTAATCACAGCACAAAAATCTACCGAACCAAAAATCTTTAAAATTGGGGGTAAAAATAGTTCTTATAACATCGAGTGCCGCTAAGAAGGGATTTTCAAAAATTCCACCCCTAACGGGGGTAAAGAAAGAAAAGAACGAACTTTTAGATACATTTCTTAAAAATCGGCTTTTGTAGTTGTTTTTCACTGATAATATATTTTAGTGTATTTTTTTATGCTGAATCAAATGGTACTAAGCAAATTCTTTTAAATCCAGTAGTTCGTGAGATATTTCTCATTTTTCTTATTTGGCGATGTCTTCGGCGCAAAAACCTCAAATTTCCAATCCTTATCTATATATATAAAAGAAAGTCTGGATTTCGTATTAATCACAGCACAAAAAAAATCTACCGAACCAAAAATCTTTAAAATTGCAGTAAAAATAATTCTTATGACATCGAGTGCTGCTAAAAAGGGATTTTCGAAAATTCCACCCCTAATGAGGGTAAAAAAAAGAACGAACTTTTAAACACTTCCTTAGAAATCGGCTTTTGTAGTTGTTTTTCAACTGATAATATATTTTAGTGTTTTTTTTTTTTTTTTTTTTTTTTTTTTTTTTTTTTGCTGAATCTAATGGTACTAAACAAATTCTTTTAAATCCGGTAGTTCGTGAGATACTTCACATTTTGCTAATTTGGCGATTTCTTCGGCGCAAAAACCTGAAATTTTCAATTCTTATCTATATATATATATAAAGGAAAGTCTGGATTTCGTATTAATCACAACACAAAAAATCTATCGAGCCAAAAATCTGGAATTTTGGGGTAAAAATAGTTCATATAACAGTGCCACTAAGAAGGGATTTTTGAAAATTCCACCCCTAAGGGGGGGAGGGGTAAAAAAAGAACAAACTTTTAAAAAATTCCTTAAAAATAGGCTTTTGTAGTTGTTTTTCAACATAACATATTTTAGTGTATTTTTTCATGCTGAATCGAATGGTACTAAGCTAACTCTTTTAAATGCAGTAGTTCGTGAGATGTTTCACATTTTCCTAATTTGGCGATGCCTTTGGCGCAAAAACCTGAAATTTTCAATCCTTATCAATATAGATTAGATTTTGTAGTTATTTTTCAACCGATACGATATTTTAGTGTATTTTTTCATGCTGCATCGAATGATGTTAAGCAAATCCTTTTAGGCCCAGTAGTTCGTGAGATACTTCTCATTTTTCATATTTGGCGATGTCTTCGGCGCAAAAATGCTGAAATTTTCAATCTGTATATATAAAAAAAAGTCTGGATTTCGTATTAATCATCGTAAAAGATCTATTGAACCTATAATTTTGAAAGAGAGTCTTATAATCAGTTTAACGTGATTATGTAAGCTATATTTTATTATCTCAATATATATAAAGCTTAAAGTGAAATTTCATTCCGGCCGTTTATAACTTAAGTTCTACTAGATAGATTTTAATGGAACTTATATTGTTAGTTGGACAATTTTTCAGAAATTTTGTAACAAATGAAATATAGCATTCTACGTTGTTTAACTGAATACTTATGGAGATGTTTTAATTGAGATGAACCCAATTACAAAAGTTTAGCTCTATTTTAAAGGTTCCGCTGAATGAATTTTTATGTGATTAAAACTGTTAACATGTTGAGCGCTACGTCATTCATTGGTGACTAACATTGAACTTTTCGTTTATATGACTGACATTTCACCGAGGACAGACAGTTGACAAATTACTATGATATAAAAATTTCGTCTAATTCAAAGTTTCTTTAAAAAAAACTGACCAGCGTAGCGGGCGAAGGCTGCTAGTAGTTTAATAATTAAATTAGAACAATTATCAAACATACTGCATTAAAATAATCATATCTTTTCAGAAAAAAAATACTTTAACAGAGAGGATGGGAGGCAAATGAACATTTATTAACACTTGTCTTCTGGATACACAAGTTATTTTTTAATTTACAAAATTTGATGCTATTTCATGTGTACACATTTAAATAGTGGATTGTATAGAAAGAGTATATTTAACTTAAACAGAATCATTCATGTTAAATCCTAGCATTTGATTTTCTCATATAAAAAATACTGCAATAAATTAATTATTATAAATTTTGTTGAAGGTTTGAAAAAATGAAGTAATTTTTTATGTATTTCGACACGAATTTATTATAGTTTCTGTATTTTTTTGACTAATTAAAAAGTGAATATGATTAACGATTTTTAAATGCTGTAGAAACTTGTAAAGATGAAGCATAAAAAATTGCGCAGGATACATAGAGATATATTTTTCAGTAAATTGAAAGAAATAATTTAATTTAGAAACTTTTATCTTATTATTTTTTAACATCGTCTAACAAAGTTGAAAAGTATTTATGACTTTGGTTTGTCTGGCCGGCTGTCCGTTTGACCGCGCTCCAACTCTTTTAAATATACTCTGATTACGTTGAAATTTTTGGATGTTACTTACGTTTACCCTAGTACGAATTCTTTTTTAAATAAAATTTGTAACACGTTTTCTTTATCTACAGGGAAATAATAAAAATGTTCTGTTACTTTATTGCCAATGACAAAAAAAGAAATCCAAATAAATTTTAAAAATTTTCCAGACTTTCAATCATAAAAAAATAATATGCATTTACGAAAATGTACTAAAAATACATTATGTATAACATGCGTTGCAAAGAATAGTTATTATTCATTTACAGGGCCACACAAAGAATTTCATATATAGTGTATACATTTGTATAGTGCTATAGGGGAAAATGTTTGCAACTTATTTTAATTCTGTTAAACTATTTCATACATAATAAAATTGTTATACGACGCTGAGGCTAACTATAAGTTATTTCATTTATAATACGAAGTGCGTAACATTTACAGAGACACGCAAAAGATTTCAGATAGTATATTCTATATGAAGTACTGTATAATAGCGATGGTGGCAGGAAATTCATTTTTAATTATGATATGAGGTTTAAAATTTTACTATCTTGATACATAACATATGGTATGTGTAAATGCTATAGTTGATACACAGGGCTACAGAAAAACATTCGTAAAAGTTGTATAAGTATGAGCATAAATTGTTTAAAGGTGATTTTTAACTGTAGTATACATTTTTACGCTGAACGGAATTTAGTTTACTAGAAATGTTTGTAGAATAAAGATAAAATAATATGCAGGACCACACAAGGAATTGGATACACGGTCGTCTATGTATGATAATTTCTGGAAATATTTCAGTAGTTTCAACAGCGTTTTATTTAGAAATAAATTTTAGCTAAATAGAGGCGTGTAATAAAAGTACTAGGTAAACTACAGAGTTGAATAATCATATTTAAGTTATGTTTAAATCTATTGGTTTAAAATTTGGGAAAAAAAATCTCTTCTGTCTTTTACCAGTTTTCTTGCTAAACTAAATTTCCCCATTATATAATGTATTATCAACTTACAGATCAAATACAGGGCTGTTGAAAAGAATTGGAATATATATTTGACTATTAAAGCTAACTACTGAAATCAGATTTTCAAATATTTTATCTGTTTCTTGAAATGCTTACTTAGTTTTTAATTATTATTATTATTATTTAAGTTATATTAATATTATTTAACTAAGTGTATGAAAGTGTTTCATAATCTATTATTAACGCATGATTTTTCTTTCTTGCTTATTATAAAGCATTCCAGATCTCAGAGATAGGTATTTTTGTACAAATAATTTTTAGTTAATACACATTCTGCTACATCTGAAAAAATTACAGCTAAAATAAATGTCATACATATTTTAAATTAGCAAAATTTCTATTGCAATTTGGAAATTTTCTACACCCACACGCAGTCTAAAGCTTGACATTATATACGCCACTTTACACTGTTTATATGTATATATGTATGTAAATAACTCATTGGTACTCTTCTTTTACATTTAATACGCGTAAAAGCATGAGTGGGTAGATATGCGACAATATGCAACTTTTCAGCAGATATTCTATATATTGCTTCAAAACCAATTATTTACAAAAATGTAAGTCGTTAATAATTCTTTTGAATTTCAATATAAAAGTGTTATTCTAGAACATTTATTTCTGTTTCTGGATATCTATATCATTTGGCATAATTTGAAAATACAGATATTTTTATATCTATAGTTAATTATTTTAATGCTGTAAATGTACAATGTAAAAAATATCTACTCATTTTACATGGCAAGAAAATGTCATCCAGCATTTCATTACTTAAAGTAAAAAAAAGTACTTAAGATAATTAAATCTTAAATGCTCTAAAAGTGTAAGGTTATTTAGGTTTTATTTTTCATGACGTTATGAATGCTTTAATTTAATTTAAAAAATCATCTACATTTATTTTTTTCAGCATAAAAGGAAGTAACTATTATCTGTTTCTTAGTATAATTGCAGACATATCTTATGATACGTTATTAATAAATCCTGAATTTTAAAGGAAAATATATATTTTGCCAGAAACATGTGAATTTAGTACTGAATTTCTGATACTTTAACAGAATTTGTCCTCTAAATAAAAATTTTGTGCATTTTTTCTGAAACAACCTACCATTTCTTTAATACGGAATCTATAGTATTTAACTTATTTTGCCCGTAAATAAATAGCTTTCAGCTTTTTTTTCTTTTTTTTCCGTAAAGCAAACCGTTTATACTGACATCATATCTGACAGGTTCCCCCCCCCCCCCTATACAATGAACATGTTCTTTTTATTGCGTATAAAATTACTTTAAGTTTCACAAAAGATTTAAAGCTTGTTTTCTTTCTTTAATTTCCTCTTTCTTTTTTTTTTTTTCTTTTTTGTATTTGTCTATTCTTTTATTTCTTTTAAAATTTTCTTTTTTTTCTCTTTTTTTTTTTTGGTTCAATATTAAACTTAATATCGAATTCTATTTTATTTTATGCTTAAGTGGAGCAACATCACGAGATCGTTTGGATCTGGTCAAAAATTAGCTTCTATTTTTCTGAATCAGAGCTGTTGTAGAAAAGAAAATTACATGATAACAGAAATATTACAAAATAAGGTATGACGATGTGAATTTAGTGAAGGACACTTCATCGCAATTTTTTTTTTAACAAACAATGCTTTATCGAATTACATTTGTTCCTAACCCCCCCCCCCCCCAACTCCTCAACACGCATTTTCTTATTAGGGAATTTATAATAATTTAACATATTTTGTCAATAAATATATCTTACAGTTTTTTTTTTTTTTTTTTTTTTTTTTTTTTTTTTTTTTGTAGATTAAATCATTATACTGATGTCCTATCAGACACTTTATTTCAATACAATAAACACTTTTTTTATAGTATTTATAATAATTTACAATCACAGTAAATGATGTTTAAAGAAAGATGAGTAAATCTTACAAATGATTTCAAGTTTGTTTTCTTTCTTTAAAATTTCCTTTTTTTTTTCTTTCCGCCTGATATTAAATTTAGCAAGGAAATGAAAGTTTTTCTGTTATTTTTCTAATATATAACTCCCGTAGAAGAAAAAAATAACACGAGACAGAAATTTTATAAAATAACAAATGACGGTATAAATTTAGCGAAGAATACTTCATCGTATTACGTTAATTCCAAGCCCCCCCCCCTCCCTATCCCTGACATATTTTTTTATTACGAAATGTATAATATTTTAACATATTTTGCCCGTAAATAAATAGAGCTCTTTCCGTATACCAAACCATTTATATTGACATTACATCTGACAGTTTTTTTTTTATATATATAATGAGCTTTCTTTTTTTTTTTTTTTTTTTTTTTTTTTACTGTGTACAGTATTTATTTGCATTTGCTTTTATTCACAAAGATAAACTGTCATTGACAATCACAATAAATGGAGTTCAAAGGGAAATGAGTAAATCTAAATAAAAATTAAAAATATTTCAAGCTTGTTTTTCTTTTCTTTAGTTCTTTTAAATTTTCATTTATTTCCCTTTCCCCCTTTTTTTCTTCTTTTTTTATTTGCCTGATATTAAATTTAATGTCGAATTTTATTTTATTTTAAACCGAAGTTGAGCAAGATCTCCAGATCGCTATTATTCGGTGAAAACTTTTCTTCTATTTTTCTGAATTAGAACTGTCATAAAAAAGAAACTGACATGGTACAGAAATATTACAAAATAAGAAATGGCGGTGTAAATTTAGTGAAAAATACATCATCGTAGTTTTTTGAAAAAAAAAAAAAAATGCTTTCTCGTATTACATTTTCCACACACACACATATATTGTCTTATTGCGGAATTTATAACAATTTAAGATATTTTGCACATAAATATATAGTTTACAGGTTTTTTTTTTTTTTTTTTTTTTTTTCTGTAGATTAAACCGTTTATACTGACATCATATCTGACATTTTCACATTATTCAATGTAATAAACATCTTTTTTTTTTTTTACAGTGTGCAATATTACTTTATATTCGTTTTCATCCTTAAAAAGATATACTCATTTATAATCACAGTAAATGGAATTTAAAGGGAAATGAATGAACCTAACTAAAATGATGTACAATTGATTTCAAACTTGTTTTCTTGTTTTCTTTCTTTTCTATCTTTATAATTTTCATTCATTTTTTCTCGACACATTTTTTTATTAGCGATTTTATAATATTTCAGCATATTTTACCTATAAATAAATAAAGGCTCTTCAGTAAACCAACCCGTCGCATCATATCTGAAAGTTTTTTCTTACACAATTAATTTTTATTTATTATTTTTATTTTATTTTTACAATGTACAGTATTTATTTACATTCGTTTTTGTTCATAAAGGGAAACACTTATTTACAACAACAGTAAATGGAGATTTAAAAAATGATGAGTAAATCTTTACAAAGGATTTTAAGCTTGTTACTTACCCATCGTACAAACTACAGGGTAAATATAGCAATCGTTTTGAAAATCGAAAAAAAAAATTGGACGGATTTACACGTTTCAGACACTGGAGATTCCGAAACACGTAAAAAAAAAAAAAAAAAAAAAAAAAAAAAATTGATGTAATAAATTGACGTGTAAATGCTCTATCCCCTGAACAAATTGAGATAGAGAGTTGAAATTTTATGTGTACTTAATACGTAATATTGGAAAGAAGTCCGTTGAATATCAGTAATCTCAATTATCCGAAACTATTTTTTCGGATTTTTGAAATATTCGTTCTCATGAAAAGTATGAAAATTTTTTCGAATTATTTTATTTTAAACAATGAATGTAAAAAGCAATAAATAAAGATAAATATTTGCATAAAGTAGGAAACTGATCGGATAATTAGTGGCTGAGATATTTTTAACCGTGTTTTCCACACTCGTATTTTTCATGATCCTGCATTTCAATCAAATTTCAATTCAAAGGTATATTTTAATTGGATGCGAAACGTTTAATCCGACGCTATAAACTGTTAGTAATATAAATATTATTCTTGGAATTATAAGGATGTTTTTTTTTATGCAATTCGCTACTACTTAATTATCCCGTCAACGAAAAAAACTGCTACATTCACTTGACATTAAACGCTTTACACTTGTTTCTTACAAGTGACCTTTAATTAGACGTTTTATTTGCATTTTCATTAATCTTTTACTAATTTATTTGTTCTTTCGTTATTTGAAATAAAAATTATGCCAATTTGTATAATTTACGAGTAATTTGGTGATTTATATAATTTATCGAAATAGGTCGATGAAATAATCAAGTAGTACCCTCAATTTCGAAATAGAGCATCGCTATGTAATACTTTAATAAACGTTTGAATTTTATTTTGGAATTACGATGCATTTTATAAATAATTTACAGGTATTTTATATTCGTATTTTATATCATGCATATCCATGATGAGTAAGTATTACGATGGCGCCCAACGACTAGTTTTCTTTCCTTTTTTCTTTCTCTTTTCTTTTCTTTTTTATTTTATTTTATTTCTTTTATATTTTATTTTTTCTGTTTTTTGAATCCTGGCAGTATATATCATTAATGAAAGTAATTCGATTACCACCGTTTTGAAGAAGTTTCATAAAAGCTTATGCTTCTGAATAATTACGTTAATTGAAAGAAAATCTAGAATTTTTTGTGTGTAAAATTAGGTAACGATTTTTTGTTTTTATTTTTTGCTGAATGGTAAAGTTATAGACTAATAATCAGAAAAACAATTTTTTAAAATTGGATTTAAATCGATTCAGTAGTTCTTTCAAAAAACGAACCTCAAATTGGTGAGTTCTGAAAAAAAAAATCTTTGTTAATAAACCTTATTTGAATTTTTTTGTTTTCAATTGTAAAGGCTTTTCTTAAACCGATATCACAAGTAAACATATAAATAAATATTTTGCAAATTTAAAAGAAATATCCTTTTTTGATCAAAAAAGTTGTTTATAGAAGTTTCAAATAATAATAATAATATATATATATATTATCATGGATTCAGTTTATTCAAGTGCATAAATTTATTATTCTATCAAATATAAAATTGGAGAAATATAAATGAGGGGTATAAAATTTTTCAATGAATGCGCATAATTTAGCATCATTCAATGAAGAAATTCGAATTTTACACGTGTAATAATATTTTCTCGTATTTCCTTACAAGAGAAAATTTGAACTCAGAATAAGTAATAATCAATTCATCTCGCAGAAAAATATGAAAATAAAACTTTCACATTTCAAGACAACAGTACTTTTTATTTATTTATTAATTTATTTTTTGAACGCGTACAATGTGACAGATGAAAATTGTTACACATGAATCGGTATTTTTTTTTTTTTTTTTTTTTTTTTTTTTACGCTATTCTTTTTTTTACGCTATTCTTTTTTTCTAAAAAACACATATTTTAGTTGATTTAGTAATTTAGTGAAAAATGTAAGTTATACAAATTTCTACATGGAATATTGAAGTATAGAATTATTCTGGGGAAAAAAATAAAATTACATTGTTTAAAATGTCACTATGAAAAAAAGCTATATCAAGTAAAGTTATAGGAAACCTGTTTTATGAAAAATCTATAAAACTTGTCAAGAAAATTAAGTTAATGAAACATATTTTCAATCTGCATAAATGTATTCATATTACTGTTTTATAGTTATACAGTAGTCTCATTTGTTAAATATTTAACAGATTTTTTTTTTTTAAGTTTTTGTAATACAGCTGTTAAGGCGCAATACTAGTCACAGAATAAGACCCGGATGATAACGTAAAGTCTATGGGAGTGTTCTTTTCAAATATCTCGCTCAAATTTTAATGTTTTTACATGTTTTGTTTTTACATGTTTTTTTTTTTTTTTTTTTTTTTTTTTCATAGGATAGATGAAGACGATCCACAAACCGCCTAGTTTTAATTTTTTCGATTTCACTTATATATTTTTTATACTACGATAGTTTCTATTTCAGAACTCGATTAAACAGGTTTTGAAAGTTAAAGTAATTAAAAAAAAATCTGAAACCAGATTTGAAAAGGTTAAAACTAGGCCGGTTGTGGATCGTCCTCAGTTATCCTATGCAGAAGAAAAAAAAAATATGTAAAAATATTAAAATTTTAGCGAGATATTTGAAAAGAACATTCCCGTAGACTTTCCATTATCTTTTGGGACTTTTTCAGTGACTATTGTAAAGCCTTAACGTATCACCATTTCACCATATCGCTCACCCGCAAGAAAAATGAGACACCTGGCAAAAATTTATTTTGTGTTTTGTTTCACTAATAGGTTTGTCATAAGGCTATCTTGCTATACAAAAAATTTCAGAAGTGCAGTTATACGAAAAATCGTTTCATTACGCTATATGTGTATTTGCACCCAGAGAAAGGAATTAATTAAAACTACAAAACATGTTTTGTTGAGTACATTTTGGTTGGTTTAAGCGAATTTTTTAATTTAAGTAAAAAATCGGTTTTGTTGCTCAGACAAAAAAAATATTGTTAACACTCTTATAAAATTTTAGCAAAAATTCATCAACTTTATTTGAGTTTTACTAAAGTCTTGTATTTTTAATTTGTAATTCCAAAATAATTATATAATTTTTGCAAAATTTAAATTGGTTTGCAGTAGCCAGAACTTTCTCACGTAATTTTGTTTAATTTGTTTCTATGATATAAAGAATTAACATAATTTTTGGTTAAAAAAAAATTCAAGTTGAGACGGATTAATGACGTTATTATTAAGTTATTATGCAATTCGGATGAAAATTGTGGACGGAAAATTGCAAAATAAAAATCAACAATTTTTTTTTGTTTTTTTGTTTATCCAAACAAAATTTCCAATGACCCATATTTAAATGAAAAGATTTGTTGGATCAAAAAAATTTTTGTTGATTCAACACTTTTCTCTGAGTGTAAGGGTATCTTGTAAAATTTTTATAAGTGCACTTATACGAAAAATAGTTTTATTACGCTATATGTCTATTTGTGACCACAGAAAATGGGTGGATTGGTCAGAACGTTAAAATACCCAATGCTCAAAAACCCGTTCTAAATATTTATTACTAAAGTTTTATGTTTATTTGCATGTTTTCATTCCTGCATACACTTTAGGGTTTATAAATACGTTGCAACAAAATTGTGCAAATTTACTTTTGTCCCCAAAATTATACTATATATAAACTATTTAAAAAGATGACAAAAATATTTATAAAGCTATTAAATTAGTTTAATTCTTACAAAAGTAAACAAATGCAGAAAATACTGTTATTAACGTCTTATTTTTCAAATGTCACGTAGCTAATGTCAAAAAGGAGTGAAAATGAAAGTCAATTTTTAGATCCAGAAATCATTGGGAAAATAAAATATAGAAATTGAGGAAAATGGAATATTTTTTGTTTTATGATAATATGATATATATATGTATATTATATTACTTTTTGTATTCTCTAACGAAGGCTGTGTTTACAGTTGAAAATACTAAGAATAAAGTAATGTCACATTTAAAAAAATATTTTTTGTCATTGCTTTAAGTTTAGTGTTTTATGTTTACCCTGTTTAAAATATGAATTTGGCATTATATTTATCTATTTATTTTTGCCTATACTGGGAAATTTACTTTTGTCAAGATATGTCACGTTTATCTTTCATCTGTAATTTTTCACCATAGAAAGTTCAATTCTTAGTAATTATATGCTTTACAAAATATACATATTTATACATACAAAAAAAAAAAAATGTTTGACGATTAAATAGTTATTATATAAAGAGCTATATCGAATAAACTGCTGAAAGAAGGACTACACGGCAAATTTTCAGTTACCAAAATAAACACATTTTAGAACACTTTTGGCAACGAATTGACAATACATTAATGTGTTGTGAATTAGAAATTTTATATACAAAACTCTCTTTGTGTTGTGATTGTGTTCTTAATGTGTTCCAAATGTGTTGTTATCTGGAAATGTGTTCTTAATATGTTGCCAAATTGATGCTATCTAGAAATATTTTCTAAAAATAGTATATTTGATTGTGTTGTAAATAGTGTTAATGAAAATATTATCTTATAAAAATGTTGTGCCTTACAACACTTTGTCACCAAATTAACAACACATTGTAAACACCACACAATTTAGAACACTATGAAATAACACATGTAAAACATTTTCTACATAGTGCCTTTAGAATTACACAATTTTAAAAAGGGAAATAAAAGACAGTTTGCTTTATAAAAAAATACAGGAGATTGCTGGGTGAGTTGACTAATTTTGCCATTAAGGTCCCACAATAGTCACAGAAAAAGACCCGGATGATAATGTAAAAAGTCTATGCAAGCGTCCTTTTGAAATATCTCGCTCAAATTTTAATATTTTTACATGATTTTTTTTGCATAGGATAGCTGAAGACGATCTACAACCGGCCTATTGTTTACTTTTTCGATTTTGCTTATATATTTTATATATTATGATAGTTTCAAATTCAGAACCGGTTTAAACCGGTTTTGAAAGTTAAAGTAATAGAAAACTTTTTTTAAACCAAAGCCAAAAAGTAAAAACTAGGCCGTTGTAGATCGTCCTCAACTATCCTATGCAAAAAGAATCACGTAAAAATATTAAAATTTGAGCCTGATATTTGAAAAGAACGCCCCCGTAGACTTTACATTATCATCAAAATCTTTTTTAATCAATAGTGTGGGTTCTTAAACACAAAAACTGCTTTGCTCTAAAAATTATGACATTTTTAACAACACTTTTTGTTTTCTTCTTGGCACTACAAATTCACAAGACATTCGAAATCGGTTTTAGTTAGAAGTGTTAATTATTAGGATCTTAGAGTATCTATGAATTAGATATATATATAATACTATTGAAGTTTATATACATGGATGTTTTCTATTCTAGTGAACCATATTATTTTCACCTGTTGCATATTACAATGAGTATGCTGAATAAATATACTGAACATATACTGAAATAAAATAATGCGCCGTGAATTCGCGGACCATTGCGTTCCACGAGGTAGCTCGAGGTCCTTTCACTTTCTTTTCAACACTGACACTGTTTTAACCGGATTCATCGGATTTTTTCGGATCCAATTCATATTTTTAAATTTTTAGAAAAAAATATACTTACGTTAATAAAATTAACACAAGCAATCCAAATCGATTAATTACAGTTTAACGAATATTTCATTGTCTGAAAATAACGAATGTTGTTGTTTTGCATATTCAATTCATGTTCATATGAGTGCGACACTAGGCTAAGGAAGAGATTTGAATATATTTAAAAATTATTCTATTACAATAAGATTTAACTACTATTACAACTTTTTAATACTTTTCGCCCTTTATTACATATTACTCTTTCAGGAAAATAAACTTTATTTTAAATTTAAAAAGTGAAATGTATGTATATAAATGTATATAAAAGAGTCGCAAACGGTGCAAAGAAAATTAAACAAATATTTATTATTATTACTAAATGCCTAAACACTAATAAAGTCATACAGTAAATGCAGAGACACATACTAACATTACTACATGTAAACAGTTATAAAATAACACTCAATTAAAATACATGTTCTTAATAGTACACCAGACCCGAATGGATTAACATTTGTCTAGACCGGTGAAAAAGAAAAAAAAAATAAACTAAATGAGACAAAATTCGAGCAAAATAACTAAATTTAAGTCATCGAAAAGTCGGAAAAGGCTTCGAGCTTTTTCATGTAGGGGAGAGTGGGGATACTTGAGCATAGGGGATACTTGAGCCACCCCTATTATCTCTACAATTGGTTAATTTTTCTTTCTAAAACTGGGAATATGGTAACATATTTATAGTTCTGAACATGTAAAAAAGAATTCACATACCTTGGTACCATTTTGAAAGTATAGTGATTAATAGTTGTTTTTCCCTATCTGGAGAAAATATGTAGGTGCATGTTTTTTTTATTTTTTTGTAATCAAAGTTTTCCTTAAAGTTGTAATAATGTATATAAATTTAATAGGCATAATTTCAATTGTATTTTAAATCTAAAATACTTCAAATAGCTGGATGCTTTACTTAGTAAAACTCTGATAAACAAAAATAGTGGTAATGGGGATCTTTGAGCCAGTGAGATTGGAGATACTTGAGCCATGGCTCAATCATCCCCACTAAGAAATTAGACACGGGTGAAGCAAACAAAAAATAAAATTACGCCCTTATATTCACTAATAGATTTTTTTCTGTATAAAAAGAAGCATAATTTTTTTCTTAAAAAATAATGACAAAAAATGTTTTAAAATGTATATTTTAGCAAAATAGTCTGTCTAGATAAATGTAAACATAATTTTCAATTTAACTTTTATTACATTAAAATAACTTTTTAAAACTATTTTACAGGTCATTATCTCTAATAATTTAATTAGTTATGCCCAACATAATAAAACATTTATTTTTTAATATATTATATTAAGATTAATATTTTATATTGAAATTGTAACCTCTGTTACTGTAAATTTTTTAAATCAGAGAAATAACTATTATCCCCAACAGAGGGCACTACTGAGTTACGATATAGGTAAAAGGTGAAAGATGTATGGTTTTACAACCATTACATGTTGACATAGAGCTGAAACATCTGTATTCCAAATCTCAATTGGTTTAAAGGAATTTATGTATCATAATTTATCATTCTGTGAAATATTTGTGCAAAAATAAAGCGAAAAAAATTACTGTTGTAGGTATTTTTCCGTACTGGCTCAAGTATCCCTTCACTATGGCTGACATATTCCCCTCATGGAGATACTTGTGCCACGATGTAAAAGAAAAAGTAAAAAATTATTAGACATAGAAAAATAGTTCAAAATTAATTGAAAGGGGTTTTCATTTAAAGAAAAAATATCTGATTTTCATTTTCAATATTTTATTTTGTTCTAGGAAATTATAAAAAAATTCAAAAAATTAAAATTTAAAAAGTGGCTCAAGTATCCCCATCTTCTCCTATCTGCATTGTCAGCTATAAAAGATCTTTATTATATACTTCTAAGAAATATTATTGAACAATTATATTTTACAAAAATTCCACAAGCCATCGGATGCCCGCAGCAGCTTTGATTTAGGTAGATTTCGTAAGAAATACTACCTATTGCAATCGCACCAGTTTATATATCTATCTATCTATCTATCTCTCTCTCTATATATATATATCTCACTTTTTTATGGATACGATAACTTCTATAATTCTTCACCAATCTCCACCAAACTGGTACATAAAATCAAAGGGGATAAAATCTTGGCTAAGTTCGTTAATGGGCAAAATCGGACCAAGGGGGTCGGAATAGGGGGCGTTTTTGTGAAAACAGAAAAAACGCCATAACTTCTTAATTAAAGTAGATATCGAATCGGTTTAAAGTTTATATTACTTTTTAAGAATAGGCCAAAAGTATATGCATGACAGATTTTTGATAAATTTAGAAGTGGGCTCAAGGGGCGAAAAAAACAGGGATTTTGAGAGAAAAAAATTCATAACTTCGTCAAATTTCAAGATATCAAGTCCACCTAAATTTTTTGTAAATGTTCTTAAAATTATCTAAAACTTTTGTGTTTACAAGTTTTTGATAGGACCAACTTTTACCGATGAAAAAAATTAAAAACGAAAAAAAAAAGGGCGCTGAAAAAAGAGAAAAATCCATAATTCCGTCAATTTTTAAGATATCAAATCTGATTAAATTTATTTTACATCTTCTCAAAAATACCTACAACTTTTATATTGACAAGTTTTTCATAGGACCAATTCGTATAGCAAAAAGAAATTAAAAAAAATAGGAGTTGGAGAAAAAACCTCAAATCCAAACTGCTTATATTCTGACTCATTTTTAAATTCATTTTTGATTTTAAACGCATTCAAATGGTAGATCCTCTTATTTAGAAACTGTATGAAGTAACGCATTGGTCAATTTTCTGATAAAGACGGAATATATTTCAAAAAAGGCTACCAAAAAGGGTATTTTGAGCAGAATTTTCCGAAATCATCGTGACTGAAAATTTAAGGAAGTGTTCAAATAAGAAATTGCGTTTTTTTCTGACTCGTTTTTAAATCCATTTTTGCTCTCAAATGCATCCAATTTACAGATCCTCTTATTTAGGAACTATATAATGTGATGCATTGATCGGTTTTTTGATAAAGACAGAATATATTTTGACAAAGGCTACCAAAAAGGGTATTTTGAACAGAATTTCCCGAAGTCTTCGTGATTTGAAAATTTAAGGAAGTTTTCACATAACAAATTGCGTTTTTTATGACTCGTTTTAAAATCCATTTTCGCTCTCAAACTCATCCAATTTACAGATCCTCTTATTTAGGAACTATATACTGTGACGCATTGGCCAGTTTTTTGATAAAGATAGAATATATTTTTAAAAATGCTGTCAACGTGAGTATTTCTCACAAAATTTTCCAAAGCAATCATGATTAAAGAATTAAGGATGTATTTAAACAACAAATCGGTTATTTTATGACTCATTTTTAAATTCAATTTTTTTCTCAAATGCATTCTACTGACAGTTTTTTGTGAACTGTTTTATGTACTGTTTTGGTCGATTTTTTAATAAATTTAGAATCTATTTCAAAATATGTTGTCATAATGGGCATTTGAGCTGAATTTTTCTTAAGATGATTCTGATTAAACCAGTTTTTGCAGAAAAATGAAATTAAATTTTTTCATAAACGGCCAAATGAAGTTATTAAACTGGGTTTATCTCTAATCATATATGTATATATATATATATGTTGAAATGAGCACTCTTCGAAATCTACCTCCGCCTACAGGCCCAGCCGACAGGGATTTTTTATTCATGTGCCTATGTATTATTACTATGAAAAAAATTATATATTTATCTAAAATATAATATTAAGCAATCACATCTTGCAAAAATTCCACCACCAGTCAAGCGTAATCAGCGATTTCAAAATTTTTCAAGTGCATTGTCAATTTTGAATAAACGGTCAAATGCGAGTAGTACTCGCACTCAAAGTGTTCTGTGCAATAAACATATGAATAATTAATCCCATAGGGACGAGCGACTTGTATATGTACGCCACTTACAAATTCTCAGAACAATTCGTTATTCCCAACAGGTATTTTTTTATTGCAAAGTTTACCTTATTTAATTAGAACATTTTCGTGATTCAACTTCAGATAATTTTCTGTTTTGCAAAACCAGTGGTTAAAGATTAAAAATTAAGCAAAGTTCTCTTGTCACGATGAGTTAACTACTTTATTAAAAGAATATCGTTGCTGGAAGAATAATAAGACAATGTAAAAAAAAAAACACTATAGAACGTAGAGTTGGTTATAGCAGTATATACTACAAAAGTATGATTGGGCATACCACAAAAGTTCAAAGATATATGAAATCTAATAGTAAGGCAAATAATATTTTAAAAAATACTGGTACTAAAAAAGCTGTTTTTTTATTTCCTATGCGCACAAACCCTCATTTATATAATCTTTACTAATATTATAAAGAGGAAAAATTTGATTGTTTGTTTGTTTGAATTGAATAATCTCCGAAACTACTTGACGGATTTGAAAAATTCTTTCACCGTTGGAAAAAAAAGGGATCTTTATTAAAATACCAATAATGTAACCTAAGTTATAGAAAAATGACCTTAAAAAATCCTTACATCGCGTATGCTCTGAATACTATTGATTATAATCTATATACATAAAACAAAGTCGTGTTAGTTACACTATTTATAACTCAAGAACGGATGGGTAGATTTTTATAAAATTTTGTAAGGAGGTGTCTGACACCTTAGATTAATATATAATCTACTTTTTACCCGACTATCTAAGAGGAGGGTAATGTTTTTAGTAGTTGAATTTAATGGGATGAAGTGGTAGTAATAATTTGCGGTGTCAGTAGCGGCACGGGATTGGGCGACATGCTCTACCCGAAGCAAAGCGAGGGCGGGCCGCTAGTTAATTATAATTAAATTGGTCTGTTTGCAACAATGTGAAGTTTATTGCTTTTATACTACTACTAGGTATTTCATTGCCCAAATACATTGTTAAAAGTTGATATTTAGGCTTTAAACTCCGATGATATGCAAAATACAACGCCGCCGTCATTATTTATGTCTAAACTATCCGTGTCTTTAAGGTTTAATATCTTGTCTCATTACAGACGATTTTTTTCAAAAATCATTATCAACAAGGCTTTTATTTTCCTGCTACGATTGGTTCCTCCAATACTCCTTAACGCTTTTGCTGTATGCCCACAAATTAAAATTTGTGTGTAACAGAAAAATGTACTTTTCTCAAAAACTATCTGATCTAGATTAATCGCTGTATTATTCTTGCAAGATTTAAAAGAACATTCTACTACCTCTAAATTTTCCTAATTTTAGTTTCGGTATGATCGGAATTAGATGGGGAGAGCATATTTTTGACAATATTTCTGAAAATATAATATTAAAATTAAAGGAAATGTATTTTTGAGTTCAGCGTAACGAAAGCTTTCACACATACCCCACACGGTATGAAAATATTTTTGTTTCCTTCAGGTAACTTAATTAGCCCCCTAACCACCTCCTAAATATATTTGTAAATGCTTAATAATCTATAAATATGAGGGTCAATAGTGTTTATTATTTCCGCTAATTTAAGCTTTTACATTTCATAATTTACAAGTAAAATAGCTGTAAAAGTCACGGTAGTGATCTTATAAAGTCTCCGTTTTCACTTTTTAAGTAAGGAACCCTAGCGCCATTATATCTATATTAAAATGTAATATTCAGCTAAAACTTTACATTTGTCCAATCTTTATGCAATTCCCTGCAAATAGCTATTTAGAAGAAAGCTCATGTCATAAAAGTAAATATTTTACGCTTATGAGAATAGTAGCTATGACTTTATTAAATATATCTTCATGATAGTCTACTATATTTCAGGTAACACTTTATATTTTTAATCTAATAATGAGAAATCATATTCCGCAAAAAATCCACAATTGTCTTCAGTTTAATTCTAGTCACGATTTAGAAGACTCTGCGTGAACTTCGTGTCACAAAAATGATTATTGTACGCTTACAGATAATTTATTCAGATGCCTCGATTAGATTACTTTATTTGGAGCCAGAATATCCACGTCTCAATAATGGTGAGCGTTCCGTTTTCACTTTTTAAGTAAGGAACCTTAACATCGTTATAGCTATATTAAAACGTAATATTCAGCTATTGTATCTTGCAAAAACTCCACATTTGTCCAATCTTTATGCGATTTCTTGCAAATAGCTATTTAGAAGAAAACTCATGTCATAAAAGTAAATATTTTACGCTTATGAGAATAGTAGCTGTGAATATATTAAATATATTTTCATTATAGACTACCATATTACAGGCAAAACTATATATTTTTAATAATGAGAAACCATATTTCACAAAAAATCCACGATTCGTCACCTCAGAATAATAAGATTCTATCTGTGTTTTTGAAAAAAAAAAAAAAAAAAAAAAAAAAAAAAATGAAATCAATATAGCGCCCAATCCAAAGTTGCGGGTGTGACATTTGCACAACTTAAATTAGTCACCAGCAAAATTTTTTTTTGAGGCTTGGTTTCAATTTGTATGAATTTCAATGTAAACCACTTACACATACATTTATCCAAATCTAAAAATTGTCCGATGTATCATTTATTTATAAAAAAAAAATTATTTCCACCTGTTGCGGGCGTGACATAAAATGGACATGCATTTTCATCTTTCAGTGCAAAAATGCAAAACTCTGTGAATTATGACAACTGAGTGAATTGATTTTTTTATATATTAGATAGTAATACTTAAATAATTATTCTATGAAAAAATTAAATTGCTTACTCAATTCTTGCTTTTGTAGAAAATATTCAAAATTTCCGTTGCGGGTGTGACGCCCTGTTGCGGGTGTGACTTGTATGGCCAATAAAATAATGACATACACAAATATATTCAAGGCAGATTTTTTTAATTAAAGAATTAATCAATATTACAATTATAATATCAGAGAGCAAAATATCAAACAAATTTCATTTCCAATCTTGAATTTATAATTTCTGGTGGTGGTAGCTTTTTTTACAAAAATGCTCTTTTTTTCCCTAGGATACATCTGACTGACTGGGCCAAATATACACGTTTTCTTAATTTTTTTTTTCAAACATTCTAATTCTATATCGTCACAATTCATTTGTCTTATTTGTCCGTCAAAGTTTTCATTTTTTTAATGTAGAGAATAAAACAACTTCTACAAAATCTCCAATAGCACATTCATCGTTGGATATTATATCTTTGTCAAAGTATGAATACATCTGACTGACTGAGCCAAATATACACATTTTCTTATTTTTTTTTTTTCAGATACTCTTATTTTATATCATCCCCATTTATTTGTCTGATTTGTCCATCAAAGTTTTCACGTTTATTTATTTTTTTTTAATGTGGAGAACAAAACAACTTCTACAAAATCTCCAACTGCACTCTTATCGTTGGATATTATATTTTTGACAAAATATGGTAACAAAAAAATTTTGTCGTGACTTTTTGAAGTAATTTCTACATTAATTGCTCCTATGTCAATAGAAACAACATGTATCCATTGAATGTTGAGCTCCAATTGTGCTTGGTGTCAGCATGCATGAAGCATTTTCACAATATCTTCTGAAATTTCACATTCAGCAAAGTTCTTTTATATTTTTTAGGACTTTTTCTACACACACATGGCAAAATCTAAAGCTGAATTTATAGCTGCAAAGCATTAATAACGTTAACAATTTATTGGCAACTGCACCAACCCCGTCGACAACTCCTTTACCATGAGATGAAGTGCAAAAGGATTGCCATCCTTTACCATGATTTTTTTTAAATAGTCTCTTGTTTACTCTCCTTGCTTTGTCTCTTTCCTTCTCTTGGTAGATATTCTTCATATTTAAAAGGGTTTTCTTTAATCTTTTTCCGATGATATTGCGATTTTTCTGTACTCTTCATTCTCTGCAAAAGAGAATAAATTAATGTGTAAACTGAATAAATATAGCACTTCAAATCCAGAAATATATGCTTAACAAATTGTTAATATTTATCCCTTGAAATTTCTAATCTTACATAAAGTTAATTATGTTAAATTTTGGTTAATTTCAAACTGACTATATACATTTTATGTTAACTAAATAAACATTTTAACAATTTCTATTATTCTTACTTCTAATTTTTTTTTAATTTGAATTAAAAGAGAAAAAAAAATCTTCCCCTAATATTGCTTTACTTATTTTTAAAAACTAAATATATATATATATATATATATATTAGATAAATACTATCAAATAACAAATATATATATATATAAAACAAAATAAAATTAACAAATTTAAAGATAATTGCTAAAATATTGTTTCCTAATTTTCTTTTTTTAATTTCTATAAAAAAATTACTTTTTTAAATTAATTTCTTAATCTATATATCACTAATAAAATGATTTTCTTATAATAAAGCAACAGTTTTATCAATCAAAACTGAATAAATCAACTGCACACAGTGTTACATGCTCAGATGATGCAATTTTTTATTTATTAACTAGAATTCACTCTATTAAATCGAAGGATATAGTTAAAGCTGCCAAGTACATGTTTTCCAGCATATTATTCTTATATAAATTTACATATAATTTGTTCAAATATACATTTGTATTCAATTTTAAAAGGCGTTGCGGGTGTGATTTTAATTAAATGTCACACCCGCAACAGGGACATGTCACGCCCGCAACGCTCAATAATTATAATTAAAATATTAATTAATTTCTTTTGTGTCTGTAATTCAAAGTATCTTAATAAACTATTTTTGAATATAAAGTTTCATAACTTTAAATCAAAAATATTTTTCTGTAGAGATATAAATGTAACTTTTTGTTGCGGGTGTGACACAATAATTAAGAGTTATTAAATATGCTTACCTTTTGTAATGAAGATTAGTGAACACTTCTCTGCAGAAAAAAACTCTCAATAATAGCTTTCAGATCATATATATCCAAGTTTGGAGATTTTTAGAATGTTTGTTCAGCTGTACGAGACCATGAAATGTAAGGATTTTTGCCACAGTCTACATTGCAAAGTCATAGCGTCACTTTATTAATTAAAATAAGTATGTTAATGACAAAAATTTAATTCTTTTTTTATAAAATATGAAATAGTGCACTCTTAACTGTTAATATGCAAAATTTCAATCATATTTAAAGAAATTTAAATTTTCATCCTTATGTCCATTTTTTTGTGGATTGGGCGATAGAAATGTTCTATTTGTATCTATAAAGATATATTTGAATTAAAATAATGTCATAATATAATTGTAATGCCATATGTAAATTATATTTAACATCATTTTGATGCAAAAATGCCTTCATGGATACAAATAGAACCTTTCTATATCGATAAGTCAATTTTTTCAAAAACACAGGTAGAATCTTATTATTCTCAGGTGACGAATTGTCTACAATTTAACGCCGTTCATGATTTAGGAGAAACTGCGTGTCGCAAAAATGATTATTGTACACTTAGAACAAAACAACGGATAATTTATTCAGATGCCTCGATTAGATTACTTTATTTAGAGCAAGAATATCCAAGTCAAATAATGGTGAGAGTGCTTCAAAATTCTATCGTCTACTTGAATACGTTTCGTTCATAATATTATGCATTTCGATAACTTGATTTTGAGAAATCTCTAATTAAAAGCATATTTTGATAAATAATATTACATTCTTCTTTTTTATTTAACATAACAGAAATTTATCAATTTACTAATTTATCAGTAAGGCCTAAAAATATGCACTATATTCTAATTGGAAACGCACCTGCCTACAAAATATTTATGATTTAATAATACTTGTATAATATTAACTTTTCCCATTTGTCCGTACTATTATTTATAGCAATTCACAACTGAGAAGAAACTGCATGTCACAAAAATGATTGTTTTAAGCTTTGAACAAAAGTAACGGAGAATTTATTAAAGATGATTTGATTGGATTATTTTATTGCATGCAACATACTATTTTAAATCTAATAATAATTCATATTCCACAAAAAATCCACAATTGTCTACAGTTTAACGCCAGTCACGATTTAGAAGACACTGCGTGAACTGCGTGTCACAAAAATGATTATTGTACTCTTATAACAAAAGTGCGGATAATTTATTCAGATGCCTTGATTAGATTACTTTATTTGGAGCAAGAATATCCAAGTCAAATAAAGTTGAGCATGCTTCAAAATTCTATTGTCTACATGAGTACGCTTTTTTCTTAAAATTTTGCAATTCAATAGTTTGTTTAAAAGATCTCTAAATAAAAGTATATATAGAAAATATAATATTTTATTCTTACTTTTTGATTTGAAATTTATTTTCTACTTTCTAATGTTCGAAGTTTATCACCTTATGAAAGATAACAAATAAATATTTTAAAATTCATTTATTAACATTTAATTAAGATCTAAAAGGTTGCACTATTTTTTCACTGGGAATGCCCTTGTCTATATAATATTTATAACTTAAGGTACTACTTGGTTATCTCATCGACCAAAAAAATATCGCCAAACTATAAGATTAAATACCAGTAATGGATGATAGTGAATGTCACATTCGATGACATTAAATACGATACACATGTTTAAAACTTCTTTAAGTGATTTTTATTTCGACTTTTTATTTGTATTTTTATTAATAATCTACTAAGCATTTGTTTTTTCGTTATTTAAAATAAAAATTATGTCAATACGTATAATTTGGATATTCGTTTGGCGATTTGTATAATTTGGCGAAATTGGTCGACGGATAACCAAGTAGTACCTAATTTAATAATATTTATAAACTTTAAAATTTTCACAATTTTCTGTAGTTTATATATTCAAAGTAAGACACGATCGAGGAAAATCTGCATGCAAAAAAATTATTGTTTTAAGCTCTGAACAAAAGTAATGGGAAACTTATTAAAAATGACTTATCGAATTATTTTATTTGAGTCAACACTAAATTAAAAATCTAATAATGAGAAATCATACGTCTTTAAAAACTCCTGTAAACAATTGCCTACAATTTAATGAAACTCACGATTTAGAAGAAATTGTGTGTGAGAAGAATGATTTTTTCATAGTTACAAGAAAAACTCGGATAATTTATTAAGAGGACTTGATTAGATTATTTTGAGCAAGAATATTTAAGTCTCAAATAAGAATGAGCGTGCTTCAAAATTCTATCATCTACATACGTACGTTTGATTCATGATATTTTACATTTTGATAACTTAATTTCAAGAGGTCTCTTATTAATATATTTAGGAATACTTAGAGTTTATGAACTGATGCTGGATAACAGAAAATTAGTTAAATTAATTTATTAACTTTTCATCAAGGTTTAAAAAGATTCCCTAAATATTCACCGGACACGCGTGTGTCTACATAATATTTATAATTTAATAACATTTATGGATTGTAAAACTTTTGCTTTTGTCTGCAGTTTATACTATTCATAGAAAATCAGGATCGAGAAAAAATTGCATGGCACAAATATGATTAATGTACGCTTAGAACAAAAGTACGGATAATTTATTAAAATGGCTTTAATTTATTAAATTACTTTATAATTTATTAAATTATTTTATTTGGAGCAAGAATATCAAAGTCAAATAGCAATGTTTGTGCTTCAAAATTCTGCCATGTACTTGAATACGTTTCATTCATAACATTATGCATTCTGATTACTTGATTTTGAAAAATTTCTAATTAAAAGCATATTTTGACGAAAAATATTGCATTCTTTTTTTATTTATGTTTTATTTTCTATTTTTTAATGTTAAAATTTTATCACCTGATGCCCGAGAACAGAAATTTAACTGATAATTAATTTACAAATTTTTCATTAAGGCCTAAAAATATGCACTATATCTTAATTGGAAACGCACCTGTGTATCTTCATGATTTAATTATACTTATACAATTTTAATTTTTCCGATTTGTCCTTACTTTATACTATTATTCATAACAATTTACAATTCAGAAGAAACTGCATGCCACAAAAATGATTGTTTTAAGCTTTGAACAAAAATAACGGAGAATTTATTAAAGGTGATTTGATTGGATTACTTTATTGCAGGCAGCATACTATTTTAAATCTAATAATGAGAAGTCAAATTCGTAAAATATCCACAGTTGTCTACATTTTAATGCAAGTCACGATTTAGAAGTAGCTGCGTGTCACAAAAATGATTATTCTATGCTTAGAATAAAAGTACGGAAAATTTATTCAGATGCTTTGATTAGATTAATTTATTTGGAGAAAGAATATCCATGTCAAATAATAATGAGCGTGCTTCAAAATTCTATCATCAACGTGAGTATGCTTGATTCATAAAATTTTACATTTTAATAGCTTGTTTAAAATACAGTCGACTATCGTTAATTCGAAATCGAATAATTCGAATCTTCGCTTAATTCTAACTAAACATGAAGTCCCGAAATTTTCAATGGCGGAATAACATTAAAAGTTTTGATTAATTCGAACTCATTTTCTCTTGACTTCGTTTAATTCGAACTAACAAGAATTCCGATTTTTAATTTTCTATTCTTTCTCACGGATTTCAGATCATTTGAATAACTATCTTTCTTTGATTTTTGTGAAAATCGTTCCAAACGAGTATACATATACAGTTATATTCTAATGATAACAGATGAAATAAATTTAAAAAACACTATAACATTAATTCCTTTGTAATCGTGCCTTATTGAGCTTGTTTTCATTTCATATTTCCTATAATTCAAATTTCGGCTAATTCGAACATTTCTTTTGGTCCCGACGAGTTCGAATTAACGAGAGCCGACTGTATCTCTAATTAAAAGCATACAAAGAAAAATAATATTGCATTGTTACTGTTTTATTTTTATTTTATTTTCTACTTTTTAATATTGGAAGTTTATCACCTTATGAGAGATAACAGAAAATTATCAAAAACTAATTTATTAATTTTTCATTGGGATCTAAAAAGATGCACTATATTTTCACCAGTACGATATGTACCAGTAATGTAGATAATGTACCAGTCTAAATAATATTTGTAATGGGATAATACTTATAGACTTCAAAATATTCACATTTGTCTGTAGTTTTTATCATTCAAAGCAGGTCACGATTGTTTTCAACTTCGAACAAAAGTAATGGAGAACTTATTAAAAATGACTTGATTGGATTATTTTATATGGGTCAGTATTAAATTGTCTTACATTTTAATGCAAATCACAATTTAGAAGAAACTGTGTCTCAGAAAAATGATTATTCTATGCTTAGAACAAAAAGCGGATAATTTATTAAGATGGCTTTATAAGATTATTTTATATGTAGCAGGAATAGTAAAAAATAATGAGCATGCTTCAGAATTCTATCATCTACATGAATATGTTTGATTCAAAATATTTTACATTTCAATACCTTGGTTTTGAGAGGTCTCTAATTAAAAACGTATTTAGAACAATAATACTGCGCTATTTTATATGCATAATATGTATGTTTAATGTTCTATTTTTAATGCTAAAGCTTATGAGCAAATGCCGCATAACACAAAATTACCTTAAGTTTATCAATTTTACATTCCGGTCTAAAAAGATGCACTTCATTTTCATCAGAAATGCTCCTGCCTACATAATATTTATAATGTAATAATATTTATAGACTTTATAATTTTCATAATTGTCTATAGATTATGCTATTCAAAGCAAGTCGAGATTGAGAGGTAACTGCTTGATAAAAAATTATTGCTTTAAGCTTTGAACAAAAATAATGGAGAGCATATTAAATATGACTTGATTGGATAAATTTATTTAAGTCAACTCTAAATTTAAATTGAAGAGAAAAAAACTTCTTTAAAACATATTAAAATAAATTATATTGCGCAAGGCCTTTCGAACGAGCTTAGTCTTTCTTCGTCAGGCACAAAAAGACGTGCGTCTACTATGAATGTAGCGGCACGACAGCCGCTACATTCATAATAGACGCATGTCTTTTTGCGGCTTTGGTTTTGCGAATGTTAAAGGCTTTGCTATTTAAAATTTTCACATTTGTCTGTAGATTATACAATTTAAAAAGAGTCACGATTGAGAGGAAACTGTTTGCCAAAATAATATTGCTTTAAGCTTTGAACAAAAATAATGGAGAACATATTAAACATGATTTGATTGGATTACTTTATTTGAGTCAAAACTAAATTTAAAATCTAATGATAACAAATCATATGCCATTAAAAAATTCACAATGGTCTACAATTTAACGCATCTCACAATTGAGAAGAAACTGGATGACAGAGAAAAAGCTTAGAACAAAAGTATGGATAATTTATTAAGAGGGCTAGATTATAATACTTTATTTGTAGCAAGAATTTTCAAGTCAAATAATAATGAGCGTGCTTCAAAAGTCTATCATCTATATTGATACGTTTGATTCGAAACATTTTACCTTGCGATAACTTGACTTTGAGAGGTCTCTAATTAAAAGAATATTTAGTAAGAAAATATTACACTCATTTATATGCATAATATGCATTTTTTATTTTCTACATTTTAATGCTAAAGTTTATCAGCTCATGCCGGATAAGACGAAATTACGTTAAATTAAATTTATTAACTTTTCATTATGGTGTCAGAAGATGCACTATATTTTCACCTCAAAAGCACCTGTCTACATAATATTTATAATATAATAATATTTATAGAGATTTAAAATATTCACATTTGTCTATAGATTATACTATTCAAAGCAAGTCACGATTAAAGAGAAACTGCTTGCCACAAAATGATTGTTTTAAGCTTTGAATAAAAGTAGTGGCTAATTTATTAAAGATGACTTAATTTGATTACTTTATTTCAAGTAACATTAATGTATTAAATCTAAAAATCAGAAATCATAGTCCGTGAAAAATCCACAATTGTCTACAGTTGTTGCTACACTAGTTGCGATTTAGAAAACACTGCGTGTCACAAAATGTTTATTCTAAGCAGAGAAATTTATTAAGATGAGTTGTTTAGATTACTTTCTTTTAAATCAAGAAGGCCCAAATGAAAAAATAATGAGTGTGCTGCAAAACTTCATCATATACATGCGCACATTTCATTCTTAATATTTTACATTTCGATAATTTCATTTTGAGAGGTCACTAATGTAAAGAAAATTTAGGAAAATAAAAATATAGTCATTGCCTTTTATTTATAATTTATATTCTGTTTGATAATATTTTAACCATTTAATCGTTGCGCCAGAGACATTCACGCACAGCAAGCTTCACGACCTTTATTCATAATTGTTTGATTCCCACCGATTTTATAAAATAGTGTAATTAGTTTTATTCTGGTATAGGTTTATTTGCCATTAAATAAAATGAACGTGCAAAAAAGTGGTGGGAATAACGAATTTGAATTTTTAAACCGTGATTTAATGCGACCATTAAGTGAATAATGTTTTAGAAGAAATTGAGTGTCATAAAAATGATTATTCTACGCTTAGAACAAAAAAACAGATAATTTAATAAGATGGTTTGATTAGATTTCGTGATTTGGAGCAAGAATATTGAACTCAAATGTAAACGAGTGTAATTTAAAGCTCTAGAATCTATTTGAGTACGTTTAATTAATTACATTTTACATTTCGATAACTTGATTTTAAGCGATCTCTTATTAGAAGCATATTTAGGAAAATAATATCACTTTTCTTCTTTTTTAGATTTTACTTTTTAATGTTCAAAGTTTTTCACTTGATTCCGGATAAGAGAATACTACCTTAAAATAAATTTATTGACTTTTCATTAGGTCTAAAATTATGCACTATATGTTCATCGGAAACGTATAGGTTTACATGATATATATAACATTATAATATTCATAGATTGTAAAATTTTTGCATTTGCCTGTAGTTTATAGTTTATCACAGAAATTTACGATTGTGTAAAATTGCATACGACAAATATTCTCCGCTTAGAAGAAAAGTATGGATAATTTATTATGATGGCTTGATTAGATTAACTTATTTAGAACAAGAATACTCATATCATATAATAATGAGCGTGCTTCAAAATTCTATCATCTACATGAGTTCGTTTGATTCATAATATTTTACATTTCGATATCTTGATTTTGAGAGATCTTTAATTAAAAGCATATTTTCAAAAATAATATTACATTCTTACTGTTTTATTTAAATTTTATTTTCTACTCTTTAATGTTCAAATTTTATCATCTGATGCCGGATAACAGAAAATTTCCTAAAAATCAGTTTGTTAAATTTTCATTAAGGCCTAAAAAGATGTACTATATCTTAATAGGAAACGCACCTGTCTACAAAATATCAATAATTTAATCATACTTATAGAATTTTAATTTTTAACATTTGTCAGTATTTTATATTATTATTCATAGCAATTCACAATTGAGAAGAAACTGCATGTCTCAAAAATGATTGCTTTAAGGTTTAATAAAAAATAACGGGGAATTTATTAAAGATGATTTGTTTCGATTACTTTATTTCAGATAATGTTATTTTAAATCTAATAATGAGAAATCATACTCCGCACAAAAGATCCTCAATTGTCTACTGTTTAACGCAAGTCACGATTTAGAAGATACTGCGCGTCACAAAAATGATTAGAACTATTTTCTATGATTAGAACAAAAGTATGGATAATTTATTCAGAAGGCTTGATTAGATTATTTTATTTGGAGAAAGAATATTCAAGTTAAATGATAATTAGCGTCTTCAAATTTTGGTACATTGTTTTTTTTGAAAAAAAATAAAGCTGTAAAATCCAATTAGTGTCAACAGCCTGTGAGTTCAATGCCACCCTATTAATTGGGCAATATACTTTGTATTTTTAAATTCGTCAAACTATTTATTTCACTTTCGTTTTTCACGTGTTAATCTTTCAGTAGAAAAAGTAAATGTTCTTGATTCTGAATTTTATTCTGGATTATTAAAGGTTGTCAACTGCTATAATGAAAAACGATTGATTCTGATAGGGAAATTTCTGTTAAATTGGATTTTTATTAATTAAAGTTTAACTATAAGTTATTTTGATTCCGGACTATTTTCGTTGCCTTGGTCGTGTCTTAATACTCATGTACGTAATATTTCACAGCTCTAGCTATTAAACTTTGGATTTTTATACATTTACAGGTAGTCAAATTTTCATTTTTATTTATTACATAATGTTAATTTGCCTAAATATAAGATTATTGCATTCGTGTTTAACCCCATGGGGACAAGGGACACGTATACGTGCCGCCAAAAGCCTTAAGAATCATTGTTTATCCCCACCGGTAAAATTTTACGGTAAAATTTGTCTTCTTTAATCGGAGCATTTTCAGGATTTGACAAGGCACAAATTTCTGTTTTTAAAAACCGGTGACGAAACATTTCGTCGCAAAGGGGTTAAGTGACATGCAGAATTTAATGTTTGCATCAATTTTTTGGATTAATAATTAATTCATCAATGTTTCAATATCACATCTGTATCATACTGATGATTGCAAAATTTCATCAAAACGGCTAATAGACCGTGAGGCGATAGCACAGGAAATCTCCTCATCGAATTTACAGATGGAAATCTACGAGTAATTAAACGTCGATTCGCGTATTAAAACGCAATCTTTATTTCGTAGTCGGTTTCTCAAGTCAAACACTGACGAAAACACCTAAAAACTCGATTTTAGCGGTTCACTCGTAGTCTTACTATTATGCTATCTTACATCCAAAAGTATGAAAAGATGGAGGATACAGAACAGGAAAACATAAAGGTAAACCTTTGAACCAACCACTAAAATCGGGTTTTCAGACGTTGCCTGAAAAGATATGACTTGGCATACCGAATGCATTTTAACATGGAAAACGAGATTTACCTAATCCTAGATTTTCATCTATAAACTCGATTAGGTGATTGTATGCGCTGTCGCCTTCCAGTATATATGGAGAATTGCATTTCTAATTGGTTATTTATGAAACAAGTATTAACAGTAAATGGTTAGCAACAAGTTTTGCGTTGATTCTGAATTTTTATTACTGGTTAAACAATCTTTTCAATTGTGATCCTTTTTAAAAAATATAATTGTAAGAAATTTCTGTGACTTATAACGCAATTAATTTTCTGAAACACAGTTATAATAATCCACACAAGTTTATTGACGTTTTCTGGTTACATGATAGTATCATCTATTGCCTATTTGTTGCAATAACCCAGTCGCACAGCAATGTTTCATTAATGCTTTATTATCATTCCGATGGAAAAATCCTCTTCCCGCGTCTGAAAATGAAATAACATTTATATCTTCAAAAATTGCACATCTATACATTGGTTTATCGCTATTCAAGATTGCGATGAAAACTATGAGTTATAAACATAATTATTTTACGCTTTGAACAATAGTGGCGAGGTATTTGTTAAAGATGGTTTTGATTGCATTGGTTTTATTCGAGGCAATAGTGTTTCAGTCAAATAACAGTGAACATGCTTCTAGATTTTATCATTCTTTTGATTACACGAAGTAAATGTGATTCTGAATGTTTTATACCTTGAGAAAATTATTTAAGAAAAGTATCTAAAAAAATGTAACGTGTGAAGAACAAAGATGAGAATATAAGTTAATTGAGAGATTGTGGGACAGTTTTATGTGATCATGACATCATGATCACACAATAATTAGTTTTCTGGACCTAAAAATAGAATATAAAATGCGTTTTTTAAATGCGTTATGATCGCTTGAATATATTTTATGACATTGTAGTAATTTAAAACATAATGCAATGAAGTGGTGAGGCATAAAAATTTATTTATATAAAACAAATCGAAAATTGTACGTCAAACGTGCAAATTGAGATACGTTCGTACTGTAACTAATTTTACAAATATTCAGGTCTTGGTGGGACTGGTGCATTCTTATGCAAAAATGCAGAAAACAAAACTTATTACGATTATTATTTCCGATATTAAATTCGATAATACGGAAATAATATCTCTTTCTTAATTTGGAAGAAATAATAATGGCAACCTAGAATCTTTACATATCAAAGCAACTTATATATCATTAGATTAAATTAATTATGTATGATAGGATTTAATTGAATAAGAAAAATTTTACTAAAATCTTTTTAAATTTTGATTCGATTCGTATAAATCTTGAAATAATTCCACAAAGCTCTGTAGCGATTATATATAATAAATTTCAGGGCATTCTGTCGGGTAGTTTAGCTCTAATTGATGACAGACGGAAGGACCAGATGACCATTATAGACGCTACCTATTTTTCCCCCTCAGTCCTGATGTCGCCCGGAGGCGACACTAAAAACGCCCTTAAAATTAATTTAAATGATTCTAGAATTGTTAAAATTGCATCTAGACTTTTTAAATAAATGTGCACATATTAGGAGCCTCGATGAATAGATTGATCCATCTTTTGATATTTTTTTAATAATTTTAAACTGGGTTTTGTAGTGCCATGTAAAATTTATTTCAGGACTGAAAAGGTTATATAATTACGAAATCAACTAAAAATGTATCGCTCTTTCTTTTATTTACAGAATCATATAAATGTGTTATGATACTCACGATTGCGAAGAAAATTATTCGTAACAAACATACTTATTTTGCACTTCGAACAATAGTGGCAAGGAATTTGTTAAAAATGGGGTGATTGGATTAGTTTTATTTGAGGCAATCTTCTCTAAGACAAACAACAGAGAACGTGCATCTAGATTTTATTATTCTTTTGATTACATATGAGGTAAATGTGATTCTAAATGTTTTACACCTTGTGAAATTGATTTTAGAGAAGTATCTATAAAAATTGGAAAGTGCAAAGAACAAAGATGAAAATATAATTTTATTGAGAGCTTGTGAGACTGTTTTATTTTACTCTGAGCTTGGCATTAATGATTGTTATGCTGGGGCTGTAATCTATATATATATTACGCTATGGAGCTAAGGTATGTGGCACAAAAATCACGATTATTTGTTAATTGTTTAATGGCAACATCCAAATGAAACACATCTTATGGGTTACTGTGCAAAAATCCTTTGGTATAATATTTACGCTATGGTAAATTGGATTTATTTAGTTTTCGTTCCTTCGCTGCAATTATAGAGCTTCAAAATACAATTATTTTTATTTTTTACTGTTCTTTTTACTTACAAAATTAAATAAAAGTCGTGAATTTTAAACTTTTCAGTTTCAAATTAAAGTTATGTACTAGCATAAAAATACTGTGTTCTTGATTTATTAGCACAGATGTAATATATGCACTACATTGCAATGTTATTCATCTGCGCCAATTTGACGAAAACTTCGTTTTCTATGCCAGTTACATACATATTTTTAATTAATTTCTATTATTTTAAAAAGGAATTAATAATTAAAAAAATTAGTTAATAATTATAGAATAAAAACAATTTATACCACTTAAAAAAAGAAAATAAAAGCAAACAAACAGTTCATTAATAAATAAATAACAATAGCCGGTTTCCATAGAGGCACATATAATTGCCATTTTGTTGTAATTACGCCAATGTGGTGCGTATAGGACATCTGTGTCTATTTCTCTAGCAGAATCTTCTAACTTGGCAAAAAGTTGAGCAGTTGAAATAAATTATGAATAAAAGCAATATGATTTAATGCCTATTATACATTCAAAGGGAGACCAAACTTGTCGCCAAGGGCGTCTAGTAATTATATAAATGTGATTTTTGTGTGCGCTATGGTTGCTTGATTACAGTTACTTCGTTGTAGTATTTTAAAACATAAGCGAATGAAGTGGTGAGGCGTAAAATGTTTCTTAAATAAAAGATGTAGGAAATTGCACGTCAAACGTGGAAATTGAGATATGTTCGTACTGTAACTAATTTTATAAATATTAAGATCCTGGTGCAATAGCTATTGCACTTTCATGCAAAAGTGCATTAATACAAAATTTATTACGAATATTATTTCCGATATTAAATTCAGTAATACGGAAATAATATATCTTTCTTATACTAGAAGAAATAATAATGGTAACCTAGAATCTTTACCTGTCATCGCAACTGATATATCATTAGGTTAAATTAATTATGTATGATAGTATTTAATTGAATAAGAAAATTTTTATTAATATCTTTTAATTTTTGATTCGATTCTTATAAATCTTGAAATGACTCCACAAAGCTCTGCGACGATTATGTATATTAAATTTCAGGGCATTCCGTCAGGTGGTTTTAGCTCTATTATATCACACGTAGACTGATGACAGACGGAAGCACCAGATGACGATTATAGATGTTACCTATTTACAGGGGTTGGACAAAAATATGGAAACACCTTAAAAAAACACGTTTCCTTGCCTGGTATTGTGTATGGTACCCGTTGTTATTAAAAACAGCTTGCAGTCTTCTCGGAATGGATAAATACAGTTTCTGTACGTTTGCCAAGGGAATATTGTACCATTATTCCCGCAAAACGGTGGCAAGTTCAGATAACGATGTTGGCGGTGGATAGCGAGAACTTACTTTCCGCTCCAATGTAGACCACAAATGTTCGATAATATTCAAGTCTGATGACTTTGGTGGCCTGCGGAGATGCGAAAATTCATCCTCGTGATCAGAAAACCAGTTCTGGACAATGTGAGTTGTGTGAACGGGGACGTTGTCGTCTTGGAAGGTACCATCATCATTGGGAAACAAGGCTTGTACCATTGGATGGACTTGATCGGCCAAAATGTTCACATAAGTCTGAACAGTAATATGCCCTTACAGAGTTATCATGGGGCCAGAAGAGAACCACGATATGGTTGTCCAAACCATCACTGAACTCCCGCCATGTTTCACTCTTGGCAACAAGCAGTCTGTATTATAGGATTGAGATGGCGTTCTCCAGACGTAAACTCGGCAAGAAGTGATAGACAATGTGAAAGAAGACTCATCAGACCATATCACGCTCTTCCACTGCTCTATAGTCCAGGCTTTATGACTTAAACACCACTTTTTCCTGTTACAGGCATTAGCATTACTGATGGATGGCTTTTCAATTGCAACACGGCCAGCAATTCCCTATTTATGAAGCTCCCTTCTAAGTGTTTTGGCACTCACAGGATTTGGTAACACGACATTCATTTCAGCAGTAACTTTTGCAGATGTGGACTGCTTATTTTTCGCGATAATCCTCCTTAATGATCGTCTGTCACGATCACTCAGCACACACTTCCGTCCGCGCTGTGATTTAGCGGATGATGTTTTTTCCGCATTTCAAATATGATTAAATCTTCGACACAGTACCTCTTGAAACACTAAAAACCTCGGCTACCTTGCTTACGGAAGCACCCACCATACGCGCGCCAACAATTTGTCCACGTTCGAAGTCTGTTAACTCTGACGTAGTGTAATGATAATCTCACATAACAGTGCTCCAACAACGACTGAACGGTGCAGCGATTTTACGAAGTTGTATAGGTGGCGTCAGTAGGCGAAAACTCCAGTGCCATCAACATAGTTCATTATAATCAATCTTTCTTTTCAAACATGCATTTCAAAAGGTGTTTCCATATTTTTGTCCAACCCCTGTATATAATTACGAAAGCAACTGAGAAACATCGCTCTTCCTTTCATTTGCAGAATCACATAATGTGCTCTGATACTTACGATTGCGAAGAAAATTATTCGTATTGTTGAAACATAGTTATTTTGCACTTAGAACAATAGTGGAAAGGAATTTGTTAAAAATGGGGTGATTGCATTAGTTTTATTTGAGGCAATCTTCTCTAACAAGGGCACCACCAAACATGGTGCTCACAGATTTTAATGATTTCTAAGTATGTTGTAGGGGTTATACCACTAATTATTCAGCTGAAAGGATTCTTTCAAATGGGCCTTGGTTTTTGAGAAATTGGGGGGGGGTCAAAGTTTAGCGTTTATTTCAAATACCTGTTAGTATTGTTTTGGTCAGCAGCTCCGTGGCTCCGGGGTAAAATGCTGGACTCCAGACTCGGAGGTGGCGGGTTCAACTCCAAGCTGGACCACCTTCTTTTTTTTTTTTTTTTAATCTTTACATACTTTTTACATGTTACATATTTTAAGCTGAATTTGGAATTCTACAGCTTTGAACTTATTAAGTTTTCTTATGTGGGTTGTTTATTTTTTTTACTTTTATTTTTCTTACTTAAAAAAATATGGTTCAAATGATAAACTAATTGCACTTCAAAATTTATAAAATAAATAAAAAATGCTTATATAATTAGAATTTTCAAAAAGCATAAAAAATTTTGAATATTTTAAAATCCCTTTTACTTTAAATATTAATAATTTTGCTCAATTACTTTTTTCAGATTTTCAAATGAATATTACACAATTACATATTATTTTTATCTTTACATACTTTTTACACGTTACATATTTTAAGCAGTATTGGAAATTCTACAGCTTTGAACTTTTTGATATTTTTTTAATAAAGTAAATTTATATTTCCGAATTTATTTCATGGAAATTTATTTTTATCTGCAATTTTTAAACTAATATTTTTATTGACAAAACGGAATAACTAATTTATGCCTTGAATCTTTTTTTTTGTTATTATTATGTAATTTCTTTTTTTATTAAGCACAATTCTGAAATAATAATTTTTCTCTTTCCTATCGCCTTTTTTGTGGAATTTTTTAAACGAAAATTTATCCTTTTTTTGTATAAATTATACAAAATAATTTTCAGGTGCAATTTCTCAGACATTTATATGATTAGTTAATTCAAATAATGCATACCTTCAAAAGTCTAATAAAATATTATTGCAGTAGTGTTAAAATATTTTCCAAATTTTTACTGATCTTTAAATACATTTATTTCTAAAATTCATCCTCAATATCATTTATCGTTTGCAAAAATAAGAAATGAAGGATTATATTTAAAATAATACATATATTTTTTATTTTAACAAATTAAAGCACTATTCATAAAAAATCAACTAAATTGGGAAAATCGTTTGCTAATGAAATAATATTTACGATAGATAAAAAAAATATATGTATTTATTTTATTCGTCTGCTTTTATTTTCTCGGTAAAATCACGCAAAAATAGAAATTCTTTTTGCTGTTGTCATTTAGTTTCTTTTGCAGAACTAGTTAAGGAATATAGGTTATGTAAATTTATACGAGTTTTAAAAAGATGAGATTTCAGTCACGAATTAGTTCAAATTTGCGTTTAGATTAATAAGTTTTGAAAAAACTATTAATTAAAAAAAATCATAAACGTTAAGTTTTTAAGGAAAAGGTTTATATAAAAGTTGATCAAAAAATAAATATTTGCTCTTAAATATCAAGTAAGATTCTGTTAAATTGGGAATAATTTAATTACTTATTTTTATTCACACGACAAATATATCACGCGATACTGTAAATTTTGTTAATACATTCAGCGCAATTCCCTACGCAAATGATGATTCTAAACGGTTTTTTTCTGTGTGCATAATTTCTTCACTTTCATGTTTTAAAAGTGCTAAGGCCTTTTTTTGTATTTGATATGGTGATTTATTTTTTTTATATTGGTTCTGTATTATACATGCGATAAATATACTCATGTAATCAGTTTTCAGGTTATAATTATAATTTTTTCCAAATAAAAGTGTGTATAAAGATGCGTTATGTGTTAAATTTAATCTTTTTCACTGCATATACCAGTAACATAAATATATATATATATATGTAAGTACATTAAATGTAATAATAAATTGTCTAAAAATCCATGCACAGTATTGTGTAATATTCATTTGAAAATCTGAAAAAAGTAATTGAGCAAAATTATTAATATTTAAAGTAAAAGGGATTTTAAAATATTCAAAATTTTTTATGCTTTTTGAAAATTCTAATTATATAAGCATTTTTTATTTATTTTATAAATTTTGAAGTGCAATTAGTTTATCATTTGAACCATATTTTTTTAAGTAAGAAAAATAAAAGTAAAAAAAATAAACAACCCACATAAGAAAACTTAATAAGTTCAAAGCTGTAGAATTCCAAATTCAGCTTAAAATATGTAACATGTAAAAAGTATGTAAAGATTAAAAAAGAAAAAAAAGAAGGTGGTCCAGCTTGGAGTTGAACCCGCCACCTCCGAGTCTGGAGTCCAGCATTTTACCCCGGAGCCACGGAGCTGCTGACCAAAACAATACTAACAGGTATTTGAAATAAACGCTAAACTTTGACCCCCCCCAATTTCTCAAAAACCAAGGCCCATTTGAAAGAATCCTTTCAGCTGAATAATTAGTGGTATAACCCCTACAACATACTTAAAAATTATTAAAATCTGTGAGCACCATGTTTGGTAGTGCCCTTGTAAGACAAACAACAGAAAACGTGCCTCTAGATTTTATTATTCTTTTGATTACATATGAGGTAAATGTGATTCTGAATGTTTTACACCTTGAGAAATTGACTTTAGAAAAGTATCTAAAAAAATTGGAACGTGCGAAGAACAAAGATGAGAATATAATTTTATTGAGAGATTGTGAGACGGTTTTATTTTACTCTGAGCTTGACATTAATGGTTGTTATGCTGGAGCTGCAGTAATTATACAAGGTGTCCACTCTCAACGGTTGCCAATGGCAAATTTCTAAACCGTTAATCATAGCCATATAGTTCTAATTGCAAAAATGCTTTAAAAAAAGTAAAGAAGTATTTTTTAAGCGATTTAGGTAAAAAAAAAATATTAAAAAAATACTAAAATTATATTTTTATACGGTTTTCCGATCCTATAAATGATATTTCGTGAAACTTTTCAATCACTCTAACAAGCAATACAAAAAAAGATCCTTTTCCTCTGCGATTACAAATTTTGAATTAAGAAAACATACATACTAAAGTTATAAGTAGAAAAAAAGTTTATCAAAATAACACACTTTAAAAAAATAAAATCTTAAAAAAAAAACAGCTTCATTTCTTTACAAAATCAAATACATGTCAAAATACAATTGAGAATGTAATTTTTTAAAACTCGCCTTAACGCTTTTTTTCTCTATATCAGTCTATACCGGTCTGCACTAACGTAAATTTACAATCTCCAAATTTATAATGAAAACCAGTAGACGCATCTGAAGGTTTTCGCGATTTCACAAATTTTGATTTTCTCGATATAGAAAATTTTTATATTCATGTCTTCAATTATTTTAACCAGCCTTAGCGTTAATTAATTAAAATTAACGCTACCATAAAACTTATACGGTGGCAGCACATTCAGTTAAATCGCTTTAGAAATATTTCTTTATTTCATTTAAAGCATTTTTGTAATTGGAACTCTATGTCTGTGACAAATAGTTTAGGAATTAGTCATTGGACAGCGTTGGAAATGAACGCTCTTTATAATATTTTAAGCACTTAGTGTACGTTCCCTTAAAGTTTCTTCCAACTCATTCGTTTTCAGTTGCAGAAAAATGGTTTAAGTCATGAAATTCAATGTTTCATAATTCGTTCAATTTTAATATTAGATGAATGGGATCTTTTTTGTATTGCTTGTCAGAGGGAGTGAAAAGTTTTACGAAATATCACTTATAGGACCGAGAAACCGCATAAAAATTTAATTTTCGTAATTTTTTACAAATTTTTTATATTTAAATTGCTTAAAAGATAATTCTTTATCTTTTTAAAAGCATTTTTGTAATTGGAACTATATGTCTATGACTAACGGTTTAGAAATTAGCCAGTGTTGAGAGAGGGCAAAGTGTATAAGTGTGGTTTTTGAGTGTGCTGTGGTTGCTTTAATACATTTCTTTCATTGTAGTATTTTAAAACATAATCGAATGAAGTGGTGAGGCATAAAATGTTTCTTAAATAAAAGATGTATGAAATTGCACGTCAAACGTGGAAATTGAGATATGTTCGTACTGTAACTTTTTTTATAAATATTAAGATCCTGGTGCAATAGCTATTGCACTCTCATGCAAAAATGCACGAATACAAAATTTATTACGAATATTATTTTCGATATTAAATTCAGTAATACGGACATAATATTTCTTCAATAGGAATTAATAATCATGGCAACACTAACATAGAATCGTTATTTATCATGGGATATCGTTAAATTAATTATGTATGATAGGATTTAATTCAATAAGAAAACTTTTATTAATATATTTTTTAATTTTTGCTTCAATTCTCATAAATTTTGAAATGACTACATTGTAAAAAAAAAATTCAAGAGGTTATTAAAATTTTTTTAGTAAATTTGTATTCCACAGAATTTTTTAGTAACCATTTCAAACTTTTTTTTGCAAGTGAAACAAGCATTTCTTTTGTAAACTGAACAAAAGAATATTTTGTATAACTAACTTAAAATTTTTTAGTATGAGCCACCAAGCAAATTTTAGTAATAGCTCCAAAATTATTTTTAATAACAATTACGTGCGTCCGAAGGGCAGGAGCTTCCTTCGAGCTGCATCCAGACTTCTGAAGCGGTAGATTTTCGGCAAAAACGCAATAGATGGCAGTACCAAACATTGCGACCAGCTCCAACAAGAAATTCATAACCCCTTTATTATAGAGTACTTACACTACATACATTCGGGGCGTACTTGGCGCTGTCCAGTATTGAACCCGGGACCTTTTAGCCTGGAGTCCGTTACTATAACCACTATGCTATCGAGGCCACGACAAGTGAGTTTTGGTAATAGCTATTAAAAATATAAAACTATTAACTCTATTTGTTGCTAACTTTTTTCTAGTAATTCTTACAGTTTTTCTAGTAACCGACTAAGATTACTAAACATTTTTTAGTAATTACAAGGACTACTAAAGTTTTTTTAGTAGATCGACCCTTTTTTTTTTTACAGTGTACGCAAAGTTCAGTGACAGTTATATATATTAAATTTCAACCATTCTGTTGGGTAGTTTTAGCTCAATTATATAGAAAGATGGAAGACAGACGGACATCAAAATGATGATTATAAGTGCTACCTATTTATATAAATACCGAAACAGCTAAGAAGTACCACTCTTTGTTTCATTTGCAGAATTACATAAACGTATTCTGGTACTTATGAAAGCGGAAAAACTATGCGTAACAAACATAATTATTTTATGCTTTGAACAATAGTGGCGAGAAATTTCTTAAAGATGATTTGATTGAATTAGTTTTATTTGAAGCAATCATCTCTGAGTAAAATAACAAAGAACGTGTCTCTAGATTTTATCATTCTTTTGATGACACCAAATAAAAATGATCAATGTTTTACACCTTGAGAAATTCATTTTAGAGACTTATCTAAAAAATTAGAACGTGGGAAGAACAAAGATGAGAGGATAATTTTATTGGGAGATTGTGAGACGGTTTTCTATGATCATGACATGAATAATTGTTATTCTGAATGTGGAAAAATAATATGAATGCGTTTTCTCAGTGAGCTATGATCACTTGAATACGTTTTATATCATTGTAGTACTTTAACCCTTTCCGGCACACTGTACCTAGTCTGGGATACCTAATTTTAATTTCAAACTTGCAAACGGCACCAATAATATTTTATTGAAATTTTGCTTTTAAATTAAAAGCTTAAATTAAGAGAGTCTTAATTTCAAACTATTTTTTAGAAATTAAGAGATTCTTAATTTCAAAAAATAGTTTGTGAATTCCAGGGACCGTCTATAATTTTTCATTTTACAACAGAATTTGCCCGTGCTGGAAAGGGTTAAAACATAATGGAATGAAGTCGTTAGGCACAAAGTGTTTCTAATATAAAACAAGTAGGACGCGTCTCATTTGCCACTTTTATACGTCAAACGTGGCAAAAGAGTTTCGTTAGTACTACAACAAGAATTATTCAGACCTTGGCGCAATAGCTATTGCACTCTTATTCAAAAATGCATAAATGCAAAATTTATTAAGATTATATACATATAAGTATTCAGTGATACGAAAATAATATGACTCCGTCTCAGACCGACAGGCGGCAGCACTGTCAATCACTTCATCGAGTTCACAGCTGAAATACTAGAAAATTTTTTTGACTCGCATATTAAATTGCAATCGATCTGTGAATTCACATATTGATGAAAAACACAGAAAAACCTGATTATAGTGATAGACTCGTAGGTTTCCCTTTGTTCTTTCCTGCACCGAAATGTAAGAAAACATGGAAAATTGGGAACAGGAAAGCACATTGCTAAATCTGTGAGTCAATCGCTAAAATCAGTGTTTGTGTTCTTATACATATTTTAAAGATACTAAATACGTCATCTTTATTCTGAGAACTTTTAAGCTATATATATTTTTTAAACCATTTGGAAAGGGGTTGTTTCTTTCGGTCTAGAGATATCTGAGATATATTTAAATCCTTGAGAAGTCTGGATTTTATTTATTTTCTGATTGGCCTATGTTTAATGTGAATTCACTATTTCTAGCTGAGCGAAAAATTTCCCAGGCCGGGGATCGAACCCGGATACTTGACTTACAAGGCCAATGCTTTACCTGTTAAGCTATCTGGGCGATAGCCGGCTGGGATTTTTCTCTCAGATAACCTTATTGGTCGTAACATCCGGTCTGTCATTTGAAACAGCTCGCAGAATAAACCGCAGGTAATGGAACTCCATATAATGATGGATACGTAGATATACTATTATTTTTAACACAATCAAACTGATTGGTAAAGTAATCATACGAATTGAATTCAATTCGTATGATTACTTTATCAATCAATTTGATTGTGTTAAAAATAATAGTATGTTTAATGTCTCTGTGGTTACGATAGCAAAAGAAGTGTTAAAATCTACAATAATAATAATAATAATAATAATAATAATAATAATTCTGAAAAATATTGAGATACAGCTTTCAAACAAATTTTATTTAAAATTGTTTTCTTTTTCTTTTTCTCTACTCCACGGTGTAAAAACTGAAAATGTGCGATGGTTAGAAGTTTAAAAATTTGCATTACCGAAAATAGTAAAATTGAAATTTCATTTAAAATGTGTTTTTAATTGGTACAGGAATATTAATATTTAATCCATCGAGTACGTAATACATGGCTTTGTTATTACGTAAGCCGCATTTTGATCATCATAAAAATTATGTTTATTATTATTATTATTATTTTGTAAATTTAGAATTTATTTATATCATTTTCCAAATGGTCGTTGTAATTTTTACAATTACATTTTTCCTTATTTTATTTATTTATTTATTTATTTAATTGTGGGGGGGGGGGGATTTATTACTCCAAACTACACTAGTTAATAAAGTATAACTGAGACTTTCACAATACTCAAAACTATTCTAATGGAAAATTTTGGCACTTATTGTTAAGGGAAGGCAAGATTAGGTGTAATCCATTTGGAAATATGTGAAATTTAAGACCAGTTTAATCGGAAAATACCCTACCGAATTCGATAAAATTTAGAATTCATATTCACTGGATTATGCTCAAGATTTACGACAGATAGATTTTTCAGCGTTTAAAACGTTTTATTTTACAGCAACGACAATTTTTCAGAATTTTTTCTTTTCAAACTAAGTATATTTTTTAAACTATCTGCTACATATTATCTTATATTTATACTTTTTTTTTTTTTTTTTTTTTTTTTTTTTTTTTAATAAACAATTTTTTGGAGAACTAAGAAACTTAGACATTTTGTAACTTATGTGAAGGTTTTAATCAAACACATGGAAAAATTTTACTCGCAAATAATAAATTATTGTTAAATGTTAGAGTAAAATTAATGTGAATCAGCAGGGCGTCCTAGTTGTGTCTTCCTTAAAAAAATTTTTTCTCTTAAAGCAATCATTCTTTTAAAAAAAATGACAACGTTTTACTTTACGTACGTTTAGTTGTTCATTCACTAGCCTTGTATATGAACACAAAGTGCATAGTGAAGACAAACAAAGCATATTTATTATGTTTTCAATGAAGCAAAAAACAAACCTGTTGAAATTTGTAACAGATAGAATAAACGGCTCGGAAATGACAGCCTATTTAGATCTCAACATTGTAAATGATACAAGTGTTTGTTAGGCGCGTTCATAATTATATAAATAAGGTGGTCTAGTGTAATAACGTCAGGCGGGAAAATAACGCCAAGTGCTAATATTATGCATAATTATGAAATAATCTGGTAAATGACACCCATGTGCTCTGCGCAGAAGGGTTTTGAGTCATATAAAACGCAAAAAACAGCTTCAAGTTAATTTGTTTCATTTTTAGATCTTATTGCTTTTACAGGCAACTAAAATTAACGCTTGATCTAAAATTTGCTAGATATGTTTTATGATGTGAAGACTATTTTTTTTATTCGGAAATACTTTGTTTTTTACATAAACTTGTAGTGCATTTCGTGTACTTTCAAAATGTTGTAGAAGATTTTGGATTTCTTCTCGAGATAATTTGTAGTTTAAAATGTACTGCGCAATAACTATACCGGGGTGGTAACGCCAATCCTTGGCATTAATACCCCGGTTGATTCCCAACAGTGGCTGAGCTACATCCTAAATACTGATTCAACTAAACACAGTTAAAACTGTGCAATGTTTCGAATAATTCTGTTTAAACGGTCCTTTTTAAGCAAAAAGAAGCCCACGGTCTGATATTCTTTTGCCTCCTCTTCCCCCCCCCCCCCCCCACACACACACCACACCTTTATTTTTTCTTACAATTTCACAAAAAATTGAACATTTTCAATAGCATAGAATGCAGTTTGTCAATTTCTAAGTTTGTAGAGTTTGTATTTTTAGAATTGGGCAATCTACATGCCATTATTCCATCTTATTTCATAGTTTTGTTTGCATGGCGTTATTACCCACATAGGTGGGTAATAACGCCAAACGGCATTGGTCAAGAAATCACGCCATTACATTTTATGAATACATATCTGTTAAATTATTTTTTTATATAGATAATCAATGAGTTGCTGTATTAAATCATATAATTGTTTGAAAAATACAATCTAAAACTGAGCCGTGAAAATTGGTAGAACCTTAACGTGGCGTTATTACCCCAGGGTACCTTACGTAGCATCTATAGTCATCGTTCAGTCCGTCCGTCCGTATGTAATTTGTATGAAATTTGATAACATCACAAAAAATTCTGGGAACGCAGGATACTCACGAAATTACCGTCCACTGCCATATGAACTGATAATCACAGTCCAAAATATGGAGTCTCAAATGCATTCTGCTGACAGGAATGATGACAAGTTCTGTCATTTTTAGGTGCGTTCATAATTCTGTAAATACGTAGCACTTATAGTCGCAGTTCAGTCCGTCCGTCTATCTGTCCGTTGTGTCCGACTATAACACAGCAAAAATTACCTAACCGAATTTCGATTTTTGATTCGTTTGAAATTTAAAATATATAATTGTTGTACAATTTAATCGTATCATTTCAAATATCATGAATATCGGATGTATAGTTTAATTGCAGGGACAACAAAAAATATTACGTTATATTACGGATAATGGGAAAAAATAGTTTGAAGTGCATTTTAATGATGTCATGCTCTTTCGAAATAATAAAATTTATATGAATCCATGAAGTATACACTAAAATATACATTCTGTATATTCTAAAATATACATTCTGTGGTGCAAAGAAAATTTGTTATTAATTTACAGGTCCACACGAAAGTATTCCATAATACATAACGGTATAGGGGGAACATTGTTTGGGTTGGCATTTTAAATAAATTAAACTATTTCACATTTTATGAAACAGATATACATTTCTGAGGTTTGTTACAGGTTAATCATAGTGTAATAGAAAACAGAGAGGCACAACTACTGAGACACACAAAAAATTCGGGTTGCGATACTGTATCTGCACTCTACACTATTACACTATGATCGGAATATTTTTAACTTCTTTATAGTACAAACGCAACTTATTTGCTGCGCATGTGACGTGCAATTTCCGACCTGGTTTTTTTAATAATTGTGAAGGATCTGAAACTTTGCGATCTTGTATGGAACGGCATACTGATAGAAAAATTGTAGAAGTTTTTACAAATTATGGAGCGCTGCTAAACGCATTTTCTTTAGCAATGTCCTACGTATAATGCAACTTAATACTATAATTTATTTTATGAGTAAAGAAACACATCGACCCTTAAAGCATTGAATTTCGATCCCATTGTTCTTGTTCTCCATAACGATTGAAGTTCTCATATAACTGATATAATAAAATAAAAATTAGGAAAAAAATTACTCCTTGTAATCCGAACTCATCATCTTGAGGCTAGTACTTCTTTAGGTTTCATAAATGAAAAGATATGTGAGTTGAAATATTTTCATTAGATATAGATGTCAAAAACATTTTCTCCAACTGGTATTATACATGTCCTTATTTTTTTTACTATACAAGTCAAAAAAGATTCTCAAAATGTTGGAAAAATTACGTAGATCTAAAAGAAAGTTATCTATAAAAATAAAATTCAAGTAATTTTTTAAATAATAATTCAAAATTAATCTATTAAAAATTCAACGTTGGATTTAATTCAATGTGATTCTTTTTCAAACATTTTGAATAGCCAGAAAAAGTAAAGAAGTTATTAAGATTTATTACAACATGTGCTGTTGTATAATGTTATATCTTAGCTTCATTATGTAGTAATGCTCGAAGTATACTTTATTTAACGTATCTGTACGGTTTTAACTGTGTAAAAGTTTGTAATGCAATGTTGTGTGTAGCCGCTACTTCTCAGGGAATGTGCCGCAGGCTCGGAATCGGAGGTCCTTTCCTTCAGTCTCTGGCCTGATAGAGCTAGACCAGATCATGGAAGCTCTTTATGAAAAAATTTAAAAGACAAATTCAATGAGTTTAAGGCAGGCAATAATTTAATATGGCAGTTGACCTTGAGCTTCTTATAATTTAAATTTATAAAAGGGAAAAAGGCAAATATAAATAATTAAATACATTCGAGACGAACAGAAATACATTGATTTTAATTTATATTACTAATAAGACCTTCTATCTAAAACTCTGCTTAAAAGCACTAGATATACTAGTGTGACCATGGCAAAGAAATGCATCTATTAAAATATTATTAGACGAGTTTGATTCTAATGTAAATTTTTTAATACGGAATATCAGCATGAATGGCTATATGTTGAACTATATTCAATATACTAATATATGTTTGTATGGCATTAATAAAATACAGGGTCGAGCAAAGAATAGAATATATGACATCCTTCGGATGATTATATCAGGAAGTATGATATCAGCAGTTTTAACCCTGTCTTAGCCTGAATTAAATTATATAGTTAATATATGGCGTACATAAAAATCTGTTGGTAATGCACATAGCTGTACAAAATAATTCAAAAATATTTCCGTATACTGATTGAAATGGAAGTTGAATGATGAATATTCAACCTATAATGCATGTTCTTACTAAAATATCTTTAGCATACTATGAAAATACATAAATATCCTTTTATCAAATGCAGTATTGCATAAAAGCATTGGACTACTTTTTCAGCTATGGACTGTCATTGTTGAAATCGTTTTTGAAATATATTTTTAAATGTTGATGAGTTTTTTTTAAATCTTATTAAAGAGTGAAGTTTCGTTAAAATAGCTGAAAATGTTAGAAAGCGATTCATAACCTATCCTTGACGCATAATTTCTTTTCGTTCGCTATTTTACTGATTTACGTATACTTGTCACAGTACCTTATTTTTTTTCTTGCGGCCAACAATAAACAAAAATTCAACCAAAAAATATTTTATGGAGTCTTTGGAGCTTTTCTTGCTTTTGATAGAAGTGTTTATGAAACTAGATTGACTTAATTTCTCTCATTTTATGCAGTAATATCGGAAATATCTTTTCATCTTTATATTTTTTAAAAAATAATTCTAAAAAAAGATTTGTATACATAGTTTAATATGAGTTGTAAATTTCCAAAATCACAAATAATATTGAGACCAGGCTTCGAACCAGGGATCTTTTGAATGAAGCTGCCAATGCTCTGCAAATTAGCTATCTTGGGCGAAATTGGAAAACGTGATTCATCTAGATAAACTTGTTTATCATAGTACCTTATCTCATATACATGAATTTGCTCAGATTAATAATTCGCAGGGAATGTACAGTCGGAGAAAAAACAAGTTGGAAATTGCACGTGAAGCATAGCAAATGTGGCGCGTTCGTACTTCAACGAAATTAAAAAGTATTAGTGGTCGAAACCTTTTGTGTGTTCCTGTAAATACTATCAGCTTTTTATTATACAGGAAGTAACTTGTATTAAACCGCAGAAACGTATTATCCATTTCATAAAATATGAAATAGTTTAATATAATTAAAACACGCCCCAAACAATGTTTCTTCGTATACCATAATGCGGTGTTATACTTTTGAGTAGCCCTGTAAATTAATAATAAATAGTCTTTGTATCATAAAATGTACAGAATGTACATTTTAGTATCTTCTTCATAGATTCAGGTCATTTTTTTTAATATTCGAAAGAGTGTAACATTATTAAAATGTACTTGAAACTATTTTTTCCTATTGACCGTAATGTGATGAAATACTTTTGATTGTCCCTGTAATTAAACTATACATCTGATTTTCATAAAATTTTAATTGACTCAACAAAATTATGCAACAATTACATATTTTAAATCTCAAACAATTTGGTTGGGTAGTTTTTTCTCTATTATATGTGGACAGACAGTCGGATAGACTGAACGATGACTGCAGTTTGGTGTAATCCTGCGCAACGTATATCAATTTCTTAAAATATTAATAAGTAGTTTAATACAATTAAAATGCGTACTAAACAATGTCTCAATATATAATTATGCAATGGAATACTTTCGTGTGGCTCTGTAAATCAATAAGAAATATTATTTTCACCGCAGATTGCACATAATGTATATTATAGTATATACTTCATAGATGCATATATCAAATTTATAATGTTCGAAAAAATGTAAGACCATTAAAATGCACTTGAAACTTTTTTCTTCATTCTCCGTAATGTATCGTAACACTTTTGATTATCCCTGTAATTGAACTATGCATCCGGTTTTCATAAAATTTGAAATGAGTCGACAAAATTATCTAATATTCATATATTTCAAGTTTCAAACAATTTGGTTGGGTAGTTTTTGAGTTGTTATATGCGGACAGACGGACAGACAGATGGACGGACTGAACGACAAATATAGGTGCTACGTATTTACATAATTACGAGCGCACCTAAAAATTAAACACCCTCTACTAACTCCTCAACAAATTATTTTAGAAGAAATTCCCTGGTACCGAACGATTTGAAATCAAGTATGCTTTTAAATGATGTGAATAATACATGTTTAGAGGGCCATCTACTTATTAAAATGAATCCTTTTTTTTTCAATAGCAGTGACCATTTATGACAGCATAAATGAACTCTACAAAAATCATGCAATTTGTGAGATAAGTTTCGAAGAAATTTATTATTTTAAAACAAGCTTATTTTAGGGATTGTATCCAAATTATATACTCGATTGTTGATTAAGAGAGGTCCCTTAAAAATTAAGTCGTCTTAGGCGCCACATACACAATCATTGAAAACTGCCAGATTACAGGATAGCATAAGATGTTTCGAAATATCTAGTCTTCTAGTCCAGTAGTTCTATCATAGATGTCCCCTTAAACCATAGGTTTTAGGAGGTTTCGCGAACCCTCCCCCCAAATTAAAAATGCTCTTAAATACCAAAATTGATCCCATTAGTATGGACGATCTTTCGGGAGTTTATATGATTCCATTTATTAGAGAAGGGGGAATAAAAAACTTTTATATAGGCATGACCCAACGTAAATTTAAAATCAGACGTAAAGAACATATAACAGATATAAAATTTAACAGGAAGAAAACCGCTCTATCCAGGTTAAATCAAAAAGAAAACATCAACATACTTTTTAATGAAAATAAATTAATATATAGGTCTAATTTTTATTTAAAATTATTCATAAGAGAATCAATTGAAATTTATTTAAATAGCTCACATATTTGTAACGATACACTGTCATTTCGCATCCCAAATATATGGAATGAATGGTTAGACAATTTACACGGTAATTATTTAACTAGACCAAGGACAATATCAAATTAAAAAGCGCGTGATACATTTAATCTATTTATTTTCAATAACTCTTTATTCCGATTTTCACGTTCATTGTATTTGTAATTTTTATTTTTCTATTTACATTCTGAGGATGACTCTTATTTTTTGAGTTGAAACATGTAAATAAAAATGTTTTAATATATTTTAAATGTTTTTGTTACTATACAAAGTCTTAGAAACAAAATGTTTTTATAATATAAATTCTTATATTTTTATGTAGAATATATATTATTAGTATTACGATTTGGTTAATAAATCTGAATTCATCAAAAACAATTGTAGGTTGCAATTCATAATTTTTTTCCAATGTTAATTTCCTAATTCATATCATAAAATTACATAAAATGGAAATTCAACGTATTTATGTTTGAATATTTTAGTATTATTGCTAGAGAAAAAAAATTGCACATTCGGAATATAATTTTACACTGTAAAAAAAGCTGCAATCCTACAGAGTTGAAGTTGCCGAAATCTGTATGGTTATTAGCATTTTATCTATACTACGTACAAGAAAAAATGTAAATCTACAAAACTAATTTTTGTAAAGTTACAGAAATCTGTAACTTTACAAACAAGTCTACTAAATTTACAGTTACCTTTCTAAAATTTTATCTGTAACCAGAGATAAAGTTATGTGAAAAACTCACAGAATCTCACTTTCCTAAAACATATTAGTAACTGTACAAATTTTCTGATTTTCAGTGCAAATATGTATCTGTTACATGAATTTTTGCTGTTGCCGGTACATGAAATGTTCTAGGAATTCCAGTTTCCTAGAAAACTTATAGTAACTTTGCAGATTTTTTTTTTCACAGTGTAGGAGATATTAATCAAAATTAAAAATATGTAAATATAATTTAACATTAGAGGCACTAAATTTTGAATGTTAATAATTCAAAAACTTATCATTCAAATGACTTCAAATTTAGCGTCTTGGCATAGTTTCAGCCAAAATTTTGAAATATCTTTTTACAATTGGGTATTGCATTGGGTATAAAAAAATGAAGTTAAAATTGAGTATAAAAAATTAATTTTGGGTTCATTTTAATATGTAGATGGTTTCCAAAGCAAATTTTAAATAAGAAAACATAATTAAAAAGTAGACTTTTTTTCCAATCGTTGGATATCAGTATCTTTCTTCTAGGATAATAGCTGAGGTGTTTGTAATTGGTGTGTTTTTTTATTATTATTTTTTTACACGGACTTTAATTCCAAAAAATACTGTTATACTAGAATTCAATTTTTTTCGAATCCTAGACCGGATTCTTTTGCACATTTGGAGATTTATAACTCATGTGATTTATTTATCAATAAGAATAATAGCGTTAAAATTAATCTTTTAAATAAATTAACATGTGTTCAAATAACAGACTATGAATCCTATGGACTGAGTACGCAATTCCAATGCAAAGGAATGCAGAGGAAGTGGAAGTGGCGGTTTGCAATCGTGCATATTATACATATGATCAGGAACTGACAAAAGTTGAAAATATTTCGGCGCCAGGAAAATTTCTTAATAGCCAGTTTGAAGAATTATTTTTCTGACATTAACGCATTCACTGCACTGTAAAAAAAATTCTGGAAGGTTACTAAGAATTTTCTAGGAAACTGGGATGCCTAGAACTTTTCATGTAACCGCAACAGAAGAAAATCATGTACAATTACAAAAGTTGCTTTAGTTACTGTTACTAAATATTGTTTAGTAACCATACCAACGATTTTTTAGTGAGTTTCTTAAAGAATCGTCTGTAAGCTTACTAAATATTATTTAGTAAACTTAATAAAGATTATTCAAGGAGTTTAGTAAGGAATTTTTCGTAAATTTACCAGTGATTATGTTGTATATGCAGTAAAGAATTGTTAGGGAGTTTTCTAAAGAACTTTTTGTAAACTTACTACTGATTATTTAGTAAATTTACTAATGATTTGTAAGGGAGGTTCTCATATTAGTTTTTATAAATGTACTAAACATTATTTAGTAAGCTTACTAGCGATATTTTAGAGTGATCACTATATATGTATTCATAAATTTACTGAGAATTATTTAGTAAACGTACTTACGAATTTTTTAGGGAGTTTTCTAATTATTTGTAGTACTCTTACAAAACATTTTGTAGTATATTTATTGAGAATATTGTTGTACATTTGCAAGAGACTTTATGGCACAATTACTATGGATTTTTATGCTTGCATCTTAAACCTTTTATGTGGTTTATCAAAAAAAAGTAATTTTAATGAGGTACCGTTCGAAACATTACCAAATTTTTTTTTAGTATTATATTTAAGCCACATTTTGTATTCTGTCCAGAAAGCTCTTTACAATAGTACAAGTTAATACAGTAAATTTGTTAATGCTTTTTTAGCATTGTATTTAAAATATTTTATTTGCACTTACCAAAATGTATTTGTAACTGCACAAATTTTTTGCAGTTTTATTATTAATGTGTTTACAGCAGTTTTCCGAAAAGATTTTACGTAATTGTTTTTTTATGCTAATACTTAAATTAATTGGAGTTATTATAGTATTTTTTCTATATGAAGTTACATTTTTACAGTTTTAAATATCTAGAGTGGAGTTTTCCTCATGTATCAAAATATTTCGATGTAAAATAAGCAATATGGCCTAACATGTGTTTCAGTATTATAACAGCAACTGACATACGCATGAGAAAACTCACTAAAGTTTCACTGTAGATATTTAAGTAGGTGTAAAATCATTTTTCTAGTTAAATGAGCATTATAGCAACAGCACTAAATGAGGAGATAACCTGAAGCCAGATATTACGGTCTTTAGTTAAACTAAAAAAAGCAAATAGATACCATAATGTAAATAAAGTATCATAACTGAGATTTAAAATATGCCTAAAAGAAATATTATGATTTTAGATTAAGCACGATGCTTAATTTATACATATAAAGCACTGAGCCTCATTTAATCCAATAAATGATTTGAAAATCTTTATATCATGAAAAAACGTTGTCCGTTTATTTTATGCGAATGTGCTTCTAAATTAGAATGCTAGAAGTGAAAATATAGTAGTCTTTTATTTAATGTGTTTTATTCAGTTCTATGGTCAAATGAATTTCATTAACAAGTGTCTTCTTTTACATATTTTTGAAAACCTACAGAATAACTAATTCAACGGTTCAAAACAGATCAGAGATCTGCAAATTTATCTGAATGTCACATTTAAGAATTTTTTTAAACGTTATTATTTTTTCAGGTGGATATGCCGTACAATTCTTACTAATTACTAGAATCTTTTTCCCTTTAATTTTTTTATTGTCTTTTATTTCGACCTATTCCTCACAAATTTCTTTCACCACCTACGTTTAATACATTATGCATTTTTAATACTTTATTTAATTGAGACTTTTGATTCAAATTAAAATATTAAAGAGGAAAAACTTAACTATTGATAGGATCACAAATTTAAAACTCTAAACTGGCTAAAAGATCCGGAAGAATGCGTCGAACATGTATGAATTCAGTAGAGTTCTTCTGTGGTTAATATTGCTCTGGAATTAGAATCTTTAATTCAAATAGTTACATTTAGGAGAGAATATACACACCTTAACATATGTACACAAAAATGCATCTTTGACTTATCAACTATAATTATGGGCAGGTTTCGCACTGTTTAATGTTTATCAGTATATTATAATCAGAGTTTACTAGCAACCTTTCTAAAAGTAGAAATCTAGAATGGGAACAAAAAGAAATACATATTGATCTGGAAAATATTATGAGCTGTCGTCTTTGATATAAATGTAATATACATATCTCTACTACCAATAAATGTAATATGATTAAATAACAAAATACAATGAAATATGAATAAATTTTATTAAATAACTATTTAATTCATTATAATAAAAAATATGTTTTTAATGTGACACACATTTTGCAAATATTACATAATTATTATTTATACAAATGCCTATGAATTGCATACTTTTTAAAGATTATTTTTGAGGATAATATCAGAAAATGAATTTAAAGTTGTATTGCAATAAAATAATTGTAAAATTTCAATGCTGCAGAATGATTTTCGCAAGATTTTTCTCAGTCATAATAGTGCTTCTTTTTCCTCTACGTTCATCGTCAAGGTGGCTGGCATTGTTTTTAAATTGAACTTCAGTTTCTTCCTGCATCTAAAATGATAAGTTGGATGTTAACATAAAAAAGAAAGAAAAATTTAGTAAAACTTATAATGAATATAATATTATAGAAAAGCCAATATTTATCTTCGTATTGAATAATTGAATATTACAACTATTTAAAAATTAACAAGATGAAGAAAAACCATGCATTCTAAATTAAAGCTGATGATCGGCATTTTGGCAGAATTAAAGTCGCATATGCAGTCATAGGATTTTCTCATCTGAGGTTTTTCCATTTACTGACATAGCATCAATAAATTGTAAATTGCTCTCATTATTCATTACTAATTTCATCTAAAATGAACTCGTAAAACCATATTGAAAAGGTCTTTTTTATAAAGGCTTGGCATTCTTGTAACTTATGGAATAAAAATACAAAAATCCATTGATAGGTGGAATTCTAACACAAAAAATATTGAACATGCTTTATAAATGCTAAATATGTATCAATTAAAATGATGTCGTGAAGGCACCCATAATGTTGACGTTGTTGATTAAAAAAAAAACATTAGCATTGTATGTTGCCATTGTTCTTTGACGGTCTTATAGGTAAATAATGCTGAAACACAATCCGCCTTTTTACCCAATAAATAATGCCAATAGGCATGCATTGTAATACAAAAGCTTAACCTTCGAATATATGTAAACAGCCATCATTTGGCAGGCCCATTTATTAGGGTATTTGGGTACTTACAATTTTTGTTATTTTAGAGGAAATTGGGGTGGGGTGCGACACTTTTTACAAAACTTAGAAAATAAACTTTAATTAACTTTAAAACATAAATTTCAATTTATAGAGTGCAAGGTGAAACACCTTTTAATGTTCTTGAACAACATAGAAACAAAACATACAAAAGGTATTTTATAATTAAGGAAATTGTAAGTTTCAAAATCTGCCCTATAACTCACCACTAACAGAGATATATCGAATCGCAATAAAATAAAGTTATAAGGCACAAATAATCAAGTGTCGGCTAGATATATAATCTAATAAAGATTGTAGATTGATATAATGTATGTGTTATAGTATAGAATTCCAGGATCTTCATAACGTAAATGGAAATTCAGGATTGTTAGTCATACATAACATTAAAAAATTATCAATTCAAATTATTTACATTTTGAAGTTAATGAATATATTATCAATGTTATAATTAATATGTTACCCTCTAAATATGTTTGCATGTTAGGAATTTACGTTCATCTCTTTAAAAAAATGAAAGACATATCCCATTCCTCCCTTTACTGGCATGTCCCATTCCTCCCCACTTTCCTTTTTTGTGTTAAACTTCTTGTACAAACCAAAGTGCTGCTTTTAGACTTGTTTTAAATAAATAATAATATACAATGTAATGTTCCATAAATAATGAAACTATTACACCTATGAATAACAAATCATTAACATACAGAAAGCATAAAAAGTAAATTTACTTTTGATTCTTGAAATAATCTTTTATATAATTGTAAGCTTATACAGACCAACAATTTTTTTCAACTAAAGATTTGGCTACCATTAATTCATCTAGCGTGCGATTGATGAAATGTTTAGAATGTTTCATAAAGAGAAAAACCTACCACTATCTTACACCACTATTCCCTATATATTAACATTTTATAAAAATTACGTAAAACCATATTAAATACCTCTTATATTTACATGTATAAAAATTAATTGAATTTTAACAAAATTAATGGAATTTTAACTCTCTCAAATGCACTGGCGAAGGCAGATCACTTCAAACCACAAGGAAAGCATATGTTTATTAAATATATGTACTTTCCTTCATATAAATGTAACTAAACTTCCGTATTTGAACATCTTTTTAGAGCCCTTCAATAAACCATACTTGCATTACCTACGAAAATTTCGTAACATTTCGACAATTAGAAATATTTTTTTACAAAATAAAATGTGTGAATATTTTGACAAAATTTGTTAAAACCTCTGAGTTTTATCGCAGTAAAAATCTTACCAGCCCTTTTCCACTAAATATCAATATTTTTTTCACCTAGGCTTCCTATATCTTATGTTTTTAACACAAAAAAAAATTCAAAGAGTTTGGTTGATAATGTCAAGTTTAAGAATGTATAATAGCGGAAGTACATTGTACCACAATTCCAAATCCTACAATTTTCTTCTATCTCATACATAATGTTATTTTTAAATTGATCGGAGTACCAAAATTAAAAGACAATCTATGCCCATCATGAGAATTCTAATGATATGAAATTCCGTGCATTAGTTCTTAAGATATGAATATCGGTAAAATCGCGTAAGAAATGCACCATAAAAGCGCTAGTTGTTTAGTGATCTACACCAAAACCTGCAACGGTGACAGTGCATTAGCTGGAGTCAACATATAACTGAATCTGAAGTTCGATGAAAATACGTGCGTTAGTTCATAAGATTAGAATTTTCGGAAATTATGCAGATTCCCCCCCCCCCCTCTATTGTGCAAATTGTGAAAAATTCAGCAAATCAGCTCCATATATTGAGCGATTTACGCCAAAATATAAAAAAATGCCAAATGATATTAGGGACAAACTAAATCTGAAGTTTGATGAAAATCCGTCCATTATGCATTCAGGTAGAGTTGTTGCAGAAATCTCAAAAAAAAGTAGAACAGCAACAAAATCTATTGAACGGTTTACGAAAAAAAAATCGGAATCAATTTATAACAAGGACTATCTGAATATATATTTTTTTTTATTGAAAGCTGTACATTAGTTCTTGAGACAGAGCACCCACGAAATTTAGGTCGCATACATACAGCCATTTAGTAAAAACAAGTTTTTTGGTATATCTGACCCCTAAAACGTGTAAATCCGTTGAAAACTAGAATTTACATTAAAATCTAATCATCACCAATTTATATCAGAGACAGACTGGGCATAATTTCTATATTAAACATATATGTATTTTAAATATTAAATCCTGTACATTAGTTCTTGTGACCGAGTACCCACGAAATGTGTGTCACATGCAAATAGAGTCCCAGGCTCACATTTCGTAAAAACGGGAAAACTGGCCCCTAAAACATCTAAATGTGACGAAACTTTTTACGAATCCTATACTTCGTAATAACAGAAAAAATAAAATATTCAAAAAATACCTTTGAAAAAATTTATTGTTAAAAGTCTCTCTATATCTGTGTATGTTACTGTACAATTAATATTACGTACGTTTTAAATAAATTCGTACACTTGATTTTATGCAATATAACTATAATTATAGTTGCATAGCCTCTTACAGATTGTCTATGGATTTAAAAACAATTTTGAAACCTGAAATATTTTTTTAATTATTCTTTATCGCGTAGAGCTCGCTTTCGAAAGGGGCAGTGCAAATATAATTTTATCAACTTTTTCTTAATTTTGGATCCCCTCTCTCCTTCCGATTCATACATTATCATCCTTCAACTCCCCCCCCCCCCCCTATTAATGATATCGGTATCAAAGTGTTGAAAATTTGGATTCCTATAACTTATTTTGCTCGAAAAGACATACAAAACTTATTTCATTTATTTTCCGCATACTTTTATGATCAAATGATGAGAAGTTGATAAAATATCATTTTTCATATGAAAAAACTTGATATCACATAACAATTAAAAGCAATACTATTTAAATGAATCTCATGATACCTTTTTGTTCTTGCACCGAACGGAGATGGGTGGGGAGCATATAGAAATTCATATCAAAAAACGAAGACAACATTCTTTCCCTTTATTTATTAGTAAGCACAAGCTTAATTTCAAATACACTTTATACTGTTTCTCGAACTGTGCATACACATATGAAGAAAAATAAGAATTTTAAACGTTAGAGTATACTATATTTTGGAGTTAAATAATTTTATAATAATTTAGGGATTTTAATAACTGTGTTAAAAAAAATATGTAACAGGCTATAAAATTAACGTACTACTTTGTACTAAAGATCATGCTACAAATAAAAAGAGAAACAATTGATGATCAGAAATGATATTTATATCAAAAGACAAACCTCCTCCCTCCTGAAATGATAACATATTTGCACAACCCCAAAGATTAATTTATTCTTAAAACAACATAAAGAGTTCATCCTTTTATACGGCTAATTTTACATAAAAATAAAAACTTCCTCCTCCAGTAATTAAAATAATATAAGTAAAGCAAATTTAACAGACATGCAATTGAACTACTCACTTAAAGCTCTGAAATTATCGGAATATAAAAGAAATTATGGGAGTAACATAATTTTCAGAAACGATTTTATAATTAACGGAACTGCAACTAAGAGAAAAAAAAGAGTGAAAAAAATTGGAATTGTCCCATTCCTTCCTTTGCTGGTATGTCCCATTCCTCCCTGTACTTTATGTTAAACTTCTTGTATGGACATAAATGCTGCTACTAGATATAGTTTAATTTATGGATGATTAGCAGTATAATGTTCTATAAATAGATAAACAATTACTTATTTACATAAACATGTCATTAACACTTCATCGGGCGCGCTGTATCTGAGAAATACATGCGTAAGAAATTTGTCGTTTTTGAAACAAAAAAGGGAGTTTTACGACCTTGACCTTCACAGTATCTGTTCTTCCGGTCATTTCCGTCCCTGAAATGCAGTGGTTTCAAATTTTTGTCGATAGGAATTTCCGGTTTCGCGCTTTGTTAAGGATTTGTATCTATTAGATACATGCGCCCGATAGCGTTTGTAGTTAATTTCCCACTGATATTAGGTTAGAATACGTGAATACCTCAGTCTCTCCTGTTTAACTTTCGGCTTCGAAGTGATAAATACTAAACGGTTTTTGGATTTGAATAACCCTAAAGACATAGAAATTGCCCATAAAATTTTATTTAGCGATTACAATGAAAATTCTGAACAGTTTGAAAAAAGTGACGATGAATAATATTTTAAAAGTCATTTTTAAACAATATATGATGCTGAAATACAGAATGTATCTGCCAAATACAACGCGCCCGATGGGGCAACTTTTGAGACGCGCCCGACGGAGTGTTAATAGCAGAAAGCATAAAAATATATAGCAAATTTACTTTTTATTCTTAAAATATTCTTTTCCTTTTTACAATTGCAAGCATATGTAAATCAGCTATTTTATTCAACTGAAGATTGGGAATGCTTTCGCTTAATGGAATACGTAACTGATGAAATGTTTATTAATGGAATATAAAAAGAAAAATATACTGTCCCATTCCACCCCACTCTCCTTTATTAAGTAACAATATCTTGGGTTAAGGGATTTAGGGAAGATTTAAGGTGTTTAACTGCTATCAAAATAAAGTAACAAATACAGCAGAAAGAAAAACAGACTTTTAAAGATTTTTAATTCAATGAGTAAGAATGGAGACAAAGATAACCATATTTTCTTTTATTATTGAAGAAAGGGAAGGGGATATTTCAAACGATTGATAATATAACTTATTGAAGACTTACAATTAGTGAAAAAAATTAAAATTAATTAGGGTAAAAGACTAAATTTTGCATGCTTCTAAGGCGAGAGGGGGGGGGGTGATTTTTATTTGGATTTTATGGATATGACCTATTATTCATTCTTATAATAAAGAAATGGATCAGAAATTTTTTTTAAGGAATGACTTAAGGTTTTAAATTGTATGTGTTGAGAAAGCAAAAAAATTAGCGATTTATTTTTCTTTTTAGAAAGTGGGAGTATTAGATGACTTATTTACATTAATGAAAATTTATTAATTACTAATAGCCCAGTGATTATATGATAGAATTCGATATTAAGGGAAAGTAGGAAATAGGTTTAATCTCTTCAGTTTAGATCTACAATGAATATAGTAAGTTTTATTCTCATACTAGCGGAGCGTTAGAAATATGTTAGATTTACAGTTTAATGCCACAATAATACCTCAAAAGAATTAACTATCAAAAACACTATAAGTGTTGTAAAGCTTAAAATTCCGAGTAAAATGAGCACTTACATTTAATATTTTTGCTGAACATTAATGGCACAATTCTATTTCAAAGATTAACCGCAGTGGTCAAGAGGTTTATCTTAAAATAATTAGGGAAAAACTTGAAATTGTTTTGATCTCTTCAGTTTAGGTCTAGAATTAATGTGCTGACTTTTCACCCACGTACTAGATGAACGTTAGAAAATATGTACATATAGTGAAAATATACTTTATTAAAAATTATTTTAACTATATTCTAAAACAACTAAGTCTATAGAAACCATTGTGAATACAAATTTCTTAGATTTGAAATTCGCAATAAAAAAAAATGTCTCAATTCTATTTCAAAATTTTATCTTAATCGCTAATCCAAAGCTCTAAACTAGGAGATTTCAAGTTATCCATCCGCTATGTCTCCATTTGTTACATACGTGTACATTTTTTAAATTGTTGAGGCCTTCACGATGTTTTTGTAACTATGTAAGGATTTTATTTTGCATATTTTGAGAATTATAATTTAGTAGTTATTGAGAAAATTGTGCATGAATGATAGATGTTTTACATTTCATTTCTCAACTCACACCCCCAGACTTAAATCATTGGTTTAAATCAAAGATTTTTTACATAATACTAATTTTTTTTCAATATTCCTAAGGTTTTAAACTATTATGAATTTAAATGAAGATTCTTGTATACTAGTCGAAAATCATTTAATTAGAGCGATATTTGTCCTTAACACAAAATATAAGTTTAAAATCGCGCTATTCGTTGACTTTGAACTTCTCTAGTCTTATGCACACTCATTTGTCGCTCTACCGCCCCCCCCCCTCCTCTCCCATCCTTGCACTTTATTTTCAATTTCCTTAATTCTAATAGACACGTACTGTTGTTCACTCTATATACATTATATTAAGAGCTACACCCATTTCATATTGGAAATAATAAACAATATTTGCCATCATTTAGGAGTCATTTTTGAAATATTCTAAAAATTATAAAAAGGATGTACTCTTTAAGTTAATTTGCTTGTAGCTCCATCTAGAAAAAGAAAAAAAAACATAGTAGATTCATTTCTATTCTATGTCGATGGAAATTAAAACAATTTCTGAATTTCTCGTAATTAAATCAGACTTGGTCCTTTCTTTCATATACAATTTCTGGTCTATAACCCGCAATCAAGAGGCTAAGCCACAAATCCCAATATATCCATCCTAAATAATGCATCAATAACTAAAAATTACATTTACATAATAACAATCACGTATATACTGATAACCTCGTTTGTTCGCGCTGAAAGCTTTTGTTTAGTGTTTTAGGCAATATTTGAATGAAGTTGAATCCAATTGTTGAATTATGAAAATTCAACAAAAATGTTAAATATCGGTTGTCATTTTATTCAGAATTTTAAATTTTAAAACATTTGCATTAACAATGTTTTTGATAAGTTTATTTTTCATTAGATATTTTATGGTAATCAATAAAATCGTGTTTTTCAATTATAAAATTTTTACCCATTTTTTAACGCGCACATAGCAAGAGGGGAACACTTAATACATTCATTCTAGACCTAAAATAAATGAATTTAAATAATTTTCAGCTTTCCATTAACTAATTCCGATTTCGGCTTTTCCCCCTCCTCCACCACTGGGCTATAAAGACTTTTAAAGACTTTCTGTGTGTTCTTAAAGTTTCGCAAGAAGTGTGGATGAACGGGGAAATGATATTTTTTGGGGGGAAGAAATACCTTAATTGATAATTTATTATGACAATAAAATAACGCATAGAACACATATTGTATTTTATGTTATTTTAATTTAAGCTGTTATAAAGAGTTTTAAATATTGAGTACTGTTACTGTGTGAAGAAAGCTCGGGAACAAAATTTTAAGGGTGAAATTCATATGAAGTTTTAATGAAATGAATACGATTTAACGAATGCTTAATGGAATTTATTCGCTAAAATACAAATAGAATAATATTTTTTTTTTAAGTAAGTTTTAAACACTTCAAATGTTGGTACTGCGGAAAAGGGAGCAAAAAATAGAAATGAAATTCAGAAAAAGAGCAGGTAAATTTGATTTATTGTATAAAACATTAGAAATTTTTTACTTGCAATAAACACAGATTTAACGAATAATTAGGAAGATTAGCTTGCTAATAACTAAAAATCAAACATTATATAATAAAATTTAAATCATATAGACTAAAAATTTACTTACTAACTAGAAATATTTTTATCGACACCAGATTCAAGATGGATGCATTACTCGGCTCTGTGGCTGCGTGAATAGTCCTTACGTCACCACTGAAGCCCTTTCTGATTGGCTGACAGGTGAAGCTAAGATATTTCATGTATTTGTACAATGCGAGTGGTAAAAATAATACCTGGCTACATATAAAATTTTAGTAAGCTTGCAGATTTCTGTAGCTTTACAAAAACTAGGTTCGTAGGTTTCCAGATTTTTTTTTACAGTGTGCAAAATGGAAACGCTGGTTACTCATAACCGTATTTGTCAACTTTTGAGTAATGAATGTCATTTTGAATTAAACAAGTTAACTATTTAATAAAATAACCAGACTGAGCAAATGTTTAAAAATATTATCACTTTTACACTGTAAAAATTAAATAGAAATAAACTATTAAATTAAACATTAAATCAGTAGACAAACTAATTTCCTTACCTGTAATCCACCACACGAAAATTATGCATTTAAATTAACAATGCCTTTGAGATTTTGATTTAAAATACCATTTATAAATTAATTTTTCAGGACTGAAATCTTTTAAAGATTAGCTAAAATTAGTTAGTAAAATTAATATGTAGGTATATATATGTAGGTATATATATATATATATATATGTGTGTATATATATATATATATATATGTATATAGCTTTTAAAGTGTACGATTTGTAAAAATATGTCATGTGGTGGTAAAAGTGTACTTTTTTTATTCAGCACTACAAAGCACTTAAGAATTAATAACAAAAACTAAAAAACATGACACACAAAAAAAAATTGCAAGCTAGTATTATGTAACTATATATTGTACTTTTTTAACCATGGTGATTAAATAAAGAAAGGAAACAAACTTTTGTGGAAAAAGTTCTAGATATTTTTGCAACTATCACTTCAACAATTTTTAGTACAATACACAGAATCTATCTGAATTAACATTTAATTAATAAACTTGATAGAATTACGCAGTTTATTTTAACCAAAGAAACGGGATACGTCCAAGAAATTCGCAAAGCAAAGTGCATTAAGACTAGAACATCAATTATACTAGTATGTTCAACCTACACAAACAAAAAACATTAGCTGCTAATAAAGAGTGCATCTTGATAAAATGACACATGTCTGTTTTCTTTGTTGTAGTTTCAATCAACTTAATGTCGTTTTTTCTTTTGGGCCATTCATCAGTTTCTGATATAAAAAAAAAAAAAAATCCTACATGATTGAATTTCAGTTTCCTTATGGTCTTTTTAATTTTTGTCTGATAAAGTTTTTATCTCTTAAGTACCTTGTATAGAATTATCTCGGATATAAGAAATAATAAAAATGCTGCTATAAAATGTATAATATGTATAGGTATTAAACTCATACTAGTCACTTTGCTCATTTTAAACACTTTCCAATATAGTTAATAAACTCTAAGTCACGATATTTATTTTTAGCGCTTTCCAACTTAATTGAAAAGTGTTTATGAATTTTGTTTATCTGTCTGTCTCCCCGTCTGGCAGTGCTCTAACTTGTGTAAATATACTCCGATTGCCACAAAATAGATGTATGCTATTGAGATTTACTGCGGCGTGTACATGTGGAATTGAAAATGTGGTATGTTAGCTTTTTTGGTCCATTTACAGGCCTACTCAAAAAAGTTCCGTTACATTACTGTCTGTGAGGAAAAATCGTTTGCTGCGTATTCTAAGGATATTACGGTAAATTAAGCATATTGAAATTGCATTGCTATACATCACTAAGTTGTACTACAATGTTCTAACTATAGTATTTGGTGTGTATAGAACTTTAAAGTTGATATGTCCAAGAATTTCGCTAAAGAAAGTGCTATTATTAAGACTAGAACATCAAATATGCTAGTAGGTTCAAAATACACAAACAAAAAATATTCGCTGCTAATAAAGAATTCATCTTGATAAAATATGACATGTCTGTTTTCTTTGTTGTAGCTTCAGTCAACCTTGTGTCGCTTTTTCTTTCGGTCCATTTATCAGTTTCTGAAAAAAATTAAATTGAATTTCAGTTTCCTTGTGGTCTTTTAAATTTTTGTCTGCCAAAGTTTTTTATCTCCAAAATATCTTTTATAGAATTATTACGGATATAAGAAATAATAAAAATGCAGTTACAAAATGTATAATATGTATAGTTATTAAATTCATAATAGTCACGCTCATTTTTATCACTTTCCTACATAATTGAAAAGTGATTATTAATTCTGTTTGTTGGTTTGTTTGTCTGTTCGACTGTGTTCCAACTCGCGTAAATAAACCGATTTCCACAAAAAGGATATATGCTACTGAGAATTACTCTGCGATAGAAGAAATAATAAAACAGCTGCCATAAAATGTATAGCAGATATAGTTATTAAATTCATATAGTAGTCACGATATTCATTTTTATCACTTTCCAAGATAATCTTGAAAAACATAGCCACGATGGTCATTTGTCACACTTTCCTACATAATTAAAAAATTTATAGATTCTGTTTATCTGTTCGTTTGTCTGTCTATGTTCTAACTCGCGTAAATATACTCCGGATTGCCACAAAATTGATAGTGCCATTATTGATAGATAAAACCGAGATAATTCGAGATCATGGATTGAGATTTACTGCGACATGTGCATGCAGTATTGAAAATAAAGTATGTAGTATTTTCGGTCCATTTACAGGGCCACTCAAAATAATTCCGTTACATTACTATGTATGAGGAGTAATCGTTTGCCGTTTATTTTAATGATATTACAGTTTATTGAAATTACTATATAACACTGAGATGTACAACAAGGTTCTTCATATAAAATAAGGTGTGCATGGAATTTTTAAAAGTGGGTACAAAAGTATTAAACTGCAGTGAATCTATCGTAAATAATTTTCAATCGTATTAGTAAACTAGAGAATTATACAGTTTATTTTAACCAATAAAACTGACATATCCAAGAATTTCGCAAAACAAAGTGCATTAAGACTAGAACATCAATTATGCTAGTAAGTTAAACCTACACAAACAAAGAACATTTTCTGCTAATAAAGGGTGCATTTTGATAAAATGGCACATGTCTGCTTTCTGTCTTGTAGCTCCAATCAACCTAATGTCGCTTTTTCTTTCGGGCCATTTATCAGTTCCTGAAAAAAAACCTAGATGATTGAATTTCAGTTTCCTTAAAGTCTTTTTAATTTTTGTCTGCCAAAGTTGTTTCCATTTTTTTATCTCTTAAACATCTTGTATAGAATTATCTAAGATAAAACAAATAATAGAAATGCTGATTTAAAATGTATAATATGTATAGTTATTAAACTCACAATAGTCACGGTGCTCATTTTTAGCACTTTCCATCATAGCTATTATAGTCATAGTCACGATGTTCCTTTTTATTTCTTACCAACATAATTGAAAACTGTTTATGAATTCTGTTTGTCTGTCTCCCCGTCTGTCAATGCTCTAACTTGCATAAATATAGTCCGATTGCCACAAAATGGATATATGCTATTGAGATTTACTGTGACATGTACATGTGGAATTGAAAATGAGGTATGTTAGCTTTTTCGGTCCATTTACAGATCTATTAAAATATTTCCGTTACATTACTGTCTGTAAAGAAAAATCGTTTGCTAATAATATTATGGTTTTTTAATCATATTGAAATTGTTATACATCATTGAGGTGTACTGCAATGTTCTTACTATGGAATATGGTGTGCATAGAACTTTTTAAAAGGACTATCAAAAGAATTTGGTTATAGGAATAATTCAGCAATAATTCAATTACTGGAGGCTACAAACAATAATTGTTCGAGGTCGTTAATATTATACATTTCTTCTGATTAAATAAACAGAGGAATAAAAGTAAACTTTTTATGGAAAAGAGTCCAGATTTTTTTTGTAATTATCACTTCAACAGTTTTTAATAAAACTACAGAGAATCTATCTTAATTAATTTTCAATTAGTGAATTCAATAGAATTACACAGTTTATTTTAATCAAAGAAACGTGATATATCCAAGAATTTTGCAAAACATAGTGCATTAAGACTAGGACATCAATTATGCTTGTATGTTCAATCTACACAAACAGAAAACATTTGCTGCTAATAAAAAGTGCATCTTGATAGAATGGCATATGTCTTTTCTTTTTTGTAGCTTCAATCAAATTATTGTCGCTTTTTCTTTTGGACCAGTTATCAGTTCCCCCCCCCCCCCCAAAAAAAAAAAGTTCTAGATGATTGAATTTCAGTTTCCTTATGGTCTTTTTAATTTTTGTCTACCAAAGTTTTTTTCCATTTTTAAAAAAATATATTCTATAGAATTGTCTCGTAAATAAGAAATAATAAAAATGTGCTATGAAATGTATAACACGTATGGTTATTTATCTCACAATAGTCATGATGTTCATTTTTAATTCTTTAACATAAATGAAAAGTGTTAATGAATTCTGTCTGTCCATTTGTCTGTCTGTCTTCCCGTCTGTCTGTTTACACTCTAATTTGCGTAAATATTTTTCGATTGCCACGAAATGGATATATGTTATTGGGATTTACTGCGGCATATACATGTGGTATTGAAAATAAAATATGTAGCATTTTTGGTCCAATTACAGGGTCTCTCAAAATAATTCTTTCACATTACTATGCGAAAAAATAATTTACCATGTTCTTTAATGGTATTTTAAGTTAACATGGTATTTTTATTAACAGTATTTTAAGAATATTAAAATTGCTTTACATCACTGAGATGTACAAGAAGGTTCTTACAGTAGAATATGGTGTGCATAGAACTTTTAAAGGGACGTACAAAAGTATAAAACTATAGAGAATCTATCTTAATTAATTTTCAATTAGTAAGCTTGATAGAATTACACAGTTTATTTTAATCAAAGAAACGTGATAAGTCTAAAAACTTCGCAAAACAAAGTGCGTTAAGACTAGAACATCAATTATGCTAGTAAGTTCAACTTAACAAACAAAAAACATTTGCTGCTAGTAAAGAGTGCATCTTGATAAAATGGCACATGTATTTTCTTTGTTGTGGCTTCAATCAACCTAATGTCGCTTTTTCTTTTGCGCCATTTATCAGTTTTTGAAAAGCGAAATTCTAGACGATTGAATTTCAATTCCTTACGGTCTTTTTAATTTTTGTCTGTCAAAGTTATTTCCATTTTTTTTAAAATATCTTGTATAGCATTGACTCGTATTTAAGAAATGATATAAATACTGCTATAAAATGTATAAAATGTATATCTATTAAACTCACACTAATCATGATGCACATTTTTCACACTTTCCAACTTAATTGAAAAGTGTTTATTAATTAGGTTTGTCTGTCTGTTTGAAATTGTTGATTTGAATCTGTTGGTTCTGAAATTGAAATTATCATAATATAAAGAACATACAATCAAAATTGAAAAGGTAAAAACTACTCAAGTTTTAGATTGTTCTTAGCTATTCAATGCAAGTAAAAAAAGTAAAAAAAATTAAAATTTGAGCAGGATATTTGAAAAATAACGTCCCCATAGACTTAACTTTATCATCCGAGTCTTTTTTCAGTGACTCGAGTCGCATTTCAAAGCGTAATACTCATCCAACGGAGAATACAAATGTATTCATAAATGGACCGAAGAGAATAGAAATTGCTTTCATACTTTAAGAGGATCCGGGACACATTTTAAAAGATTTTTTACTGATTGAGTTATTATTTTAATTTTTTTGTGGTTATTAACCATATTATTTGTAAAGAAAATCACGTGATTAAACTTCTAATATATATATTAATTTTAAATTTATTAAAAAATGGTGTAGTTCAAAATCGTTATAAGTCTAAATATTATTTCCAGAATTTAATTTTTTTTTTCATTTTAATAAACAGAAATATATAAGTTTTAATTTCAATTCATTATTTTTAAAAAGAGTAATTTAAATAAAAATTAAAAATATTTAAAATAAAAATTTGAAAAAAATTATGTAACTTAAAAAAAATCTTTCTTTTTTAAAGTACATGTTTTTTTTTTTCAATTTTGCCGAAATGAAAATAACGTAAAATAATTGAAAAAAAAAAAACATGTTCCAAGTTTGAAACAATTTACTTAAAGGGTTCTTGGTTTATAATAAGTTAAATACAAGAAATATACAATTAAAGTTAAAAAATAAACACTTCATTGAGATAAATGCATTTTCACAAGAAGCCGTTTTCATGACAACCATTGTTTGAAAGCTAACAAACATTTTAAAAACAAACGAAAACGAAACAAAAAAAAATATTTATTTTCTTATTAAGATAGAAACAAGATTTAAACGTCATTTTAAGGATAAACAAGTTGTAAATTGCATGTGAATTATAGCAAATGAGGTGCGTTAGAACGATAACGAAGTTTTAAAAATATCACTCTCATATATCAATCTCATAAAATTGTAAATAAGTAATTACAATTAAAATGCGCACAAAACAATGATCTTTCTATACCATTATGTAATGGAATACAATTGTTTGGCCTTGTAAATCAATAACAAATGTTCTTTGCACCAAGATTATTCAAAATGTATATTAAAATATGTACTTTATAGATGCATATCAATTTTATTATGTTCGAATGAGTGTAACACCATTAAAATGCATTCGAAACATTTTCCCCCTTTGACCGTAATGTAACGGACTACTTTTTATTGTCCCTTTAATTGAACTATGCATCCGATTTTGATAAAATTTGAAATAACTCGACAAAATTATGTAATAATTATGTATTTTAAATTTCAAACGATTAAAAGGCATTTAAAACTTTTTTCCCCCTTAATGTAATTGAATAATTTTGATTGTCTCTGTAATTGATCTATGCATCCGATTTTGATAAAATTTGAAATGACTCGACAAAATTATGCAATAATTATATATTTTAAATTACAAAAGATTGAGTTGGGTAGTTTTTGCATTGTTATATGCGAACGGACGAATTGAATGACAACTATAGGTGTTACGTAATTACGTAATTAAGAACGCACCTAAAAAATCAAATATTTGATGCCATAAAAATTCTTTAGAAAAATTGAAAATTTTTATGTGTGGGACCCTTTTAAAATGTATAAAAAAAAGCAGGGGATTTCATTAATTAAATTCCATTTCATTTTGTCCTTCATTTCTTGTTTGCATTTGATGTTTAATACATAGCTTAAAGCGCACGGCTCTACGGATAATTGCGTCAATATTTTCACAAACTGACTGAGCAGGATCGAAATTGCTCTTTTTTACCTTATTTTTTAAAAGCAACGTTCATATAAATTACACTTTATTCCATTTATTTTAATTTTACTCGCAACATTTCATACTCATTTATTATATATGTTACAGGCCAAACCCGATTTTAGGCCAAACTAGATTAGCCTAGGCCAAACCGGTCTATCTTAACGCCCATCGGATAAACTAGTTTTTCCTAGGCCAAACCGGTTTATCCTAAAGCCCATCGGATAAACTAGTTTTTCCTAGGCCAAACTAGTCTATCCTAAGGCCCATAGGAGAAACTAGATTTTCCTAGGCCAAACTAGTTTGGCCTAACTCTTATAGGATAAACTAGTTTAGACTGCTGTTTATTGGTCTGAACTAGTTTATCCTAGGCCAATTCAATTTGGCGGGATATTTTTGAATTCAATGACCGCCTCAACGCCAACATTCTTGTTTGTCCTAGGCTGATCTAGTTTATCCTAGGCCAACGTAGTTTTACGTATTTTTAGCTCACGGGCGTCAAAGCCAGAGAAATAATGGGCTCACAGGTTCTGTATGTATGTATGTACGCATGTATGTACACATGTATGTACGTATGTATGTACGTATGTGCGTAACGCGATAACCCTTGATAGAAATAATGTAATTTGACATGTTTTTAACTCTTTCTTTCTAACCGATGACCAGACCCCTACCTGCCGAGTTACCTCAGCTTAAAGGGTATACCTGGTATCGGGCTGATGATTGCCTAATCGCCGCGTAGTGGCAATAAACCTTTTATCTCCGCTTCACACGTCATCACATCTGCAATACTTATTTCTCATTTGTGCATACTTTGTTTTTTCGGTTGCTTAGCGTTACATCCTGTTGTTTGTGCTGCAAATGGCTATTCAAGTTGTTCTCGTAATTTAGAACTTTGATCAGATGACGAGACCTTCACCTGGCAAGGCACCTCCAGAGGTATAATTCACAGGTAACTTGGGGGACTTTGCACCCACGACGGATTTTACATGCACCAGGCGCCATTAGCGTATATGACCATGTTTTTAACTCATAAAGCTACCGATGCCTGAGAAATAATGTGCCCATAGGTTCTGTATCTATGTATGTACGTAAGTACTTAACGCAATTTTTCTTGATAGAAATAATCGATTTGCATCAAACTTTCAGTATATGTTTATTCTTATACGGAGCTTTTTTGATTACTTTTGGAGGCCATTGGAGAAGAATAAGTAGGGGGGGGGGGCGAGAGGCTGATTTGCCCCTCCTCTTAATTCAAATAAATAGGTTTCCAGACATTATTAGCATATTTTATTCAAATTTTAGATATAGGAACATTTTCTTGAGGGGCCTCCATGATTAGTTCTGAGTGTTCATTGTTTAAGTATAAAGGGAGGGAGGAATAGGAGTAAAGCCCCATAATTTATGTAAATGCTTTTTTCACGCAAAATTTTTTGATTTGCTTCAAATTTTAGAAATAAATTCATTCTAGAAAGCGCTTTCCTAATTAGTTTTGGGGGTTAATTGAATAAAACAACGATAATAACGGGGGAATCCCGCCTAATTTTGGCAAATGAGTTTTCATGCAGAATTAACCGATTTGCTGCAAATCTTGGATTTGTTCATTCTGATGAAGCGCTTCACTGACTAATTTTGATGGTTCTTCGGATAAATATAAGGGGGAAACTTACATTTTTTTTTCTTTCCTTGAATTAGATAAATTGGTTATAATACAGAATTATCCAATTTGCTTAAAATTTTGGAAATGAATTCATTTGATCTGGCGCTTCTTTAATTAATTTGAGTTTCTCTTTTTTTAAGTATAATGGGGGTAGTGGACGTTTTATCCCCTTCGTTAAATTAGATAAATAGTTTTTTATGCAAATTTATCCGATTTGCCGTAAATTTTGAATATAGTTTTTAAGGCGAATCCCTGAATCTTTTTGAGGGTTTAATGATTAAGTATAAAGGGAGGAATGAGGGATTACCCTCCTTAAATCAGATGAATTGTTTTTTGAGCAAAATTATCTGATTTGCTTCAAATTTTTGGATTATTGTTTAACTATTAAAGCGTATCTGTGATTGCTTTTGGGGGTTCAATGGTTAAGTATAATTGGGGGAAATAGGAAAAAGTAATCCAACTTACTTTATTTTTCGAGGGTGTTATTCTTTAAAAAAAAATAAGGCTGTAATACACAATTAGTGTAAACAGCCTGTGAATGGAAAGCCATCACTTTAATTGGGCAATATTCTTTTTTATATTGATCCCGACTACTGCTCCATAGCTAACCTTGTGCAAAGTGGTTTTGTTATCACCCTTACATAATGTATTTTATTCGAAGAATTTTAGAATGCTGTCAGAGGTTTGCACGGGCCGGAATTTCCAGGCCAGGCCTCTAAATTTTATTGTGTTACCTACATTGCCCTTTCTTTTAGAGTTGTGGATTTTTATTCTTTAAGTCTAAAATTTAGACTTAAACAATAAACATCCACAACTAATCACGGAGGCGCCTTGTCACAATGATCTTATATCTAAAATTTAAAACGAAAACTGATAATTCTGCATGATAAATCCATTTCTCTAAATTAAAGGTGGGGGATTAGCCTCCCGTACGCCCCCCTTTATTCCTATCCAATGAATTCCCAAATTGAATCACAAAAGTACCTTATCAGAATGAACCTACATCCAAAATTTGAACCAAATCGGATATCTCTATCAAGAGTTATTGCGTTACGTACATACGTACGCACATACGTACATACATGCGTACATACATACAGAACTTGTGAGCCCATTATTTCTCCGGTTTTGACACCCGTGAGCTAAAAACACATAAAACTACATAGGCCTAGAATAAACTAGATCATCCTAGGACAAACAAGAATGTTGGCGTTAAGACGGTCATTGAATTCAATAAAATCACGCCAAATTGAATTGGCCTAGGATAAACTAGTTCAGACCAATAAACAGCACTAGTTTATCCTATAAGAATTAGGCCAAACTAGTTTGGAATAGGAAAATCTAATTTGTCCGATGGGCCTTAGGATAGACTAGTTTGGCCTAGGAAAAACTAGTTTATCCGATGAGCGTTAGGATAAACCGGTTTGGCCTAGGAAAAACTAGTTTATCCGATGGGCGTTAGGATAGACCAGTTTGGCCTAGGAAAAACTAGTTTATCCGATGGGCGTTAGGATAGACCGGTTTGGCCTAGGCCAATCTAGTTTGCCTTAAAATCGGGTTTGGCCTGTAACATATATAAGTAATTTTTTTACATGTGTTTATATGTATTTTTATCCATGTGTTTTAAAAAAAACTGTGAAAGAACTTCATACAAATCAGAGGTATCTTAGTTGTTTATCTTTCCTAAAAAATGCACTTATCAGGGGAAAATCCAATTAAAGCCTAAAATTCTCAAGCGTTTTCGATAAAAATATTTTCGTGGTAATGTTTAAATATAAGGTAGCTTAAAAATATGATTTTTTTTTTTTTTTTTTTTTTGAAAAATACAAAAATTTTGAAAACATTGCCACTGTTCTACAATAAAAAGTTTTATTTGCATAAATAAACTGTCGGTGATAAATCTTGAACATAATCCAGCGAATATGGCTTCCAAATTTTTTCAAAATCTGTCTAGTAGTTTCCGAGGAAACGGGTCTTAAACCTCGCATACTTCCCATAGGATTGCACTTACTTAATCTTACCTTCCCTGGCATCATTTTTAATAATGAATTGCAATCTTTCTGAGTCAAATTTCCCCCGCCTTTTATGACATTTATTGCACGAAAAAAATGGTGAATGAGCAAATATTGATTTTTGAACTTCTTTCATGATCTAAGCATTATAATTTGGTATGATTCACAAAATCAATATGCACCAATAATAGCACCTGGATTGTCAAACGTTTGTAATCAATTAATTGATTACAAAATCAATTTTTCTTAAGAAATATTTTTTATGAATAAGATGTAATATTTATGCATTTTATTGTATAAATTTTATTTTAATTTTGTTTTTCAATATAGTAATATACACTATATAGCCATTAATGGCCGGGCACATTCAATTGTAGATATTTTCTTGAATATTTAAAAATATATTTGTCTCATTCTTCTGGAAATTCAGAATTTTAATCATTACGTTTGACCTCGTATTTATCAGTGTATATTTCTTAAGGAGGACAATTAGGAGGCCGATAAAAAATCAAAGAAAAATATTAATATTTGGGATCAACCTGTACATTAAAATGCACAAAATGATCTATCGCTGTATAATACAATTATGTCGTTACTGTACAACATGCAAGCTGATTTTTGTAATCACATATATTTATAAAAATATAGCTATTAGCTTGAAAAGTTAAAAAAAATTCGGCATGTTTTTAGATTATATCATCCAGAGTTTTCGACCCAATTTAGCGCCAATTTCAGAAAAATTGACAAAATGTAGTGGAAATAACATAGTACAATTTGAATATAAATATATTAAATATTTTATGAAATATGAGTAGTGTATGAAATAATATTTATCTCTGCATGCGCAAACGAAAACAACAATCTTTTTACATAATTTAACAGTCAACTCTAAGGACCAACTCATACAAAAGAAATCCAATCAAATATCGTAAAAATTCAGAATGATATCGGCGACAGGATTGGGGTGATTATTAGTTCTTTGTAAAAGCAACTGAATGATAAAGGATTTTTCACAAATTGTCAATTTTAATTTTAATTTTTTTTAAATTTTTTTATTGGTGCTTTAGTTCTTCTTGGATAACTACCAGAACGAATCTATTTAATGATAAAATGAAGTATCAAAATCTAAGCATTTTCTTCAAAATCTTCTCATTAATATTCGTTAAACACTAACTTTTTCGCAAAACTCTGTTAATAAAAAATGAAAATTTGTGGAAAATCCCGTATCATTCAGCTGCTTTTAGAGAGAACTAAAAAACAATCACTCTGAATTTTCACGATATTTGACTGGATATTTTTATGAGCTGCTCCGTAGAATTGATTATAAAGATGTGTAAAAAGATTATTTTTATCATTCGCGCATATTCAGATAAAAATGATTTTATACAACTACTCATGTTTTATAAAATATTTAATATATTCATATTCCAATAGCAGTACCTTATTTCTGCAACAATTTGCCAATTTCTTTTAAATTAACATTAAATTTGGTTAAAAACGCTGCTTGATATAAGCTAAAAACATGCCAGCATTTTTTGAACTTAATATATAAATATATATATATATCCATAAATATACGTACTATTCTTACAAATATCAGTGCACATGTTGTACAGTATCCACATATTTGTATTCCACAAAAATAAATCATTTCGGGCATTTTAATATACAGGGTAGTGTCAAATATTCTTCTTCTTCTTTGATTTTTTGTCATCCTTCTAACTATCTTCCTTATTAAATATACATTGGTAAATATGAGGTCAAACACAATCTTTATAATCCTGAGATTCCAGAAGAATTCGACAAATATATTTTTAAATATTCGTCAAAATGTCTAAAATTGAAAATGTCCGGACAATAATGGTTATATAGTGTATACATTATTATTATTATTATTATTATTATTATTTTTATTATTATTATTATTATTATTATTATTATTATTATTATTTCTCAACATAATCATTCTTCCTTATGACAATTTATAAAAATCGGTTTTATTGTAAAACTGTGTATATTAAAGAAAATAATATGAAAAAGGTATACATTTTTTATAACCAATTAAAACAACTCGTAAATTGTGGCAAATGCTTTTCGTTCTCATTGTAACAAGTTTGATAAATATTCAGATCTTGGTGCAATAGCTTTTGCACTCTCATGCAAAATACATGAATTCAAATTTCAGTACGATTTCAGTACTGAGATTTTCAAATTGTCACTCCTAATCTTTAAACGTATATTTGCATTACTTTGAGCTTCGGGTTCAAATAAATACCAGTTTTCACTCTTTCAGTTTCATTAAAATCTGCGATGACGGATTTTAAATTGTTCTAATCCTGTGTAATGGAAAAGCAATTTTTGGAGATTTAAAGTAAGAACGATTAAAAGTAAAAATTTAAAGTAAGTATATAACCCCCCCCCCCCCAAAAAAAAAATATATATATATCATTTCATTTTTTCCAATTTCCTAGTGTGTGCACATGCTCTTCCATACGAAATTGTATTTTATTACCATGTTTTCGGTATGTATGTTGACTTTCATTATAGTACGTTCCTTTTGGAAAATGGAGTGTATAAAATTTATATTTCATTTACAAGGATTATAGTGGAATTTGTTGCATTGTGATTTATGAGGGAATTTGATTGAAGTGTACATAAATGGCACTACACTTTGAAATATGCTTTTTTAAAATATAATGTACTTTTTAATTAAATTTAATGCTCATTTCACTTCGTTTCCTTGTTTCACTTTCAATTATTCATATTTTTTATATACTCTAATCGATATTATGAACAAAAAAAATGCACATTTTTTTTCCATTTAAGTTATTATTTCCTTTTTTACTTAGTTTTTCGAATTCGCTAAATAATTTGTATTTTAAAATCTTTATCGATTTTGCCAGAAATAAAAGAATAAACATAATTCCTATAAGTCATGCGTAATTCACTGCAGAATTTTTGACAGAATTTGTCAATGACTAAAGTTACTTAGGGGTAATTTACTTTGAGGACTTAATGGTTTTCAACTTTGAAATTGAATTTAGATTCGATACTTTTTGACAGTTGGGAAAATGTCAGATTCTTATTTCATTCTTTTTCGGATTTTAGATTTCTTATTTCGCTACGTCTGGACTTTTTTCTCCCAATTTTTATTGATATCTTGAAATTCGTCTCACTTTTTAGATAGAAAAACATTAAGACATTTTATATAATGTCAATAAATCAAGATTAAATTTCAACTGAAATGTTTCCACAGGTTTCGTTGAAATATATATAGTTTGTATTGTTTCTATGTCACCTCATGTTGTTTCTCGAATTTTTTTTAATAAATTTACCAATCTAAACAACAACAACAACAAAAAAGTTTATTTAGCTATAAGAGGGTTGTGTTAAACTGTTGATCTTTAAATTATCTCAGGTTTCCTTCATTCCTTACTCTGTTAATCATTTTCAGTTTTTTTTTTCAATATTAAGCCAATGTTACACATTTAACTTGTTATACTGATTTTTCTCTGTGTTCTATAATATTTTACACGCCTGATATTAATAAGGAACTATATCAAACTAGTAGAACTGCACAGAATTCATTAATTAGCAAAATTTGATTACAAGTGAACTACCCTTCAAGAAAGACTCTACTTTTAACGTTATTGCAATAGGATTATGTTATTCCGATTACATTGCTATCATGTAAAATCATTACAGGGTGCGGATGAAATATTGATAGTAAAATCAATCTCTACTACAACGCCATCGTTATAAGTTTTTCAAAAACTTTTATTGATTAAATTTAAACAACTAAGTAATAATTGATATTCTATTATTCATTTTCGATTTGATCTCCTTTTGTCTTGATGCACTCGCGGAGACGGCGCGGTAAGCAATCCACGGCGCGCTGCAAGTAGTTCACATCCAAACTGTTCCATTCACATATCAGAGCAGCTTTTATAGTAGCGATATTCTTGTGAAGTTTATTACAGGCTCTTGATTGCAACGTTCTCCATTTTGAGGAATCAAATTAATTCAAATCTGGACTATCCAGTGGCTAGTCTTCAGGCGAAATGAAATCACGAAGATTTTCTTGGTATCACTGTTGCGTTTGGCGAACATTATGGGTTGGTGCTGAAGCTTGTTGCAACACATATAGATTTATTTCAAAATGAGAATTTAGCCATGGAAATCTTTTATTTTTACAGTCTTTTATCAGAATATTGTTCAGATAAATGTTCTGATTAATCTTGAAACCAGCATCAACAAATAAGTTAGTTGTATGTATGTCGGCCAATTATCTAAGCTGTGGGATATGGGCCCTAAGGGGTGGGGTGCCCTCCGTGGGGGTCTGTCTAAGGGAACCTAACCCATATTTACGCAAGGTTCGAAGAAAAACCACGGAAAACTCCGAACGGTTAGGCCGACGATCACGATTGGGTTCGAACCCAGCACCTACCGTCTAACAGTTTGAGGTCAGAACCTCTCGGCCACTGGTGGGGCCCATCAACAAATAAGAGCAAAAGGGATTTCCCGCTTTTTGTGATGCATCAAAAACCATCACGCTGGCTGAATGAGCAGTGCTGGCTACTGTTTTCCATTTAAATTAGCTATTTTATGATCTTTGGTTAATATGCAGTTATTCTGTTGACAAACAACTTGTTCAATATTGAACAGTGTTTAGTGACAGATGATGAAATGCCCGTGAGCATTTCTTACAATGCGTTTCAGAAGTTATTTATACATAAATATGCACAGACAAAAAAAAAAAAAAAAAAAAAAAAAAAAAATACGTTATTTAAAAAATTTACAAAAGCATTAAGAAAAAATTATTCGGTATACTTTTACCGCATCCTGTATAATCTTCCTCATTATCTATTTTATTTTTCAAAATATGTTTAACATAAAAATTTATGCATAAAGATATTCTGTCACAAGATAAAAGTTAATTAGACAGTACGAACATGTTAACGCAAATAACAGTAGTAATATAAATTTTAATTCAGTTTATTGAAGCATATCTGCATAAATTTTCCATACGTGTTTACATCTTTCATCTGCTTCATTTAACAATGTGATTGAATAATTCAGAGTATTAATCCCCGAAGAATATTCCACGCGTGAGTTGATATCCTAACAATTAGCGTATAATCCTTGATGATACGTATTCATGAAATTGAACTTAATAATCAAGTCATAATCACAGTATCATTATTTGTTTTCGAGATATATTTCATTTTACACAAAAAAAGAATGATTTTACTTTTAAATATATAAAGAAGAAAATAAAATTAAATAACGTGAATTGTGACAATTGTAAAGAATAATATTTAAAGATATGGCATTTAAAGAATATAGATATGATTTAAATATGAATAATGATATTTGTAAAGAAAATTTAAATAAGAAAAAATAATCGCATGTAAGTTGACCAATTCTAAAGTTATAATCTCTACAGTCCTAGAAATTCATAAAATGGGCTTACTTACCATTAATTGCGATATAAAGGGCAGCAATAATCATTTGATATTTTTTTCTGACATGCAAAGATTAGCAGCATTCAAGGTATAAAAATTTCTTTTTTCTCCTGTCTGGTTTTCGACAATAAAAAATAATGCTCCATCCTACATAAAGAAAATGTTAAAATAAACTAGTTGGATGTGCCAATCCCAAAACTTTCTTCTATCTCATACATACAATTTAATATTTAAAAAAAAAAATAGTTACTCATTTTGATGCTTTTATAATTTTAATTCAATACCTTACCAACTTTGGTTTTCATCTTAATTTTCTGCTTCAATCAATTAATCGGAGTAAAAATGAATTTCCGTCTCTGTACGAGCCGATGGACAATAGAATGATAAGCAGATTTTTTTTTTTTTTCAAATTCAGGGAGGACCTACTTGCCTTACCGAAAAATAATCATATATAAAATGTTTAGTTCAGTTTTAGAACTAACTTCATACACTTTTATGTGGTGCAATATTGAAAATGGCATAAAATTCGGTATTGCAACGCCCCCTTCCGGCGGATTTTTTTCAGATTCAGAGCGATTCAACTAGCCATAGTCATACACATACAAAAAAAATTTGGTTCAATTTGATACATAACTGCATATACTTTTGGTCGGTACAATATTGAAAATGGCACATAAATCGCGATTGCAGCGCCCCCTTCCGGAGGATTTTTTTCAAATTCAGGGAGGACTAACTAGCCATAGTCATACATATACACAAAAAATTTGGTTCAATTCGATGCATAACTTCATATACTTTTGGTCGGTACAATATTGAAAATGGCACAAAAATCGCGATTGCGGCGCCCCCTTCAGGCACATTTTTTTCAAATTCAGGGAGGACCAACTAGCCATAGTCATACACATACGCAAAACATTTGGTTTAATTCGATGCATAACTTCATATATTTTTGGTCGGTACAATATTGAAAATGGCACAAAAATGGCGATTGAAGCGCCCCCTTCCCGCGGATTTTTTTCAAATTCAGGGAGGACCAACTAGCCATAGTCATACACATACACAAAAAATTCAATTCGATGCATAACTTCATATACTTTTGGTCGATACAATATCGAAAATGGCACAAAAATCACGATTGCAGCGCCCCCTTCCGGCGGAATATTTCAAAACTGAAGGAGGACCTGCTTGCCACAGCCAAAATCATTCACAAAAAAATTGGTTCAATTCTATGCATAACTTCATACACTTTTTGATGGTAGAATGGCGACATACAGACAGACACACAGACACACAGACACACGGACCGACAGACATTTTGTAAAAACATGTTTTTTGGAATCCCTGACCCCTAAAACGTGTAAATCCGTCGAAAACCGAAAGTCAAAAAAAGTTTCGATTGCAATACTTTCTTCTATTGAAGATAGAAGAAAGTAAAAATACTACTTCTTAAGATATAGTTCCGTCACTGAAAAGAACCAACCATCTTAATTTCGAAAGTGGGTGGCGCTATTACAGCGGTATACTTATTTTTACCGTATACCTTGAACTACCAAGTACCTAACGAAGACATCCAAAATCTCTCACAACATTTTGATTGTACATAAAATACACTACAAATTTATGCAATAAAAAAATATTTCCTAATAAATGTATACTGTATTACATAACAGTCTTTACATCTAGAAATTACCTCGCAAATTTGAGATTGGACATTGACTCTTATGTGCTTGTTTTAGCGGCAAGGTTTACGAATGGAACAAATAAGCTTTTAACGCATGTTTATTCTGAGGATTAAGAGCCTTTTTGCGCACAATCCATTGTGCCATCTCCCCGATTCCTTCATAACTATGCTTAATATTAGCACTCGACCTTATTACCCCAGAACTTCCTAACATTTATCATAAGGAACAATAAAATAATCATAAATTCATGTGTATAGCACAAAAATGATGCAGTAAAACACAAAATAGTTTTTTTAAAAAAAGTCTACATTGTCGCTTTCCAACCAAACAAAAAAAAAAACATAATATGTGTACACCTATAAAAAGTATAATTAAAGAAATGCAAAAAACTGATGCGGTTTTTGCAATATTGAGTTAGATTTAAAACAGTCGTGCATCCACAAAGTGGACCGATGTGCCAGTCACAAATGTTTTTTCTTTCTCATATTTGTTAATATTTCAATATATTAACATTTCAATATATATCAATACGGCAGTGTTATTACTTCAATACTGCACCAACTTTAATTTTCATTTTAAGTTTCTCCTTCATTTTATTCATCAAAGGAAAAACGAGTTAGTTTCTATCATAAGATTTATTATAATCAGTCTTGTTCGTTATTATATTGTTTATATAAGCTGTTTGAGAATCGCTGAATTCGCTGTATACAAATTGCCCGTCAGTGAATGAACAGTCGATGTACAATATAACTATAAAAAATCGTTATTACATTTCTTCTTCCGCCAGAATATATTAAAATTTAAGCAGCACCTACTTCACTTAGGCAAGAACATATACTTGAAATATAGTTCAGCTCTACACATAACGTCATACAGTTTTTGAATTGCAATAATGAAAATGGCACTAAATTGCTAATACAGTGTCACCTTCCGGCAGAATATTTCCAAATGCAAGTTAGACTTATTGGCCATAACCAAAAACGTACAGAAAATATTTGTTCATTTCTATGCATATATTCACACTCTTCTAGATGACAAAAATCAGACATACATATAACCCTACACACGGACAAAATATATCGAAAACCAGAAATCGATAAAAATCTCGACAATTATATAGTCTTCTTTAGAAAATAAAAAGCAAGAAATTTTATTTAAAAATCTATTTTCTATAGTAGGTTTTGGCTAAAACAATGCCTATCGGAATCAAACTGTTCGAAAATGTATTTGAAGTCAATGTATTAGACACTCCTCCAATGGACTTCACATACCAATAAATACTGTTTCAGGAAAATGATAACTAAAACAATGCTAGCAGTAATAGTTCAAAGGAAATTAAAGCCCAAACTTGTTAATAAACCACTTTTCTAATCCAGCCACGCTACCATCTTAAAAAATAAACAACAAAATAAGTAGAATCTATTTCTCATCAAAGATTTAATTCATCACAAATCTTATGTCACTAAATACATTCATCATCATAAAGGCGTCCTCAGGTAACATGATCAAAAGCAATCAATCATTAATAAAGGCCGTCCGCAAAAACGATATATTTTTATCAAGCTGAGAAAAATATAGTCATTATGAAATAAATTACTTCTAACATAAAAACGTACTTTCTGAAATGGATTTTTGTTAGTGCAAGTAAAAGATACTTTTGGCTGATAATGGTATTTATATGGATTACATTAGAGATCTGGTGAACACTATGGTTAGCTTTAAACTCAAACTTATGACACTCAACATAATGGAATGTTTACTGTATATTTAAATTTCATTTTTAGATCTAATATAATATGCAGCCTAACTATCTTTTGTTCTATTCCAAACTAGACAATCTAGAATAGATTTTTCAAGAAGTTTCTTGAAAATCACAATAAAATTTTTAAATAAATACACAATAGCATATCATATACTATATGGCCAAAGGTGACCGGCATTTTTTATCCATTTAGCCACTGATTAAGGTCACTATAAAATACATAATATGGTATGCATTACTATATTTGGATACAACCCCTCATTTTTTTCTTCATTTTGGGAACAACGGATTTGTAGCTTACTATACGAACGACCACTTTCAGAATTTTCAAGCTATAATTTTGAGACTTTAACAAAAGCTGTTTTATACATTCGGCTAACACAATATGCAAATAAAATTTTAATAGCATTCACGTCTGCGCAGTAAAATTTTATTTAGTAAACTTGCTCATTTTTCAAACAATTTTTATTATGTTTTAAATTTGATTAAAGCGTATCTTGTACTATGTCATTTTTCATATTGTTAAAAAATATATTTTTTTATAATAAGAAGTCTGCAAATTATAAGCAAAATACTTGGCAAAATTTGGGATTATTTTTATAAAAACCTTAATTTTTCTACCAGTATACATGTTATCCACATGCAAATGAACACAGTTTATTAAAATAAGCCACTTAATCATAATCTACAGTATCACTGCTTTTCCTACATTAGTTTAAACTGGATTATTTAAAAGATATTTGTTTGTTTTAATTTCTTAACGGTCCACTATTGCGGTTTCGCGAAAAAAATCTTCGAAGAAATATATAACCTGTAACATTCTGTTTACACATCTGGAGTTTCAAGATAATTCCTCATAAAATTTACGAAATTTCTGACAAAATGTCTATAATCGCAAGTCACCTTTGGCCATAGAGTGTACATCTGTTTGCTAGGAAACTATTTTCAACTGTACGATAAACTTTACTAAACGTACGATTTTTATGAATATGATAGCCATATTCATAAAAATATTTTGCAGTGTAATTAGTACCCATTCCCATATCATTAATTTGCCAATCAGTTCTAAGGGTATTAGTTTCATCAATTTCTGTGGTGTAATTCATATAATTGATGACTGATAATTTCTTTGTCTTATTCAATAATTGAGATATTTCTGATAAAACATTTAAGAACATTTTTCCTGTTCTAAAATACTAGTACTCAAAAATCGTATCAATTTGCACCTGCGGGACCTTTAAAGCCACTGAAAAGAATAGCCACTGAAAAAGACACGGATGATAATGTAAAGTCTATGAGAGCGTTCTTTTCAAATATCTCGCTCAAATTTTAAAATTTTTAAATGACTTTTTTTGCATAGGATAGCTGAGGACGATCTACAACCGGCCTAGTTTTTACTTTTTCGATTTTACTTATATATTTTTTATATTATGATAACTTCAATTTCAGAACCGGTTTAAACCGGTTTTGAAATTTAAAGTATTTTTTTTTATCTAAAACCCAAATTTAAAAAATAAAAACTAGGCCGATTGTGGATCGCCCTCAGCTATCCTATGCAAAAAAAGTCATTTAAAAATTTTAAAATTTGAGCGAGATATTTGAAAAGAACCTTCCCTTAGACTTTACATTATCATCCGGGTCTTATTCTGTGACTAGTGTTGCGCCTTAAGGCCCCAGAATAGTCACAGAAAAAGTACTCAAAAAGACCCGGATGATAATGATAAGTCAATGGGAGCGTTCTTTTCAAATATCTCACTCAAATTTTGATATTTTTACATAATTTTTTTTGCATAGGATAGCTGAGAACGCTCCACAACTGGCCTAGTTTTTACTTTTTCGATTTTGCTTATATGTTTTTTATATTACGATAGTTTCGGTTTCAGAACCGGTTTAAACCGGTTTTGAACGTTAAAGTAATTTTTTTAAAAAAATCTGAAGCCAAAATCGAAAAAGTAAAAACTAGGCCGGTTGTGGATCGTCCTCAGCTATCCTATGCAAAAAAAAAGTCATTTAAAAATTTTAAAATTTGAGCGAGATATTTGAAAAGAACCTTCCCTTAGACTTTACATTATCATCCGGGTCTTATTCTGTGACTAGTGTTGCGCCTTAAGGCCCCACAATAGTCACAGAAAAAGTACTAAAAAAGACCCGGATGATAATGACAAGTCTATGGGAGCGTTCTTTTCAAATATCTCACTCAAATTTTAATATTTTTACATAATTTTTTTTGCATAGGATAGCTGAGAACGCTCCACAACTGGCCTAGTTTTTACTTTTTCGATTTTGCTTATATATATTTTATATTACGATAGTTTCGGTTTCAGAACCGGTTTAAACCGGTTTTGAACGTTAAAGTAATTTTTTTTAAAAAATCTGAAGCCAAAATCGAAAAAGTAAAAACTAGGCCGGTTGTGGATCGTCCTCAGCTATCCTATGCAAAAAAAATCATGTAAAAATATTAAAATTTGAGCGAGATATTTGAAAAGAACGCTCCCATAGACTTATCATTAGCTTTCGGCTTTTACCGCGTGACTAGTGTGTGCTCTTAAGAGCCCACACTAGTGACGGAAAAAGACCCGGATGATAGACCATGATTTTTTTTCTTTTTTTCATGGGATAGCTGAGGACAATCTACAACCGGGCTAGTTTTTACTTCTTCGATTTTGATTTCAGATTTTTCTTAAAATGTTACTTTAAATTTCGGAACCGGTTCTGAAATTGAAGCTATCATAATATAATATATATACATAACATAAATATATAACATAAATATATAATAAATATTTATTTATTTATTTACATCGGATAGCTGAGGTCATTCTCAACATCGCTTCTTTTTTACTTTTTCTATTTTGGTCACAAGTACTTTTTTTTTAATAAATTTACTTTCATTTTCGGCACTGATTTTGAGAGTGAAAGTAACTTTATAAAAAATACCTGTGACCAAAATCGAAAAATCTAAAAAGGGGTGAAGATGAGAAGAACCTAAGCTATCCAATGCAAAAAAGGAAAAAAAAAAGGGGGGGGGGAAGGAGCGAAATGCAAAGAGTTGTTAGAAAATAACTTTCCCTTTAGAATAGCTTTAGCTGGAGGGTGTCTTCGCCGGCAGAAAATGGAGTCTTAAGGGGTCACAGAATGAAATGATCGAAATGATTAAAAACATTGTCTTTTTTTAAATTAACAAAACATAAATAATATGCAATTAACATGCAATTTAATGTTTTTTCCCCTATGTGCCTAATGTCAATAGTTTTAAATAGACTATCCAGAAAAATATGTGTCGCATGTACAAAATAAATTTTAAATTTTAAATTAAAAAAATATCTTACTATATCATTCACTGAAATAATTAAATGCTGCACACATTATAAAATTCTAAATCCTTCATACAGAAAACAGTTTTTGAACAAAATAGAAACGTAACACACCTACTTCTAAATTAAAATCAAACTATGCACAGTCGGTTTTGTTTAAAATTTAATTTTAGCATGCAAATACAAAATAAAATAAAATAAAATAAAAAATTTCAAATTTTTTCAAGTGCATTAAATAAATTATTAAATAAATAAATAATAATAATAACAATTACAATTATATTCAATAAAAATATATGTTTTTTTTAAATTTTAGCATATAGAGTATAAAGAAATGCATATGTGGTTAGCAAAATATTTGTTCTCTTTTCTTTTATGCTTTTCCGAAGAATCATTATTTCATAAATCAAACAGTGACCGCGATTTATCTTTATTTAAAATATATATATATATTTTTTTTTTTTTTGCATAGTTTATGTAATTTACCACTAATTCAATAAATTTTATTGTTTTTAAAAAATACTTTTTTCAGTTTAATATTGTTATAGCACTCTTTTCTTTCTTTTTTTTTTGCGCCCTTTTGAATAAACTTACCTCAGCAATGTATTAATAAAATAAAATAAATCAAAAAAACAAATTCCGGCAAAACCTACAACTCCTTATTGATTTCGAAGATTTTTTTCTTCTACATCCAGACCTCGTCATTTATATTTATATTTATATTTATTTTTAATTTTAATTCCATTTCTTTTATTTTTGCTTGTTATTATTTATTTATTTATTTATTTATTTATTTTTCTGTTAGAGTTTGTCTTTTCAAAATCTTCTCAATACAAAAGTTGTAGTTGATATTTGGAACGTTTACAATAAATTTAAGCAGATTTGTGCAGAACTGACGAAATTATGAATTTCGATTTTCTTCAACCTCCGTTCCTTCTTTATTTGCTATTACTATTTATTTATTTACTTAATTTGTAAGTGTTAGTCCTATCAGAAACTTGTCAATTTAAAAGTTGTAAGGAAGTATTGAAAAGATTTACATTTTTTTTAAAAAGTGAATTTGATATCTTGTGAATTGAGGAAGTTATGATTTTTTTTTCTTCTTGAATCCTTACTTTGTGCCTCTTGAGCTCATTTTAAATTATATAAAAAAATTGTGACACATAAATATTTGTCTTTTTTCTTTAAAGTAATAATATCTTTAAAACTTTAAACTGATTTGATGTGTAGAATGATTAAGAAGTTACAGATTTTTTTTTTCTGTTTTCACGTAAATTCTCCCCAATTCTCTTCTCCTTTGTCCGATTACGCCAATTAACGAATTTGATAGTGCCCCATGAATTTATGTATCAGTTTCGAAGAGATCTGTGCAAAATTATGGAAGTTATCGTGTCCATAAAAAGGTGATATATAAATTTAAGTTTTGAACTGGGAGTGGTTTTTGGGATCTAGGAGCATAATTGGTGTAGACATGCAAAATTTTTCAGAAATTTCAACATAGGAAAGAATATAATACCTAGCATTTTTTACGAAATCTCTCTAAAAGGATTTCCTGCATGCCAAATTCATCGCTATAGCTCTTAAAATGATAATAATAGAAGTAAAACGAGTAAACAGGCTGGCATAGTATAATATCCATAAACAAGTAAGGTCTTCTGAGCTTTAGTTTGAAAGTATCAGTGCGCAAACTACAAATTTAATAATATGAGATAAATCAAATAAAAATTTCAATACCCACAGACCTTTAAATATACTCACGATCTATAAATGATTATAAACCAAGAAATAACACAGATTTGTTATTAGGTTTCTGTTACAATATTGTTGAGAAGTTTTAAAAAATTCAGAATAAAACAAAAAACCTAATACTGTGTTTTTGAAATTTTAAAAAACATGTGCCCCTTTAATAAAGAATTTAAGTAGCTCATGAAAATTATTATTATAATTATTGACAATACCGTTGATATTTTTGCAAATAAACCATTTTTTATTACACTTTATGAAATTTATGAGTAGGAAAGAAAAATGCAAAAGGCAAATTTTGATTTTGGGGGAAAGAGATCTTAGAGCCAAGAATACTAAATCCTTATTACTAAGTTTTTGCACAAACGATTTAAAGTACTTGAAGTTATGCTATTATTTAATTCTTCATGACCCGGATCTGAATAATGTTTCGATTCAAATAAAAGCAAATTTGCAAAATGTCCGGCTGCCCGTGTATCGCCATTGTACCATCGAAAAATGGATAAAGTTATGCAAGGAACTGAACCAAATTTTTTGTGTGTAATTTTTGGCTGTGTCTAGCAGGGTTTTTTTTCAACTTTGAAATATTCAACCGAAAGGACGCGCTGTAATAGTGATTTTTGTGATTTTCAATACTGTACCATCAAAAAGTGTGTGAAAAGTTATGCATAGAATTAAACAAAATTTTTGTGTAAGTGTTTGACTATGGCTAATAGGTCCACCGCAGAGTAGAACGCTAATTCCCCATCTTGGCACTACTATTACGTCATCGAGTTACGGTTCGTAATCTAGATGTAGGGCAAGATTATTAGGAGTAGATTAAGGAATGACGGGTCTGCCTCGACATTTCCTGGTACGATATGAGCAGCAGTGGGCTCCAACTTGTCACTTTGGCGCCACTTTCAAGTCATTGAGTTACGAGATGAAATTTTTGCCAAAATATAGGTAAAAAAATAATTTAAAAATATTTTGATCTGGCTGCAAATGTAGCTTAAAATGTTACGTTTATAGCTTTTGAATTGTATATTATGGTGCCTTTTTTGTTAAAATTTTCGTATTCCGAGGCTTTCTACCAGAATATTCACAGGAAGACAAAACAAAAATCTTAAAATATTTTTTTAAACTTTACCTTTAATTTTGCACCAATTGCATCTCGTAACTCAATGACGTGATAGTGACACCAAAATGAACAGTATTCGCCCGCTGCAGCTCATATCATGCCAAGAAATGTCATGGCAGACCGGTCATTCCTTAATCTACTTCTAATTATCTTGTCTTACATCATGATTTTATCTCGTAACTCTATGACGTAGTCATTTGTGTCGCCCCGCCCGCTCTTCGACTTATAAGTTAATAAAAATTGATATTGATATGAGCATCGTGTGCGGAACATTTTTGAAGTTTATCATGAAATGATTCATTAATGAATTTGTAACTTTATGGCACAGTAGTAAATCATCTGTATAAGAGTTTTGGCAAGAGAAAAAAAATGAAGAAAGACTTGCTGTTTTATGTATATTAGAGTTTCACGGAAAAAAGGGATTTGTTTGGCTCTTGAGGACATGAATTTTTACTTAAGATACAGTGTAATCAAAAAGAAAGGGGAATTGTTTCTCTCCTCACAGTAAATATCGCGGTCTTAATACAAAGTTACAATTTACTTGTTACTATCATTAATAAAAATATATTTGATGAATATTTTATCTTGAAAGTACATTTTTCAGAGATTAATTATGCTTGATATATTGTCGTATTGATAAATATTTTGTGAAACTGGACATTTATTTTCTGTATATTTTAAATATTTACGAGTTGAAACCCATCGAATTAGACGAATAAAAAAGTTTTAAAAAAATGATTGATTGAATTCATAAAAAATAAAAACCATAATTATAATAAGAAATAAATATTTAATAAATATACTTTCAAACTTTATGTATAGATTGTCAGTTGCAATTTCGTAGGTAAACATTCACGTTCTTTGTTTGAAGTTCTAATCTGAGTGCCAGCGAAATCTAGAAATTTGCTTTTAGATGCGCTCGCAGCATACTATTTAGCTTTATCAAAATAAATAAATAAATAAATAAATAAAAAATAAACACGAGTATGAGATTAATTTTTCTTGGGATGTTGTTCTATTGATAAATATTTACGAAATAGGGAACTTATTTTCCGTGTATTTTAAATATTCGAGTAGAAACCCGTTGAGTTCGTCGAATGAAAATGGTTTTCAAAAAATGATTGACTGAATTTGTAAAAAATAACAAACACAATTACAACAGCGAATCAATATTTAATAAATATATTTCCAAACTTTATGTTTTAAATTTACCAGTTACAATTTCGTAAGAAAACATTCACGTTCTTTGTTTGATGTTCTAATGAGAGTGCCAGCGAAATCCAGAAATTTGGTTTTAGATGCGCTCGCAGTACAGTATTTAGCTTTATAAAAGTAGATATTCATTTCATTTTCACTGAAATATGATTTTCACCCACAGACGTCCTCTCAGATGAGCATCTCAATCTTAATGTCACTGGAATAAAACAAATAGGAAATTTCTTTGTCAAGTGTAGAAAATTTGTAATCTATAACGAAGTTTTAAAAATATTTATTTCTTGGAAAAATAGTATGACGTACTTTAGATACAGCATAGTAGCCGAAATCTTGTGTAAGTCCGTGTAAATGTTATCTGTTTTCTATTATACAGGAAGTAACTTGCAGCAAACCCTAGCAACGTATATCAATTTCGTAAAATGTGAAATAGTTTAATATAATTAAAACGCGCCCCAAACGATGTTTCCAATTCTATCATTATGCAATGGAATACCTTTGTGTGGCCAAATAAATGAATAACAAATTATCTTTGGACTGCTGATTGTACAGAATGTATATGTTAGTATACATTTCACAGATGCATATTAATTTTGTTATGTTCGAAACAGTGTAACATCATTGAAATGCACTTGAAACTATCTTTCCCATTGGCCATCACACAACGGAATACTTTTGATTGTCCCTGTAGTTAAACTATACATCCGATTTTCGTAAAATTTGAAATGACTCGACAAAATTGTGCAACAGTTTATATATTTTAAATTTCAAATGCATCACTTGAGTAATTTTGTTCTGTTATATGCGGGCAGACGAACAGACAGACGGATGGACCGAACGACGACTTTATTTGCTAAGTATTTAGATAATTACGAACGTACCAAAAAATTGGGAATTGCAAAAGCGTCATGAGTAATAATGCGTTGTTTTATCTAATGATATCATTTTGTTTTCAAGAGTTTTTATAAAAAATTACCTTAATTGTAATAAGAAAAACGGCATCCGCAGTGATATTTTCGCAGTAATTTTCCCCCACTGTTTGCCTTTTCTCTTTAACAGGGCAAGTAACCAGATAGCAACCGATTTGAAGAAATTTCGTAAAAGACTTTTCAAATTAAAATGCAAAGTGGGACTATTTTAAAAAATAGCCAGTACGGCCCGCTCTCGGTCGCACTGAACGGGATCATGTTCTACAAATAAAGTACTTTCATTTAATTATCGAAATCGGTTCAGTAGAATGCTAAAGCTAGATGACCAAGAAAATAGCCTTGTCTTTTAAATATATAAGATTATAATTAGATAGAAATGGCTTAATTTTCAGAAACATTTTCATTTGTGCTTACCAAGTATCTTTGAACAAATAGCATAAATTCTATCCCTTTAGATGCAAGACTAAAATAAGCGAATATGATGACATCTTTAATGCAGTTATTACATCATATATTATATTAATGGAGCAAATTTATATTGTTTCTGAATGACGTCATTTTCCTCATCGAAACGCATTTCGCTTTACATATTACATTTAAACATACATTATTTTCTATTATTTTATTTACATTGCATGCTTAATACTATTTCTCAGTAAATAATCTGTATTCTATCAAAATTAGTGCATAATTATACATCATCATTTTATTACGGTAAAATTTTACGAACACATTATTAATCCATTTTTTTCCTTTTAAATGCGATGAAACTTTTATGATGAAATCAAACTCCAAATTGGTGGAAAGTGATAAAACAAAGTAAATTTTTATTATAGAGAGAAAGCATTACCTGACTGCCGACATTTTGAAGAACTATCATAAATATCTTTTAAAATTAAAAATAAAATATGAAAATGGAAATAAATTTAAAAAATAGCTAGAATGGGCACATCTACAAATGAATAGTATTCATTAAAAAATTGTTATCAAAATCGGTTAAGCAGAAAGCTCAGGTTTGATGACTAAAAAACATTTTCGTCTTTTAAATATATATACAGGGTGAGTCATAAATATCGAAACAATAGGCTATCTCATTAAATATTGCCCTTAGACCCATATTTCCAATTGCAAAAATTAATTAAAAAAAAGGTGAAATTTTTCATAAGATAAATTGCGACTCCATGGGGGGGTCTAGTTGAAAAAATACAAAAATTAAATTTTTATACGGCCCCCGTAGGATAAAAATTCCAATTAGGAAAACTTTCCTTATTTAGTCCTGAATACGACACAAAAAGTTGGATCTTCATACCTTCAAAACTCACCTTTTAAAAAATTCATCAGGTTTTAAGGGATCAGACACAAATTGAAATGTGCGATATTCAAAAAGCAATGTTACTTTACCAGTTCTAGGAAACGCGTGAAAAGTCTACTTTTTGAGTTAGAATTTTGATTTTTTTTTCTTTTTTGTGAAGGTAAGCCATATAATTTGCTAAGAAAATCACATCCTAAAATTTCTCTTACAATTTATAAAAGTTTCATTTGGTTAGTACTGGTTTAAATGAAATAATTAAAAATCGTTATAACTCGTAACATTATTTATCAGATTTCAATTTCATTCCATTTAATTAAAGATGAAAATCTGATTTTAGTTTTGTTCCAGGGTTTTTGTTTTTTAATATTAATTTTAAAACTATTAAAAATATTTATTGAAAAAATAATATAACTTTAAAAAAATGCTATTTTCAAAAGTAAATATTTTTTCAAATTTACTGAAACAAAACTAATGTAAAAAATAAAAAAAATGACGTGTTTCAAGATCTTTTTTTCTATAAAAATTCTTAACATTTAATAATTTAAAGACAAGAAATAATGGGGGAAATATTCATTATGCAGAAAAACGAAGTGTACTATTTAAATGTCCGTCAGTTATTTAAAAGAATGGTTTTTCTAAGATGCAGATTAAGTCTCTTTTTTTAAATTTAGATCTTACAACTTCAGGCTTTTTATCGTCCTGGAGATTATGTTAAAAATCTGTATTATGGGCACAGGCCGGGCCAGGACAGGATAGAGACGTTACTTTTTCTGAAGTTTCGCCAGACCGGGCCTAACGTACTTTTCATACAGGAGGGGACTTCCTTCTTGCTATGAGTACACTGAACGAAATTTTCAATCCCAGTCTCGACAAAATCCGTATTAAAACCATTGTCTCTGACTGAGTTAATACGTGCATAAAATAAATAAAATTCAACTCAATCAAAATTTTTATGAAAAACAGATTTGAAAATTACGAAAATTAGATTTTGAAATCTTTATTAAAAAAAAAAAAAAGAAAGAAATAAAGAATAGAATATTTAAAGGCTAAAAAATTAAAAACAATAAAACCAGTGAAAAAAAATCTGCCTATGACGGAATTCTGTCGTAAACGGAAAATATGTTGATCCATGCAAAATAAATACAATATTACCTGAGAAAAAAAAATAAAGTCCAATTACACCTCCTAGGAAGGCCATCTGTCTATAACGTATTTTTTCTTACCTATATGATTCCTTCTTAAAAGGATTCACTGCATAACATTTTTCAAAGTCTCCAACGCATGCGATATGGATTAACGATATATAAGTGAAACATTTACATTTAGAGATTTATTGATAATAGATATTGATTGATAAAATAAATATATCACAGCCTTTGGCACTTCTTTAATAATAAAAAATATCAATATAAAAAACAAAAAGCTATAAAAGGAATTTTTTGTCAGAACTACTCCATTCGAAACAATTAATTCCCACACCGAAGTAAAAAACTATGTAGAAATTTGCGGCTGAACCGGGCTATGATTTAAACTATTTTTCAGACCAGTCCGGGTTGTGATTTTAACACTTTTTTCAGGCCGGGCCGAGCTTTTTCCCCTCTGGGTCGATTTGGGACCTGACCTAGATATTTCGATCTATGCAGACCTCCAGTGCAGACTTCCAACATATTTTGAAAACAAGTTTAGATTTAATTCAATACGCTGCTTTGTAATGTCTAAATGAGAGGCGCTGTCTTAAATCGACATTTAATAATAGATAATTTATGGACGATCTCTCACTTGCTTTGAAATTTATCCAAAAACTCTTCGTTTACAGGCATGGTAAAGTGGTGTAAGTCACAAATTTTTTAGTATTTCGGATTTTAATATCTTTGTCAGGTTTTTAGATATTTAGATGAAATTTTTTTTTTGTTCAATTTAGGAATGGATAAGGAATAATTTCTTAATTGGGAATTTTGCCCTACGGGGGTCCTATAAAAATTTAATTTTCGTATTTTCTCAATTAGACCCCCCCCATGGGGTTGCAACTTATCTTATCAGAAACTTCACCATTTTTTATGAATTTTTGCATTTGGAAGTATGGGTCTAGGGGCAATATTTAAGGAGATAGCCTATTGTTCCGATATTTATGACTCACCCTGTATATTAAGGAATTTTTAACTTTACGAGACAATAATAAGTCGTTTATGTAAGTTTTTTGACATGAGAAAAATGAAAAAAAATTTGATGTTAGATCTATATTAGTTTCATTGAACAAAAAGGCTCTGTTTAAGTCTTGAAGCCTTAAGTGTTTACTTAAATAACTGTGTAATCAGTCGAATGGAGAATTGTTTCTTTCCCCACATTAAATATCACGTTAATACATAGTTGCAACTAGATTTTTACTATCTATATTACATAAATACAATTGACAAATATTTTATTCTGAAATGCATTTTCCAGAGACTAATTTTCCTGTGTAAATTCTCACATTGTATTTTATGAAATGGGAAAAAATTTTTACGCATATTTTAAATAATCATTAGTAAATTTTGATCTTGGCGACACAATAGCAAGCCATTTTTATAAGATTTTTGGCAAAAGAAAAACGAAAAAAGACTTGTTTTCAGATCTAAATTAGCGTTTCATTGAACAAAATGGATCTGTTAGGTCTCGAGGCCAAAAATGTTTACTTAAGAAACAGTGCAATCAATGGAATGGCGAATTACTTCTTTCTTCAGAGTTAAATATCGCAGAGTTGTTACATAGTTACGATTTAATTCTTGCTATGTATGTTACAGATATAATTGATAAATATTTTATCTTGAAGTACATTTTTCGAAGATTACTTATCCTTGGTACATTGTCGCTTTGGTATATATTGTGAAAGGTAACTTATTTCACGTGTATTTTAAATAGTTATTAGTAAAGTTTTAACTTTGTAACACAATATACGTCGTCTGATTAAAATTTTTGTTAAGAAAAAAAAAACTGAAAAAAAGCTTGTTTGATTTATATTAGCGTTATTAAACAAAAAATGATCTTTTTAGGTCTTCAGGACATAAGTGTTTACTTAAGAAACAGTGTAATCAACGGAATGGTGAATTATATTTTTTCCTCACAGTAAATATCACAGGATCAATACATAGTTGCAATTTAATTCTTACTATCTATATTAAATACATAATTGATAAATATTTTATCTTGAAGTACAATTTTCAAGAGTTAATTATATTCGCTGCATTGCCGCATAGTGAATGTTTTCTTCGCTTTTGGATGCCTTTTAGGACTATTATGTTGCCTAAAAATAAAGTTTTCTTTTATACGCCATAATAAAATGTTTTTAATTATGACATTTTAAAAATATTTTTTAATTGTGTAATTTGCAGTAGCATACACATATGATTATACATTTATTAGTAGTAGGGATTCAAAAACTCAATAAAATGTAAATACATGGAAAAAATATCCATCAAGTAACATCTAAATGTGTTAGTTATTATTAAAAGTGTTTAACAACGCAGAGCTTATCAGTAAAACAGTGACTAAAACGATTTATTTTTCTTTATTAGTAAACGAAAATATCGTTTTCTACGTACTATGTTCTTGTTTTAATTAGCAGAAAATTATATGCACACATGACAGAAAAACAGAAATGTCAAATATTAGGGCATTACAAATTTTGGATGGAAGTAATTTTATAAAAAATAGTTTTGTATTTTCATAAAAGAATGCAAAAATAATAAAATGTAATAGGCTATTTTGTTGCAAAGGAAAAGTTGTTCAAAAAAGAAAATTTTGATTGGACCATAATTGGTAAAGATATTAAAAAGACTCCCCCCCTACCTCTCTCTCTCTCTGCAGATATCTAATGATATTAAGTTAGACCTCCCCTCCTTTCTAAAGTGATAACGTTATATAAGCACAACCCTTAAAATGTTTATATGTGTATGCTTATAATGATAAATTATTTTTTATTAAATTCGATACACAAAGAAAATATGTGTGTGTGTATACTTAAACTGCAAAAATGGAAGATCTTGTTTACGCAAAAATTTGGATTTCTTATAGTAAAATGGGTTGATCAGCTATAATTAATGGCAACCGATGAACATACGGAATTATTTTAAATTTTTGGTTAAGAATAACATTGCGAAAATCAAATTATCAATTGATAAAATGAAAATTAGATCTTGTCTTATCTATCAAATACATTCAACCTTAAAAATAATTAAAACTATTTTTCAGTTCGTAATGGAAGGGCTTTGCAAAATAATCCTTATGAGATTGGAACGTCCTTTAATTACGAATAAAAATAAATGAAAACTATAAGACATGTTTTCAAAGTAACTCAATTTCAGTATTAAAAATTAAAAATAGATCGTAAATGTGTAGATAAGCTTTAATGGAATTCTTTATTAATTCTTATTTTCTTAAAACAAATATTAGTTGCTGATGGCAGATATCGTTAATAACAGTTTCCTATAATCCGTAAAAGAAAACATATTTTTAAAGCATTTCTATTCAAAATTCTTCCCAAACCTTCGATAATTGTAACACATTTTATCGTCAGTGTTTTTTTTTTAAAGGACCGAAAGTTAATTTCGTTCCTCTTGTAAGGTACTTTTAATCAATATTCATTAATCGCTCTCTAATAAGATTGTTATCTAAAGGAGCTGAAGATTCTTTTCGAAGCTTTTAAATTTTTATTTAACGTATTTTTAAATTCGTGGTGGCAATAATCGGCCGTGTGTGTATGATTTATAAGTTAGAAGCACGAGGGAGTATTACTGTTTGTTCTCTATTCGAGTCCTATATTGAAGAAAAATTAAAATCCAGTTACGATTTGAGGTCATACGTGTTTATTTAGGTAATATTATAATCAAGGTAATGCACAAAAGTTTCTTTCTCCGATATAATAATACATTACTATTTGGATTTTACTAACTATATGATCGATGTTGTTGATTTTGTTGATGTATATTTTATCTTGAAGAATATTTTTTAGAGATTATCGTTGCATAGTCTTAGTCACATGGAAATCATTTTCACTGTTTGATTCTGAGTAAAATTGCATGTTTTTATTTGAACTCCTATTTTTTTTCCAATAATGTAATTTAGATAATGCAGAAAAGATTATTTCCTTTATTAAAAATTATAAAAGTGTCTTTCTATTTATTTTATTATTTTTAATTCATCAGATAAAGTTGATCGACACATTTCTCTTACTTATATTCATAAAAAAATGTTTTTTTTCTATGTTAGAATGACTCATATATACGTTCAGTATTTCTTTAATGTGTATATATCTGTGTGTGTGTGTATTTGATGTGTAAATAGTGCTATTTTAATCAAATATAATTATAGCAGGTCGTTTCTTATTTAAACGGATTCACATAAAACAACAACAACTAGAAAACAGGAATTTTGCTATTTCAGAATTTAGTGTCAAAGAAATGTATGTAAATATATTGATAATACGAAACATCTATTAGTTTTAAGACTTAAAACATGCGCTTTTATAGCATATAAAATGACATCATTTGCATCCGCTTAAGAATTTCACACTTAAGATCCAGTCTTTAAACAACAGTCACAAAAAATCCTCCATACCACGTTAATATTGCAAAATAATACACAAATCCATCAAAAAAAGAGATAATAATAAGAAACTTGACCAAAACAAAAAAGTTATCTAATCCTTCTTATGCCTTTTTTTGTTTGTAACATTAATATAGATACTTAAAATTAAATGTAGTTTAAAGTAGTTTGTAGTAGTGTATATGTTTTTTCAGAAACCATTCATTTATAATTTTTTTAAGTAAAACAAATTTTAATTATCTTTTTTTCAGTTATTATGAGAAAATGGCAAGTAAAACATATAATAATCTACTAATTTTCAAATATTTTTAATTTATTTTTTACAGAAATGAATATTTATGCTACTAACTTCAAAGAAAAAGTAATAAAAACTACAAATAATAATAATAATAATAATAATATCTCAAAAAAATTAAGATACAATTTTCAAACCAATTGAATTTAAAAGTACTTTTTCCACTATACGTTAATATAGAAATGTAAAATGTGCAGTGCTTAGAAGTTTAAGAAACTTCAATAAAGATTATTAGTATTTAATCGTTGTTTTATGTCTAGTTTATTTAATGAAACGTTATTTTTGAGAGATACTTTAATTGGTGGTAGAAAGAAATAGCATATCGGGGGCTAATAAATCTTTCATAATGAGAAAACTAACTGATAATGCAGATGATAAATGAAACATTTATCAGCATTCATTGTCACTTTTTTCACTTGATAAATTTTGTTTACTTTATTATTTTTAACTCAATCAAACATATAAGCAAAGATATCATATGACGTGAAAATTATTCAAGTGAGTTGAGAAGTGTCCAGCTCGGGAGTCGAACTTAAGACCTTTGGCTTAAATTTCCAAACGCTCTGTTTATTGAACTAACTGAATCAACAAGCTTCCGAAACATTTCACTCAGCTATCATTACTGGTCATAATATCTTGATTGCCATGTAGACAGTTTAAAAGTATATACCATAGGTAATGAAACTCCTTTAGGCTATGAATGCGTAGATAGATATAATGTATCTCCGTATCTATACTATCATTGTATGTATATATTAGTCATTGCATCTACGTAGTCATTGTGCCTATGTATCTATCGCTTAATGGAATTCCGCTACCTGAGATAGATTCGGTAAATAAGAAACTATATAGCAAGTCAGATGCTGTATCGAGTATAGTAAAGTAAAATAAAATATGAGTGCAATGTGTCGGCTGGTTGACGTTCCAGGTAGATCAATAGACAGACCTTTGGCAAATTTATCTTAAAGTTCTAGATTCGACTCTTCTCTCAGGTGCTAATATTTCAAGTCGTTTAATTTAATAATAATAAATAAATAAAAACACCTCCCTGAGAAATTTTATTTAAAAAAAATAAAAATAAAACAGCTATTAGTTTCTTGTTGCAAGAATATGATGATAATTTAAGTAATTTTAACTCATAAATATATCTGAATCTTGAAATACCATTAACTGAAAATAAATTTTAACCTAACATGTTTAAAGGCTAGTAAAATGTGGCAATTCCAAAACTTTTTTCTATCTTATGCATGTTAAAACGTCTTGAAAAATGCAGCATAGCAGCGCCACTGGTTAGGTGGTTTAAACCAAAATCTAGTCAGCAACAACGTGTATCAGCTTATAACTGAATCTGAAGTTTGTCGAAAATCCATGCATTAGCTTTTGAGATAGAGCTATTGCAAAATCTTTTTAAAAAATCTGCATAACAGCGCCACATTTTGGGTGATGTACACCAAAATCTAATCAGAATCAATTTTTTATCAGGTACTATCTGAATCTGAAGTTCGATGAAAATACATGCATTAGTACATGAGATACATTTATTGCGAAATCGTGAAAAATGCAGCATAGCAGCACCATTTGTAGGGCGATTTATACCACAAATTAAAAAAACCCTAATTTTCTATTAGGGACTAACTAATTTTACATGTTTCTCTAGCATTTTTCGCAATTTGAAACAAGATGTAATGATTATCTCCTCTCTATTACTTTATGTTTAACAACAATCACTTGAAAATGACAGTTTTCTTGTGTATTTAAAGGATATTTTGATCTAGAAGCATAAATGTTGGGTGTTTCTTAAAAAAAAAAAATAAAAAAAAAAAAAATATATATTAAAATTTAAAAAAAATAAATATAGGCTTTACATTTTTTTTTTTTTTTTTTTTTTTTTTTTGCAACATACTTTTTGGTATTTTAAAAATAAACATTTTTTTTTTTTTATGAAAAAGAAAATTAAATAAGTAATAATGTGGTAAAAGAGGTGTGTGTGGGTTGATACAATAGCAACAATTCTAATTATGTGAAACAAAATTAAAAACATATTTTTAATAAATAAGAATGGTGTTATAGTCTCTACCTATGAGAAAACGGAAAAAAATCGCAAAGTGGCAGCTCTTTAAAAAAAGGTATTTTTCGAGTTTTTTTAAATAAATTTTAATTCTTTTTAAAGCAATAAAATAATGATTCCAAAAAGGTATGGGTTATAGGAAGTTATAAATTGAAGTTTGGAACAAATTTTGGAAAAAATCGATTATATAGAACCTCAGATATCATGCACACCATGTTGAAAAATGTAGTTTTGAGAAAAACGTAGTAATGTACTGTCGTGAGGTAAATAAATATTTGATGTGCATATTAGATGTCAATGTGCCGATCTGAATTGTTTACACATGATTCCACTGGTATTGCTGACTATTCAATTACATCCTTAATCAACCAAAGAACTCTCATGTAAATTAATTGTTGCTACACACCTAGAAATTAATAACCACATCTTGCAAAATCAGCAAAATATAACAGACCAAGTATTTCTATGACACTTTCTTCTCATTTCTTCGTTTAATTACGGCGTATATTTTATGCATCTCACTTTTAAGCAGAATAAAATTTAAATTCTTTTCTGCACCGTAAAAAAACTGCTGGCGTTAATGCTACTAGAAATTTTTGCCGTAAAAATGCATTAAAATTAGATGTAATAAACAAATTGCATCTAATTTTATTGCAATTTTTCCGGCAAAAATTGCTGGCAACATTGCTGCCAGTACAAAAAAATATTTCCGGATATTCTAGGCTACTGATATTAAATAGTCTTCCTTCCACTATTACATTCTAAGTACACACCACATTTCAAGACTCTATCTCAATTTGTTCAGAAGATAGAGCATTTACAGACACACAGGCAGATGGACGGCATTTTTTTTTCTTCTTAAAATATATTTTCGATATCTCCAGTGTCTAAAACATGTAAATTCGTAAAAAAAAGAAAAAAAAAAGCGATTTTTAAAACAATTGCAAGGTTTACCCTATACTACGTATACTGAGTAAGTAATAAAAGAGATGTTAATCTTCGATGTTTAAGCGCATGAAATCAATATTTCAAAGAATAAATAAACATCTAGATAAATTTTAATGAAATATAATATTAGTTTTTAGTTTCTTGAAGCAAATGTAATTTGTTGAGGCAGATATCTACAATAACACTTTTACAGAATCTGTTAACGAAAACGGTTTTCCCAAGCATTTAAATTAAAATTTTATCTTATTTCATCTGTTAATAACATTATATCTTTCGTATTTTTAAATAAGATTTCTTTTGACAAAATGAACTCTGAATGACTTTTTGAATGAATATTCAATAATCTGATTCTAATAAACAATATATAGAAATGCATAATTTTTTTAACTTCGCGAAAGCAGTAGCTGGTCATCAGTATAAAATTTCTTGGCGAGAAAAAAATTTAAAGAGATATTAATCTTCAATCTCTACGATCAAGTGATAAAATTTTGTAATATATCTTGAAAAGTATCTTGTTTAGACGCAATTCAATCAATGTATTGCAAAAATGTTTCTTTACTTGAGTAAATACTCTACAGTTAAAATATAATACTGTGGAATTTTTATTTTTTGCGTGACATATGTGCTTGATATTAGGTTATTGAAGGTGAACTGCCGGACTCCGGGATGGAGCAAGTTTCCATTTTTAGAAAAACAGTCATGTACACGGTTAAAAGTTTTGCGTCATCGTTCGATGCGACAGAAGCTGCGACTATAAAATAGTGAAATTTCTTATGAACATTTGGAGCTCCGGTTGAACCATGTCTCCAAATATCAGTACGATGTTTCACCACTTTGTTATGCAGCTATTGCAGCAATAAAATATAGTCCAATGTAGCATAAAATTTCTAACAGTAAAGCCCAACTATTGTTGATTCTAAAGTTTAAATATCCCTGCCAATAAAGGAGAATTGTAATTTCAGCCAGTGGCATTACATATATGCCCAACGAGCACATAATTCTCATATGAATATTTTACTTTTGTGAATACAAACAGAACCACAAAATAGTAGAGGCAGAAAAGAATATCAACAAAGCTTTGATGGTGGCTAAATCCAAGAAATAACGATCAGCGATAGTTCCAATAATTCCAATCTGGACGATATGAATCTCAAAGATGAATCACGTGACCGCGCAGCAGCTTCAGTTAGCTGAAACAATGAACCGTGAATGCCAGCTCATCCTGGGTTAATTTTTTGAAATTTCGGAATTCCAAAAATTTAGTTCCAAAAATCGTTAAAATATGGCACTGTACGCTTAAAAATCTGTTCTCTGCAAGCAATCTAAAACAATAAAAATGTCAAGTCAAACCCAATCAGAACCCAATCTTTTCAAAATATTCACTGTTCAAAACATCTGTATAAGATTTTTACAGCTTACCTAATAAACAAACTGTTTACCGCGTAATTCTATCGATCTTTGTTTTTGAGAAATTTAATTTTGAAATCGGGGACTTATTTGCTAGGCACCCTGTACTAAGAAAATGATTTCGAAATACGTTACAAAAATTTGATGCGATTAACCCTTTGCATGCGAGAGATGACTCTCACTCACCAAGAGTTTTGTCAAGTGTCCCATGTGAAACGTGACGCGAAATACTTTCACACTACGAATATCTTACAGCTTATTTCGCCGTCTTTTGACACAGATTATATCTGTGGCTTCCGGTAATAACCAGGTTAGGCACATTTTTAATATTTTGAGTAATTAACGTTTAAAGTTTTCAAAAAAGTCTTTTTATCATTACTTTTATAAAACAGATTAAAACTTAATAAATTTCGCTACATTCAATTGAGATATAAGAACCTTTTTTTTTTTTTTTTGTCAAAATAGTTATATAAAAAATGGTTTTTATTAATAGAGAACCAAATAAAAAATTAACTTTTATCTGGTTATTACCGTTTTACATTTATTTTTAATAAATGTAAATAATATAAAATTTTAATTTTATTTACATTTGTACATTTATTAAAATAAATATTAATAAAATTACATTTTATTAACATTTATCAAAATATTAAAAATGTGCCTTACCTGGTTATTACCAGAAGCCACAGAATTATAGACGATTTAAAGAAATAGAAATCTTATCTGGTTATTACCATTACTTTATGCACTTACCCGATTACTACAGTTTTTTCAATTTTTAAATGAAAATTTATAGTCCCCCTATGACGGGAAGTATTCTATTTTCATTTTGAGTACTATGGCAGATGAAAGCACACTTTTAAAGCTGCATTTTCCCAAATTATCTCTTTTTTTTTCTAAAATGTGCCTTACCTGGTTATTAACGGAAGCCACAGATATATGGCTTTGAAAATTAGTTTAAAATACTGGTATTCAGAGCGTTTGGATCACCCATTTACATAGGTCACAAGTAGTCAGTGAGATTCACCTGTTGAATGCCGAGGGTTAATAAATATATACTCCTCTTTTACAATGTGCTGCTACAACATGTAATTAATGTATATTTTTTAATAATGTATGTTTTTCTTTTATTTATTAAATTATTTTTAGATACTACTGTGATTTCTCTAATAACTTCAATCATTTTTTTATTTTTCTTTTAGGTAAGTGCTTATTGATTTCGCAATATTTTTCAGTTGTTCAGAGTGGTGAGTAGTACTTTTCTGTCAAAGTGAATTTAAATTTTCTATAATTTGCTGGAAATGCTTTTAACATTCGGAAACGTTTAACCTGAAGCACTAAACTACACTTTGGTCAACAAATAAAATATGATTTATATTTATTTAACTTTATGTCGATCATCTTAATTAAACGTTGCAATTTTAATGGGGTATTTTTATTATGAAATGACTAATGTACATAATTCTGGTAATACTTTAAATGAAAACTAACATATATATATATATTTTTTTTTAATCAGAAATTGTTCTACAAAAAAAAAAAAAAAAAAAAAAAAAAAAAAAAAAAAAAGGTTGTCTATATGAATTATTGATAATATAATATAATTATTCAATATGTTGCCACGAAATTTGGCACAGAGATAAATTACAAACGAAGAAAGAATATAGCCGCATAACAATTAACAATGTGGAGAAGGTTTTAACTATAAATTAAGAACCAAGGTATATCAAAAAGTATTAAATCATGAATGAATGAGAGATAAATCGTTTATCTCAGGAATAGTCTGTCTAATATGGCGTGTAACCACCATACACTACTATACAAGCATCCCGACGAGCTCTCATAAGTTTTCCGAGAGTGACAATAAATATTTGTGGCAACAAAACTCATTTTTCTAAAAGCATGCTTTTAACTCTTGGTGGGTATTGGGGTGGGGGAAGGGATTACGAAGTGCAATGGCTCTTCCTAGGTTATCCCAACCATATTTAATAGAATTGACTTCGAGGACCTATCCATATGGTGAACATCGTCATCTTCTAGTAAATTATCAGCAATGTGAACTCTGTGTGGTTTCGCATTATCGTCCATAAACATGAAGTCTGGGCCTACAGCATCCCGAAAGAACTTCACAGAGGCTTCAAAGACCTTATCGCTCTAGCGATGCGCTTACTAGTACATGCATCAAAGACATGCAGGTATGATGGCCTGACATTATGTCGCACTAGAGAAGGGTTCCTTTACCACCAAAATTGTCTTTTTTTTACGTAAGAGGGATTATAATAAATTTCATGTTTTTCACAGATAAATTTCAACGAGAATCATTGTGTGTGGTGAATCTCGACTTATCACTGAAAAAAAAACACGTCCAGATTCTTATTGTGTCCAAAGCTGATGTCTCCGGTTCCACAACAACCGGCCTTTCTGTTTGATGCAGTGAAAGGGATACGCACGACTGGACGCCATGCGCTAGGGATGAGTCCTTTGAAGACTATATCAGGTTATTTCAGGGAACTGTGAGACCGAGCTTCATCTTTATGGATGATAATGCGAAGCCACACAGAGCTCACATTTTTTATGGTTTTCTTGTTTAAGAGGACATTAGCCGTAGGAATTGGATCTCGAGGTTTCCGGACCCAAGGGCGGCGCCAGAATTTGCCCGACGTGGGGGCACTGTATCCCCGACAGGGGGGCCAAGTTCATAACATATATATTAGAGGTCCCTGCATGCTGGGCCATGTCCTAAAAATTGCGTGGGCAAAAATTTCAAGGACCTAGTTCGTACAAAATAAATTAATGTTCCGGTCGGCGTAAAATTTAAAAAGTTGTCCTGCTTATAAGGTCTAGCAAGTATTATATATATTAGCCCCTTCCCCCTCCCCCCCAAAAAAGTTAAAATCTCGACCCGACTTGACTCTATATCTACAAAACATGAATTTTTACTTCGATATGGTTATAAATTGTTTTACACGAAGAGTTCTGATCAAAAATAATTATTATTATTATTATTATTATTATTATTATTATTTTAACTATTTGGAAAATAGTTGTTGAAATCGGTGGAGAACTGGAAAATCTGAATCTTTTTATTGGTTGAATTCCAGAACTTATTTTATTTTATTCGTTTTGTGATTGGTCCATATTTAATGTTCAAAAATGGAATACTTCTGTTGACACGATGACAAAAAAAGTAATCTATACTATTAACCGCAGTAAACGTCTGTCTGTCTGTACCGCTAAAAAGTTTTCTCAGCGGCCGAGTGGTGTGGCGCTCTGGGTGTCTATCGACTCGGGACGATTCGGCCTTTTGTGATAATGAATTTCGAGAAAATCGCCCGGTAATTACCCGAGATATTAATTAAAAACTACCCGGGAAACGTGACAAAAAATCCAAGTTCCGAGACGGTTCTCTGACGGAGCTCTCCGGTCGAAACTAGCTTTCCGCGGATGAAGAACCACGAAGGTGTCGAAAATACGAAAATTAAGGAGTTTTATATAACGTCGCATCCGCGCTGCAGATTCACGGATTTTAAAACAAATTACATATTCTTGAAGGAAATTTAAAGACCTTTCTGGCGGTCTATTTGGTTTCAAGAATTACAAACATTAACCTTTTGAAAAAAACGTTTTCCCGAAAGCTTTCATTTTCCATTTTTCTCCGCAGAATTTTCGACCGAAAACTATCGAAATTTAAAACGATTCCATCCTTTTTAATTTTGGAGGCACGACAAAGAAAAAAAAAACCCCTCAAAGACGCTTCTGTCTAATTTCCAACGGTGTAATTATTTTTAAAATATTCTAATATTAAAACTTTGAAAAAAAATCGAGAAAAAGAGTCTCCGATCGTACAATTTTGTTTGCTTTTTCGACACTTTTTCCGCTCATATTTATATGAATAAAATCTCTAATTTTCAATATTTCTTTTCCATCTTTATACATCTCTTAGTGAATACATCGTTTTGAGTTGTGTCAAAATTTCAAAAAGATACAACGGTTAGAAGTATTTTAAATCTGTAAAAACCGCGAAATTACGGCGTAAAACGGGCGATTTTTTTTTTCTGCCATATTTTTAGGTAAAAGTAGCCCTTAAATCCTGTATTCTTCAATGATCTTTATATGTGTGTTTGGGGTACTGGTTTTACACCCTGCATAAAATTTTTGAAAAAATCGGGAGGCCGTAACTGTATTTTAAATAATATAATAGGCGAATTTTTTAATTTAAATTATTAAATGTGAAAAAGGAAAAAACTAAAAATTAAAATTTTTGTACAAAATATGCATATTTTTACACGAAAATTATACTCGAGGTTTTTTTCAAAGTACGTAATAGTAATACATTGCGACCTCACTAATCCGACACTCGGTAATCCGTATATTTTTAAAATATCGTTAGAGAACATTATTGCAAATAAATACATTTTAAAATTTGACATTTCTTTAAAATCTTCATAAAAGCAGTTAGAGAATACCGTGGTACAAGTTGCATCACTATTTTGAAACGATACAACAGTTAGAAGTATTTTTAAATAAATAAAAACCGCGAAATTACGGGGAAAGAACGAACTTCTTTTTTTTTGGTTTTATATTTCTAGGAACAACTTTTACTTAATTTCAATATTTCCTTAAAATCGGCTAATACCATTCTTGGTAATCCACTTTTAATGAGGTATGAATTTTTTGGAAAAATATGGCTATCAGAACTATCTTTTAAATAAAATAATAGGTGTAACCATTTGCAGAACGACAAACATATTTTTATAAATATTAAATCTTCATCTTTTGTATAAACAGAAACAATGTTTTTCGCATTGCGCATGCGTGCACTTAGCTAAGCTACGCCGATATGAAAAAATCAAGACAGCCACAGGATGATTGATGGTTTGTGGTCAGCGGTTAGAAAACGCAAGTGTGCACCGAGCCTTAGAGAGATTATTTTTTTTCAGAAAGGGGCCGCTAGCGGGCGAAGCTCGCTAGTAAAAACTTTTAAAATATTAATAATTTGAAAACAAATTGTGATAAAGATTGCAAATAAATTTCATTTAAAAGAACATTTTTTTCTATATGTCACTGTGTAAAAATTTAAAATGCGCAATATTTAGAAGTTTAAAAATTCGCAGTTCCGAAAATTGTAAAACTGAAATTTCATTTAAACCTTGTTTATGTTGGGCCCAGGAAAATTAATGTTTAATCCATGTCGTACGTAATATATGAGGCGTAATAATCGGTGTTCTACTGTATGTATTACTGAATGCAAAAATACAAATGAAAAACTTACATAATTTTTTTTTAAAGTTAAATTATTATTATCAACAAAATTACGAATTCTGCGTATAAAGAAGTTTTAAAATTAAAGCACTCGGGTATAAATACCAAATTACATACAAATGCAAAGAAATCATTTGAACTTACTCGTATGAAAGACTTGAAACTTTTTATGTACTGCAGAAAAATATTATAGTTCACACATTCGTAAAAAGATTGAACTCATAAAGTATTTATAATTAGTGGAAATAATAATTCAAATGCAAAATTTGCAAAGTCTTAAATTTCATTGTTTTATAGTCAGATTCGTTCTTTAAAAGGTCATTGTAGCATTGTTCTTACGGTTACTGTGTGATTAATTATATAATTTTTGTAAAAAAAAAAGCATTAAATAGACGATTTCGATATTTTTAAATAAAAATACTAGATTAGGAAAAAAAATTAACTCCTTATATCTGTGGTCAATGGACAAATGTCGATAATAGGGTACTGCACCTTATGTAACTCTGAAATATCCTTCAAGCCTATCAGAGCAGATGTTTTTCTAGTAATTCCCACAGCAACATTGTGATGTATAAAGGTTCTTTTTACAACCAATCAGCAAGAATACGTTTGCTGAAGCTAAACAACATATTCATCGATCACTTTATCATTCTAGCAGTCGAAAAGTTTGTTTTGTATTAACTTGCAGAACAGAATTTGAAAACTACTCAAAACAGATAGGCATGCATTTCCTTTTGGTGAACCGCAGCTGATTTTTGCAGTTTAAACATCGTTAGATTGAAATCTAAATAAGAATACGAGTATAAAGAAAGAAACAACATACTTGGCTAGAACAAAACCTGTATAAAATTGAAATTTCTTTCATATCCTTTTTCGTTAAATCTGAACACGTTGCTGTACTAAATACTAATTTCCTTGAAATGAATGTGAAAGTAATTAATCGAACTAGAATTTTTGAAATATGTAAATTTTACCGCGTTTTACTTTTTTCATCATTTTCTAATTTAGTCACTTTTGAGAAAATGTAATTATTTTATAAACTCTCAAAAAACATTTCGCAAAAAATAAAACATACAGGCAGTAAGTTGCTGGAACGCACGTGTGGTTGGAACGGATTTTTCTATTACTTGAAGAATTTTCTGTCTTTTGATTGTGGAATTTTTTAAAAAATTGAGATTGGATTCATGAATTTTTCATATTTTGAGAGAAAACAGAGATAAGTAAAAAATCAGTTTATAATAGAAAATCCTAGTACACAACGTTGTTGCACAGTTAATTAAACAGTCCTTTAATAAAAAAAATGCATTTGTAGATATTGGAGGATTTCAGGTAGTTTTAGAATTAAATTGATTAATTTTCTTTATTTTCGAAAAAATGTTCAAATTAAAGCAGACTTTTTTAGCTATAGAAATAATAATAAAAACAATGGGTGAAAATATCTTCAATTTCCATTTTGTTTTAGAGTGTATATTGCACAAAGTGTGATGTTCCAAATTTTGATAAGATCAAATTTTAAATCTGAAACAAAAACTTTAACACAAAATTTCCAAGAGAAATGTAAATGAAGTGAAAAATGTAAAATAGTTGGGAATCTAAAAGTGAATTATTTTAATATCAGCGAAAAGCGATCTGCAAATATAAATATGTCGCTGATTCGAACTGCGGGTTATGCATGAGATCTAGCTGCGGGTTAGAGGTCTACGAGGGCCAAAATTTCCCGCTCAACATTGCCGAAGCATTCCTTTGATTTTCATCTTTTCTATTATTTTAATTAATTTCTGCCTTCTGACATAAGATTTTTTTTTTTAATTTTGATCTTAGATTTCTCATTTTTACATATTTATAGATAAAAGGGATTTAAATTCCGTTTCTAACACGAATAGTACTAAGCAACACAGATGCCGGAATACTCATGTAATTTGACGAACATGCTGCTTTAGGTGTGAGTATTTCAGGTATTTGGTGTTTTTTCTGTATTTTTTGCGGGAGGTGGAGTAGAAATGGCAAAATTAAAGTGCAATTTTTTCTGTTTTTACGGAATCTAATCAATGCGGGGGGGGGGGGAGTTCAATTCACGGATTATTTACCGAGCACGGAATCCTCTGCGGAATGGGTTATACCTGACCTGAGCTAATTAATTATATATCCATTCAACCTCAACCAGTTTTTAAAAAATAGATAACCCGAACTTGACAAAACTTCTATCTAAAACTATAGTATTCATTCCGAATGCAATCCCAACTCAGTATGAAAAAACAAAATTCCATCTTGTAAAGCAACAATGGAAAAGTAGTCTAGTATCAATTATATTTTTTATGTAGAAAAATCGATATATCTGTATATTGACTCACTGACATTCAAATAATATAATTTTTCATTTTAAAATATATTTTGGGGATACTTTTGAGGAATCTGATAGAATCGAGCCCATACGCTAAAACAATTAAAATTATCCGACTCGAAAAATAGAAGTCAATCCTAAACTCTCCGAAAAAAAATTAACTTTAGCCAGGTCCGACTAAAACCACCAGTCGAGTTGAGTTTAATTTTCCGAGGAGATGCAGGATTGGGTTTCTACCGGGATCGGGTACCTGAACCCGAAATATTTCAACCCAATCACACCCTAATTGTAACTGATGAAAAAATATATCTATGCTGCAATGCAGTTATGTAAAAATATGTTTACAATTATATATTCAGTAACAATTTTAGATTTTAAGTAAAAAAAATCAGCATACATAAATTCATTGACATTCAAATACAGTTTTTCATCTTAAAATAAGTTTTGTAAATTCTTTTGAGAGATCGATTCATCTCGAATCAAGAACCATAAGTATCAACATCCAACCCGAACCTGAAACAAAGTTAACCCGACTTTAATCCGACACTCAACGACAAAAATTTAGGCTCAACCCGATCCGGTCCAGACTGCGAGTCATGTCAGGTACAGTTGTCCCGACACGATGAAGCATTCTACTTGTTACCCAAGACAACCCCCGACAAAATAATTTTCGTTTTCGTATTTTAACTGAACTAAAAATTCTTCATTACCAAGCCGATCGTAAATCCAAAATAAGCGAAAACTGATCCACAAATTTAATGTAGTTAAAAAAAGTATAAAATTAATTTTTAGTATAAATTTTATCTTTTTGTTGAAAAAAAAAAACATGTATAGAGTCATTCATGCATCATCCTATGCTGTCATCCATGTAGATTTTTATTTTAAAAATTCAGATTTTTTTCGACAATTCGGGTTTATCTAAACTCAAATTGCAAGAATCAAACTTCAGTCAGAAACCAATGTACAAAGAAGAATTAGTTTAGTCAATCCGGCTTTCAAAAAAAAAAAAAAAAAAGCTCCATATTTTGACCCAACTCGAATGGGCTGAAATTCAAAAGTCAAAATATTTTCCCCGACGAAATTGAATTTTGACTCCGATGGGGGGCCAGGTATGCCCGACGGGGGGGGCATATGCCCCCACGGACCCCCCTCTGGCGCCGCCCTTGTCCGGACCTCAGTCCCATTAAACAGAGTTGGGATAGTTTCGAAAGTAGTCTAGTCCATTGCACAGCGTAACCCCCCCCCCCTCTCTCTCTCACACACACACACAAAATAGACCAACGGCGTTTAATTTTATGATATGGAAAAACAATTTTGATTGCCAAAACGGGAAATACAGTAGTAGAAAAATTACTTTTGCAGTAATTGAGATGTTTCTCGGGCTGTGCGTTATGTGGCGTTGTCTTTTTTAGTCGCAAATGTCACTAAATTCAATTTTTGCTTAAATATTGAGGCACACAGCAAAGTCTTGGAGGCCATTTACCCGATACGCTATTCTATACATACCTTGCATTGCATACTTAATGAATCAGTAAAAAAATTACAAATTTTGATCATTTGTTTTCTATGATTAATCATGTGCTTCTTTTAAAATTACTTCTTTCGTGAATATTGGGATACCTTTTACAAGAACTTCTTCTGAGTTATCAATGATTCCGAACAGCATGTTTTATCTTAAAAAATTTCAGAAATAAATATATTTTTTAAATTTCAAGTAGCATTTATAACAAAGTTTCTGCTGTTGCCATCGATTTTTGGAAACATTTTCGAGAAGTGCATTAATCAGTTTTCTCAAATCGGAATATCGGTGTCTATGAGGCTATCTTTTCTCAATAATATATCTTCATTAGTGCAATTGAGTTTCTAGATGCAAGAGTAACAAAATTATCCGATCTATTCTTGTGAGCTTTTTAACTAAGTTTTGCTGTGAATATAATTAAAAAAAACATTAACATTAGTAATCTAATTTTTCCGAAATCTGTTAAGCTTACTAAAATTTTATTTGCACACTGTGCAAAAAAAAAAAAAAAAAAAAAAAAAAAAAAAAAAAAAAACATGTTAATTTACAAAACTTGTAAGTAAATCTAGAGAAATATCTAACTTTACAAAAGAATTTACTAAAATTTTGGTAATCTTACTAGAATTTTATCTCTAACCCAAGTTATTATTACTTAAAAAGTTCTGGGAATTCGATTTCCCTAAAAATTACTGAGTAAGCTTAAAAATACTTTGATTAACAGTGCAAATCTGTGTCTGTTACGTGAATTTTTGTTATTGATATTACATGAAAAATTCTTGAAATCCAATCCTAGTAGAAAAAATTTAGTAATTCTCCAATTTTTTTAAGAGTGTACATTTTGAAATTTCAGCATTCTTAGTAGATAGCGATATATATTAATAAAATTGTCACGTTATTAATGTGTTTTTATTTGGCATGATTATCTTTAAAACATTTTTGTTAATGATGAATTATTTACTTTAAATGTAAAAGCATTTAAAAATACTATACTAAAGGGTACATAAATACACTGTAAATAGTTCTTTGAAATGTTTACAAAAATCAATGGCAGTAAAATAAATTTTAATTTTATAAATGCCTCGTTAAATGTTGGAAATATACTGTTTTTTATTATTTCTATAATTACATAATATTACGTCATAGGCGAGAAACTTAAAAAAAAAGAAAAAACAGTGTAATGAAAATATTTTTATAATATTTTAATCTATACTTCTCGACATAAAATAAATTTTTACTGCATGAATTGTTTAATTGGAGAAGAATATAGCGTACAACAATTTCGTTATAGTTATTGCTATAACGATATTCAATAGAAGAATATTATAAGTAACTGAGCGTAAAAAAAGTTGAAATTATGTTCATTTAGTCCTAGTGTAATAAATAAAATTTTACCAACAGAATGAGAAAATGTCCATGCTGGAATAGAAGTTGAAAACTTTTACCTGGATAGAATAATTAAATTTGTATGAAACCTATCAGTATGATTGAATTAAAAATTAATGGTCTATTGTAATAAATCACAACAGAAGTATAATAATCTTTAACAACATTTTTCTGTAACTTATAATTGTACATAGAATCTTTATCTTTGTAGAATCTGAATTCTAATTCAATAAGAAAAATTGAACTCAAATTTGAAACCATCCCAAAGATTTAACAATTTATCAGCAGTGATAAAAATAACATGTTAATCTAACATAAAAAAAATATATTACTGAATACTGTTTACACAAATAAATAACTTTTCACATTACTCAAGCGACCACATTTCATGTTCTTTATAAAAGCATGAAAACAATTTTTAAAAATATATTCTATTATCGTATGTTTTTGATAATTTATCAAAACATTCTTCTTCGAAAATAAATAACATTTAATTACAAAACAGAAAGTTGTTCAACTCCTTTTCAGTAAAATTTATTGAAAGCGATAAAATTCAATCCTTAATGCTTTCTAATCACTGGTGCTTACTACCTTTGTAGCAAATGTACCGAATATCTAGCGGTTGCACTTGAATGAATATAAGCGTTTCTTTTACCGTTACTCTGTAAACAGAGTGAAAAGCGGAAAAATAAAATGAAAGAGGTAGTCGGAGATATTTATTTCTAATCGATATTTTCCATTTTTAAAGTCTTCAAGATGGAATAAGTAATATAATATTTACAAAACTTATATTGACACTTTCACATAAAATTTAAGATTCCAACAAAGATTTTCAGAATCAATAAATTTTGCTGTTATATGAAATATAATTTTGTATAGTATAGGATACATATATACCGGATGTCCCAAAAATGACTGATGGATTTTAAAATTTAATAACTTGCAATCGGGACAGATATTAAAAACAAGTGGGTAAGTGTAATCGTAGATCGCACAGAGGGTTTTGATTAATATCTCTTTCAAAACATTTTATCATTAAATTAACAAACGAAAAGGGGCTTTTCGGCGCCATTTCGGATTTATTCACCAATCGCGCCAAACAGAACAGAATGCTGAATTCTTCCCCTATATGCTGTTTGGTCACATAGGTTTTTTGATTTCTCCATCAGTATCTACAGATTTAGTGAAGATGCTCAAGTAAATAAAATTATGCATAAAAGTAAATTGTTACAAAACCTAGCATGAATTTAAGGAAGACCAAACCGGTCACCAGAGGCGGCTAGTAATTTAAATGAATGGAAATTTAATAAATTTAAAAAATGCTTCCCTTCGCATGTCAAAATAGAGGATAAATGTGATGTAATAAAAACAAATAAAAACGTTTTTTCACGTGATTTTTTTAATCTATTAATTTATGTTTCATACATAATAATTTTATTTAAACTTGCGTGCAAGAATGAGAAGAAATGATATTTAAATTTTGAAATTTACAGTATTGCAAATTTTTAAACTTATAAATATTGCACATTTTCAGTTTATACACAATCGTATAGGAATAAAATGTACGTTTAAATGCAATGTGTTTAAAAGTTGTATCTCGATTTATTTTTGATATATTAATATTTTTTTTGTAGTTTTTAATACCAATTTTGCAATTGTGGCAACAGATGCACTCCATTTCTTTTTAAAGCGTAAAAAAGAAATAATTTTTATATCTATTTAAACTTGCGTGCAACAATTAAAGGAAAAAAAATTAAAAAAATGGATTGATGATATTAAAAATAGTTAATTAAAATAATAGTATTTTCCAAAATTTTATTATTTTTTGTGTGACAAGAGGTATTCAGCTATAAGTACACAAAATTTGAACTCTCTGAATTATATAGTTTATATGTACGGACTCGGTGACAGACAGACAGACAGACAGCGGACAGAGACGAATTGGGTTTCGTCAGATGAATGAAACCCTAAAAATTCTTGCAAAAAAATTATGTATAATGCCAATTTTACGTATATATATATATATATATATATATATATATATTCTTGTTTTAGTTCGAATTTCAAACAATAAATGGCGCTGGCAGCAATACATGCTCAGTTCAGACCCGATTTTTACTACTTTGGAATTCCATTCAATACATTTTAATCTCCTTTTTCTGATGGAAGAAGAGAGGCCTACAAATCGAACCTGTATTTAGTGGTTATAGCTTGAAGCGCCATCTATCGCTGCTATTTGTAACTAAAATTGAGAACTGCAGCATAAAAACTTCAACCATCTTACATAACCCTCTTGCAAGATTTTTTTAATATCTGTCACCGTTTGCAAGTTATTGAATTTTAAAGTCTATCAGTCATTTTTGGGACTCCCGGGATATGTGTTCATTAAAATGGCAAAGTGTTCGAAAAACCTTTTGTAGAAGGAAATAGCGTTTCATTTATCTGGTTTTTCGTTGAGTAAAAAAGTTTTTAGAGTTATTGTAAAGAACAATCTGATACAAAAATTTGTACGGTTATGATTTTTTAATTATATACGTTGAGAGTAGTGGTTTTATCTAACTATACGGGTTATTACGTCGTGCGGGAAGTTTTGTGTGTGTTTAAGATTGAATTTTTTTGTAGACAGTTAATAGAACTCAAGTTTTCAAGAAAGTTTTTTAGAATAAAAAGATTTTGTTGTTTTTTGAAAGGTAACTTTGTATCGCATAGAAATCAATTTATATGCGTACATTAAAATGTCAAAGTGTTTGAAAAACATTTTGTTGGAGGCGACAGCGCTTCCTTATCTGTTTTTTCGATTTAAATAAAAAAGTTTTTTGAGTAAATTTGAAAAACAACTTGGTGCAAAACTTTATACTATTATGATTTTAAAAACGTTTATATATGTTGAGAATATTTAGAGTATAGTTAGAGTTTCCGCATAGTTAGATAAAATTTATGCTGTTATGATTTTAAAAACATTTATATATGTTGAGAATATTTAGAGTATAGTTAGATATTTCATTTTTATCAAATTTTGAATTTAAAAAAAGAGAGAAATTTTATCATGCGATTTTGTTTAAAAATTATATGATAAATCATCCTTTATACAAACAAAACTGAAAAATTTAACTAAAAATAAAATTTAAATACAAATTATTTTAAAATGTATTCCGGACCTATTTAATTTGCAAAATGCAGTGCGTGAAAGAAAGAGGGCGAAAAGAGAATTTTTATGGGTTTCAATTCAGATATTTCTGTGGGATGAGCCCAGCATTTATCTAAAATAAGAACTTTTTTTTTCTTACAAACTTTAACCGATTTTTTTTTTTTTTTTTTTTTTTTTTTTTTTTTTTTTTTTTTTTTTTTTTTTAACGTAGTAACAAAAAAACCATTCATTATAAACGAGAAGTCTTAACGGAAGTTCACTGTAATTATGCACAGGTCACGATTTATTTCATATGTTAAAGGACAATGAAGAAAAGTTAAGTTATCAAACTAATACATATCCAATATCCACTGAATGTTTGTCCAATTCGTTTCGAAGTAATTACAGTTTTTTATTATTTTAAAAGCAATTCAATATATTTGATCTAAATTAGAATTTAAAAGTGGATGCAAGTAAAATTAAATATCCTGTTATTTTATCCCTTAACTAGCCGACCTTGGCGATCAGTTTGGTCTCCCTTGAACGTATAAAAAGCATTACATCATATTGCCTTTATTCATATTTTATTTTAATTGCTCATTTTTTACTAAAATAGAAGATTCAGCTAGAAAAATAGACACAGATGTCATATACATACCACATTGGCGCGATTGCAACAAAATGGCAATTATATGTGCCTCACATGGTAACCCGGCTATTGTTATTTATTTATTAATAAACTGATTGTTTACTTTTATTTTCTTTTTAAAATTATATAAATTGTTTTGTTGTATATTAACTAAACTTTTTTATTTATTATTATCTCCTTTTTAAAATAATAGAAATTAGTTTAAAAATATGCATGCAACTGGTATTTGAAATCGAATTTTTTACCACATTAACGTCAGAAAAATAACGAGCCAATATGGTGCATATATTAGATTTGTGCTGATAAATCAATAACTCAGTATTCTTACGCTAGTCTGGCGCAATATAATAAATCGCCAAATATTGCACCCGTGGCATTTTTTCGTATTTTATTAATTATTTAAAATATATTAATATAATCCTTACACTCATTTTATTTGTAATACGTAATTTTTATTTGAAACGGAAAAGTTTAAAATTCATGACTTTTATTTATTTTTTTAAGTAAAAAAGAAGTGAAAAAAAATTAAATAATGATAATTGCAGAGAAGGAACAAAACATAAATAAATCCAATTTACCACAGGCTAAATTAGCCTAAACCCACAGTCTAAGGACTTTTGCACAGTAACCAATAAGATGAGTTTCAATTGGACGTTGCTATTAAATAATTAACAAATAATCGTGATTTTTGTGCCACATACGTCAGCGTAATATATATATATAGATGATTCGCACGTGTGATGTGATGAACTAGCAACATTCACTGTAAAAAAGGGGGGAGGGCGATTTTATAGAGATTGTACTGGTAATCAGTATGCCACTACAAGTTACAGTTTTTTAACGGAAAAAATCCCATAAATTATAGGGAAAAACGGAAATCTTTATGGAATTCACGGGAGTTTTTCCTTTAAAAAACAGTGAATTGTACTGGCGTCCCGATTATCAATATTATCTACGTAAAATCGTCCGGTTTTTTTTCAGTGTTTTTCAACAGTATTTAAACTGTACCCAGAACGTAAACCTTTGTGAATTTTAAATCAGTCTCGAAATAGAAAAACCCTCAGATAATTATTTTATTAATTTTTTTATAATTTGTAAGCAATGTTAATAATATCCTGGTAAGCATACTGTAATGAAAAAATATATTTTTTTACGTAAATGAATGCCTTTTCATTTTATTTTACGTACCTCATTTTTTATTATTTATAAAAACATGAAAAAATTTCTAAAAATGTACTCTTTTATTGCATGTTTTCATACGTTTTCCTATTTTATATTTATCAAAATATTCTTTTTCGAAAGAAAAAAATAATAATTGCAAAACATAAATTTTCTCAACTCCATGTCAGTAGAATTTACTCAAAGCGATAAAATTTAATCTGAAATACTTTCTAATCACTTCCTTTGTAGCAAATGTACCGAGTGTTTAACGGTTGTGCTTCAATGAACTTAGACGTTGCCTTATCGTTAACTTATAAACAGAATAAAAAGCATAAAAATAAACTGAAAGATGTAGTCAGAAGTACTTTTTTTAAAAGTTTTCATTTTTTTTAATTCTTCAAGTTGAAATAAGTAATATAATACTTTGAAAACTTAATTTGCAACATTCAAGGAGGATTTAAATTTTGGGAAAAGTTTTCAGAATCTTTCATTTGTAATATGAGAATAATAACTGAAGACATAATTTGGTATCACATGGAATTCCATATACAGTGAGCTAACTAAAGTCCGTGGTCGCTCCAATAAGTTTTGAATAACAAGAACTAAGTTACAAAAGTGTAGTAGGCATAGTAAAGTAAACATGCACTATTGAATGAAATCACCTACGGTGCCATCTGATGGAGAACTGCGGAGCTAGCACCGCTATCTCTGAAACGGAAAAAGATAAGGAAAATAAAGTTTTATATATAGTTGCACAGTATCATCAATTTAGTATGTAAAGACATCTTTTCGGGCATTAATGCGAAGAATTGAACTGTTTAAATGCTCATTTGTTCTTTCGTACATAGTGACATCACGAAACTTCAACGAAAGAAAAAATAAGTATCTTTCACACAAATGTGCATCCGAATGTGCATTGCAGTTGACAGTGAGAAATTTGAACATTTCAAATAATGGTATGTTCTTACAACAAGTTTTTTTTTTTTTTTTTTTTTTTTTTTTTTTTTTTTGTATGATTGTTTTACCACGTCATAAGTTAAAACATTCCGAAAAAACAAATACGCTTGTTAGTCGTTCTAATTTCGCATTAATGTCCACAAGGTACCTTTTAGCAACGAAACCAGCAAATTTTTTCAACAGGGTTTTAATTGTATTCAGAATCTCTGTCTTTGCGGATTTAAATTACAAAAGAATTAAATTCCGTACAAAGCAATTCAAATTTAAAAATAATGTTATTTTAAACTTATTATAATAAAACACACACTGTAAAAAAAGACGATTTTACGGAAATTGTACTGGTAATCTGGTCACCAGTACAATTTACTGTATATTAACGAAAAAGTTTCCATAAATTCCAGATACACAGTTAAAAATCTTGCAGCATTTTGTACAGTCCTTTCACTGTTTTCTGAAAAACCAGTAACATAACCGTAATTTAACTCTATTCTGACCATAAAATTGGTAATAATATGTTCAGAATAACGTAAAAAGACGGTTGTTTTACTTTTTTTTTTTTTGTAGAAAACGGTCAAATGACTGGATAAAATGCTGCAGATTTTTAACAGTGTATTTTCCCGTGTTTTTTTCCTGAAATTTGCGTAATTTTTTTCCGTTAAAAACAGTAAATATTACTGGCGTCCATATTACCAGTACAATTTCCATAAAATCATACTTTATTTATTTATTTATTTATTGTTTACTGTGCATGTAATAAATAATAATGTAATGAACTCCAGCAACATTTTTCAACAGGATTTTATATGTATTCAGAAAATCTATAATTATTTTTAAAGTAAAAATACCTCTCAGATATTTCCAGCTTTTACAATTTGTAAATACACTATTAAAAATAATGTTCTAGTTTGAATAAAAAAAGTTTGTTTTTTGGTGCTCAATATCTGCCACCGTAAGATAGTGAAATCTTGAACCAAAATTTGGAGCTCCCATTGAAGCATAGTTTCAATACTTGGAAAGAGGTTGAACTAGGAAGCTTCAAATGTTGGTAAGAGATTTCACCATCTTATGGTGGTATTGAGCACCAAAAAACAAACTTTTTTGGTTCAAACTAGAACAAGATTTTTAACACTGTAGCATTAATAATATCATATTAATCTAACTGTAAGCAATATTATATAATGCTTTTTACACCAGCGAATGCATTTCATTTTATTTAACGGACCTAATTTTATGCCGTTTATAAAAGTTTGAGAGCAATTTCTAAAAATATACTATTTTACCGAATGTTTTTGATAACTTTTCCTGTTTCAAATAAAACATTCTTCTTCGAAAATAAATAATAATTAATTACAAAACATAAAGTTGTTCAACTCCTATTCTGCAAAATTTATTGAAAGCGCTAAAATTGAATCCTTAATACTTTCTAATCACTGGCGCTTAGAACCTTTGGAGCAAATGTACTGAGTATCTAGCGGTTGCACTTGAATGAACATAAACGTTTTTTTATCAGTACTTTGTAGACAGAGTAAAATGCGGAAAAATAAAATGAAAGAGGCTGATAGAAATATTTTATTTTTAAATCGATATTGTCCATTTTTTAAGTTCCTCAAGATTCATTAAGTAATATAATATTTTCGTAATCTATAGTGACATTTTCAAAAATGATTTCAGTTTAGAAAGTTTTCTGAATCATTTTGATGTAATATGAAGATAATAAATGAAGATATTTTGCATTGCATAAAATTATATGTATTTGTACTTTAAAATTTCAAAGTTTTCGAAAAAAGTTTTGTTGTGTTGATAATGTTTCACTTATCTATTTTTTTTAATTACATAACATTTTTTTTTTTTTTTTTTTTTGTACTAGATTAAAAAATAATTTTGCACAAAATTTTATGTTGTCATTTTTTTTTTTTTACTTATACACGATGAATGTAAATGATTTTCCGTAACTTTTCATACAGGAAGATTATGTTTATTAGGATTTTCTATCATTTATAGACTGAAAGAATGGAATATTTTCACAACATTTCTGTATTTTTATATGTTTTAGATGAACGCCTTTTCATTATATTTTATGTTATTTATAAAATCATGATAATAATTTCTTTAACTGCATTGTGTTACGGAATGTGTTTCAGAAATTTAAATAGTATTTCAAATTTATCTGAACATTCTCTTTCGAAAATAAATAACATGTATTTTCTTAATTATTTTTCATTAGTATTTACCAAGAGCAGTAAAATTGAATCTCTATTGTTTTCTAATAACTGGTGATTAGTAGCTTTAAAGCAAATGTACCGAGTTTTTATAGCTGTTGTACTTGAATGAAAATAAATGGTTGCTTATCGCTTTTTTTAAGCAGAGTGATAAGCTGACAAAATGTAAGAGGCAGTCAAAAGTATTTTCTTATCGATATTTTCCATTTTAAAATTCTTCAAGTTGAAATAAGTAATATAATATTTTCTAAACTCATGTTGACATTTTCCAAAAGGATTTAAGTTTCGAAGAAAGTTTTACGAACCAAGAAATTTTGTAGTAATATGAAGGTAATAACTGAAAATATAATTTTGTACTCATAAATTTCTATATATGGATTTTAAAATGTCAAAGTGTTCGAAAAATATTTTGTTGGGTGTGATAAAGTTTTAATTATCTATTTTTTGACTGCAAAAATAATGTTTTTGGAGTACAATTTTCATTTTAAAAAAAACAAGCCAAACTTTATTCTTTAAACATTTTTTTTAATTTATATATGAATAAGCAATTTTCTATAACTTTTTATGCGTGGAACTTTTAAGATATTTGATTTTGATTATTTTATATTTTGAGTCGAGAGAGTGTATTATATTTAATTTTTAAAAAAAGTGTCTTTGCATTAATACAGTTTAATCAATGTCCTTACAATGTAAAAATAAATCAAATATTTTGCAATTAACAAAAATGTAACATAAGTGCGTATTTAAATATAGTTTCTGACTAAGGCGAAATAGATCATGACCGAAAATACTTTCCTTAGTATACCTTTAAAAATTTTGCTGCATCGTCACTCTACCGCTTTTTAAAGAAAACGATTATTTCACTGCATTATGAAGCATTCTCATTGGTCAAAATAGAGATATTCTATAAAAGCAGTGGAGTGATGATGCAGCAAACATTTGAAGTTTTTAACAGTGCATACGGTACTTCGCCTTATACAAATTTCACTCTACGCCTATGGATTTGTAGGAATTTAAAAATCTTTTCGAGTTGGACCAGAAGTCTTACAGAATCCGTCCAGAAGTCTTTCTTTATCTTTAGAAACCTCAAAATACAATATATTTTCGAGATTTAAAGAAGTATACATAAAACAAAAATGTCTTTTGATGCTACTGATTTTTGGAAACATCTTGCAGTACGCTTTTAGAAATCTACTACTTTTATTGCATAGTCACTAAACCTCTTTTATAGAATATCTCTGTTGTGACCAAAGAGAATGCTCCATAACATCAGCAAGTAATCTTTTTCTATAAAAAGAGCAGAATGACTATACAGATAAAGTTTCCGATTTTTAACGATGTAGTTTTTATGGTGTAGTAATTTCTGGTCTCTAATAAGAATATATTTAATGTTAATATCAATTCTTTTAATTTATCAGTATTGTCAATAAAAGACACTTGCTGAGCATTAAAATGTTTTCTGTTTGACCATAGATTATATCCGAAAACCTATATTCTGTGTTGGAAATACAGATAAATAAATTGCGAAAGTTACTTAGAAACTTCGTCGATAATTAGTCCCTGCAAAAGAAACAAATGCTTCGTCATATTTGGAAAATATATTTACAAATATTTACAAGTATATTTACAAAATTTTAGAAAGTCTCACCTATTTACCTAAAATAGAATTTTAGAATACTTTACCAAAGCATAAAAGAATCCACATATCGAAAAAAAGGCAAAAACAATATATATATTCACACCGATAGTGACTAAAATATATGTTTTTAAAATTTTCCAGAACCATAATTTTAAATGTTCATAATCATTCACTACCATCATAATCATCACCATAAACTTTTAGCTTTATTTTTTAAAGTGATAATTAAAAACAAAAAATTTGAACGGTTTTATGTTATATGTGCCCTTAAGAATATCATTTAATTTATATACTATAAGAGTAAATAATTTTCTGCATGTATTTTTATATTATCAATTACTAAAACTGTTGTACTTTTTTATATTTTTTAATCATTGTGCCTTGTCGCTTTGCTTCCTTTTATATTCGGAATAAATGTACAAAGTATTCTTCGGATGCGCTTGAAAGAACATATAAACGTTTCCTTATCGTTGCTTTAAAAACGAAATATAACAGAAAAGAAAAAAGAAAATCCTAAATGCTTTTTTATCACTATTTTTTATTTTGAAATCCTTCAAGATGAAATAAGTAATGTGTAGTTTTTCTACCAAAATATTGTTGACATTTTTGAAAAGGATCGAAACCTTGAAGAAAATTTCTAAAATCAACAGATATGGTTGGGATATGAAGATAATAACCGAAAATACAATTTTACATTGCATTTAAATCGTCCATAAATGTAAATTATAAAAAGTTCTAATTTCTTTATCGCTAAAAGTTTGCCTTTTTTTAAATAATTGATGCACATGTAACGGCTAATTCAAATAAAATGAAATGTTAACAAGGAAAATGATGATAAGCAGTTCTTTTCCATTCATTTATTATCAAAACTCGAGTTATGATACTTAAAATTTTCATTAATTCTCAATGTTTTCTGTCAAAAGCATGACATTAGAAGCAATGAAAAACTAATCCTGTATGCTAAACGCATAAATTTCTCCTATCACATACAACACTTCAAATTGCGCTAGCACAGTGCCAGGATTATGTGGCTGTATATACACATCAGGATATTTCTAAAGATATGAATTTCCGTGCATTACTTCTTGAGCTATGAGTGTTTCTAAAATAATGTAAATCATGCAAAATGCAGGACAGCAGTGCTAGCTTAAGTGCTTTACATCAAAACAAAACCAGCAAAAACTTATGTAAACGTCTAACAGAAACTGAAGCTGATGAAAATCCTTGCAATTGTTTTTCAGGTATCAGAGAAATTTAAGATTATTGCTATTTCAAAAAATTATCAAACATGAAGAAAAGCAGCACCATCTATTGGGCGACTGGCACAAAAGTCCAATCAGCACTAATATTAAACAAAGTAAAGCTGAATCAAAAGTTTGATGGAAATTCGCACATTAGTTCTTCAGAGACAGCTGTAGCGGAAATTGTGAAAATGCAGCATAACAGTGCTACCTGTTGGTCGATTTATAGAAACGTAATCAATACCAATTCATATCAATGACCAATTGAACTCAAAATATTATGAAAATCCGTGCATCAGTTCTTGAGATAGAGCTATTGCGGTAATCGTAAAAAATGCAACACAGCAGAGCCACCTGTGGGACGATACACACCAAAAACTAATCAGCAGCAGTTTCTATTAAAATCAAACAGAATTTAATGTTTTGTCAAATTCTGTGCATTAGTTCTTGAGATAGAACATTCACAACAATTGTGTTATATACAGACAGACTCACAGACATTTTCGAAAACTATCAAATTATTTTTCAGGACCTTATAAGATTTTTAAATAAATCAAAAAACGGAAGTCGAATATTTTCACGAACCTAAGACTTTCTTCTTGTAAAAGTAAAGGAAAGTAAAAAATTGCTTCTCCAAAATGGTAGTAAACATGGCAGTTAATGCTAAAATCTACCACACGATATATCTTGCCAATCTTTACTTTCTAATTTGCTATATAATTATAATCAACAAAAATAAATGAAACTAGTTGCATGTTTTAATCCCAAAATTTTCTTTTATCTCATACTTGTTAATACTTCTTCAAAAACACAGCATAGCAGCTTCATCAGTCAGTTGATTTACATCAAAATCTAAACATCACCAACGTATGACAATTTCCAAGTGATTCTGAAGTTTGATGAAAGTCAGTGTATTATTTTCTGAAATAGAGCTATTGCAAAAGTTATAAAAAATGTCGGCAGTTTTTATCAAAGATTAACTGGATATGAAATTCGATAAAAATCCATGTATCAGTCATTGAGATACAGCAATTTCGAAATCGGGAAAAATTTAGCGCAGCAATGCCACTTGTAAGGTGATTTACACCAAAATCTATAAGCAACTCTAATCTATTTCAGGAACACACGGAACTGAAATTTGATGAAAATTTCTGAATTAGTTCGTGAGATAGAGCTTTTGCAATAATTATGAATAATGTTGTATAGAAGTGTCACCCGTTGAGCGATTTATACGAAAAATTAAACGGCCTCATCATATTCAGGAATAACAGAATCTGAAGTTTTATGAAAAACTGTACCTTAATTCTTGAGGTAGAGCTATTGTGAAAATCGTGAAAAATGCAGCATAGCAGGTCCACCCATTCGCAATATACGACAAAAACAAATCAGTTCCAGTTTATATCAAGGTATAACTAATTCTAAAGGTTTGTGAAATTCAGTTTAGTATTGAGCGCCCAATTTTTTTTCATCATGTACAGACTCACAGAGCGGCAGACAAAGTGACAGACATTTTCTAGAAACTATCAAATCGTGTTCAGGACCTTCTAAAATGTATAAATCAACCAAAAACCGGAAAACTAAAATTTTCACGAATCTAATACTTGCTTCTTGTCAGTTAGAAAAAATAGAAATATAAAAACTGCTGAATTAACTTTGATAATTTTTTGGAACAATTTATGAATTTGGTTTTTAATATCTAACAACCAATATAACATTACTTTCAAGTAAGTTTAATTTGGGAAGCACTTTTTACAATACAAATGAGACATGCTGAAATTTCGATTATTCCTAAAAGTTTTGAGTATCCACCATCAGTATGAAATTTTTATAATGTTTTACATTACCGAAACGCTTGAAGTATATGAATATTTTTAGTTATTAATAAATTCACAAGCAGGCATTTATGCAGGACTAACGTAAGCTGTTTTTAAACTAAACAAATTTTGAGCTATATATCTTTGCAATCCCGTTTTAATTACAATTTGCATATTCCGCGATTTTTAATTGATTTTAAGCAATTTCATACGAAAAAACATGTGTGTTATTGGCTGTTATACATAAAAAAAATCCTTTTCGGCATGGCCTATAGGCGGAGGTAGATTTCAAAAAGTTTTCATCTCAAAAAAAAAAAAAAAAAAAAAAAAAAAAAATGCCTATCTCTACTTAAATGCCCATTTTGGCAATATATTTTGAATTATATTCTTACTTTATTTAAAAAATTGACCAATATGCTCATTATATAGTTCCTAAATAACAAAAAACTGTTAATTAAATTCGTTTGACAGCAAAATTGAATTTAAAAATGAGTCATAAAATAACCAATTTATTATTTTAATACATCCACAATTCTTTAATCAAGATCGCTTTGAGAAATTTTGTGCGACGTGCCCACTTTGACAGATTTTTTTAAATATATATTTAGCCTTTATCAAAAATCTGACAAATACGGCACATTACACAGTTCCTAAATAACAAATAACTGTCAATTGAATGCGTTTGAGAGCAAAATTGAATTTAAAAATGAGTCATAAAATAAACAATTTGTTATTTGAATACAACCTCAATTCTTTTATCATGATCGCTTTGGGAAATTTTTTTGCGAAGTGCTTACTTTGACAGCTTTTAAAATATATATATTCACCCTTTATCAAAAAATCGAAGAATACGCACATTATATAGTTCCTAAGTAACAAAAAACTGTCAATTGAATGCGCGTCAGAGCAAAATTGGTTTTAAAAATGAGTCATAAAATAACCAATTTGTTATTTGAATACCCACAGTTCATTAATCATCTCGCTTTGGGAAATTTTTTGCGAAGTGCCCATTTTGGCAGCCTTTTTTGAAATATATTCTGCCTTTATCAAAAAACTGGCCACTCCGTCACATTATATAGTTCCTAAATAAGAGAACCTGTAAATTGGATGCGTTTGAGAACAAAAAAAGATTTAAAAATGACTCGGTAAAAACGCAATTTCTTAAATTTCCTCAAATTTTAATCACGATAACTTCGTGAAATTCTGTTCAAAATACCCTTTTTGGCAGCCTTTTAAAAAATATATTCTGCCTTTATCAAAAAACTGGCCAATACGTCAAGTTATATGGTTCCTAAATAATAGGACCTGTAAATTGGATGGGTTTGAGAACAAAAATTAATTTAAAAATGACTCATGAAAAACGCAATTTGTTATACTTAATGAATTTTTTAATGATGAAAACTTCGGGAAATCTGTTCAAAATACCTCTTTTGGCAGCCTTTTTAAAAATATATTCTGCCTTTATCAAAAAATTGGCCAATAAGTCGCATTATATAGTTGCTAAATAAGAGGATCTGTCATTTGGATGCGTTTAAAATCAAAAATGAATTTTAAAATGAGTCAGAATATAAGCAGTTTGGATTTAAGGTTTTTTCTCCAACTCCTATTTTTGTTTAATTTATTTTTGCTATAAGAATTGGTTCTATGAAAAACTTGTCAATATAAAAGTTGTAGATATTATTCTGAAGATGTAAAATAAATTTAATTAGATTTAATTGCTTAAGAATTGAGTAAGTTATGGGTTTTTTTCTTTTTCCTCCCCCCTTTTTCTTTTCGTTTTTAATTTTTTTCATCGGTAAAAATTGGTCCTATCAAAAACTTGTAAATACAAAAGTTTTAGATAATATTGAGTACATTTATATAAAATTTAGTTGGATTTGATATCTTGAGAATTGACGAAGTTATGATTTTTTTTCTCCCAAAAACCATGTTTTTTTCGCCCCTTGAGCCCATTTTTAACTTTATCAAAAATCTGTCACGCATAAACTTTTTCCTCATCTTTTAGAAGTAATATAAACTTTAAACCGATTCGATATCTATTTTAATTAAAAAGTTATCGCATTTTTTCTGTTTTCACAAAAACCCTCCTAACTTTGACCCCCTTGGTCCGATTTTGCCCATTAACGAACTTAACCGAGATTTTATGCCCCTTGATTTTATGTAAAAGTTTGATGAAGATCTGAGCATAATTATGGAAGTTATCGTGTCTAGAAGAAAGTGATATACACCGATAGATAGATAGATAGATAGATAGATAGATAGATAGATAGATAGATAGATAGATAGATAGATATATAAACTTTTTTACTGATGGTAGTTTTGGGGTCTAGGAGTCATGATTCGTGTAGATCCGCAAAAATTTTTCAGAAATTCCAACATGGGAGACAATGCAATAGGTAGTATTTCATACGAAATCTACCTAAAAGTAAACATGCTCTAGTCTTACTAAGTCTACAATTAATAATAATTGAAGAAAGTTACTGGTGTCAAACGATAAGAAATAAAGACTGCTTTTAAATTGCATGTAAAATTTACTTAGGAGGCCATCTGCAAATCAAAATCAAAATAAAATTGCTCGGTTAAATGAAACACCCAAGTTTTGTATCGTAGGTGCAAAATATGCCTAGACACAGAATTTCTAGTCATTTAATCGTTAAGTTTCTAAATTATAAGCATTCAATATTTAGAACTTTTAATGCTAAACTATTTTTTTTTTTGTTAATAGCTACTAAAATTTTAATACTTAGGCTTTAGTCATTAGCATTTAGTCTGTAGCATTAATCTGTCGTATATCAACAGTCGAGTGCCATACTCGAATTCGGATACAACCCCTAAAATATGTTCATTTTGAAATAATAATTGTTTTGGAAACTTATCGTACAAATTTCATGAAAATCTGTATTAAGACTAATTGAAAAGTGTAGAAATTATTTAGAGTGCCAAACTTGGTTAATGCTATTAAAAAAAACAAAGTTTAAATTAGTTTAGAAATTTCGATAACCTCTTAAGCAAATTTTATAAGCATAAATTAAAATTAAACTTTATTTCCAATCGTTTGGTACTGTATATTTTCTTCTACAGTAATTTGTTACTGAGTTAGTAGGAGGTATTTACCTTTTACCATTTTCATTTCTCCAAAACCGAAAATTCTAATACGAAAATGAAATCACGAGAAAACTAGTTGGATGTAGCATTTCCAAAATTTCTTCTTTTTCATTTATGTTAATAATTTAAAATTCGCTATCACAGTACATACAATCGCCAAAGTTAAATGCAAATATGCCGATCATGAGGATTCTAAAGATTTGAAATTCCGTGCATTAGTTCTTGAGATATGGCCATCGCTGAAATCGTGTTAATCCTAAAAAATACAGCTTAACAGTGCCACCTATAGGGACAATAACACCAAAATATAATCGACAAAAATTTGTGTGAACGTCTCACTAAATCCTAAGTTCGAGCATTCGTTCTTGAGTTACAGCCCTTTAAAAATTCAAAAAAGCAGTGCCACGTGTTGACCGATTTACACCAACTTGCAAAAAAATATCAATTCATGTCAAGGACTAATCGAATATGAAGCTTTATGAAAATCCATGCATTAAACTCTGGAGATTGAGATAAAGTGGAAATCTCGAAAAATGCTGCATAGTACGCCACCTGTCTAGAGCTTTACACCAAAAACTCATCAGCACCAATTTATATCAAAGACTAATTGAATCGTTTTTATTAAATTCCGTGCCTTAGTTCTTGTGGTAGAGTACCCACAAAATTTGCATCATATACAGACTCACAGAGTGACAAAGTGACAGATAGAGTCACAGACATATATTTTGCAATAACATGTTTTTCGTGATGTCTAATCCTTAAAATATGTAAATCCGCCGAAATCTGGAATTCGAAAATTTTCATGATTCCAACTGTTTTTTTTTTCTAGTAAAGATAGAATTTAAAAAAGAAGTAGCTTAGACATTTTTATAGCATCTATTTAAAATCAAAAGTAAAATTTAAATTTTTGAATTGCAGTAAAACTCCCCTGGGCAATAACTTCTATTAAATGACCTTGTGCCTGAAGGAGGGTTTTTTCATGGATCGAAATTTATTCCCATAAGCTCAAAATTTTACCTCTATTCAAAGACCATCCCAATTGAACTTCCTCCATGAGCGACCAATTTCGTTGAAAAAATTGAAACGAATTCCATTATTTCCAGGTCACTTCAAGGAGGTTTTGTTAGAAAAATAATTCCAGAAAGCGCATTATTCATCAAATTCCAACCTAATTTTTTTTCCGGTTTAAGTGTTTAAACCCCATTTGTGCCTTTTAGGAAATGAATTAAATTCTGATGAGAAATTAAGAATGACGATCAATAAACCTTTCCTGGCCTATTCTGTTAGGAAGCTCTCGAAAAAGAAAAATTAATGAAATCATTCTTGTGTTTTCCATTGAAAATAATAATAATAAAAGAATTCATTTACTGAACTTCCAAAAAGACTCGGGAATAAAAGTTATAAAAGATAAAACAGTAAAATCAAAGCAAACGTCTATGTATTTATTTTTTTAAACTCTGCAGTGATTAACTGATTAACTTATGTAATTAACTTCCGTTTTGATACTTAATTATATATATATATATATATATATATATATATATATATATATATATATATATATATTCTTTTTCGTAATGTGAAAGATAAATTAGGTAACATGAATTGTTACTTTTTTTAACAATTAAAATTTAAATTTAAACATGACCTCCATTAACAGACCACCTCTTGGAGCTACTAATTTTTATTAGAACGGAACATGGTCAATCTAGGCATGTTTTACTGTATAGGTATTCATGTCTTTATATTCCAGTCTTAATACATTACATTTCCTTCTTATTAAATTCCAACTTAGACCTTGCATATATTTTGTAACATTTTTACATATTCATACCAACTTTCAATAAACATTCTTTGAATAAACATTCTTACATAACAACTTTCAATAAACACAGCCGATAAAAAAAAGCATCCCTCCACCTCAAATAAAAGTAATTATGATTTCTAGTAAACTTGTATGATTCTAATCCTCAGTGCAACCATCTGTTCGCAATAGGTTTTTCTGTAATACTCGTTTTATTACGATCGGTGTATTTTTATCATAAGCAATACGATTTCTGTTCTGCATTTGAAAGCAATAAGTAAGTTTGTAGCGTAATAAAAGGAAAATATGGAAAAGAATTCAACTTTGCACTTTTATTAAATTACGCAATTTTTCATTTTATATTTTGTAATTTTCAGAGTTAACACAAAACTATCTTTCTGTAAAAGAAATGCTAAGTATTAATTATGGATTCAAAATTTTTCTTCTAGAGCAGTGAACTGGTAGCTAAACTCTATTCTCATATATTCTAAGAAAAATTTTTTGTCGTAAATTGGTAAATAAGGGAATTCCTAAGAGTGGGAAAACTTTCTTAATATCTCATGTGAAAGTTTCAATTCCGTAATCACTAAAGGCGACAGTATGTAACATCTTGTCTTTACTTAAATTGCATAAACTTTCAAAATGAGCGAAGATTTAAAATTAATGCCATGTGCAATTTTGAATTAGAATGTTTTTCTTTCTAGAAATCAGAGAACTTTTGGGTAGTTTAACGGAAAGAAAATATTCTTTTTAATAACCGTCACAATTTTATAATAATGCAAAAGTCAATTTTTAGCATAAAACTTTTGAAAAGAATTTAAAAATTTTACATTCTATATTCCAGTTTATATCTAGTCTATGTATTATCTGTATAATTCAGTCTTAATACATTGCATTTCTTTCTTATTTAATTCCATTGTAGACTTTGTATATTTGTATATCTTTTGTAACATTCATACATAACAATTTCCAATAAATACAATCTATAAAAAAAAGTATTCCTTCCCCAACACACACACATCAAATAATTGTAGTCATGATTACTACTAAACTTCCATGATTCTTATTCACAATGCAACATCTGTGCGCAAAGGGTTTTTCAGCAATACACTTTTTATTGCGTTCGGAGTACTTTTATCATAAATGATACGGCATCGTGTTCAGTTTTGAAGTAATAAGCAGGTTTGTAGCGCAATAACAGGAAAATATGGCAGAAAATTCAACTTTTATGAAACTACGAAATTTTTCTTTTTATAAATTTTCTTGTAATTTTCAGAGTTAACACAAAACTATCTTTATGTAAAAGAAATTAATTATGGATTCAACTTCAAAATTTTTCTTCTAAGAGCAGTGAACTGGTAACTAAACTCTATTCTCATATATTCTAAGAAAAATATTTTGTCGTAAATTGGTAAAAAGGGAATTCTTAATAGTGTGAAAACTTTCTTATTTTCTCATGTGAAAGTTTCAATTCCGTAATCAATAAAGGCGCCAGTATGTAACATCTTGTCTTTACTTGAATTGCATAAGCTTTCAAAATGAGCGAAGATTTAAAGTTAATGTCATGTGTAACTGTGAATTAGTATATTTTTCTTTCTAGAAATCAGAGAACTCTTGGGTAGTTTTTCGGAAAGAAAATATTCTTTTTAATAACCATCTCACTTTTATAATGATGCAAAAGTCAACTTTTAACATAAAACTTTTGAAAAGAATTAAAAAAGTTTTTTTACCTATTTTCAAAGATTAGAGACATTATGAAAGATGAAATCTCAGTGTTCAGTTAACAATTAAAGTTTTAGGTTATTATGATTAGATGTGTGATGTTATATTTTATACAGCAAAGAAAACATATATTTTTCTGTGATTAAATTGCGGTGGGACAAAATTTAAAAGTGTCGTAAATCGTTAAATCATTGTCAATAATATGTAAACAAAAATATATATAGAGAGATATTATTTACAAAGCATGTCACATTGGGAGAAGAAGTGGTGGGCAAAAATGCTCCATGCCTTTTAACTCTTTACAGAACATTTTATTTATTTATTTAGTTATTTATTTTTAGGAGGGAGGGGAGGATGATAGGAAAATTCTAATTTTATAAGTAAAACTACAGAACTGAAATAAAGAAATTTAACTTTTTTTTAAAAAAGAACGTTTTTCAAAATGAAAATTCCATACATTTATGTTTTGTATTATTACTTTCTGAATACTCAAACAAATATGTCGACCATTAAACAAGCAATAAAAATAAATATCTTAATGAATTATGCTAACGTAAATTCTCTTTTAATGTTTCCTGCATACTTTCTTAAATACATTACATTGCAATGTGTTTTAAGTGAAATAATAATCGTAAAAAACAAATTGAAAGTCAGTAAAAATCATAAACAGAAAGTATAATTATTCCTTTGAGAATTAGTATATACTTAATCTGTGGTGTATTATTTGCTATCATCGAGCATTTAATTAAATGGGCTGAGTTTATTTTTAAACTGTAAATTATGTTGATTTTTGAAGTTAAATTTCAAAATTTTGATCTTTTTTACTTTTCTAATAACTGTAATATGAAAAATATGTTCTCTATTTTGCCATGCAAATAATTTTGCATTAGAATAATTTTATTTATTTATTTATTTATTTTTAATAAAATCTCTTTTAATTGAACGTTATTGCATAAATGAGGATCAAAGAGAATATTAGATAATACATATTGTTTTAAATAATATTTTAAAAATGTGTAAATGAATTTTTGGAAAATAATAGTTAAGTTGATCTATATTGTGTTCCAATTGACACATTATAATCCTCTTATATAGGAACAGTGTTTGAGTTCTTAAAAATTACAAAATATATGTTTAATGCGTTTAATGAGTTTTTATTTTGTTAAATAAATATGTGCTATTAAATTAGTTTTAAGGAAAAAAACTTACCTAAATTTCACATTATTTGTATACAAATTTTTTAATGTATCTTCCGGACATTATGAAAGAAATTATTGAGTAGGCGAAATTCCTTTTGATTCAAAATTTAGGTCATAAAGGGATAAATATTTTGTAAAAATAGTACACTGGAGCTGATCAAGTATTAGGTAAGCATATTTTTTTGTCATTTTGTATCCCTCCATATCCCCCCTCAATTCTCATAAACCCCTCCTCTATCAAATTTACACAAATAGCGATGTAGCAATAGTGGTATCGAAATAAAGCAAAATCGATGTAATATACTGTTACCTGTTGCATTAAACGATTCATAGAATACAAAACAGTTTTTCTTATATTATTATTTAACATGCTGAACAAAAAAGAAAAAAAATCTTTAAAAAATGCAAAAGGCCCTAACTGATTTAGGCACATAACTAATATTTTTATCAAGGAACATAGGAATATTATGTGTTTGGCGTTCACATTTCTAATCTGGTTTCCAAGATCTTTGAATCCATGTTTCTGCATTGTATATTATTACGTTTTCAATTTAGTGGTGGACTGGAATGTTCCACGTTTGCAATCTTTGTTTACTCCATAATTTTTTTTTCAAGTCGTTCAACATCCGTAGAGCGCTCATCTAAATCATGCTGTTTTGCTGTTTGTCGTTAAACTATAGTTCCTTTACTGTCTAATGCTTACATAAGCATTCTCGTGATACCCGCCGCTTTCCCACTTGTTAGCAAAAATAAGCAGACATTGGATTCCCTCCCCCATTTACTGCTTACGTATTACTTGAATGACTCCCAAATATTTCATTTTCAAATACAATTTAGTTTAATTAATTCTAAATATAGCAAATGAGTTTTACATCTCTCATAGTGAAATGAGAAGAAAATACAATAATTTCATGTGTCTGAGGTACATTGCTAATGAGTAAAGATCTTAAAACTACATATTTAATGAAGGCATATCCAGAAAACAAAAGCTTTCTTAAAGTTAGTTAAAGTTTTGATTGATTGCTTCATATTTTATATTTTAATTCAAAAATTTTGAAGTATTACCGCATTTTATAAGATAAATTACTCTTTTAAAACTATCACGCTCAATAAAAGGATATAAAACGAAGCGTAAAATTAGCTTGTTGGAAAGTTCGAAAATATCTTTTTTGAATCTTTCTATATCACGAATATTTTATTTTATTTAAAAACATGATTCTGATATGAAATAAATTATATTTACTATAAAGTTAATTTTAAAAAAGCTGTATTCGGTTAGATATTGCTAAGTAATTACATTTACAAAAATATAGTCTGCAATGCAAATTATAATCTAATGAATGATTTCTGTTTTTACTGAAGTTCTTACATAGGAAATAGCTACAGTTATTTTTAATTTTACAATTATTCTTAATTATTTCGTCTCCAATTTAGACTAGTACATTCATTTTTAAATTTTATTTTGGTTTTTATTTGATTTGGATTTTTGGTTCGGATATAGCAATGCGTTCTATATTTCATGAACGAATGCACATCAAATCAAATTAAAACGTGTGATGATTTTTTTTATTAATCTAAATTTTTATTTAATTAGAATAACCTCAAAAACGTTAAAATTTAAATATCTTGCAGAAAGATAAAGTGGATAAACGTGTATATTAGAATTCGTATTTTCATTTGAAAATTTAGGATATGTGTACGATAAAATATTCAAAAATAAAATGAAACAAAAGCTTTCTGCAAATTAAAGTTTCGATCGATCGCTTCATGTTTTATCATTTTAATTCAAAATTTTGAAGTATTACCGTATTTTATAAGATTAATTACTCTTTTAAAACTATCACGCATTCTAAAATGATGTAAAATGAAGCGTAAAATTAGCTTGTTGGAAAGTTCGAAAATTTCTTTTTTGAATCTTTCTATATCACGAATATTTTATTTTATTTAAGAACGTGGATCTGATATAAAATAAATTATTTTTACGATGAAATTAATTCGAAAGAAAATTTTTATTCAGTTAGATATTGCTAAGTAATTACATTTACAAAAATATATTCATCAATGAAAATTATAATTTAATGATTGATTTCTATTTTCTCTGTAGTTCTTACATAGGAAATAACCACAAAGATTTGCATTTTCACAAGTGTTCTTAGTTATTTGGCCTCCAAATTAGATTAAAATTCAATTTTAATTATGCTTTGGTTTTTATTTATTTATAGTATTATATATTTCCAAATTCAAAGAGTACCTACTTGCCAGCACAGCTAAAAATATACACAGGAAATTTGATTCAGTTCTATGCACAACTACATATGTATTTCGATGATAAAATGGCGGCATATGACAGACGGACTGACAGACAGAAATTTTGTATAAACATGTTTTTCGTTGAGTCTGATCCCTAAAATGTGTAAATACGTCAAAAATCAGAAGTTGAAAAAATTTCGATTATAGTATTTTCCTTTACTACAGAGAGAATAATAAAAACGTTATGGAAAATTTGCAACTACAAAAATTCCTAGGTGCGATCACAATACATGTTTTTATAACAATTGCAAAATTTATTTTTAAAGTACCTGTATTGATTAATGTAGTTAACCCGTAAATATTTTACAACAAAAACTGTAAATACTGAATTATTAAAACAGTTTTAAGAGAAAATACTTACCTAATCTTTACATTATTGTTATACAAATTTTCAAATGTATCACGAATATTTTATTTTATATACGAACGTAGATCTGATATAAAATAAATTATAATTACGATGAAATTAATTCGAAAGAAAAGATGTATTCGGTAAGATATTGCTAGTAATTATATTTACAAAATTATATTCTGCAATGCAAATTATAATCTAATGATTGATTTCTGTTTTTACTGTAGTTCTTACATAGGAAATAACTACAGTGATTTTTTTAATTTCACGATTATTCTCAAGCATTTTGTCTCCAATTTAGACTAGTATATTAAATTTTAATTATATTTTGTTTTTTATTTGATTATAGCATCGGATATTGCAATGCGTTCTATATTTCATGATCGGATGTACATCAAATCAAACTAAAACATGTGATGAAAATTTTTTTAATTAATCTAAATTTTTATTTAATTAGAATAACCTCATAAAAGTTAAAATTTAAATATCTTGCTGAAAGATAAATTGAATAAATTTGTATATTGGAATTCGCATTTTCATTTGAAAACTTAGGATATGTGTACGATAAAATATTCAAAAATAAAACAAAACAAACGCTTTCTCCAAATTAGAGTTTTGATTGATTGCTTCATATTTTATAATTTTAATTCAAAATTTTGAAGTATTACCGTACTTTATAAGATGAATTACTTTCTTAAAACTATCACGCACTCTAAAATGATATAAAATGAAAGCGTAAAATTAGCTTGTTGGAAAGTTCGAAAATTTCTTTTTTGAACCTTTCTATATCACGAATATTTTATTTTATTTAAGAACGTAGATCTGATATAAAACAAAATATTTTATGATGAAATTAATCCGAAAGAAAAGATGTATTCGGATAAAGGTTGCTAAGTAATTACATTTAGAAAAATACATTCTGCAAAGCAAATTATAATATAATGATTGATTTATATTTCCTCTGATGTTCTTACATAGGAAATAACCACAATGGTTTGCATTTTCACAATTTTTCTTAGTTATTTGGTCTCCAAATTAGACTAGTATATTCAATTTATTTATGTTTTGTATTTTTATTTGATTATAGTACGGGATATTGTAATGGCATTTGAAAACGGATGTACACCAAACTCACCTTAAAGTAGACATCTTATGAAAAATTTTAAATTCTTCTTAAAACTTTATTTAATTAGAATTAACTCAAAAACGTTAAAATTTAAATACTTTTGCAGAAAAATAAGTAAAATGTTTATATTAAAATTCGTATTTTCACTTGAAATTCTAGGATATGCGTACGATAAGACAATTTTCTCAACTGCAGTAAAACCCCGATAAATCGGATTAATTGGGACCAGACCCAATCCGGATTATCGAAAATCCGGATTATCCGGAGAATTAGAAAAAAAATGAAATAAAATAAAACATACTTGCAGAATTAGAAACCTTTATGTTAAATTTGTTCAATATTTACAGACAGTAAAAATGTTTACTTTGTAATAAAAAAGTTTGTAATTTTCTGCTTTGCCAATTTTCTATATGTTTTGCAAGCCGTACAGCCACTCGCTTCTAAAATTTGACAAAAAAATTGATCAAACCGATCCGAATTATCTGAAGATCCGGATTAACGGGTCCGAATTAGCGGGGTTCTACAGTATATGAAATTTCCAGTTTTAGTATATCTATTGATTCACTGTTAAAAAAATTCTGCTTTTACTTACTCCGATAGTCGATTATCGATTAGTAAAGAGAATTTCACTTATGGAGAAATATTTTATGCTTTCAATTAGCAAATCCACGCATTCTTGATGGACCATTAATCGGTAACATAGACAATCATCTGATCGTGTTCACGGATGATAATCTAAGATTAGTGAAATACTTTGGTGGAAAATACCTGAAAACCCGATTTTAGCATTTGACTCGCAGATTTACCATTGTTCTTTTCTGCACCCAAAAGTATGAAAACATGAAGAACTGGGAACAAGAAAACATATTGGTAAATACAATTGTTACGTACCCATCGTTATATGGAGTTCCTTTACCTGCGGTTTATTCTGTTGAGCTGTCTAAATGACAGACCAGATGCTATAACCAATAAGGTTATCTGAACGAGAAATTTCCGTCGGTTGCTGCCCAGTTAGCTTAACAGGTAAAGTATTGGCCTTATAAACCAAGTATCTAGGTTCGATTTTCGGCCTGGGCAATTTTTTGCTCCGTTAGAAAAATATTCAATTCGTATAATGGTAAATCCATGAGTCAACTGCTAAAATTGTGTTTTTAGGTTTTTTCGACCAAGATGATTGTGCAGACTGATTGTGTTTTAATATGAGAGTCGAGATTTAGCTAATGCTAGATTTTCATTCGTGAACTCAATGAAGTGATAATCTGTGCTACCGCCTCATGGTCTATGATTTCTGTTAATTTTTGTCGCACTATCAACAGAAAAGTGATATTTATTTCCCGCACTGGAGAATGACTGAACGATTTAACATGATCTAAAAATTGCTCAGTAAGCAGTTTATACTTGCAGCAAACAAAAAATGTCTACATCATTAAAATATGGTCATTTCACACTGTAGATAAAGTGTGACCAGAATGTCCTATTACCATAAGTAGGTAAGAGTGATCGCAGATCGGACAAAGGGTTTCATTTATTTATCCTTTATCCTTAAATTAATAAATCAAAAATGTTAAACTATAATTAATAAATTCTTACATAAATGGCTGCAGCATTGCATTTAAATATAATATAATATATATATATATATATTAATCAAATTAAAAATATTCAACTAAAATTAAAAATCCAAATATTTTACAATTCCTCAATTTCAAAAAATTAGCGGAAGTATAAATACAAAATAATTGTTTTAAATGTTTTAAATATGTTTAAATCATAGTTAAAATACTGAAATAATTCAGAAAAAAACCAATATTAATTCTTTCTCTTTTCAAAAACTCACTAGATGGCGGTCAAAAAAGTATGTAATATTACAAACATATATTAAAATTCAAAAGAAAAAAGAAAAAATACTTCTCAATTCCTCAACACTTTTGTACATAAGTTTAAAAAGATTATCCATAGAAATCTATTATTTCAAAAAATTGCCAGTAGATGGCAGCTTAGAACAAAAATTCAGGGAATGTAACAGTTATTCATCTGACCTTAATCAGTTTTTTAAAGTTTAATTAATTTTTAAGGTTTTACCTGGTTGATATTTTTGGGGAAGAGTAGTGACACACAATACTTTACAAAATTATTTCTAAAAAAGAAGTTTTGCTAAGTAATTACAAATTTAGATTAAAAAATCAATGCAATTCCATTTTTATATCTATTCTTTTTTTGTGGGGAGCGAAGAGGGAGGGCGAAGAACACATAATACTTCACAAATTTAGTCTTAAAAAGAAATTCCGCAGAAAAATTGCAAATTTAAATTTCAAATAAATCAATTTAAACCGGTGGCATTTGAACTCACAACCTTCTACATACGAACCCATTGGCCATACCAAGTGAGCTTTAGCCTCTTCGAGTGAATTGGTTTAAAATATGTAATGTCACGGAAACAGTCAAATTCATAAAATCTGTAACAATGTAAGATTTTTAAAAAATTATAATTTTGTGTGTGACAGGAGAATGTAAAGAAAAAAAATGAGTTTGTAATTAAAATGGTTATTAGTACGAGACTGCGGTGAACAGATAGATTTAATAGACAGAGAAGCGACATTATAAGGGTTTCATGAGATAAATGAAACCCTAGCACTATAACGATATTGAGAAAAATGTTCGTATTCTTTTCTAAGCCTTGTTCATTATTTAAATTTCAGTTTATCTCCTTAGTTGCTGATATTAGGATAGTAAGATAATAGTACAGTGTGTCCACAAATTCCTGTTATCAGAAATCAATAAAAATCAGATATTAATAAAAATATAAAAATGTAATTGTAAGAAATACTAAATTTTGGATTTTTGTAATTCAAAAACGTAGCATTTAAATAACTTGACATTTGGTGTCTAGGACTTGTTTGAACCGAAGATTTGATTTATCTTGTTAAAATTGGGTATTGTAATTGAAAAATATGGATTTTGGGTTCGTTTTAATATGTAGATGATCCCTTAAGCAAATTTTATATACATAATTTAAAAGTAATCTTTATTTCCAATCGTCCGGTACCAGCAACTTTCTTCTAGATAATTTGTTGAGGCATTAGTAGGGGGTGTTTATTTATTTTTACGCGATTGTAGCTATCGTCTCAGAAGTATGAAAGGGTTGTTGGTAATGATGTTTGAAAAAAAAATGATAATTAGAAAAAACGTTAGCCCTAGACACGCATGGTTTAGAAATATACTAAGACGCGGGCGGCATACTTTATGCGCCATCAGTTTTATATGCCTAAATAATAAATTTCAATGATAAATTTTTGCAATACATTACCCATTTATTAGTTCCTGTATTCATAACACGGAATCCTCTGTGTGTAAATAATACTCACACTAAACCAATTTATTGTTGAGTCGAAGTAATTTTTGTAGTCGAAGTTGTAGCCATTTCGGTTGTTTGATAATTTTAACGCCTAAATTACAAATTTTGATCATAAATATTTGTAATACAATACCCATTTACTAGTTCCTGTATTTATTGTATGGAATCTTCTGTGTGTAATTATTACTCATACTAGACCGGTTTTTTTTTAGTCGAAGTCATTTTCGTAATCGAAGTTGTAGTCACTTCGGTTGTTTGATAAATTTAGCGCCTAAATTGCAAATTTTTGTGATAAATATTTGTAATACAATACCCATTTACTAGTTCCTGTATTTATTGTGCGGAATCCTCTGTGTGTAATTAATACTCACACTAGACCGATTTATTTTTGAGTCGAAGGCATTTTCGTAGTCGAAGTTGTAGTCATTTCGGTCGTTTCATAAATTTAATGTTAATTATTATAAACTAAATTTTTCTAAAAATGTGTAGTAATAACACACATTTTTACTTAAAAATAATATCAATTAAACTTTTTTATAATTGTGTTCAGCATATCGAAGTCCATATTAAGATGCGTGATTTTATCAGCAAGTTTTCTATAGTCGCTTTATTGTTTTTTTGTATATTTATAATGTTATTCATAAGTCTCGCGGTTGAAAATAAATTTTAGGTCAAGGTGTTTCCATATAGTTCTTTTTAAACCAAAATTGTGTCTTTAGTAGCTGCACGTGATAATTTCTGAATTTATAACTTTATCTTTAAATTAATTCAAAAGTTTTTAACATCCAGAAATTGCATGGATAAGCATAAAATTTTTGTTGAAATATATATTTATTAAATGCATTTACTTTTATTTTTCCAACTTTTATAGGAAAAGCTCAAATCAATTTAAAAATACTTTTTTATATTTAAACAGCAATGAAATAAAGAAAATATGTTGATAATCCAAGATTTTATTTATTTTCGTTAATTTTAAAAATAATTTATTTTTATATCAAATTTGTGTTAGTTAAAAATTATTTAGAAGTTTAAATTCAAATCAGAGTACTTAGAGAAAGTTGGTAAAATTATCAGAAAAAATGGATGTTAAAGTAAACACAAGGAATTATTAGCAGTTAATTTTAATTTGCAGTTTACTTATTTAGTTTAAAAGTGGAAATTCTGCACGCCATATAATTATGTGGTTTTTTTAAATACAATTTTAATAATGTGACGAATTCTTTCTGACAATCAGTTATGTGCTATGATAACTCATGACGCAAAATGTAGCAAAAACAATGTTTACTTATAACAAGAAATAAGGATTAACAACAATGAAGTGAGCAGCACTATTAATTATGACCAAAAAAAGAAAAAAGGTAAGCGTGCAGTTCAAAAATTAAGAAGTGGAATTTCTTTCAAGAAACTTACTACATTTTTATGCTAGATTAATCTTTCGTTGCACAAAAAAGCCTTCAAATCTTGCAAAAAATTGAAAAAATGAAATTCTATTTTGAACTACTGACATACGTTACTTTGATGTTAGTGAACATCTGTCTAGTATTAAAAATTGCGCAAAGTTATCTTGGTCGTCATTAAATAAAGAAATTAAACTGCGTAACTCACTGTGATAATAAATGAAAAATAAAATTCAATAATTTTGTTTCAACATTCGTTTGTTAGTTGCTCTATAATAGTTTGAAAAAATATTTTTTTGACAATGGAACATTTAACTAATGGTATGTAACAAAAATTCATTAACTTTCAATTTGTTTTTAATACGATTTATTAGATATAGTGACGCCCAGAAGATATAGTGGTGAAACTTAAAAGTTTTATTTGTTAACCCTTTCCGGCGCAAGGTAAATTCATTACTTGTTAGTGTTGAGATTAATGATAGACACCGGAATTTGAAAACAACTTTATTTGTAATTAAGAAAAAGCTATATTTCACGCATTCTATAAACCGTATTTTTTTTTAACGAAAATTCCGATGCCAATGTGGCGTTTCAAAATTAAAATTAAGCGGTTTCATAGATATACCAGCACGTGTAAGGGGTTAAAGTGAGTTAAGTCTAAGCTATAATTTTTTCTACTAGGTTTGAGTTTAAGAAGGATAAATATTTCAGAATATCTTGCCCCTTTTTGCTCATTCTTTTAATTATATGGCAATTTTTGTTAGTGTAAGGGTGCTTGCTAAATATAATTACATATTTCTTTTTTGTTTTTAAAGACGAATTTAAATACATTATTTATTAGAAAATAATGTATTTAAATAAAACTAACTACCATGAAACGGTTTAAGGATTTTTTTTGAAAAGTAATACAATTCTTTGTTATAAGAACTCAATAATCGGAGAAACTACAAACAAGTACGACTTAAAAAAGTATCTAAAATGTTTCACATTTAGTGTAAAGTCCGATGGGCAAAAGTCTGTCGAGACAAGGGAAATTCTTTAGAACTAATAAGGAGTAGCTTGAAAAATTACTTTCATTTCGCTTTCATTTTTACTTGAAAAAGAAACAGAAGCGTCATTGAAAAGCAAACGTGTCCGTCGTCATATTCTGTTTGGAAGGTGTTCTGGATAATCAAAAAGAAAAAAATCAAAACGATTACGCGATTCCAGTTTTTTACTTTCGTTTGTGTACTCGACATGTATGAGTTTAAGATCTGAAAGACAGAAAAAAATGTATGCTACTAAGATAACAAAAACAGTTTTGCTTCTGCTGTCTTTACATGCATGTACATACATTTTGCCTGGGAAAGATGGATTCATTCCTTCAAAACGAGTCGCTAATATTCACTTTAAGGTGTGCTTCAGAATCATTAAAATTATTAATTATGTTTACAAACCCTATTCTTTTTTTCATTTTAAATGTGACATTATAGCTGATTTATAAATAGTTAAATTTGCATAAAACTATCTTCAATTCTTGTTTTTAAGTAATTTTGGTACAGAAAATATTGAAATAGGTTTGTAAGTTTATTAATAAATTACTCTCTAGCTTATGTAAAACTTTTAAGTTTTACTACGTAAAGTCTATAAAAGAATGTAAAATGTGTAAAAGTAAACTTTATTTATTGCCAACTTTGGAGGGTTCCTGCCCCACTGTGCGTCGGTCGCAATAAACCTGGCAGGTACAGCACATTTATTCCCGTTCTCGTGTCCGCCAAAGTGCGCAGGGTTACTTAATTTGAGTGTAATAAACGGGATTTTTTCCATTCACTTTTGAAATATTCTGTCTTTGTATATCTTAACGAGGGTCACTGTTCACTTTAAGAGCTTTATAATTGCGTTAATTAATTTTTAATGACGATTTTCTAACATTTGCTAATGAAGCCCACTGCATCTGAACTCGGGTGTCGCAGAGTTGCGACCCTCGCGACGAAGGATTTTTAAAAAATGTTATGCTGATCAATTGCCTTAATCTAAAAACGCTTTCAGCTCAATAACTTTCAGCTAACTATAAAAATATAATATTATTAGAAAAAGTATGGTTTAACGTAAGAAAGTACCATGATAGCGCTATCAAAAGAATACTCTTGATTCGAACACATTTATTTCAAGTATCAAAATTCAACGCTTGATCATGCTGGTGTGCAGTCTAAAAACAGCTCAGCAGAAAGCTTTGCTTGTACTTGACAGGATGATAAGTACTCGATGAAGGTTGAATATTGTTAAAAGTCTAGGATATCTCTTAAGTCTAGATGCGACACAAAAGTACTGAATTAATCGATACTACAGTATTTAATGTAGAGAAACAATCACAGATATTTAATTAACATATACTCTATATAATATCCATATAAAATCAGATGTCGGAGATCTAGACACAGTCTGCGAAATTTAAAGACACCGCAGAATACGTAGCTTTGTCACGTGCAAAATTTAGAATTAAAGAAACCACACTTGCGCTCAAAACCTACTATTCTCTCGACTATAGATCACCTTCTTAAGAGACTAGCTCTATTTTTCTGCAACAGTATATACATACACATTTTAGGCAGCTTTTGTAAGAAATACTACTAGAAAATTTCAGAACTATTTGAAAACCAACAAAGAGAAAAAATGCATCCGATATCTAAGGGAAAGTGATTCCGATCTGGAAATCTATGAGGATATGATCTATCGATCATAGCTCGATAGTAGAGCATTGGAGTGCTATTCCTTGTATCCGGGTTTGATATTTTACTTTCTGTTGGTTTACGCTTAGTTAGTAATGTGGAAAATTTCACGTGCTTAATAGGAATTTATATGAAATTAAGTAAAAGTGTTTCTTCGAATATAGTAAAAAAATGCAAAATTCTGGTGCGAAGGGTGCATTTGGACATTAAAATGAAATTTTACACATAATATACTACTTCAAGTGGTTAAAAAACATCTTCCATCTGGCCATCTTTTTAAATTATCGATTATTCAATCCACTATACACTGTAAAAAAAAAAAATCTGTTAGATTTACGGCAAAAACTATTGGCAGTACTGTTGCCAGCAGTTTTTGCCGTAAACATTGCAGCAATATTTGATGTAATATAAAAAATTTACATCTAATTTTACTGCAATTTTTATGGGAAAAACTGCTTGCATCATTACTGCCAGCAATTTTTGCCGTAAATTTAATTGATTTTTTTTACAGTGTAGAGATATACCACCGCCATCATCCTATAGATATACTATATTTCTATATGCCGATACTTATACAAATATGTACCTATATTTTTAAGTCAAGCAATTGTGTCAAAATAAATAATTCGTAATCGATATCTTGCACTTGAAACGTTCTTATACAGCTTCTTTCTGCTGCAGACAGGGAGTAGTAAGAAAAGAGAAATAGAACAGTGTATCTTTTTGCAGCATTTCTTAGTTATCAAAGTAACAAAATATGATGTTTAAAAAATTAGAAACTTCGTGAAATATTTTGAAAGATGTTATTGACACTCTCTATAAAGTTCATCAATTTAGAGAAAACTTTAAAAATCAGTATAGGGTTACTGAAGCAATTAGGCTATGATTTTAAAATTGTAGGATGGAGTTTCTGGCAATTCAGTTTCTAAAAGCTAATGTTCATTTGAATTAAAGTTTGGACCTCTGTAAATGTATTCACTTTATCATATAGAAAATTTCAAAATCAAATTTAATATCTAAAAATAAAAAATATATCTATTTAATTTTTCTTTATTCAAGATAGAGTTTTAGCCCGTTTTAATTCGGCATTGGACCAGGTTCAACACGCGTCGTTCGAAATATCACGTTCTGTTTGAAAAAGTGTAAAAAACTTTAAAAAAAATTAAATCAGGCAGTTCATGTAAGTTATATATAAATTAAATAAGGATATAAAAACAATTCTGTAATTTTACAGATGTAAAGTTACAGAATCTATAGGCTTACTAAAATTTTATCTGTACACTGTACAAAAAAATAAATAAATAAATAAATAAATAAATAAATAAATAAATAAATAAATAAATAAATTTTTTGTACAAAATTTTTTCTACAAAATAAATTTTTTGTAGTAGCTACTAAAATTCCAATAATCTTACAAAAATTTTATCTGAAACCCTAGTAGTTACATAAAAAGTTCTGGTCATCCCAGTAACCTGAAAATCTCGTAAAAACCTTGTAGATTTTTTGGTTTACAGTGAAAACGTGTGTTTGATGCATTGTTAAAAAAAAAAAAAAATCTATAATTTTGCAGGTGTAAAAGTGCCGAAATCTGTATGCTCACTAACATTTTATCAGTACGCCGTACAAGAAAAGATGTAAATCTACAAAACTAATTTTTTAAAGTTACAGAAATCTCTAACTTTACAAACGAATCTACTAAATTTACAGTTAACTTATTAAAACTTTATCTGTAACCTGGATTGCAGTTGCATAAAAAATTCTAGAAATCCCAGTATTCTAAAAAATTATCAGTATCTGTTGCATGAAGTTTTGCTGTTGCCGTTCCATATAAATTTCTAGGAATCCCAGTTTCCTAGAAAACTTTTAGAAACTTTACAGATTTTTTTTTTTTTTACTGTTGTGTGTTGCGTACATGAATTTTTGTTGTTGCCTTGCATAAAAAGTTCTAAAATTCCAATTTCCAAAAAATATTTTAGTATTTTACTGATTTTTTTATAGTGAAAAACAACAAAAAATAGTAATTGAAGGTAATTTTTAATTCTTAAGGAGATCTGGTGAATAAATTATACAGTTATTTAATAATTAAATACAATATTCAATAATAAATCATAAAATAATTCCACATGTTATTATGAATTATAAAATTTTCAGTTCAAAATACATACGTTATATTCAAAATAAAATTTACTGTGTTACATTACAATCGATTGTGAAAATTTAAATGTTAAATAACCTTATGTAATATAGTGTAAACATTTAAAATATTTATGTAATAAAAAATCTTTTCAGATATGTTTTCATAATACTTACTCACTACAAAAGTAAATATTCAGCGATAATAAAGTACGAATTATAGCATTCCAAACAAAATATGCAAATATATATATCCGAAAAGATGCGTGGGAAATAAAAATATATCTTAGTTTAAAAATAAAACTGAAAAGAAAATATATAATCAAGTTACAGATAATTTTATCGAACTTTTATATTATCTTAGGCATAATCACGCTATGTATACATATAAGAATATGAAAATTTTGTTAGCACATGAATAACGATAAATGGTAATATATCTCCTCGGGATCTTAATTCAGATATATGCAAGACAACATTTTGCGAAGCATTATAATTAATTAAATAAGCATTTTTTTCAACAGTAAGAAATATTTATTTAAATGTGAAAAGTAACTTTTGCGTACTTCAATCGATAATAATTATTTAATAACATATTGGTCGTAGAATTGTTAGATTGTATGTTTCTCCTGTAAGTTGTATGTTTTTTTATTAACTTTTTTCTTATACCCATCGTACTGTGTACGTTTAATTTTGTCCCTATACTTTTAAAAATATTGTCCCAGTTTGAACCAAATTTTGGTGCTCAGTAGGTCCCCTGGTAGCTATTGAGCACCAAAAACTCTGTAAGAGGGTGAAATCTTGAATCAATATTTTGAGCTCATGTTGAAGCATAGTACCAATAATTGGAATGAGTTTGAAATAGGAAGCTCCAAATGTTGGTGCGTTATTTCACCATCTTACGGTGGCAGCTACTGAACACCAAAATTTGGTTCAACCTAGAGCAAAATTTTTAACAATATACAACGATTTCTTCTATTTTTTACTACACCTTTCTTTTAATAGTTTCGAGATTTTTTAAAATTTCTTATTTTTTGTCGAAAAAACATTATGCACTCAAGTATAAAAAAAGCTTTTTTCAGATTACAATGACGAAAATCTTGGAAGATTGTGTAATACCAACCGAGCATCTTGAACTATTGAATAGCGTTAGATTTTTTGCTTTATAAATTTTTTATTTAGTACTAGCTGAGCCGCCCGGCGTTGTTTGGGACTGTAATTATATTCTTAAATAAACCTGCAATTTGTACTGCAAAATCTCATTAAAAGACCCATTCTCGAACCGAATTCCCGATGCCTATGGTACCGTTTAGCAGAAGTGCTGCACATACACGCAAATAAAAAGGGGGGAGGGTGAATCTACAGTCTTTCAGTTTCACATTCCACCACAAGGAAGCGAATTCTTTTCTTAACAAAATTGTTCCTGGACTTAAAAAAGATATTTGATGAAATTATTATTTGAAAATAGGGGTAGATACACTTTTAAAATTTTATATTAAATAAGTATTATTTGTCCCAGGGTTCTGAAAACAGCACGGTTTTAAATATTTGATCGCTCCCTCCCTAAAATAATTATTGCCCCCGACCCCTACCTGTAATTTGACGTCCCCTAATCTTTAAAATTTATATTATGTGTTATAAACTATCTGAAAGTTTTATATTAAATAAGTAATATTTATCCCAGAACTTAGTGAAAAGTCAGCATTTGTAAGGTTAGAAAACGGTACAATTTTAAGTATTTGACCGCTCCCCCTAAAATATCCCCCCACCCCTTATATGATGCTAACTACTCTTTAAAATATGTACTATGTGTTATAATTTATCTGAAAGCTTAAAAACTATCGTTCCGTGAGATTTTTTTTTTTTTTTTTTTTTTTTTTTTTTTTTTTTTTTTTTAGTTAATTTGTGTTTTAGCATTTATTTTCCTTTTTATTAAATCGATTTTTTTATTTAAAAAAAACTTGGATCTTTATAAATTTAGATATTATTAAACCGCGTTTAAAGGTATTGCTTGATGCATAGCTTTAAAATATCCAAATGGCGTATTTTTAGAAATTTGTCAGCGTGCCAAAGAATCCTAATATAAAAATCATTTTTGGTTTCGAAAAACTTGCTTTTTAATAGAGCAAGTCCTCCAAGTAACGAATTAAAAATTAATATCTAAGATTGTAATTGAGCGCCTGTGAAGAAATTTTAAATATTTGATATCAGCAAAAAAATTTCATCTGGATATATAAAAATCAAATTTATAAATTTAATATTTGAAAAAAATTACAGGTCGTCTATAAATATCAGTACCCACCAGCGCCCAGTTGTGTGCGATAAACACATGCTCTCGTTATGAAAGATTTCTCAAAAATCTGTTTCTTTGAACAGAAATAAAATGAGATTTTATAAATGGATTTTTAATGAATTTTCAACTTTTTATAGGAGTAGGGTAATAATTTTTATAATTTCTGAAAGGTGATTTTTTTTCTGCATCTAGCTGTTTAATTTTGGAGCTTTTAGGCTCATTAGATTTTAAGATACAGCGCTTTATGAAAAAGCCGAGTACATTTATCGCCGTGGTAGCCCTCTATTTACAATAACCCTTTTTCCTCTCCTCCAGCTTTCGAAGAAATATTCTCAGGTTTGATAAAAATCTATGCTTCTATTGAATTATGAGTAATTTTTCATTCTTCTAATTTAAGAATTTTAATTAATTTCTCATCACATTATTAGAATTTTAAAATTCTGAGGATCACGTACATTAGGAGATGGCCTTGAACAATCTTCACACGCACACACACACGCACAAAAACTGAGCCTTTTACGTGCCGTAGTTTTCGCTTGCCATCGCAGACACACAGAGCGATTTGTTATTATTTTAGTATAGATATGTGTTTCTTAAGTTCTAATATTTTGTTTGATATGGTATCTCCATTTATGCTTAAACACTAACACTTAGTTTTGTAGGGTAACTATTATTAATATTTTTATGAACATTTCACTAACATTTCTATATTGCATTATAGTATGTTTTGGTTTGGGTTTGTTTTACTATTCGACTAATTTTTCATTCATAATGAGATGTATAACAGTAAAAGTAATTAAATCTAATTAAACGATGTTAATAGAATAATTTAATGGAAAATAATAAATAAAACGATTATTTATTGATCTCATGTATAACAAATTAATTACTGAACACTTTACTGCCACATTCTATAATGTACCTAGTTTAGTACGTTATAAACAAGTTGGAAATTGCGCGTGAAGCGTAGCAAACGGGGTGCGTATGTACGATAACGAAGTTTTAAAAATATTAATCTCATAAAATTGTAAAGAGTTAATTACAATTAAAATGTGCACCAAACAATGTTCTCCCTATACCATTATGTAATGGAATACTTTTGTGTGGCCTTGTAAATCAATAACAAATGTTCTTTGCACCACAGATTATACAAAATGTATAATATAATATGAACTTTATAGATATGCATATCAATTTTATTATGTTCGAATGAGTGTAACAACATTAAAATGCATTTGAAACATTTTTCCCCATTGACCGTAATGTAATGAAATGCTTTTGGTAGTCCCTGTAATTGAACTATGTATCCGATTTTGATAAAATTTGAAATAACTCGACAAAATTATGTAATAATTATATATTTTAAATTTCAAACGATTCAGTTGAGTAGTTTTTGCGTTCTTATATGCGGACAGACGGACAGACGGACTGAACGACAACTATAGGTGCTTATATATTTACATAATTACGAACGCATCTAAAAATCAACATAGCCCGATAAAATCAAAACTAATGTGCAATCGAAAATTTTGTATTTTTTTCAAAGACAGTTGCAGCAGCACTTATTGGGCGGGATCCAGATAGATTTTTGCGCTGTTAACGAAATAGTATTGACCAATCAGAAAATGTGCTTACTTATTATGACGAAAAGCTCACAAAAATGCATGTTTGAGATTGGTTAATCTCATTTCGCTTTCAGCTCAAAATCTATCAAGGTCTTGGCCAGTATTGCGTTTCATTTTCATTTAGTTCTATTCTCAAATCCAAAGTCATTAAATTAAAAAAGATTTCTCACCAATTTTTTAATGCAAATATGTGAAATTCTTCAGTGCCCACAATAAAAACTATGCAAACGATCATTTTCTCTACTTTTCAACAAGGGATGGACAGTGTTGGGCACGTTCACAAAATAAACGAACTAACTCAAACTCACGTTCAATTTCTGAAAAGTGATTTAAGTTCACGTTCAAATTCAAAAATTTTTAAACGAACTCGTTCAAATCAAACTCATTTGTAAAAGTGAACGAAGTTCACTAAAAAGTTCACTTTTTTTTCTTTTTTTTATGTTTAAATATTATTGTCCAAATTCACAAAATTTTGTGAACTAATCATTTGATTATTCGATATGTAATATAGAGGTAGGCACGACTGAAATTTCCAGGCCCGATCCATAGAAAAAAAAATGTTCGGCCCGATATTAAAATAAAAATTTCGGCCCGAGCCCAGCCCGGCTCGTAGAGAAAATTTAGCGGCTCGACCCGGTCCGATATAATAACTAAAAACAAGGCCCGACCCGGCCCGATATAATAGCTAAAAACAAGGCCCGACCCGGCCCGATATAATAGCTAAAAACAAGGCCCGAGCTTGGCCCGGCCCGGAAAAAAGTTGAAATTTCGCACCGAACCCGGCCCGACCCCGAGTACATTTCTACAGTACATTGATATTTACCCTTACGGAAGAGTTCTGGACAAAAAAAACTTACCTTAGTCTGTTTCTAATCTCCATTTATGCAGAAGTGCCGTAGGCTGCGATTTTTATGCTTTCTTTTAAAATCTTTCCGATTTAGACATATTTCCGCCTTACACAGTCCACCTTGTACAGAGAGTTTACTGTATATATCTATTTTCGGCGAAATTGTATACAGTCCAGGTCCGGTTCGGCTCGACCCGAGTCTGCAGAAGAAGTAAGACTAGGATACTACCCAGAGAAGTGATATCCAGACTTAACCCATCCTGACGCTCGTGTAGGCCTCTAAATGGCATTTGAAAGAGGGAAAAAGTGTACTAAGGTCTGGAAAAATTTTAAATAAATTATGAAAAAATTGAACGTAAATTTGAACGTAAATTTCGTTCAAACTCGTCTATTTTTTGAGTTTCAGTTCAATTCAAACTCGCTTATAAAATAGTGAGCGAAGTTCAGTTCAAAGTTCACAAATAGTGAGCGAAACTCGTGAGTTTTCGTTCAGTGAGCACGTTCATACCCAACACTGAGGATGGAAGTGTTCAATGTAGGCATTTTAAGCCGAATTTCGGACGTACAACAGCGATGGGGAAAAATACTTCCGTGATAAAACTTTCCCTTATAATTGAAAATGTAATATGTATCGAAAAATAAAACAGTGGCTCACTACCATGTCGCCAAATGTCCTGCTTTTAAGTTAAAAATGTAGTCCGTAAATATCTTCGCGTGTATATAATCCGTAAATATCTTCGCGTCCGTAAATGTTTCGCGTTCTTGAGACGGGGAAAATATTTTTTTTAAGATTCGCCTTAAATCAAGGATCGCAGAGATTCCTATTTTCCTTATAGGATTATAGGAATATTCTAATGTCACCGATCTTAATGATAATGAGTATGTCACAAATTTCTATGATAATGAACTTGTCACAGATTTCTGTTGTACATGTTAAAAGATTCTACCACAAAAAAAAAAAGAAAAAAAAATGCTCAAATGTATTAAAAATAAAACTTTGAGGCATTTACTGTGGCAAATGAATTAAAAATCATATAATCCATGCAATACACTGTGCAAAAAAGAAATATCTCTAAAGTTTCAAAAAAAAAAAAAAAAAAAAAATTCTTGAAAACTAGGATTTTTAAAACTTTTCATGTAACAGCAACAACAAGAATTTATAGAACAAATACACATTTGCATTGTAAATCATAAAATCTGTAAGGTTAGTAAGAATGTTTTAGGAAACTGGGATGGCTAGAATTTTTTATGTAACTGCAATATGGGTTATTGGTAAAATTTTAGTAAGATTACTCTAATTTGAGTGTATTCTTATGTAAAGCTATGGATATCTGCAGCTTTACAAAACCTTATTTTAGTCATACTTTTTTTTTTTTTTTTTTTTTTTTTTACAGTATTACAGATGAAATTTTATCAAGCATACATATTTCTATATCTTTACATCCGAAGAATGACCGATTTTTTTTTTCTTTTTGTTACAGCGAGTTATTAAAAAATTTAAAAAATAATAAAAATAATCGTAAGCCAAAAAAATATTTTATTATTATTTTAAGAGAATTTTTATTCTCAAAAAGATTTATTAAATGAAGAAATGTTTGAAAAGAATTATTGAAGAATGTGTATATTGTAAAAAAACGGACGATTTTACGGAAATATTACTGGTAATCTGGACGTCAGTACAATTTATTGTTTTTAACGGAAAAATTCCAGGAAATTTCAGGAAAATGCGTAAAATTTTCAGGAATTTCCGGAAATTTTTCCGTTAAAAAACAGTAAATTGGACTAGCGTCCAGATTACCAGTAGTACTTCCGTAAAATCGTCCGTGTTTTTTTTTTTTTTTTTTTTTTTTTTAACAGTGTAACTGGGAAACGCAAATACAACTTTTCTTAGTCTACAGAAATATGTAGCATTACAAAGAAATGTACTAAAAATACAGTAATATTACTTAACTTTTATCTCTAACCGAGATCGCAGTTACTTAAAGTTCTAGCCATCCCATTTTCTTAAAAAATTCTTAGTAACCTTACAGACTTTTTGATTTGCAGTACAAATGTGTCTGTTACATGATTTTTTGTTGTTGCCATTACGTAAAATTTCTATGAACTCCGTTTTCCTAGAAAAATTTAAGTAACTTTACAGATGTTTTTTTACAGTGTAAATTTTCTGTAAAACATTATTATTGTCAAAAAAAAAAAAAAAAAAAAAAAAAAAAAAAACAATAAATAAAAGAAAAAAATCCAATTTAAATTTAAATATAAAACATAAAAGGTTATCTAAAGAATAAAATGTTTTTTTCTTTTGTTATACAGAGATATAAAATTCTTAATCTGTAATATGCCACACGTAGAATTATTACTGTTGAGTTACTGAAGTATTCATTTCATCTAATATTTTTTAATTGCAAAGTTAAATAAGTATAATTATATAACCATTAGATAGACGACTATTATATTTCATAACATGCAAATGGAAAATAAATCAATCGTCAAATCGGTTATGATACAGCAATTCTCAGAGTAAGTAATCAGAGCAACACTTTTGGTTCACCCCGTATATGGTATGAGTAAAAGAATCTAAAAGGTAGGATAAAATAACGCTTAAGTACTTGACAAATCTATTTCCGCCAGCGACGAATGAATAATTCAATACTGCTTACGAGGCAAATTCAAAGCGGTACATGAATAAACGATTAAAATATGCTAATGCAACAAAATGGAATTTAAGTTTGAATTTAAAACATTTATTCATTGATTCTATATTCATTTACAAACTGCAATAAATTTTGAAAGTTCAAAATTTAAATCATTTAGATATTTTTATATATTTTTTCTTTTTTTAGAATTTTAATGTTTTTATATTTTTCTATTTTATCTAAAAGTTGGATTTAAAAGAGTCGTCAACAGTTAACAGTTAACAGTTGGTACGTTATGCATAAAAATGTTGCATACTTTTTCCATCAAGAACAAATGAAATTGTTTGAATACATATTTTTAACTTTTGGTTATAGATAAACTATAAGTTGATATTTAACATAAAATATATATATATATATTACGGCTGTTACGTTACAAACAAATACGAAATGCGTTAAATGATAGAGATAAATGATTTTTTGAAATATGAACAGAAATAAATCTTCATTAAATTAGTATAATCAGTAAACTTATCTATCAATATGCAATCGGGTTTTTCATTGATAATAACTTTTTCCATCATGTAACAGAAATTGCATCTTTATATGTAATGCTAACAGAACGCTATAAACTAAAAATACTTTTTTAGTTAAGTCTCTACGTAAAATTCAAACTGTAAACATTGCAGAATGTTTTTTGCATTTAATATAATTTTGTTTAATCGTTTAAATATAAGGAATTTAATCTTAAAATTTTTTCTCATTAAATAATAATTATAATAGTTAGCAAAGGATTTATTCAACTAATTTTGGATATACTGTGTTATGTTCTTTTCTTCTAATGGTCTAACACCATTGATAATTCCTTATGATAAACCAATCAAGGTAAGAGAATTTACCTTATCTAAATAGTATTTATTATTATCTAAAGAAGATAAGCGTAAATAATTTTTAGTTCATGCTTTATAAAATTAAAATATGCTAGCTCCCACTAGAATATATCATCTTAATCTAATTCCATTACCCACCTCCATGTTTAATTGTTTTGGGCACATGACTTTAATTATAAGTTGAATTATGTTATGTTTCGTAATTTTGTGTTATTTACGTTACTGATCAAGGACTTTGAAGAAGTTCGAAGCGTTTAATGCTTTGTTTTTTAAATAATTTTTATGCGTTTTTTAACTATTAAACTAAATTGTTTAGTTTTTGTAATTGTTTTTAATATAAGTTGTTAGTTTGGCAAAAAATAAAAGTATAAAAATTAAATGATTTTGAAAAAAAAAAGGTCTTATTTAAAACAATTGACAATGAAGTATTTTTAAGCGATCTCAATGTTTTTTAAAAATATTTTTGGATGTAGCTAATCATAAATGGATCATTTGGCCAAAAACAAATATAAACAAGGATGGAAAGTCATGTGTTAGAAATAGATTTAAAAACATTGCAAAACTCTTATATTAGACCGGGAGGCGATAGACCAGAATATCAGCTTATCGAGTTTACGGCTGAAATTCCACAACTAATTAAAACTCCAATCCCATGCTGAATGCAGTCTGCCAATAAAATTTTTTACTCCTAAAATTGGAATATTTTTAAAAAGAAAGAAAATTGAATTCTAAAAAAAATATTGTGAATGTCAGATGAATGAAACTTTAATAATATAAACTTTTAAATTGATAAAAAAAAAAAAAAAAAAAAAAAAAAAAAATTCTTCCCATTAAATGTATCTTAATATGAAAAATTCAAGTTTCAGCATCGGATTTCGAACTAAGAACCTCCTGTTTATTAGCCAGACGCTTCAACTCCAAGCTATCATGTCTACATGCAAAACGTTTAAATTATGGTTCTCTTTTAAAATTTAAATCTCAAAAGTTAACGGATAACATTGAAAAAATGGACTTTAAAAAAAATTTTTGGGAGGTTTTCTGGGACACGAAGTATTTAACTGTAAGTATACAAAATTTGAAATCTCTGACTTATGCAGTTTTTGTGTACGGACTCTGTGACGGATAGACAAACAGAGGACAGAGACAAATAGAATTTCGTCAGATGAAGGAAATCCTACAAAGAAACAATTTAAAAATTATCTATATAGATTTGAATAATAAATATAAAGTGCGTACATCATGCATATTCATTTCTTTAAGACGTGTGCAAAGGATAAGGATTTGGGAGCCACTGATGCATGCGAAGAAATAAAGTAATACTTTTAAAAATAAATAATTGAAAAATAGCTTTTAATTAATGTATAAATTTGGTTTCATCTACAGTTAATAAATAACAGGAATATTTTCGAAGTTCATATAAAATTTCAATAAATAAAAATTAAAAATTTTCAACCACCATAAAGAAATGATAATTGAATTTTAGGCTTTTATTACCGCTAAATAGAATCATTATGCTTTTAAGATAAACTCTATCATAAAGTTTAAAATAATTAAACTTTCTGAGATATTTTAATGTAAAAATGTGTTAAATGTTCCAAATTCCAATTTATATAATAAATAAATAAATTCTTGCCATGCAGATATTTATGCAACAAATTACTACAACATCGAGTATTTCTAAAAATTTTCTTTACGCAAAGACGAACGGAAAGAATTAAAAAAAAAATCTCGCGTGTTTAAGTCATGCATAAATAACTAAGCATGCCTGCAAGACAAAATGGTGGTCACGGAGTCTCATAAATAAATAAGAAAAATACTACTTTAATCGAGGTTGTATGTCTAGAGCTGTAGGCATAGACGTGGGAACAAAATAGCATTTAATTAATGATTCAATTTATTTTCATCCACATATAATGAATGCTAAGAGTAATGCTGACATATTTCCTTTTAAAGCTTCGCCTAAATAAACTACTAAAACTTCTAATCGAAGAGAAAAGAATTTAATCTGAATGAGCCTGTTGTTTATTGACTTCTATTACTGAACCATCACTCCCAATCGCGGCCGTCGGCCTAACCGTTCGGAGTTTTCGTGGTTTTCTTCGAACCTTGCGTAAATACGGGTTAGGTTTCCTTAGAAAGACCCCCACGAAGGGCACTCCCCCCTGGTCCTATATCCCTAGCGTAGATAATCGGACGTCAAAAATCAACCAACCAACCAACCAACTGAACCATCACGTTTTAAAAGTAGTTCATCAAACTGTGTGTTAGAACTTATCGATTTCAAACTAAAAACTATTTGGGCTTCCTTTGCACATATTAAGAAATAATAATAATAAAAGTTTTTAATATCCTAAATTGTACGAATTCAAAATAAAAAATCATATGTCACCAATAATGATGACGAATTATGACATTAATGCAATGATCAAGGCACATTTAGTTCTCTTTGATAATAAATTTGTTTATGTAAAGAAAAAAATACAGTTTAATATAATAAAAAAAATGACTGTCGGCATGCTTATAATCACATGTAGATTTCGAAATTAACTACTAATTTCATCAGTAAAAGCCCCGCCAGTGGCCGAGAGGTTCTGATCTTTCAACTGGTAGACGGCAGGTGCTGGATTCGAATCCAATCGTGGCTGTCGGCCTTACCGTTCAAAGTTTTCGTGATTTTCTTCGAATCTTGCTTAAATACGGTTTAGGCTCCCTTAGAAAGACCCCCACAAAGGGCACTCCTCCCCCCGGGCCTATACCCCTCGAGTGGATAATCGGCCGACACAAAATAAACCAAAACCATCAGCTTGTTTGTATTTATGTCGGCCAATTTTCTACACTATGGGATATAGGCCCTATGGGATGGGATGTCCTCCGTGGGGGGGGGGGTCTTTCTAAGGGAACCTAACCCGTATTTACGCAAGGTTCGAAGAAAACCACGGAAAACTCCGAACGGTTAGGCCGAAGGTCACGATTGGGTAAGAACCCAGCACTTACCGTCTACCAATTTGGAGGTCAGAACCTCGCGGCCACTGGTGGGGCCCAAAACCATCCGCAAAAATTGAATCAAAATTACAGATTAAACCCTGTTTAACAATTTTATTAAGCTTCTTTTGACGAGTTTTTAATTTTATTTTTCTCATTTTATTTTTTCATTCATTTGAGAGTAATTTTCTCAAAATCATTTTAACACAATATTTTTTTCTTTAACCTCTATTTTTTCCTTATTGGAGAATAGTTTTAGTAATATCATAAATTAGTAGAGATCGTTTTTCTCAAAAACTTATTATTATATTTTAAAGATGATAGTAAAAAGATTTAAATCATAAATTTAAACCTTGTTATAATTGTTTCATTAAATACTTTACTATATACTGTATAAAATGTTGAATTAGCGAGGCTTTGGGTTTTCTAGGGTTTATGTTGGGGTAGACCTGCAAAATTATTTCAGAAATTCCAATTTAGGCGAGAATTAACAGGTAATATTTCTTACGAAATCGACCTACAAATGAAGAAATTTAAAAATCATCTATATCGATCCGGATGAACCACTGGTTAAGCAAAGACATAAATCGAAATAGTTTTTAATTAATAGAAAAACTTGGTTTCATCCACTGATAATGGATATCAGGAATATCGTCGAAGTTTGTGTTAAGATTCAGTTAAATAAATATTTAAATGTATAATCCTACACAAAGAAATAAAAATTAGATATTAGGCTTTCTTTTTCTGTAGAATCATTATACTTTTAAGATAACTATGCCATAGAGTTAAAAATAATTAATCTTAAGATTTTTTTTAAATATAAAAATATGATATTAAAAATCTGTTTGATATTCCAAATTACATCATTACATGATAAATGAATTCATGTATTGCAGGTAGTTATGCTAGGAATTACTGCAACCTAAAAGTTTTTTCTAAAACTTTTTTTGGGTAAGGAAGAATCGACAGCACAAAAAGAGAAAATAAATGAAAAAAGGCCCGTGTATTTAAATTATGTATGAATAATTAAGCGCGCCTTCGAAAAAAATGCTGTTCGCGAAATCTCATAAATAAGAAATAAGAAAAATAGTACTTTAATTGCAGCTGTACGCCTGGAGCTCCACGCATATAGAAGTGTGAGGTAAAATAGGGTTTAATTAATGGTTGAATTTATTTTTATCCGCAGATAATGAACACTAGTTTTTCTGAAATAGTTTCTTTAAAACTTCGCGTTAGCCGCTATGAATATATAACAATATCGTTTTAGAGGGGGGGGGGGAGTGTATGGCACACGATATTGCAAGATATCATGAGATCCTAATATAAGGTCGTCTTGTCTTTTGACATCGTTATTATTTTTTTCCATTTTTATTTGAAACTTGATATTTACATAAAACTAATACATTGTTTTTTTTAGTATGTTATCTATTTTTATTAAAGTACAAAGTTAATAATAAAATCATTAAATGATTATAAAATTATTCAATTCGAGAATATGGAATACCCCAACGTGTGGTTTTCCTATTTTTCTACACACAGAAAAAGGAATTGATTAAAACTACAAAACATGTTTGGTTGAATACATTTTGGTTGTTTTAAACGATTTTTTTAGTTAAAGTAGAAAATCTGTTTTGTTGTTTAAACAAAAAAAAATATTGTAAACACTCTTATAAAATTTTATGAAAATTTCATCAATTTTATTTGAATATTACTAAAGTCTTGTATTTTCAATTTGTAATTCCAGCAAAATTTTGCTGTTTTAGCAAAATTTAAATTGGTTTGCAATAGCCATAACTCTCTCACGTAATTTTGTTTAATTGATTTATATAGCTATATAGCTATAAAGGATTAACATAATTTTTGGACAGTAAAATCTTTTCAAATTGAGACGGATTAACGACATTATTATGCATTTCGGATAAAAATTGTAAATAAAAAATTAAAAAAAATCAACAATATTATTTTGTTTATTCAAAAAAATTTCCATTGACCCATCTTTAAACGAAAAGATTTGTTGGACCAAAAACATTTTTGTTGATTCAACAAAACTTTTTTTCTGGGTGTGTAATACGTGTATGAATATATGCAATTCGCCGTTTAACAAATCATACGCGAAATATGTTTAAAATTATGCTTGTGTTTATTCATAAATCAAAAAGAAAAAATGATGTCCACCCGTTTTGTTGACATAAAGTTTTGTCTGCCCCACCCCGTATAGAGAGAAATTGCAAAATGTTGTTTTCACGGTTGTATGCATTATGTAACAAAAACTATTATTAAATACTTTTACTAAAGTTTAATAAAGTGGCTATTACTTTTCATGAAGTAACTAGCAAAACCCGCGGCTTTTAAAGTAATTATTTCTTTTAACTGTAATTACTGTAAATGGTATTTTATTGCCCTCTCTTCATTCGAAGGAATAAAATATGCGAAAAATAAATATTAACACTCAAAAAAAAAAAAAAAAAAAAAAAAAAAAAAAAAAAAAAAAAGGAAAATATTCTAAAAATCTAAAGAATTTATAATTTATATAAATTGATAAGCATAGCTTTACCGGATAAGGAAGGAAGGGCGTTTCGAGGGATAATAACATATGTTACTATAAGGGGGGATGGAATCAAAGAATAATAAAAGTTGATAACGCCATATGTGCATAGCCACTAAACAAACTATTAAAATTTCTGATCCAAAAGAAATGAATTTCATATTAGAATCGAGGCTTTTATTAATTGACTGCTGTTATTGAAAAATCACACTGTTAAAGTCACTAGATAAAATTTTGAATTAGAATTTATCGTTTTCAAAGATTATTTTTCTGATAAAAACAAATTGTTAAAAGAACGATTTAAATATTTCTAATTGTACTAATTTTTATTTGTTTTTTAATATACATTGATAATTAACGTCATGAGATCATCGTGACATATTTATTTCTTTTTTTATAATGTGTTTTGATTAGTTAAAAAAAAATACACAGTTTAATATAAAAAATAAGAATAAATTTTATGCGTTAAGCATAGATTATGAACTACTTTCGAATGACAATTAAAAATTATTATGCATTTTTATAAAAACTCGGGTGTTCTTTTTTTCCCAAATAAATAAATGTGATCGAAATTCTTTTAAGAAGCAGAAAATAAGCATTACTTTGATAGCAGTTGGAGTTCAAGAAAATCAATCAAAGGCATGATATGAAATAATGTTCAATTACTGATTAATTTTATCTCCTTTCATAAATGATGAATACTAAAACTGCTGCCGTACATCAGTTAAGGTTTTACATAAATATACCTGTAAAATTAACTTATCCAGCACATTGGAACTTAAGATTTACTTTATTAACCTCTGCTATAGAAACACCCTGTTTTAAAGGCATCCAGACGATTCTGGATTAGAATTTTAATCGTTTAGATTTAAAAATAATTAACGTATGTTCGGAGCTATTTATTGATATAAAAAGGGATTTAAAAAGAATATTTTAATTTTACAGAATAATATCATTAACAAAAAGCATTCAATGATGAGATTTATGTTGTAAGGATCACTGACGTTCTTTTTATTTTTAACTATTTCAAAAGAAACAGATGACATAAAATGAGTAGAGTAGTTAAAATGTGAATTTGAATCATAACTTAAAACAAAAGAGAAAAAAATATGAGTGAAGCATACTTTCTGATCACAATTAGAATATTCTAACAAAACTTCAGTTTTTTTTCTTTTTCATAAGGTATAGAATGATACCAAAGATAATGAAAAGATAATGAAAACGCATAACATTTCAAAAGATAATGAAAACGGCATAACATATTTGAAAACAAAATTTAATCAGTTATTATTTACAGCATGAAAACTATCTAAATTCTTTCGTGCAACGAAGAATATGATCTATAGATTTACATGTATTATGCACAGTATACAAAGTAGTTCAGTTAGGAAACATAGGACAGAGTTGAATATTCCATTTAAGCAATTTTTATCAATAGGTAAAAAGTTTTCGAGTTCTTTTGTGAAGCCTTGTATATAATACATAGAATTTATACACATTGAGTAATAAAGATATGTGTTTATAAGATAGCCGAGCCATTTTCTTGACGAATTAAAATGTTCTAAAATTAGACAATCTATTATGTAATGATTTAAAATGTTAACAGTTAATTTTTTACGTACCCTTACAGATTATGCACGGTATTTTTTAATTTGTATGTTTATTTTCATATTAATAATGTTGCAGTAAATAAAAATACATTTTTAGTAAATAAAATTGTGCTGCATCATTACACATTGAATTATCACATGTAAAAATCTCTATAGTTTTTCTTATATAGAATACATAATGTAGATTGGAGTTAAAAATTGTCTTATTTTCATTAAAAATTATTTGGACGGATTTTTCTTGATATAATCTTTCCAAAACCCTGGATTTTTTATAATGCTTTATACTAGTTATATTCCGATTTTATTATAACATAATTTCTTGTTAGTGATGTCATTATAATTATGTATTGATCCATTAGATTTAATAAATAGTATTTCATGCACTAACTAATAATTCTCAAAATTAATTAAGTCAATTTTAGTGCAGATGATATTTATTAAATTTGGAGGGGATTTGACAAAATGCATGCATTATAACACGTAAAAAATCAGTATGCAACGGTGTAACGTCATTAACCAGAACCATGTCTTGAGTTACTTCGTAGTTATGAATACGGAAATAAACATCCAAGTATATCCCAAGTCTGTCTGCATTTTCTATAGCAAACATGAATAATACATAAAAATTATATAAAAATCCGAAAATATTTACAAGAGGTAGAGCATGGCCAGACAGACCAACAAGCCCAATTCATAAACGCTTTCAACTATATTCGAAAGTCTTAATAAAAATGTCAGGAAACATTAATCAATTATGTTAGAAAGTTTTAAGAACAAGAAGAAGATTAATAATTACTTATGTGAATTTTATCCATAAAAACTTATCATACTGGAAAATAAATGCAGGAATAAGAAAATGCTTTTAATTATAGAAAAGAAATACCACTTTAATTATAGTGAATATATGGAACTCCTCGACTGACGAAACAGGATTTAATGATGAATGGGTAAATTTACTTTCATTTGTAATGAAAGATTACCAGAAATGCTGATCGAGTTCAAGATCTGCATGACTAAATCATTAAAATTTCCAATTCAAATAAATGAAATTCGTTGTAATTTAAATAATTTATTTATCACTGGCATATTCCTCCTACTAAGTGACTTTTAAAGGAAGTTGCATTTAGTTTGTAAAAAATTGAATTTAAAATTAATTATCTGTATTTTTACATCTTTTATTTAGCTTTTTTTATCGCAAGTTTGTCTATAAAGTTCAATTCTTGGAATTTATTTCTGACATCTTCGCTTGAACCAATTATTCTCAACTGGTGAACATAATTTTTTTGTGGGTGATTATTCAAAATTCATGCACTTACATGACCATACCTAATAAGAGTTCTAAAATATGTTTCTCCTGGAGACTGCGGACGTGTATGGGAAACAAAACATCTAACGAAACATTAAGGATAAGATGTAACTTTACTTTTCCACATAACTGCCGAGTGAGATGAGACGTTTGCCATACCACTTATTAGGCTTCAAAAAGACCCCCCAGGAAAAAACAGGGCTTTGAACACGAAAGAACCGTTGAACCGCTTGTGAGATTTCGACATTGCTTCCAAAGATGTAGTCAAGCATTGCTTCAGTCTGTAGTGGTCGTGAGCGCCTGTCCAAATCTCGGTCTGTCCAACACTTGTTGATGCCTATCTGTGGAAGTCCACGGTCCAGATGTGATGTCGAAACAATAGTTGCGGAGATAGTGCCGCCAATTCAGTAAATGGCATCATCAAGTGTTGGGCAAACCGAGACCTGAACGGACGTGCACGGCCACTGCTGACGAAAGCAATGCTTGACTATAACGTTGAAAACAATGTCGAAATCACACAAACGGTTTAACGCTTTTTCTAAATGAAAAGCCCTGAATTTTTTTTTCTTGGACGTCTTTTTGAAGCTTATAAAGATTATGGCAAATGTCTCAACTCACTTGACTCTTATGTAGAAAAGCAAAGTTGCATCTTATCTTTAATGTTTCATTGTATGTTTTGTCTTTCATACACACTTCTGTCCATAGTCGCCAGGGGAATCTTATTTTCGGACTCTCCCTCGTAGCTGATTCTAAATGCGAAAATATTATTTTATAGTTTTAATTAAAAAACATTTCTAACGAATTTATATTTTTAACTGGTAGTTTTATTTTACACATAAAGTTATTTTTGTTGACGTAATGCACGCTAAAATTTTTCAGGGCCTAACAACATTAAGGACACGGTATGAAATTAATTTTTGATTGTAATTACTTACATTATTATGCAAAAATTAAGGACGAGATTTTTTTTACTATATCATCATGTAGACGTTTTACAAATAGACCATAGCTTATAAGATCTCCAGATGGGAAACTGTGGGACAAGTAATCAAAATTATTTAAAAAATTCGCTTTGTTCTTTTGTTCTGATTTTACACTTAAAAAAAAAAATCTGAAATTCACAAACATATTTTTCTTCAATTTCATTGAAAAAGTCACTTTTCATAAAAAAGGCATTTTCCGTTAAAAGCCGGAAATTTTAATCATATTTCCTGAAAATAACGAAACGGACTAAAATTGAAGGAAACAACGGAGATATTCCGTTATCTATCGCAAATTTATTTTCAATGTTTACAAAACCGATATATTGTTGCACAGAAATGAAAATACTCAATGAAAGAATCCTCGGTCTTTTCTAAGATTAATATTTTGTTACTGAATCGCAACTGTATTGATACCAGCAACTTTTTGCGCAACAAATTAATCAGACTGTATTCTAATAATTCATTGAGTAAAGAAATTTTTTCTAATAAATTATTTAAATAGACCATATTATAATTATTCATTAACCATAAGAAAATTATAATAATAAATTAGCCTTATTAATTAAAACGTGCAAGAAATATAACAGCATCGTTAAAATTACAATCTAATTTATAAAAATATAAACACACTGTAGAGTCCGTTATATGGCTTTAGAATCAAACGCAGTCGAAGACTGTGGCGTCGTCACTGAAGCAACAGACTCCCACACAAAAGGTTGTCAGTTGAAAGTACTCCGACGAAGCTTTTTTTTTTTTTTTTTTTTTTCGTGATCAATAAATGTAGGCGGTTCTAAACTGTTCGATAGATGGTACCACCAGAAAATTGTTATACCAACTATATATTGAAATGTTAGCGCTTCTTCATATGGAGTTTTTATTTCATTTATTTTCCAAAACGGAGAATATGCTAACACCACGGAAAAAATCTGGCAACTTTGCTGCCAGTAGTTTTACTGTGAATTCATGGATTTATTTTAGCAGAGTAATTTATCTTATTCGTTCTTACTTATTACGCACCAGTGTAGTTATAGAATCGATTTTATTGAAACTTTGTATCCAAATTTATTATCGATGACAATTGTACATCCAAGTATGTTTAGAGCAATACTCTTTGAATTTAAATTCGGCAAGTGCATATCCAAATATTTTTAGGACTGCCACCCATGGAAAAAATCTCTCATTTCGAAAGACTGACAAACCGGTTTTCAATTTTTGTTCTGTCAATCATAACTCCCATTTACTGTAATCTTCGTTAATTTTATATCAAATGCTAATTTTATGAAGTTTTTTATAGAAAAATTCACAAATTTTAGTTATTTTTAAATATTTAGTTAATTTTAAGAGCCTATTTTATTTTCTATACATTTTGCAGAAAATGACTGATAAAGTGATTTTCAATTTTTACGTAGTTTTTCATAATTTTCAATCTCTGTAGCTTTCGTTATTTTTATGCTGAGTAGTAATTGTATGTCTTTTTACAACAAAGATAAAAATTTTAGTTATTTTTAAACAAAAAAATGCCAGTTTTCTTTACTTAGGTTGGTGCAGAGGTTATTTTTTATGCAGTAAAGCATATAATTTTAGGATTTCACAATTTTATAAACTCACAATTTGATAAAAATCTTTTTTTTTTTTTTTTTTTTTTTTTAAGATTCTTTAAACGGTTTTCAGTTTTAACCAGTTCAAATTTTCAATCAGTCCAGTAGGGAAATTTTCACTATTTTTATACATTTCCGAAGCAAAAATCCGAAATTTTACTTATTGAAAAAGTAAATAAATAACTAAAAATGTGTAATTTAACAAGTCAGCAATGACCACTTGGAAAATAATATTTTGAAAGATTAAAATTTTATACTTACAAGTAAATTCAATATTTAAATTTTAATAATCATAATCATAATTTTTATGATGAATAAAACGTGGCTTACGTAATAACCGATCATAATTGCCATCACCCAATTTTTAATGGCAAATTTTTATGCAGAAATATTTGCTTTATAGAATCGCATAATTTATGCAATTGAATAAAGCGAATACGTCTGTAAGAATATACTAGTCCAAAAAAGTTTGTGAAATTGGCAACTATGTAATAGAGTTATGTATTACGTACGCCATGGATTAAACATTAATATTCTTGCACCAATCATAAAAAAATACAAATTAAATTTCAATTCTATAATTTTCGATACTGCAAATTTTTTAACTTCTAAACATCGTTTATTTTTCACTTTTACACCTTCGGTAAGGGAAAAAAATGTACTTTGAAGTGCACTTTGTTTGAAAGCTCTCTCTTAATTTGTTTTTGAGTTTTTCATTTTTTCTATAGCTTTTAATACTTTATTGTCATCGTGGCAACAGATGTATTTCCTTTCTAGCCATTAAACATGGATCAATCAGAAAACGAATAAAAATTGAACATCACAAGGATTAAGACATGGTTCAATTATCTCTAAATCGAAAGAAACAACCATTTACCAAATGATTAATAAATCAAAATAAAAAATCTGTCGTCTTTAATATAAGCTTGGCAAAAAAGCATATGTACACTTCTGACCCCCCCCCCCCCCCGTGGACTTTCATTCAATGAAATACGCGAACTACCAAGTGGAAGCTATGAGCGGGTGATCCTAATATTTTTCATACCTCAAATGTATACAGATGATGAATGGACCTATGATTTTGTTGGATAGAGAAAAATCTAGATTTTACAAAAATGTATTTTTTTTAATAAGAAATAAAACAATTAAAAGTAAAGCGTACATAAAAAAATCCAATTGAATTGGAAAAAATGATGCAGATTATACAAAACTAAAAAACATAGTTTACAACAGTACATAAGAAAATAGACTAGTGTAACTGTTATTACATCAGCTACAATTTTTTTTTTTTTTTTTTTTTTTTTTTTTTTTTTACATGTTTTTCGATTTTACTTTCTTCTATCTTCAATAGAAAAAAGTATTGTAAATGAATTTTTTTTTCGACTTCCGGTTTTCGACGGATTTACATGTTTTAGGGGTCAGAGATTTCAAAAAACATGTTTTTGCAAAATGTCTGTCTGTCCGTGTGTCTGTGTGTCCATATGTCGCCATTCTACCATCAAAAAGAATATGAAGATATGCATAGAATTAATCAAATTTTTTGTGAATGATTTCAACTATGGCAAGCAGGTCCTCCTTCAGTTTTGAAATATTCTGCCTTAAGGGGGCGCTGCAATAATGATTTTTGTTCCATTTTCAATATTGTACCGACTAAAAGTATATGAAGTTATGCGTCGAATTGAACCAAATTTTTTGTGCAAGTGTATGGCTATGGTTAGTTGGTCCTCTCTGGATTTGAAAAAATCCGTTGGAAGGGCGCGCTGCAATAGCAATTTTTGTGCCATTTTCAATATTGTACCGACTAAAAAAGTATGAAGTTGTGCATCACATTGTACCAAATTTTTTGTGTAAGTGTTTGGCTATAGCTATTTGAACCTCCCTGAACTTGAAAAAGATCCGCTTTAAGGGGGCGCTGCAATAGTTATTTTTGTGCCACTTTCAATATTTTACCACAGAAAAGTGTATGAAGTTATGCATTGAATTGAATGAAATATTTTGCATAACTGTTTTGTTATGGTCAGAAGACCCTCCCTGAATTTGAAAAAAATCTGCCGGAAGAAGGTGCTATAATCGCGATGTCTGTGCCATTTTTATTATTTTATTATTAAAAAGTGTTTGAAATTATGTATGCAGCTGCACTAAATTTTTGATGTATGATTTTTTCGGGGGTATAGAGAGTAGATCCTTCGTAAATTTGAAAAAAAATCTGCATATTGTTCTACTGTCCATCGGCTCATGCAAAGACGCAAACTCGTTTTTACTCCTATTAATTGGCTGAAGCAGAAATTTAAGATGAAAATCATAGTCGGTATAGTACTGAATTAATAATATTAACACATTAACATGTGTAACTAAATTTTGAAATATTGAATGTACGTATGATATAGAAAAAAGTTTTGGATTGGTACATCGAACTAGTTTTTGTTATATTTCCATCTGAAAACTGGGTGGTGTCCAAGGGAAAAAATATATATCGTTTCTCGTGATGGACATATAAAACAACAATACATAACTAACATACATTCTCTAAAACATGGAATTTTTACCTATCGAAACTGTAAATTTTACTCCACTTATTTTCATTTAATATGTCGTTTCGACGTGCTTCAGTTAGAAAAAGCTTCATTAATTAAAATATACATATATATCCGTGTACCTAAATTGAAAAGAATATTAACCCTCCCTATGTAAATGCCTAAGATAAAGTATTTTAACCACAGTATTCATCAAACAGTTCAGCGTGTGCCTCCTAGATAGACAAAGTGAGATGATCCATTTCGCTGAATAGTAAATTTACTCACAGCCGAACACAAAAAACAAATGGGTAAGTGTAATCGCCAATTGCACAGAGGACTTCGTTTAATATTTCTTTCAAGACAACTCATCCTTTAATTAATAAATCAAAATTGCTAATTTATAATTAATAAATTCTTACATGGACCATAGCACCTGCAAATTAAATTTTAAAATAATGACAAAAGAGAATCATTTATTTTAATTAAATTAAAATTCTTTATATTAAATTATTTAAATAAAATTTCAAATTTATCGAAAATCACAAATAGTAGTAATATTAAAAAATAGAAAAGAAAAAAATAAATTTTAATCTTCTAAAAGCGAAAAATATTGTTTAAACGAAATTTAAAATGGTGAATCTTTAATAAGTCATAATAGTTTTTAAAATGAAAAAAATAAATTCCAAAAAGTGATAGGAAAGTTAGATGAACAAAACACTAATAATATAAACTTTCAGTTGGCAAAAAAATACGAAATTCCTTTTAATTAAATCCATCTTAGTATGAAAATTTCAACTTGCATCCCCGGGTATCGAACTAACAATCTCTTATTTACTAGTGAGGTGTTTTACCTCCAAGCTATGACGCCTTCACGAAAAGCGTTCAAATTAAAGTTCTCTTTTAAAATGTAAATCGCAAAATTGAACGGATGCCACTGATAAAAAATTTATTTAATTAAAATAATAGATTTTTTTAAAGTGTTATAATTTATCACATGACACGAGGTATTAAGGTGTATGTACACAAAATTTAAAGTCTCTGACTTATACAATTTTTGTGTACGGAATCTGTGACAGACGGATTGATAGAGGACAGAGACGAATAGGTTTTTGTCGGATGAACTAAACCGTAACAAGAAGTAACGGAATGATGTTGGCGCCTACAATCGCTTGCATGAAAAATTGTGTCCGCAGCGCTATCTAGTAAATTATATTTAGTGCCAATTTCGAATGCCATTTTTTTTTCTCTTCAAATGTGATAAGTGATAGAAAGTTTTTTTTTATTTCCTTATTTCCTAAGATGGGCTCCATATAACTCCTTTCGCAATTTCTACTAATGAACGAAAATTAAATTTACATTTCGAAATTTACTAAGTAGTCAAAATTATTAAAAAACCTTTATAGGAGAATGCCTAGAAAATAATTTTAGCATACATATTCTCAATGAAAAGAAAACTGCAAAATATCCAGATGGGATCAAATTGACCCCCATCTGGACCATCTGTGAGTGTTAAAAATGTGCAAATTAAATTTATTGTATCATTACAAAACATTAATTCACTAATGCTATCATTAGTGTAATAGATTACTCTTACTTTTTTTATTAATACTTATGTAATGCTTGTAAAAATAACAATATACAGAAAGTACAATAAAACAGAAAAATAGAGCAAAATTAAAAATGGCTGATTCGTGATTCAATAATATATAAATAGCTCAGCTTTCAAAAATAAGTGAATGAAATTAAATTTGTTGAGGTATGGGAAAAATTACCGCTTTAATTAGTGATTGCTGTACCTCGAGCAAAGATAAAATAGCGTTTAATTAATTGTTAAATGGATTTTCATCGACAAATAATGATTAATGACTTAGTTAAATTAATGCATTAGCTGAATAAATCACTATAACATTCTAATACGACGAAAAGGAATTTCATATTGGGAATGAAGTGTTTACTTATAGAATATTTATTATTAATCACCCAGTTTTAAATATCTTTTTCACACTTTCCAACATGGTTGAAAATTTTTCATTAGTACTGTTCAACGTAATTAAAAAGTGTTTATAATATCGGTTTGTCAGTCTCTCTGTCTGCCTGCTCTCTCTTCGTTCATGCTCTGACTCTTGTAAATATACTCCCGTTTTCATGATATATATATTTATTATTGGATTTTAGGGAGCAATTTATTTCAAAATTGATAAAAAAAATCGAATTAAAAAAATACATTAACTTAAAGCCTGTTTAATTATAAATATTTTTACAACACTATTTTAAAAATATATTAATTATAAAATGAGAATATTGGAAATTTGGTTAATAAGGTACCCTGGGGTAATAACGCCACGTTAAGGTTCTAGCAATTTTCACGGCTCAGTTTTAGTTTGTATTTTTCAAACAAATATATGATTTGATACAGCAACTCATTGACTATCTATATAAAAAAAATAATTTAACAGATATGAATACATAAAATGCAATGGCGTGATTTCTTGACCAATGCTATTTGGCGTTATTACCCACCTATATGGGTAATAACGCCATGCAAACAAAACAATGAAATAAGTTGGATTAATTGCATGTAGATTGCCCAATTCTAAAAATACAAACTCTCAGCTCTAGAAATTGACAAATTGCATCCTAAGCTATTGAAAATGTTCATTTTTTCGTAAAAGTGTAAGAAAAATAAAGGTGTGGTGTGGGGAGGGGGGATGAGGCAAAAGAATATTAGACCGTGAGCTTCTTTTTGCTTAAAAAGGAGCGTTTAAATAGAATTATTAGAAACGTTGCACAGTTTTAACTGTGTTTATTTGAATCAGTATTTAGGATGTAGCTCTGCCACTGTAGGGAATCAACCAGGGTAAAAATTGCAAGGATTGGCGTTATTACCCTGTTATAGTTATTGCGCTGTACATATTAAATTACAAATTATCTCGAGAAGATATCCAAAATCTTCAACAACATTTTGAAAGGCCATGAAATGTACTACAAATTTATGTAATTAACAAAGTATTTCCGGATAAAAAAAATAGTCTTCACATCACAAAACGTATCTCGCAAATTTTAGATCAAGCGTTAATTTTAGCTGCTTGTAAAAAGAATAAGACCTAAAAATTAAACAAATTAACTTGAAGCTGTTTTTTGCGATTTATATGACTCAAAACCCTTCTGCGCAGAACACATGGGTGTCATTTACCAGATTATTTCATAATTATGCAAAATATTAGCACTTGGCGTTATTACACCGTCTGGCGTTATTACCCCAGGGTACCTTACATCCAGAAATTAAATCTTTAAATGACTTTTTCTGCATGTTCATATACATCACTTTCATGTTTTAAAAATGCTAATGATTTTTTTTTAAATTTAAGATGGAAATTTAAACTTTTTTGTATATAATCTTTATGATATGTATGATAAATATATGCATGGATTTAGTCATCAGGTATTTTATTATTATTTTTAAATTATAAGTATATGAAGATGTATTAGATTTCATTGTTTTCCAATATATATATCTATATCAATAAAAAAAATGTGTTAAGTGTAATATTAGGATGAGTCTAAAAATCCATGCATATCACCAAATCCATGTTATAATACGCATTTAAAAATCGAAAAAAAATGGCAAAAATATCAATATTTAAAAAAATAATAATAGGGATTTTAAAAAATTCATTTATTAGCTTTTTTAAAATGTTAATTAAATATGCAAAAAAATTTTTTTTCAAATGTACTTTTAGTTGAGCATTGAAGTGCGGTGTATTCACCCCCTGAACCATTTTTTTTTTATGAGAAAACATGTTGTAAAGGTAAATTGTGGCATGCTCAGCATTGAAAATCGAATGAGTAGCATTAATAGTTACTTTACAGACATTCAAAAGAATCTCGTTACATTATGGCGATGGGAAAAATCATTTGACTGTAATTTTAACGTTATACAGTTTCAATTATAATGAAATATATATGTATTTTCGAGGTGCACAAAACAGGCTCTCTCTATTATACGGATTGCAATGGATATATTTTTCATTTACACGGTTACACAAAATAATACAAGTAATTATATTCAGCAATAAATTCTGGAAGTGAATTTTCAGTTGCGATATACGTTTTTGATTCTTTTCCATAGTACTAAGTGTATTTAAGTTCTATTTATAGTTTACAAGGTTGGGGAAAAAAGTCATTTGTAAGCATTAATGCGTGTGAGTGTGAATTTCTTAAATGCGGTTTTAATGTTTGTCATGCCTTTTCAAGCTCAACAATATTTAAGAGATGTTTGTAAAGTTTGAATAACATCCCATACAGGGCTATGCAAAAGAATAAATGCATTGCCGTGTATAGGTGCTAAATTATAAAAGTACTGTTGTACTTTTTATGTGTTTTAAAAATTATTTATTTAAGATATCTTCTTTCATGTTATTAACAAGTTAAGTGCCATGTCTGTCGCCGGTGACTGATACTGAACTTTCCGTTTAGGCCGCGTAAGTCATCGGTGACTGACAGTCTAAAACATGATATAAAACTAAAGAAATATTATTTTAAGTAATTACTGAAAAAATATTTAAAATTTACTTTTACTTTGTTATATCCCAGGATTATACTTTCTTAATATTTACTTAAAACAATACGAATTCTTTAATTTTATATCATATTTTTAACTGTCAGTCACTGGTTACGCATGCGGCCGAAACGGAAAGTTCAACGTCAGATACCGTGGTACTCAGTGTGTTAAACAGTGAAGTTCCTTTGCAGTGCTTTTAAGTGCTAAGTGTTGCATAATCTATACTTGACATATAATTTTTCTTTCTTCTGTGTTTCTTTTGAGATATACAAGTAAGATATAACATATAAATTATCGTTTTTAAATTTCTTTGCTTTATATAAGAAAATGAATTTGAAAAAATTCGCCGTATTCCAAGTTATTCTGTTTTAAAGGAAAAACTCGTGCGATAACAAGTTTATTTTATGAATATTACGAAATATAGCCTTCAACTTAATATGACTTTACGTAAAACTAGAAGTATGGAATCTCTCACAAATAGGTTTAACTGAATATAGTTCAATAAACTGATTATATTACTTTCACCTTCATCTTCATCTTTAAAAAAAAATTGTGTTCTCTAATTTGGTATTCCATACTTTTGATTACTCTTCGCCAAACATTAAAAAATATTCAACACTTTTTAATAGTTATTCTAACAGATATTTCATAAAATATATTTTTTTGTCTTAATAGATAGTATTCTCTAACATCCCATGGATTTGAGTTACCAATTCATTTATTATTTTATAGATGGTTTGCTAAATATTGGATGTCCTAAAAAGCTTTTCAGTTTTTTACGTGTTTGAGATACACAAGAAATCTAAATTGCAGAAGTGTTTAAAATAATTTTGGAAATAAGATTTAATGATGAAAGATTCCAAACATTAATTTTAAAAATATATACTTTTTAAGTTGGTACATGATCTCTGGCAATTCTGTATTCGAGAAATAAATAAATAAATAAATACAGTACATTCTATAGAAACAGAGGAGTCATACTAGAGTCATGAACGTTCATGATTAGAGCACGAGAACAAATACTTAAGTTTCTAGAATTTGGCAACGAAAAAACATGTTTTCAGTGCAGGCGATTTTTATCAAAGTTCGAACGCTTATATTATTATCTGCGTTTAAGGAACATGAAAAGATGTGAAATTCTATTTGCTGTGATTTTTCGAAAATCGGAAGTTCTAAATAATTATATTAAGTCAAAATAAGGGAATCAGCACAATAAAATTGCATTAAAATTAAATGTAATAAAAAAAATTACATCTATTTTTACTGCAATTTTTACGGCAAAAACTGCTGACAACATTGCTGCCAGCAGTGTTTGTCGTAAATTTAACGTTTTCTTTTTTTCTTTACAGTGTGATAAGTTTTTGGCGTTTAATTAATTACCAAACTCATTTTCATCCATAAAGAATCAATTCTAAAAATGATAATGCATTTTCATTTAAAGCTGTTTATGAATAAATATTCAAAATATTTAATACAACAGAAAGATTAATGTGAAGAATTTTTTTATTGATTAGATGCAAATCATGAATAAGAAAATTGTACACAAAAAGAAATATATGTAGAGAAAAGCAGTCCTAAGTGCTGGAAGCATGGGCATCCAGCAATCTTCCGTGATTTATAGATATATATATATAAATGGTATATTATACATGTTGTATCCTTTGATGTTTTTGTATAGTGGTTGTAAATACTAGTGTATGTTTGACGCTATTCATGTCGGGAGCAAGGCAGACCCCTATCTCGGCCGGCATCTAATGGGCACCAGTTGGGCTCTAGCATAACAATCGCTTGACATTTACGTCAAGAATGGTTTATTGGTAGATTTACAAGCCAATTAAGCGAGACCCCACACGTTTCTCTAGTTTGAGGCTACCGTTCATTTTTCCGGCTGGGAGTGCGTTGCAGACGAGAGGGGCCAGCCCCCCCACGCTTGAAGAGGAAGCTAACGAATCATTTATCAGGAATAGGACGGGCGAGAAACTGAATGGTCATTTTTTACGGGCAGATGGATTAGCCACGCCCGCCATAAAAAAAAAAAGAAAAAAAGAACATAGACTGTTTTCTTGAGGAGTTCAGATGAAAAGTTCTCTCCGGGAGGCGAAGATGTGTTTAAAAAAAATCGTTATTAATTCCAAGGAGGACCTACCTACATCGCCACTGATCTGAAAATGACGTCCGCCACCGATGATGAGTGATAGCCCATGAACTGAAAATGATGTCCGCCACCGATGATGAGTGATAGCCCATGAACTGAAAATGATGTCCGCCACCGATGATGAGTGATAGCCTATGATCCGGAAAGGATGTCCGCCACTGGTGCTGTGTGATAGCCGAGGATCTGAATGTGATGTTCGCCAGTATTGAGGTGCGACCACCTAGCCTATGATCCGGAAATGATGTCCGCCACTGGTGCTGTGTGATAGCCGAGGATCTGAATGTGATGTTCGCCAGTATTGATGTGCGACCACCTGTGATGTTTTCGAATGAGAGCCTTAACTGAGTGCTGGGCACAAAATAATATGAAGGTACGGTTTTTCTTATAATTTATATTGTTTCCCAAAATGTTTAAGGCAAAATGCCTAGTAGGGGTTTCTGCACGCTCCAATTGGTATTCAATCTTAGTATTAAAACAATAATTAGACAAATAGAATTAATAGTGTTTTATTTTGTTTTTTTATGCTATCTATATTGAGAATATTGTGTCTTATGACGCCCAACAATTTGTAAAATAATTGTAAATAAATTTATATGTTAGTTGTTAAAAAATTGTTGGTATCTTTTCGACCATGAGTCTTATTTTATTTAATTCTATTATGATCTAATTTAGAGTTATGTTTTATTTACGATCCATAAGTTAATTCCATCTACAAAAATATTCACAACGCAATTTGGTAATGAAGGCAGTTGCCTCACTTATATCGAAGGGATTAACCAGGATTGAAACGAACGATCACTGTTATTTTTTGTATTAGATATAAAAAATTGCATGAGTTTGCACTATGAATACTTTGAATTAAAATGATTAGGAGTGATTAACTTAGTTCATTCTGGGATTGGGCTATGCTGACATGCCGAAATAAAGATTTCCGTTACAGGAACCCAGTTCTGTCCAGCACTAAGAATGTAAATCACAAATTGCAACATTCGGGGGAAAATATATAAACACTTTTGGGTCTAGTGTACTATTAATAGTACATATATTTTAATGGAGTATTACTTCGTTTTAAGAAATACTTTTGCTGCTTTTTACATGTAGTAATGTTAGTATATGTCTAAGCATTTACTATCTGACTTCATTTATGTTTAGGCATTTAGTAATAATAATAAATATTATTATTTGCTTAATTCTCTTTGTGCTTCTTTTACTTTAATAATATATTTCATTCTTTAAATTTTAAATAACAGTTACTTTCTTGAAAGAATCGCATTTAATAAAGCGCAAAAAGTACTAGAAAATTGTAATATAAGTTAAATCTTTTTGTAATACAATATTTTCTAAAAATCTCCAAAAATACTTCCTTAGCCTATTATTATATGAATTTTAACATAATAGTAAGAAAATAAATAAATAAATAAATAAAAACATTTGTTATCATTTAGACAACGAAATATTCGTTAAACACTAATTAATCTACTTGAATAGCTAGAGTTAATGTTATTAACGTAAAAATATTTTTTTCAAAAAATTGAAAAAAAACTCTCACCCGAAAAGATTAGTTATCTTATTATTAAATTATCTTTTAATTAAAAATTAAGTTACTTATATCCACTATGAATGATTACTAGTAATGCTGACGTACTTTATTTACTCATTGCATGAAGAAACTATTACAAATTTCTAGTCCATAGAAAATACCTTAAAATCAACGATAAGATATGTATTTGTCTATTGAATCACTAATGAGTCTCGAATTCCGAATAAAAGCGTTGCACACCATAAATGCAGTATGTAGAAGAAAGCTTCTAAAAAGATGAGAAAGAAACACCACTTTAATTACGACTGAATATAAGAAGTTTTCTGGAAAAGAGCAAACAAAACACGAAACATTGTTTAATTAAAGACAAATTTTTTTTCATCCACTTAAATGAATATACAAGAATCATAGATATAGTTCATTTATACTTTGTATATAAAGGTTATTAGGAACTATAATCAACAGAAAATATTTAAGGGGTTTCAAGAGCCTTACTTTTTACCTGGTAGGGCAAGTTAGCAATATGTCACATTTTATTTTTTTTTCTCAGTCCCTATTAAACATAAAGCCATAAAATTTTTAATATTGACAATTTAATACTGACAATGTTTACTTTTTAATATTGACAATTTAAAATATATTTTTAAATATTTTACATTTAAATGTTATTATATATTTTAATGTTTAATTTTGACAAAATTTTTAAAATTGTTTATTGACTTGCATCCATTGTGCGCAAGATTGTGGCAAAACTATTGGTTAAGACACCCCCCCCCCCCCCGAGAAAAATATTGGTAATCATGTAAAACTAATGTATCTTGAACTTATACTTCATTTAAAAGCAATTTATTTATTTAAAATTAAAATTTGTATTATAAAATTTTTTATTGAAAATTGCCATTTTTAAATAATTAGTGCAATTATAATATTGAAATTGAAGTATAAGTTGTTATTTAACATAAAATGACGATATTTACCAAGTTTCATGCAAATTATCTTGACATTATTAGCGTGACATGATGCTAAATTGCACCAACAGGTAAAATTATCTTGGGACCCCTTAAAATCAACATTAAGTTATTGATTTAATTTCGATTGCGGCTCGAATCCCGAATAAAAGCGTCGTACACTATCAACAAATAAATGTGCGAATAAATGTATGTAGAAGAAAACTCGTAAAATGACGAAAAAGAAATAATCTCTTTAATTACGTCTACCGATCAGATCAGAATGGTTTTTTTTTCTTTTTGATGGAGGAAGGGGGGGAGAGACAAGGTATTAAACATTGCTTATTTAATGACTAAAGTTAATGGCTAAGCCCTCGGTAAAGGAATTGTACAAATTCTCATTTAGTTCGTCAAAGTTCGTTACATAAAAAGTACTCGATATACATTACATATAAAATCATTCTAATCTAATAGTAGAAAATTTAACGCCGTACTGATTGATTAAATTTTCTCAAATCATAAAATTAAAAAAATTCTTCAAACTTACATTAATGTTGTGCACTTTTAAACTAAAGAAACAAAAATGATATTGCGAAACATGTATTTATAAAAGAATTATTTATTAAAATACATGATTCGTATAACATGTTTTTAATATTTAAATATTTTTTTCTCCTTTTTAGGTGCTTTCGTAATTTTATAAATATCTAGCATCTATAGTCGTCGTTCAGTCCGTCCGTCTATCCGCTTAGAACAGAGTAAAAATCTACTCTACCAAATCGTTTGAAATTTAAAATATATAGTTGTTGCTTATTTTTGTCGTGTCATTTGAAATTTTCTGAAAATCGGATGCATGGTTTAATTACAGGGACAGTCAAAAGCATTCCGTTGCATTACGGTCAATGGGAAAAAATAGTTTAAAGTGAATTTTAATTAGTATGAAATACTCTTTCGAACATAATAAAATTGTATGCATCTAGGAAGTATATACTAATAAAAGAATACATTCTGCACAATCTGTGGTGCAAAGAATATTTGTTATTAATTTACAGAACCACATAAAATTATTTTTTCACACAATAGTATAGAGGGAAACACTATTAGGAGCGTGTTTTAATACTATTAAACTATTTCACATTTTACGAAATTGATATACGTTGCTGAGGTCTACTACAAGTTACTTCCTGTATAATAGAAAGCAGATAGTATTTTTAGGGACACACAAAATATTTCAGCTACTACACTGTATCTGATCTACTGTATACTATTACACGAAAATCTGACTATTTTTGAAACTTTGTTACAGTACGAATGCACCTCATTTGCTACGTTTGACGTGAAACTCGTTTTTATAGATAAAAACAAGAAATTTGAAGATACTTGGAAAAAAAGTAAAGCATTAAAAGTAATCTATTTTTTACGATATTACATAATTCTGCACACCTTTACCAAAAGAAAAAAAAACATATTAAGAAAAACGTGTAAATTGATGAAAAGGGAATTTCAATTTAATTATGACTGCGTAAAGACTTCGGGAAAATACGTGAGGTGAAATGTCGTATAATTAATGGCTAAAAATATTTTCGTAAGCGGTGAATCACTAGACATGCTGACGCAGTTCATTTAAAGCTTTGTATAAATAATCCATTTAAATGTTGCAATATAACATAAAGAAAGGCATCATTAAAACAACAGCCTTTGATTATCAATCACAGACTTTTTTAAATGCTTTTGGAAGTAATTTGCGGTACAAATAATTCGGTTAAAAATATACCAAAAAAAAAAAAGTAACTTTATTGAAGAATTTGCTGTAAATGAAAATACAAATTTTAAATAATGTAATGAAGATATAGAATTGCATATTTATGAATTATTTTTAATTGAAAAAAATTTCTGCTAAATGATTCTTCCATAAGCATTTTTAAAAAATCTGTGATTGATAAGCAAAGGCTGTAATTTTAATGATGCTTTTCTTTATGTTTTATTGCAACATTTAAAAGGATTATTTATACAGAGCTTTAAATGAACTGCGTCAGCATGTCTAATAATTCATCGCTTACGAAAATATTTTTAGCCATTAATTATATAACATTTATGGTGTGTATGGTATGAAAAATAAAATTAATTTAATGGTATGACAAATTTAATTTATTTAATTGTATGACACATCTATATATTTTTTAAATGAATAAAAACGAAAAATGCAATACAGTAAAAAAAAAAAAATAATAATAAAAATAAATAAATAAAGAATAAAAAAAAAGAATTTAAATTGCAAGTTAAAACGCAGTACACCTTCAATAAAAAATGCATACAGAGGAAAAGCTCGAAAAAAGATGTGAAGAAAAAATGTCTTGGGTATGATACTTTACGGATGAAAGATATGATCCGTAAAATCCTTTAATTAATGGTTAAAATTATTTTACTAAGAGAGGAATCATTTGTAAAATTACTGACATAGTTCATTTAAATGAAAATACATTTTTCAAAGAATACACTTAAGATACAGAATTACATCTCTATGAGATATATTTTATCGGAGTTATTTTTTACAGATATTTATTTAAATGTCTTTGTATGGTATGGCATATTTAACTATTAGTATGACTAATAGTATAATTTAACTATTCTTCTTTAAATGTTGCAATTATTTTAATTTGAAATAAAACTTTTTCCTATTGATTGAATATTTATTTTAAATGTTTCCAGTTAAATGTTATAATTACTTACTATACTAATGAAATAATTTCAAAAATAAACTATAACTTCTTTTAAAAAAAATTTCTCTACAAGAAAATGTAAATTTTCAAAGTATATCTATTATATTCTGAATTTATTTAAGTTATTATATCCAAATTTATTTAAGTAAAATCAGTGAAATTTTCTCTTTTATTTTGCTTGAGTAAGTTTATTTTTGTTATGAAAATTTCGATGATAGTAATAGATAAATACAGTTTTTCACAGAAGGCAAGAAAAATTAGTATTTACCAAATTCATAGAATTCTGTTATTTATTAATCAACCTTTGTTAAGAAATTTTGTATCCAAAGTTTTATTTGGGACATCTGGTTTCTTATTGGTATAACTCTTTTTCGTATGCATCTTAAGAATATATATTTGAAATTATTAGCATTATTATCGAAAAGTATACAATCAGCCACGTTTTAATACTTTAATAAGAGAGCAGGTTTTTTCGCTCTTGTTCCAAGGAATTACATTTTTAGAGTGACTACAAAAACACACTCATTTTCAGATAAAAAATAAAATAATAATAATAAATGTTATTAAATGTTTTTTATCAGTTCAAAAGAAACACATATAGCTGTTCATTAGGCGTCATGAGATTTTAAAGGTTGCTTAAATTGCTACTTAAATAGATTTATAGTCTAATTTTAGCTGTCAAATGATTGCGCAACAAAGGAAATTAGTTTTACTTTGATGCATTTATTTCTGAATGATGATTTATGTTCATCAAATCTGATGGATTATTATGTCAAGTTTATTATATACCTCTAAGATTTCTATACCTCTGTTGTTTAAATCAGTGCTTCCCGACATTTTTTCTTTGATGTACCCCTTCCGCAGGTTTACCCCATCTCTCATAAACATTCTCCTTTGTCCTCTCCCTACACTCAACTATGTAATGCAAACATGCTTTTTTCCAGTAGTAATCTTCTTATCATAACAATATAATAAATAGAAACAAATTACACTGACTTTCGTAATATTTTTATGCTTTTTCTAACCATTTTTATGATTTCCGCTATATTATTACACATACCACCAGCAGGCTCACAAAATACTCCAAGTTAAGGACTGCTGGTTTAAATAATTAAAATAAGAGACCAGTGTGTAAAATTATACAATAGGTAAAGGATTTTATATCTATTCCATATTTTAAGAACTTGTTTGAAAAGTATCACATTTGCTCAAAACGATAGGTTTCAATACTACTTTCGTTTCTCAAAAAACGTTACGTAGATTTTTTTTTCTGGTTTTAAGCATCATTACTCCATGTCTCTATCTAATGGTGTCGTTTATTGTATACCCTGTAAGTAGTTTGTATCAAATTACAATTGTGAAACTGACCGCGCCATGAGAATCAGATTAAAAGAACATGAATATGCATTCAAGATCGGCAATTTAAACTTCAAATTGGTTGTCCATGCCCTTAATACAAATCATATCCAGTGTTTTGCAAATTTTACGATAGTTAAATTTGATTCCAGTATTTACGCAAGTCGTATTTTTTTGGAATCATGGATCGCAAAAATATTCCTTTCACTCTTGAATGAAGCAAACCAAATCCCATCGGAGCCACGGTTCTTCTGCAATTTTAACTTTATTTCAGAAAGTGTCTGACATGTTTACTTTCGTAATTGTTTAAATTTCATTTTTTATTACATTAACATATTTTTTTTCTTTTGTACTGAACAGAGACCAGTTCTTGGTCCGAATTGTCTATAACTTGTACTTTAATTGTTTTTAATGTATTTTTAAAGTGATTTTATATTGTCTGACTGTTAAAAAGATTTAATTATATAATTTTGTTCAGACATAATGTCCACACATCTTAAATTAGGTAAATACACTAGATAAAATTAAGAAATTAAAACATACCAACAATAAATAAATGTATTCAGAGAAAAACTCGCAAAAATTCGAGAAAGAAAAACAATTTTACTTGCAATTGAATAACGTGAGTCTATAGAGGGAAATGTAAAACGTAATATTGTTTAATTAAAGACTAACTAATTTTCATGCGCTACGTTGGAACGCTAACTCTGACATAGTTCGTTATACCTATAGCTAAACGGTATTAGGATGTATCAGAAGTATTTTCGTTTTTTGAATATTTATATACCAAAGCTTGTAGCAGGCACTGGCCAATCACTCTTGTTAAACATAAAATGTCACAAAGACGATTACATTCTCTCCTATATTCCATAAATACACAATTTTCTTCCGTTTATTTTTCGCTGAAATAATGGGTTATACGAATATTTTGATTTTATTAATCTGCAGTCAATATTTCAAAATATGCTTTAAAGGCATTGAAGCTTTTCTGAAAATTTGGTAAATTGGGATTCTGTTGAATATTAATGTTTTATCAGTTCAAAACTTATTCAAACATTTTAATGAAGGAGACTTAAACCTTGAAATGTAACACAAAAATGGCATGCCGCAGGAGTTGCAAATTTTTTGAAGTTGAAACGGAAAGTTCAAAATAACTTAACCTACAGATAATTATAAAACTAACTAAAGCACACCAAGTATATGCATGTTGACCTTCTTTTAAATCTGAAATAACTTTTAGGAAGTGAAAAGAGGACAAAAATGAAGCAATTTTTGAAACAATCCCTAATATTAGAAATTACCATTCCAATATGAAGGAATTTAAAATTTAGAAATGTAATATTTATTTATTGATCAAAACGAGTATGCATATTCAAATCACAAATAAAAATTCTGCACGCCTTTCGAATATCTAAAAGAAAATTAAGCAAAAAGATTTTTAAAAAATATCTTTAATTACGACAGGATTTTTTGAAATGTTAATGTAAATACATACGAAATATCATTTAATGACTATATTCCCTTCATGACTATATATTTATGAGTACATTCCCTTCCATATACGTTGAACAAAAGTATTAGAAATTCGGACTTAGCTAATTTAAAGTTGTGTATGAATGAACCAATAAAAAATGTAAAACAAACAGCAAATTACTAAAAATAGAAGAATGTGCTTATTAAATAAACAATCTTTTTCAATAAATTGACAATACTTTTGCACATTTAAAACTAAAACCAATTAATTTATAAATTTTACAGGGTTCGCACTGTTCCTAAAATTTTCGTACTTTCCTACCACAATTTTTTAATGGTAATATTTATTGTATAATTCTATTATAGATGTTGAACAGATCTTCCATAAAGATTTTTGATTTAAAATACTGGTAGCAACGTGTGAAAATTCTAGGAAAGGTGCAAGCCCTGGTTTCATTTTATATAAAAATAGACATTTTAGATTATATTTTCGTTGAATCTTAACTTAAATGTCATAGTTTTTCAATAATATATATATTTTTTTCATATTCAAAAGATTTTTATTTGAAAATGTTAAAGGAAGAAGTAGGGGAGAGTGGGGATACTTGAGCATAGGGGATACTTGATCCACCCCTATTATCTGTACAGTTGGTTAATTTTCTTTCTGAAACTGCCACTCTGATAACATATTTATAGTTCTGAACATGTAAAAAAGAAATCACACATCTTGGTGCCATTTTGAAAATATAGTGATTAATAGTTGTCTTTTCCCTATCTGAAGTAAATATTTGGGTGCATGGCTTTTTTGTTTTTTTGTAATCAAAGTTTTGTTTAAAGTTGCAACTATATACATACATTCAATAAGCATAATTTCAATTGTATTTTGAGTCTAAAATAGTTCTAATAGCTGCATGCTTTATTTAGTAAAACTCTGGGAAAAAAAAATAGTGATAGTGGGGATACTTGAGCCAATGAGAGTGGGGATACTTGAGCCACGTCTCAACCATCCCCACTAGAAATTAAACATGGGTGAAACAAACAAAAAATAAAATTCTATCCTTATATTCACTAATAGATATTTTTCTGGATAAAAGGGGGAATAATTTTTCATTTTATTTTTTTTTCTTAAAAAAATAACGACCTAAAAATGTTTAAAAATGTATATTTTTTAAATGAAAATATTAATTTATTTTTCATTTTGACTAACAAAATAGACTGTCTAGATAAATGCAAACATAGTTTTCAATTTAACATTCATTAAATTAAAATAACTTTTTAAAACGGTTTTACAGGCTATAATCTCTAATACTTTAATTAGTTAGGTCTGTGAGGGAGTGACCTTTGCATAAAGGCACTCTAGTATTTCTGAGATCGTGACGTCAATAATTTAACATGCGTAAGCGTAAAAGCGACATCTATCCTCTCTTTTACTTTAACTTTCTAGAGTGTGTGTGCTTTTTCGGATTCTGCAGTTAGCTCGCGGTTATTAATAATATGTTAATGTGAAGTATCTCAGTTTGCAGCATATAAAAGCTTGGGTTTGAGTGAATGGAGAGTGTCTCTGGCATTAGCCAACGAGAGAGCATCTGTGGCGTTAGCCAGTGTGTGAGTATCTGTGGCGTTAGATAGCGAAGAGAGATATTGTTCAGCGAAGTGCTAGCCTATTGAAAGTAGCAGCAGCCTCCAGTGAAGTGTAAAGGAGTTTCGATATTTGATTTGAGAGTTGGCCGAGGTAAGAAACTTCCTAGTAGTTTCATTTTGATTATTTGTGAATAAAGAATTACATACAGCCACGGGCTGTCTAATTAAGCTTTATCTAGTAGCTCAGCCAAGAGATAGTGAGAAGTGTTAGAAGGTGCCACGATTGAGCTCGTCCGGAGCCTGTGAGTATGCGTTTAGCTTTTTCATAGTATTCTCAGTTGTGTAAAATTAAGACTTGCTCCACTTCCCTTCAGCCCTCATCATTTTAATAAACTTTGTTGTTTTATCTTAAGTACTGAGTATGTCTGCATTTAACTCCCACCACGACCAACCAAACGTTATAAATGACACTCAGCATGCATATAACGTTACAGGTCCAACATATTAAAATATTTATTTTTTAATATAACATATTAAGATTAATATTTTATATTGAAATCGTAACCTCTGTTGCTGTAACTTTTTTTTAACTAAGAAAATTGAAGAAAAATTGGTAAAAAGAGCGCACAAAAAACAAGAAAAGCAACAAAAATCCCAGTTCAAACTTACCTGCATAGAGCCAAAGAGGAAGACAAAATCTTTTCCTTTGAAATCAAAAAAGTGTTTGAAATAGTAGAATGATACATCTGGCTTAAATTCCGACAGCTACTAAATTAAAAGCATGAGTTCGACAATATCATTAGAGGAAAATTCTGTCAATGCTGGTGATGATGTGAAAAGAAAACCTTCTATTGATGGTTGGTTACTAATAAAATATACCAGAAAGAAAACTGTAAGAAATATTTTTTGGATAAGTGCTTAATATTTTGAAAATGAAATTTGCCCGAAGAATTGCAGATTCCAAATTTAAATGGCTCTGAACTGAGGATGTTTCTACCGTCGTTATAACCCAAGTTGAAATTATCCGCCGACAACCAATTTTAACGACAAAAGATGATCGTATTACTAGCTTTGTTTTCTCAATTGGTTTTGAAGGACTTTACGTTTCATAATTTATCATTCTGTAAAATGTTTGTGCAAAAATAAAGCGAAAAAAATTACTTTTGTAGGTATTTTTCCTTAGTGGCTCAAGTATCAATTCACCATGGCTCAAGTATCCCCGCCATGGGGATACTTGAGCCACGATGTAAAACAAAAAATAAACATTTATTATACATAGAAAAATAGTTCAAAATTAATTGAAATTGGTTTTTAATTGAAGAAATATATCAAATTTTCATTTTCAATATTTTATTTTATTCTAAAAAAACATAAAAAATTAAAAAAAATTCAAATTCAAAAAATGGCTCAAGTATCCCCATCTTCCCCTATAATAATAAACAAAAAGAGAAATATTAACACTTGAATCAAAAATAAAAAGATAGTAAACACTTAAAAAATAAATGTATGTCGAGGGGAAACGGGAAAAAAAGATGAGAAAGAAATATCGTTTTAATTAAAAGCATATCAAAACTCTTCGAGTAAATACTCGAAACAAAATATTGTTTAATTAAATATTAGATTTTTTTTCCTTGCGAAATGAGTACTGGATACATTGACGTACTTCACTTTAAAGCTTTGGAATGTGACAAAATATCAGGAAAGCATTCAAGTTCGAGCATTAAAAAAATATTTTTTGATTAAATGATTATTTAAAATGCTTTTAAGACAAATTTGACGCACAAATAAATATAAAATATATTTCTGCTGAACTTGTTTGCTTAATATACAGTGTGATTTATAAATATAGAAACAATAAGCTACTTTCTTAAATATTACTCTTAGGCACGTAATTCCAATCTCAAATTTTCATTAAAAAAGGTGCAAAAATTAATGAGGTATGTTGCAAATCCAGAAAGGGCCTATTTGGGAAAAATCAAAATTAATTTTTTATACAATCCCCGGACGGTAAAATTTCCAATTTGGAAAATTTTCCTTTTCCATTCTTAAAATGAAAAAAAAAATCCATCTTAATATCTGAAAAATTCAAAGAGATATTAAAATCCAAAATTCGTGATATACATTATTTACTCATGCCTCTGAGCAACGAATTATTGACTTAATTTGCATCCAAAATAGGAATAATCCACAAATTGTACGTTATTAAAAGTCAATTTAAAGTACATCTCATAAAATAATAGTTGCACATGGACATAAAGCATGGGCATTTGTTGAGGTAATTTATTATAGCTTTTCCAAGAATAAATCAATGTAAATAATAAATCCAAGAGAAAATAACTTGAGATTAACGTAAAGTTATAAATTTATTAATAGAATCAACACACTTCTCTTAAATAAGTGTGCTGGTCTAATTATATAAATTACAGGGAAAAATGTGAAGAAAGCCCACTTGGGAAAGACGTGTTGCGAAATTAATTATGAAATTAACAAAAAATGCCGGCTGACGCACTTCCTTTCGCCTTAGATCAAATACACACGCGGTGCTCTTTAGTGTATTTCGATTCGTGCACTCGAGCATCACGTGACTCAAATAGTCTGGATAAAGGTTGACCTGTAAATTCACAAATGCTGCCAGCCTTTTTCCTCGCAATAAATGAGTTGTAGAAATGATGACGAAGTTCATTTAATACTTTACACGAACAAATAAGGAAAAATTGTCAATGCAGTCAAAAGTCATTTAATATAGATTCATTCCTCTAAAGGAGAAATTTATTGATTGTATGAACTATATATGCTTCAATCTCAAATAAAGATGCAACACAGCTTTATTAATAAATACATGTAGAGGATAACTTGCAAAATAATTAGAAAGACATTCCAAATTGTTGCGATTAGACATCAAAAGTTTAAGAGAAAGATGCGAAACGAAATAAGATTTAATTAATTACTAAACATAGTTTAGTACGTGGTGCAAGAATACTAGAAGCAGAAGAATACTGAAGAAACTATAAACAGTTCATTAAATTTTTACATCAATAAACACTTAAAAAAAGTTTTTCATATTCAAATTAAACAGTTTTATTCGTTAAACACATTTTATTAAATCTTCAATTCATACTGTTTTTTTTTTTTTTTTTTTTTTTACAGTTTTACATTACACAATCTATTGTACACATTTTACAGTATGTACTGTAGTAAAATTTTATTTCATTTTAAAACAAAAAAAAAATGTGTTTCTCTATTCTGAAAAAAAAAAGCAACTAACGCTTTCATACTCCGTTAACAATAAGGTTTTTTTTTTTGTTAATATTAAGAGAACTGTTGCATGCAAAAATATGAAAATTAGTGGTATTATAGAAAACTATTTAAATATTAGATAAATACAATGATACAGACAGCTTTTTAATCGAATAATTATTTTTAATGTTAAGTTTTCTTAAAATTGTTCCATTAAAAATGTTTTATAGGAGCTGAAATTATACATAGGAATTCAAACATTTTTAGATCACTTTATACATTAGAAGTTCCCGATGTGTAGACCATATTTGTTTTTTTATTTTATTCATTTTTTGAGGATTTATTTCCATTTCAAAATGAAATTTTTAGCACGTTGAGAGACATTCTTATATATTTTAGAAAAGGTTATTAATTTAAATTGTTGTCAAAAGACGAAATAATAATATGGCCCTTCAAATAAAAAAAATATATATTTACACACGACTATCACAAACAAAAAGAAATTTTTTCCAATGCCAGTTAAATAATCACGAATTAAGAGTGGGAAAATAGTGAAAATTACGTCATAAAACTATATTTCCATGTGAATATTAAAAGTGAAAGAAAATATTAAAATAATGAATTCATTAAAATACGCCAACCGCCGTAAATAGAAAAAATACGCCATTTTAAAAATATTTAAAAAATAATTTCAAACCGTTCAAAATTAAAAATACACCTACATAAGTTATTTCACATTTCTAGCCCTCCGACACCGTATAGCAAAAGGGCAAAATTGTAATGTTGTTTTCTCTATAATTTATTCTAAATGTTTATAAAAGAGGAATTTTCTAACATTGTATAATTTTTTTTTATTACGTATATGTTTATAAGCCTTGAAATTATCAATGATAACTTAATTTCATAAAACTGGATTATATTTGTGGAATTATATTAATTTAAATAAAGCTTCAACCTGCCACCTAGTGGACAGATATATCAGGTCGTGGCAGTGGGAAGGTTAAAAGTTCTTTTAAACTGTTGTTTTCAATTCTAAAGTGGCGGAAATAAAAATATTTCTTTCTAGCAAAAAAATTATCTTCACGCGAATATCAAAATAGAAAAAGAAAATTAAATAAATTCACCAATGTGTGTTAAAAGCAGAAAGTAAAAGAAATTGCATCATATTTAAAATGACCAAGTAATATTGCAATACAGTTGAAATTTTTAAATATATTTAGATGAGACACTTATTTCACATTTTGATATGATCATTTGAACTGCCGTGAGTTCTAAGACGTTAAAAAAAATGTTTCTTTATGAATTTTCTTTAATACAACAAAACTATTTTCACGTGAATATTAAAAAAGCAAAAGAAAACTTTAGTGAAAATTATATTAGATTTAAACGATACATTTGAAATGCATGACTTAATTTTTTTTTTCTTATACAGTGGATCACAAAAGAAGAGGAGGTAGTGACTCTGTGTATATTTCTTTGTTTAACTGATCTTGTTTAATCAAACACAAATAACCAGTGGAAGTTTCACAGCAGCTTATTCGACCTTAAAATTCACCCAATCAAAAAGAAATGAATGGAAACCCATTATTGGAAGATACCCACGCTTTTATGTAAAAAAATGATATTCAACATTTCGTAATCTTTTAGAAACCGATCAAATTAAGCGTGTTTTTAGAGTTTGTTGTATCTCAACAATTCTTGACAAGCATAGCCCGTAAAGGGCAGAGCCACCTAGTTACTAAACATCCAACTAGTTAAATAAACATCAAACCTAGTTAAATAAACATCTTAAAAAGTTTTCAGCCTTACGTGTAATACTTAATTGCAGCAGTGAGCTAGATAAATCCCTTTAAGATTAAGGTGAAAAAATAAAACTAAATTCTAGAATTCTTTTTTATTTCTTTTTTATTTTGTTTTTAAATTTAATTTTCTTTTCCTTTTTTCATAACTATTCTACCAAAAATGTTTAATTGGCGGAAATTATGTCGAGTGTCAGATGCTCAATACATAACTACTTGGTATTCAATAATTGTGTTTAAAAATAAATGTTTTTTAGATTTTTTTTCACGTGCGTTTGCATGTACATTTATTGGTTTAACATTCTATAATATAAATAAAATTAGACCACTATAAAATTACTAAAATCACTAAAATCATTACTACAGCCTGTGACAGCGTTTCTGTCACATATTATCTTGTCTTCTCCCATTTTAAAAACTAAACAATAAAAATCGAAACTTCAAAATTTTAACTGGAAATTACCCTCCTTAAATAAATACTTAAAGTTAATATTCTTACATTTAAGGTTATAATGCAGTACTTTGTTATTTTCCCTTTTATAACTTTGTAGGTGAAATTAATTCCTTTACAAACTCTCTTTCATATGATAAAAAAAAACACCATTTCATTCCCACTCTTTGTTTGGATTTTCATCACTTTGAAAAAGATCTGTTAATTCTTTTCTCGTCACAATAAAAGTTAACCGAATGTCAGTCTTCCTTAGATCTGCACATTTGTGCATTTTTCCCATGTTAAATAGATCCAGCTGTGGTTTATAATAAGTTTATCCGTTAACATTCTCATGCACTCAGCTAATCTTTAAAATCTCCCAGATGTCATGAATCATTCGGCATGTAATTCTTTCAGTATCTGGAAGCACACGTGCGTATGCAATCGACACTCCTTAAAACCACAGGACTTCAGTATTACACCAACGATAGCATTTTTTCTGTTACTAGGCATTTTAACGGTCTCTGATAACCTTGACGCTGTACATCTTCCCTGCTGCAGTCACTGACTTCGACTCAGACCATTGGCCATGTAACATCACGCAAAAAGGGGCGCTGTGCCCCTCTCCGGCTAATGCCGTGCCTTCGGGCACATGATGTGATTTCCCGTATTGCTAGCGTCTTAGTATTGTAAACCTTCCATCGTTCATCTAAATAAACACCTTATTCTGTCTACAATATGTTGGAGTGTTCTTCATCATGCGTTCTCGATTTCTCTCCCTGGGTTCACTTATACGATCACTAGTATATGAATTACTGGTGCCAATGCCCATTGCTCCAACATAAATAAAAAAAGAGAGCGCACAATGGAGTGCATAACTTTATTGGACTACCCCCTCCTAAATTAGATCGTTAAAGAAACTTCAAATGATTCTACAGTGTCACCCCCCCATGCCGTTGTGTGTTTGGAAACAATCGTAAATCGCCTGTTCTCTCAGGATGGACTCGCCGCTGAATACGGACATCGAAAAACCTTTCCCTTGATAAGAAGTGTTCAGCGCGCAGTTTTGTTTCATCGGTCGTTCACCCCCCGGTTGCCTGTGAAGCTTCCATCGGTAAATTTCTGCTTCTGAAAAAAAAAATCGTCGGCTCTCCTCCCTGCTGCTACAAATTGTGTTATTATGTTTACGGTGCGTTTGTTCATATCCTGTGAAATCATGCAAAATTAAATTTTTTGTGTGGCCAGCCTTTGTGAAATTCTTCAAAAAGTGTTGTGGTGCACAGTGCTAGTGTTCCGTGATTGTGAAATATGTGTAATAATTAGAGGCGAAAGTGAATTAAAAGAAACTTAGTAGTTTCAGTTGGTGCAAATAAATATTCTTAAAATTTTTCTTCCCACTTTAACATTGGTGTGTGACAAGTGGTTACTTTTCTGTGCGTTTCGTTTACGTTTAAAATACAATTCTGAAATTGATGAAAACAGATCGTTAAATTTTTTTGTGAAATATGTAGGTGACACAGAAACAAGAAATCAAAATTATCATCAAGTCTAATGTTTTAACAAAAAATTTTCAGCCTGTGGTGTTTAGCCTTCAAAATCTTTATTATGCTGCCAGTTTTCTTCTTAATGTGTTATCAATGTGTCCTTGATGTGTTATTAATGTGTAATGTGGTGCTTCAAAAATATTTTCGAGTGAAATATGATAAACGGCAACTTCTGTCATAAAAAGATAAAAATAAGTCAAGATTCTGTGCAACTATTAAAAATTATAGTAAATACAGGTTTCTACAGTAACAAAAAAGAACTAATAGTTTACAATATCACGCCGTTTGTGTTAAAAAAATAAATTATATATAGATAGTACATAGATTGCACAATAATTCTTACCTCATGTTTCAGGTGTGATAAATTTAGTTTTCATATTTATTTGTCTGATGCCATCCTCAAATTATTATTATTGCAAAGTTACTTTAAATATTTTTGTGTGTCAGCATGAACAGAGAAGATTTGTTTTATAAATCTAAAATAATTAAAAGTTAAAAATTTTAGTTATCATTGCATAAATTTTGCAATCTTCTCTTTTCACGCTTTATTTTGTAATTTTTGTGTTAGTGATATGCATGTAGATTTTCACAATTATGATTCTGCAGTTAGTTATTTTGTTTGTGTTTTTAGGTAATATTCCTATTCTACTCTTGGTGCATATATTCTGAGCTAGTCGCTCGACTTTGCACGTTACCTTTTATTTTATGTACTGAAAGTTTTATTTTTTATTTTTTAAAAAGGGGCAACCCTTCTACTAACATTTTTTTTGGCTTTTGCACAGTTACTTAAATTTTGCTTGAAATAACAAAATGGGGGATTTCAAAAATAAATAAATAAGAGAAAATGCAACTTTAATGCATTTATTTTCTGGGTTAAAGTTGGTGTTAATTTAAATGGGTCAGAATTATAAACTTGATGTCCATGTTGAAATCGTTCTGAGTTTTGGGGTACTTTTAATATGTATGGAGTTTTTTTTTTCTTCTTTCCATTATCCCCTATCCTTTTAGAGTTCTGCATACTTTAATTTTTTTGTGCTTAAAATTTTCGAGAATCATTTTTCAGTGATCCACTTTCTTAACAGGCAAGTGTGTGTATAGTAAGACAAAATTAATTTACTTACACTTGATTTTTTCACTTGTTAAAAAAAATGGGAGCTTCTCGCTTTCACATTTTACACATCTTAGATAATAAAAGTTAGACACCGTCCCCCCCCCCCTTCGCAAGTGAAAGCCCAGTTGGTTTTTCTTAAAATAGTTATGCACATAAATGTAGATGTTACATAAAGTAAAATTATAGGTTTCTCATGTGCTATTATTTTGAAACAGTCATTTCTAGCTGGACTTGTCTGGGCAAAATTCATTTTTTTTCCCTTTTTCTAATTACACTCTTAAATTTTTGCTTTTGATTTTTTTAACTTAAGTTTTTTTTGTTTACAAAGTTTTTATCCTGTTATACTAGTTTTGTTTAAAAAAAAAAAAATCTAGCAGCTGTGTAATATGGCAACTAAAGATAAAAAACCCCCACTTGAACTAAATGAACCTAGCTATACTTCTCCTTGGCTAGATTTCTTTCAAGACACCCTAAATAAATACACAGAAAGCATGTGTAAAGAGGCAGCTGCATTTCAAAATAAAATTTTAGCTAACAACTCCCCTCTTTTAGAAGATTTTGCAGATATCACTATGCAAATGAAGTGGAATCTTAACACGCTTAATGAATCGTTCAATATCCTGAAAGTGGAATTCTCTGACTTAAAACGTGACAAAGATAACTTACAAATTGTTAATAAAAAACTTATTGAAAGGCTACATGAGTTAACTAGTAAACAAACTTCTACAATTTCAATCGAGACTAAGCAGGGTGAGAAATTAAAGACCAATAGTGATAGTCTATCCACAATAACAATAGACAAAGCGACACAAACAGGTAATCATAAAAGATACAAGGATAATTTGCAAAAGGACAGAAACGATGAACTAGCGACACTTACAAAATTCAACGATTCTAATCAAAATTCTTTTTCAGCGTCTGAATGTAAAAAAATAAAACCTGTTCGAATTATTATTTTCAATTTGCCAGAAGAATGTGGTATACCAGATATTTTACTGAGAGTGGGTGAGCTTTTGCATATTAATGAACCTGATATTCAATTTTCTAAGAAATATAAATTGCAACATGTCGATTCATACAATTGGGTTTTTGAGACATCTTCGCAGACAGCTAAAAAATTAATAATGCAACAAAAAATAAACATTAAGGGTAATGAATATTCTGTACAGGTATACATTAATGTCAAGCGATGCTTTTCGTGCCAAATGTACAAACATGTTGCTAGACTATGTCCTAATAATATCTTTTGTCCTGTATGTGCTCTCCCACATTGTGACACTCAATGTACAAATTCACCAAAATGCATAAACTGTATCAGAAATAATCAAGATAACAATACCAATTTTAATATTTTTCATCCAGCATTTGCACAATCTTGCCCCTCTCTTAAAAGATTTATTAAACAGGAAAGAAAAAATATACAACTGCATCTATTTCAATAATGAGGGTTTGCTCAAAAAAAAAAAAAAATGACTTGCATAATTAACAGCCTTTAGTTATTTTTCCAATAAGTCACATTAGTATGAAGAAGTTTACTTTTACCTCAACAGTCTATTTGTTATTTTGTAGTTGTACATTATTGGTTTTTTTATATACGAGTCAATTCACATTTTTGTTACACCATTCATTTCAAGTAAAAAAAAAAATAAACAAAAAATTTAAAAATTCCTCGACACGTGAGTGTACGGTTGGTGAGGATTCCTTTTTCATTTGACTGTTTAGCCGGCAAGCAGTTACCTGAGTAAGGTTTGGATGTATGGTTGAAACTTTCTGATGCGGGTCATTAGATTATGTTCACACGGTTGGTATTTTTGTTGAAGGTGTACACGTTAACATCACATTCCTTTTTTTATTTTTACTCTGCGGACAAAACCTGTTTTTGTTTTACATAATTTTACACTCATTCATGCTGGGTTTGTTTGCTGTTAGGAACATGCATTTTTTTTCTCTTTTGAAGCTTAAATTGTTATAAATACACATTATTTACATCAATTATTTTAAAGACCTTTTTTTTTGTTATGGCATAGAATGTATTAGTTCCTGGTACACATGAGAATTTTGTTCATAGAAAAAAAACACAGGACTTCATCGTACATTCTTAGTTCATTGATGTTACACTAGTTCATCGCTTTACTTTCCATTCGTGTTGTACATGGGGAACTAGTTACATTCATTGTTGTTAAAACAAAACAAAACAAAAAAAAAACACTTTCTTCCTGGTCATTTTAGTTCACTAAATAAACAACTTAGTTCATTGCATATTTACACGTTTACTTATAGAAATTTTACACATTAGTTCATCGATTTTTTTTTTCACATTCGTTCATATAATATTGACATGTTTGTTTACAGAATTTTACATGTTCGTTCATCGATGTTTTTACACATTAGTTCATAGTGATGTTATACATGTTTTCAGTCATTGTTTTACATTGTAGTTCATAGAGATGTACACTTTAGTTCGTTGAAGTTTTAATTATTGTTCATAGATTGTTTACACATTAGTTCATTGAAAATACACATCCTTGTTCATAGAATATGTAACACATTAGTTCATAGAAAGTAAACCACATTTTACATGTTTCTTATAGCATAGTTAAAAAAAAAAAAATCATCACACTTTTTTGTTAAACACTTGTCATTGGATTTAATTCACACATTCTGGGGCTTTGGCAGCTGCGTTTTTGTCTTCGCTCATCGAGTTATACATTTATACACAGTGTTATCCTTACAAACCTAGAGCCATTTATTCCTATCAAAATTATGCATTGAATCTTTCATTTGCATTCTTTTCTTCGAATCAGGCTGATAAAATTCATTTCTGTTTTAATTTCATTCCAGTAATATTCTTTTCATACACATAAGTGCTCAGCATGAAATTTTTTTTTACACGTAGTTTGTTCATCTAATTTAAATTCTACATCTCATTGTTGGTAATGGCATGATTCTTCATGTCATTTTCACTTTATAAAAAAAAAAAAAAAAAAAAAAAAACAGATAATTAATTTAGGTAACAACTTCTTCACATAACTTCTTTTCGTTTCACATTAAGGTTGTAATTTTTTTTCAAAATTATTTCATTTTCTTCAGTTACATTTTACACTTCTGTTTGTTGTTGAGTAAGTTGTTTTTCTCATTTCATTTCATACACAGGTCTTTTCCTGAATTGAAAACTGAAAGCATCTTGTCAGAGGCAGTTTTGTTTGTAATAATAGTAAACACACCCCAGTCACACATATAAAAGATTAGTCATTTCTTTTGAATAGATAATGAGTTACATTTTTACTTCAAACTGGTTAGTATAATGCTGATAGGTACAGTTAGTAACAACATAAATTACTTTTACCTTCTGATTTAGCTGCAGTTGTAGTTTAGAAATAATGAGAAGTTTTCCTGTGTCACTCTGAATTGCCTTTTTTTTTTGTTTTTTTCAATTATCCCCTTTCCTGAAGCTGGTTTCCATTCAAAATTAGTGCCCTTAGGTTTCCAACTTCATTATGTTATCGAAAACTCTTGAATTGTTTTTCAATTCAATTTACAAATAAAGTTTTTTTCGATTACTTGACGTGTGCTCCTTGGAAGATCATTATGATCTTGGGGGAGCAGGGACTCATATACCTTCGTGCTAGGTGAGTCTCACAATTCCCTCCTCCTCTAGGGCTGAAGTCTTAAACTGACGCCATAATACTTGTTTTATCAATAAAAAAAAAAAAAAAAAAAAAAAAAAAAAAAAAAAAAAAAAACAAGATTTAGGGCCCCACCTGTCTAAGGGCTTGCTTTGCATCCCTTTTTTGAGGTCCTGTGCTGTGTGCACAATTTTTTTTCTTTTTGTTTTTCAATGTACATTATATATCCAGTACTTATTAAATCATATATATATTTTAGTGTATCTTTTATTTGTGTGCTAAATATAATTCAATTTTTTCTTGCATTCACTGTGAAGTATTAAAAAGCTATTATTATATTTAAACTTCACATTTTTTTTAGTCATGACAAAAGCTGGTACCAGCACTTTCAAAATAAAATATTTTTTAAAGTCATCCGGATGCACATAAAAAAAATTATTTTAATTATTTGTCTTGGGACTGAAAGGACTAATGATCACCAAGACACGATGATGTTGAAAAGCGCTTAAAGTCATGACGTTTATAAATTGAGTAAAAAAAAAAAAAAAAAAAAAAAAAAAAAGAAGTTTGCATAATCCAAACAATTTTTTTCAAAAAGCAAGCAATATACTATATGTATACAGTTTTATGTTTAAATGTATTTTTTTACTTTCAATTTTATGTACTTAGTGTTATGATTATGTATTTGGAGTAGAGAAGATGTGCGGCGCTTGTGGTTAAAAAAAAAAAAAAAAAAAAAAAAAAAAAAAAAAAAAAAAAAACTTTATTGGAAACATTGCAGTTTTTTTTTCCCGATGCTGGGAGTGAGATATGTGACAGCGTTTCTGTCACATATTATCTTGTCTTCTCCCATTTTAAAAACTAAACAATAAAAATCGAAACTTCAAAATTTTAACTGGAAATTACCCTCCTTAAATAAATACTTAAAGTTAATATTCTTACATTTAAGGTTATAATGCAGTACTTTGTTATTTTCCCTTTTATAACTTTGTAGGTGAAATTAATTCCTTTACAAACTCTCTTTCATATGATAAAAAAAAAACACCATTTCATTCCCACTCTTTGTTTGGATTTTCATCACTTTGAAAAAGATCTGTTAATTCTTTTCTCGTCACAATAAAAGTTAAGTCTTCCTTAGATCTGCACATTTCTGCATTTTTCCCATGTTAAATAGATCCAGCTGTGGTTTATAATAAGTTTATCCGTTAACATTCTCATGCACTCAGCTAATCTTTAAAATCTCCCAGATGTCATGAATCATTCGGCATGTAATTCTTTCAGTATCTGGAAGCACACGTGCGTATGCAATCGACACTCCTTAAAACCACAGGACTTCAGTATTACACCAACGATAGCATTTTTTCTGTTACTAGGCATTTTAACGGTTTCTGATAACCTTGACGCTGTACATCTTCCCTGCTGCAGTCACTGACTTCGACTCAGACCATTGGCCATGTAACATCACGCAAAAAGGGGCGCTGTGCCCCTCTCCGGCTAATGCCGTGCCTTCGGGCACATGATGTGATTTCCCGTATTGCTAGCGTCTTAGTATTGTAAACCTTCCATCGTTCATCTAAATAAACACCTTATTCTGTCTACAATAGGTTGGAGTGTTCTTCATCTTCTATGCGCTCTCGATTTCTCTCCCTGGGTTCACTTATACGATCACTAGTATACAGCCACTAAAATTAAATCATTTGTCCCTTGGGGAAAAGCGACACGTATAGGTGGCGCAAAAAGTCTTAAGAATCCTTGTTTATTCCCACCAGGAAAAAAATACTGTAAAATTTGCCTTATTAAATCGGAGCATTTTCTCGATTTAGTAAGTAACAAATTTCTGGTTTTAAAACCGGTGACAAAAACATTAAAAATTTCGTAAAAGGATCCCGTCGGGAAGGTGTTAAATTTTCTATTGTAATAATAAAGATTGATGTTTGCATATCTGTCGATATTTGTGTGCTGTGTTCTGAAAAAAAGAAGAAAATTGAAAAAAAGAAAGCGAAATGCTGCGCGCAGAATTAAAAGATTTGTTAGAAAGATACCTGTATTATTATAGTTGTACATTTCGATACCAGTGTTTTTCGTTTATTATTTTATCTCTTTTTTATGCGATTTTTAAGGTTTTCTCACGCTTCGCAATTTTTTTTCAAAAATAAAGCATATTTTGGATTTGTGCGAAAGTTTTTTATGCAGATCTTTAGACTGTCTTCGCACTCTATGGCGATTTTTTTAATATCCATAAAAATAATTCTATTCCAGAGTTTTATCTCAATATAGAAAATTTTATCTCGTAATTTTTGAATTTTTAGCAATTATTTTACTCGATTTTGACCGTTTTTCACGTTTTACTTTTTGGACATTTGCGAAACCAAAAATTTGCGAAAAAAAAAGCGATTAAATTAACTGGAGAAAAAACAGCATTGAAATCAAAGTTTCTTAAGATTTTAGCAACATATTAGCTTACCGTGGGAAAAATGGCAAAACAACTGAAATATTAGAATTGAAATTAAAATGCTTTTCAGAATGGATGTTTTCCGTCAATTTCTTATAAATGGAATTTTAGAAGAATAACCTCGATCAACAGCAATAGCATTCATTATAGATCCTTTTAAATGTAAAAACATCTTACGTTATTAAACATTTATGTTACATAACACTGCTAATACGACTACTCGTCAAATATGTGACCATTTGAAGCTCACTGTAAATGCTAATTCTGCATCCTGCAATTTTGTTTAATACATAAATTGAAAAAACATACTTATTTCTTTCTTCACTCTAAATATTGTGTTTTAACATCCTATACATTTCAAGATATTAAATTTTTAAAATTCTTTTTCTTCATTTTTTCGAATAGAGTCCTGAGACCCTGAGGCGTGCAATAAAACAGGGAGATTAAAAAGAATGGGACAAAAAAGAAAATATTTCTATGACTACAATAATGGATTTATTTTTGAAGTACAAATTTAAAGTGAAAACTATAACTATACAAGTTTAATATAGATGTTCGATATAAGTCCCACCCGTGACATGGAAATTCTTATCCGGTAATTGATATCGGTTAAAGCGCCAAATGCTAATATTAAACGTAATTATGAAGGAATCCGGGAGATCGCATTTACGGTTTTTGCAAAAAAAGGCCCCGAGTCACTTGAATCACAAACAACCGCTGAAAGTTAATTAATTCCATTTGTAAACCTTATCCTTGGAAAAAGCACGAAAGAGCCAACACCCGATCTAAAATTTGCAAGGTAGTTCTGTGATCTTAAGAGTATACATTTATTAGGAAATAATTTTTTTTATTACATAAATTTTTATTGTATTTTATATACTTTCGGATTGTTGTGGAAGATTTCTTATGCATTCACAAGGTAATTTGTAGTTAAAAATATACAATGCAATAAGTATACTGGGATTATAAAGTCATCTATTGACTTTAATACTCCGATTGATTCTTTTCAGTGCTAGAACTGTATCCAAAGAGGATTTATGTTTTATTTTATGCACAAGGAAGCATTATTGTCATTGTTGAAAATCAAACATGATAAAGAGAAAATTGTATGTTGCAAGCGCTGCTATTTTTTTCCTTTTTTTTTCTTTTTTGCCAGAGGAATAAAATATAAAGTGATTATTTCTGCATTCTGATACCGCAATTAATGATAAGAGAGAGAAATTTGTCAATTTCTATATTTCTAAGTCTGTAGAGTTTGTATCTTTAGAATCGGTCAATTTACATGCCATTATTCCATCTTATTTTATAGCTTTGTTTGCATGGTGTAAAAGCCTAATAGTATTTGTCAAAATATTACTCCATTACTTTTTATGAATACATATCTGCTACAATATTCTTTTTTCTATACATAATCAATAATTTACTGCATCAAATCTTATATTTATTTGAAAGAAAAATCTAGAACTAATCTATGATAATTGGTTGAACGTTAACGACGCGTTATTACTCCAGGACACATTATATCTGGTTTTATTGAGTTCAACACATCATCTATTCGCTTCTTTAAGGTGTCCGAATACTTTTAAAACGTAATTTTGACCAAAATATCGATTTTCCTTTTTTGCTATAATATTAAAATTGAATCTTTTATTTATCGAAGTCTGCTTACATTTTGTCTGTATCTAAAATAGCACCCGAGTTACAGCCGTTTAAAATTACATCTATTAACAGCTTTTCAAATGAATTTCAAATTATTTTTAGATTTTTCTCAAATTGAATTTTTTTAGATTTTTACTATTCGTAAAACAGCCTACAGCAATGAATTATGCATGAAATGCTACGAATTTTTTTGTACTTCCTTTAGAAAATTCTTTTGAGGGAATAGATTTCACTCATGATAATACAAGGTGATTATAAAAAAACTATCCCGACATTTGGGACGCTAACTATCACACCATTCACAGAAACAATGAAATTTTGGCAAAAGGTATTTTGAGGTATGTGCTCAAGAAGGATGTGGAAAACAACAGTATCACTGAAACAGTTACGGCTGCAGTGAAAAAATTTCGAAATGTCAACACCCAGTGTTTTGTATTGGAATGTGATTTTCATTGTGAAAAACCCTATATAGCGTTGGAACGGCAACTATAGCATGAAAATTCACGGCGGTAGATAGGCTAAAAGTGAGGACAACCAATAAGAACAGAGAAGTTGCATAAAATACAGCATTTTATTGTGTTTCACAAAATTTTCCACATGACCTTCTTCAAACACGATGAGACTTTGCATGCGGCAGATGGTGGATAGCAATACAGCACGTACCATGACAATAGGAATCTCTTGAATCACAGTTCTGATGGCGTCTTTCAAATCAGATTTAGTTTGAGGACGAAACTGATACACTGTGGATTTCAGATATCCCCACAGCCAGAAATCCATTGTTGTCAGATGAGGACATCTTGGTGGCGACGGAAACGGGAAATAACGGGAGATAACTCTGTCACAAAACTATTGACTTAAGACACGTTTGTGGAGGAGCGTCATCTTACATCCACACAACTTCAGATATAGCATTTTGCCGTTACAATGCGGGAATCGCGTAATGAGTTAACATGTCCAGAAAGCGAGCATTTGTTACTGTACACGTTTGCAGATCACCAGCAGTAACCTCTTCAAAAAAGTAAGTATCGAGGACGAACGTATTCGTTATACAACATCACATAGTCACTTTTTCCTCATCTAATGGACGTGCAAGCACATCATGTGGATTATTCTCCACCCAATGCACACAATTTTTTGAATTCATGTTACCAGTTAACGAAAAATATGCCGCATCTGTCCATAGAATGCGGTAAAGGCTAGCTGCTATTTTCATCGTACCGGATAAGGAATTGGTTTGCAAAATCCAGCCGTAATCGATAGTCTTCCGTTTCCTACATCTGGACACGCTGGAATCGATACAGAAGCATGTTTAGAACAAAGCGCAGAATCTTGCGTGCATTTGAATTCGGCAGATTCAGAACACGTGAAACACCGCGTGCAGTTGCGGGACGAACTATGATTATCGTTTAAGGGACTTCTGCAACAGCTTTCACAGGAACAGAAGGTCGTCCAGACCGAGGTCGATCGCATGTGCAACCTGTTTCTACAAATTTATGAATCAAGTCCCGTACAGTTTCAACAGTGCACGGGCCTCGCCGTAATCCATGGTTGCGGTGGTAAACACGTAATGTCTCTGCGGCATTTTGTCCATCCAGGTAATAAATCTTTACGATTTCCCTAAAGTTTTTTCCTTGAAAGCGGCATCTTGTTCGTAATGACAGAAAGCAACATACGCGGCTCGTATTTCGCAGTGCCTTTTCTTTCACCTAGCGTGACGACGTCAGGCATGACTGTGTCTTACGCAGAACCCGAAATTTCCGTTTGTTGGTTTATTCTTCTCATTTTGTGGGGAACAAATCAGGTAGGGATATCAGCCGAAGAAATGGTGTGACGTGTGACATAAATGAAACGAACATTAATGCTCTGTTGCACGGCAAAGTCCTTTTTACATTTACCTTGCCTCTCTCCGGTGATTTTCATGCTACAGTTGCCATTCCAACACTGTAAAAAATTTTGCGTAAGGTTCTTAAGAAAACCTGTGGCAGCTATTCTGCCACAGGTTTTCCCAGGAATTTAATCCAAAAAATGCCAGGAAACTTACATATGCCAGGAAAGTCCAGAAATCTATAATCTGGGATGTTACTCATGAAATATCAGTTAGGTTTCACCATTCCGAAAAGTGTAGAAACCTTTTATGTGTAACGTTACACATTAATTTTCTGTTAGGTTCCACCATTCTGAAACATACAATCTGAAACATTACTCGTGAAATCTCAGTTAAATTTCTCCATTCTGAAAAGCTCTGAAACCTATAATCTGGAATACCACTCATAAAATCTCAGTTGGGTTCCACCTTTCTGAAAAGTTCCGAAATCTTTAATATGGTATGTTACTCATAAGATCTGAGTTAGGTTCCGCTATTCCGAAACCTATCACGTGGAACATTACTCATGAAAATTCATCTATGTTCCTTCATTTTGAAAAACTCTGAAACCTATAGCCTGAAACTTTACGCATAAAATCTCAGTTAAGTTTCTTCATTGTGAAAAGATCTGAAGCATTTCACGGAATACGGTAAATGATTCTGGGATATCCAGTGGCAGCCATTCTGCCACAGATTTTCACAGGAACTTTACCAAAAATTTGTCTGGAAGATTATGCAAATCTGAAAAGTTCAGAAATCTGTAATCTAGTATGTTAAGGCCCTTTTTCAATAACTTAATTCTAATTTTCAACATGCTATTCAAAGAGTTTTAAGATGCCTTAGAGTTACAGTTAAGTTTGGTTCTTGAACATGATACAGATTAATGAGTTAGTAATCTTTATTGAGAATATAAACGATGATTGCACAGCTGAAAGTTAAACATTGTATTAAAAATATTTCTAATTAGTTGTTTTCATTTTTCAGTTGACAACACAAATCTAAAAAAATACACAATATATATGAGTAAAATCTATTTTTAAATCATGGGTATATTAAGATTACTTTTACAAAAATAAATTGATTAGAATATTGATGCAAGGATAAATTATGATAAATATACACTTCGGAAACAAAAGAAATATCTAAATGAGTGATATTGTGCTGTGATCTACTAAAAGACATGTTTAATTTTTTCCACTTTTATATCAAGCTCAATATACCAATTTGAAGGTGTAAATTAAGAGATAATGTAACACAAAGTATACATTTTTGGCAAAATCTCGTACAAAGAAATTGTGTATTTTTAAAATAACCTTTAGATAGTTTTGCCATATTATTTAATAATTTAAACAGATTATCAACTTGTCATTTGGCTAATACAACAGATTAGTCATTTTGCATAAAATGGTATATTTAATCTATCAAATCATTCTTAAAATGTTTTACAGTATCTGAATATCTGCTCTTTTTGGGGAAGTATGTGGTTATTTGAAGCTTCTCTCTCCCCTTCCCCCCCTATCTTCACTTAAATTGGATCAATTACCTTAGATAATTCTATTCCTTAAATAATTAATATAACATCACAGTAATCAATGAAAAAAGGTTTTTTTATGCATGTGCTGTACAGTACAAAATTCTTTTAAAGGATTATCTAAACCATTAAGGTTTAATTACACAATTTTTCAAGGCAAGTTAAAATATGCACAAATTTTTGAAAGAGATTTTAAAGTTATAGTCAAAAATAACTTTTTAATTGTAATTTAAGCATTAGCGTATTTAAAGAGATTCATTCATTTGGTTAAAGCACAAAATTGAATTTCAGATGTCAAGAGAAAAAAGAATATTTAGCTGCCGAAAGAAGATAACCTTTTAAAAAAATTTGAAAATCTTAATACAGTGTACTCTTGATATTTCAAATAAAATACATTTCTCTCTTTGATATTACAAATTCCTGTAAATGACTTATCTGAACAATTAGCTATCACATATTGCTTTTTTAGAATCCCTTCGACTTAAGATATCGAGAATATTATACAATTAAAAAATAACATAATAAAAAATAAAAATTCACAGAACTTTCATAATATGCACAAAATTTTATTGATATTATGGTTTAAAATTACAATCTAGAATTTTATCACAGTTTGCTTAATTTTTCACATAAAGTAACTATTTTTCGGGGAACTACATTACCATGTTTCAACTTCAACGAAAGTGTAAGTCCCAGTGCCTTTGAGAGAATATTTTATGTTATAGCATTAATATAAAGAGATTGTCGAAACTACACTCTGTACAAATTCCCCACCTTCAATTAAAATTTTATCTTCTACTTGCTTTCGTTCAACTGTAGAGGGATTGTCTGTGTATTTGCAAATTCTTAAAGCTGAATGGTTCAGTAACTCATTTTTTTCTGTCTACTGCAAGCAATCTTCATTTAAAGCTTTAGGTAGAGTAGAAGAAAAATGATGTGAAGGAATTTGAAAATCCTCGCACCATGGGTGCTTTAATATACAAGTGGACTGCTAATATTCAAAGAGCTGCTTTCAATACTTGAATTTAATTCTGCTGTTCCAAAGTCTCCATTTGTTTCCGTTAATGAACTACCATTACATTCAGATTTGATTATTATCCAAGGTGGCTACAAAGAAACAAAAAGCATATATATATATATATTATGCATAAATTATTGAATACAATATTGTTTATTCAGTTTCTGGAAAAATCAAATGTTTATTGGAGAAGTTATTGTCATTTGTAAAAACACTTTGTATTATGCATCAGCTTGATAATATAGAATACTTGAATATGTGTCCTACAAAAGGCTTTAATAACAATACAAAAAATACTACAACTACTTTTGTATATTCCCAGTATGTTTTCCAAAAAATAAAAAAAGTTTCAAAATATTCAATATATATCTTTTAAACAAGGGGTTTTTGCAAGTGCACTGTTGTCATATGAATGTCTTTGAAATATACAGGATTTTGTTCCATTTTGAAAAATGTATTGCAATATTTTGAATTTTAAGTGATAAATTTGAATTTATTAGATATAAATGGGTTTATACATCGTTGAAACATTTTATTCTCAATTATATATTGATTTTGTGAAATCTCCAATCAGTAGTGTAACTATAGTTTGAGTTTTCTGCAAAATTTTCCACAAGGCCCCCTAGAATCTATATCTATTTCTCATAACAAAACGGGGTACCCGTTTCGTGACCCGTCTTGTGGGTATGATTTTTTTACGCGCAGATCAGGTTTGGAGTACGCAAAATATACATTCGTCATTCAATACAAATAACTCGTTCTTAAAATCCTAAAATGATCAACCGTTTATGATCGTTTAAGATGTTTATTTTTCACAATTACTTCCAACCCCTCCCCCCCCCCCTACGTCGCAGGGTTTTGCGGAACTCGGTTTTGCCACTGTCCTCGATATATACAATATAAGTTCATTTACACTTCTTCATTTACATATATTTTTTGGTTAGCTCCGTGCACTATAGCATAAAATTAGCAGTTTCCACCGCCGAGTAACACTAAAAAACGTGGAGATTAACACTTAACTACTGTGACATAAATTGTCGCATAACTACTGTGAGCGGTCTGTCAGACCGCTTAATCTAAAGATGAATGAAATGTTAAATTAACTCTTAGAATACTATTTTTGAATTAAACTTTATTTACAGGACTGTTATAAATAAAATTCAGCTACTCAAAAGTCTCTAGAGATAGTAATAGGACTCCAAACGAAACAAAATATGACTAGTATAAGGAGTTAAACTAAAACTTACGGGTTAAACTCCGAAAATTGAAAATCTCAGTGGTCTGTGGGACCGCTAACAGTAGTTAACGGTTAACTTTACCGTCCTGAGTCCGCAAACTTGATGGGTACTACTCGCAAAACAGGATGGTTGTAAGATATATCGATACCAGGGATGAAAGGAGAAAAATTCGTTTATAATTTTCGGAGTCAAAATTAGCGATTATCCCAAACACTAGGAAAGAAAGTAGATATCTCTTTTTGGTTCAAAGGTTGTTTCACACTGGTGGGAGGGGATAGTTAATTGCCAAGAGATCTTTTTTTATCCGAGCTAATTACGCATGCTATTATACAGTATGAAATATTTAAAGCAGGGGTCGTAGTTTATTTTGAAATAAAAAAAAAATCCAGAAATGTGTAACTTTAATGCCTAATCCTGAAATTTTTTAAAATGTTTTTCTCCGACTTATTATACAATATTTCATTTATGACAAAATTAATTTTGGAACACAATTCCAAGTCAATGTTACTTTTAATATACTTAATTCAGGAACCTCACTCCTGTGCAAATTAAAGTGTGTCAATTGACAAAATCTGCTAAAAAACTGCTAAACCCGAAATATGGATGAATCTGAATTATATAAGACCCATGTTCCTGCGCAAACTCACTTAAATTTACTAAATAAATTTCACTTATTCAGTGAAGCTGATTATTTCGGGTTTTGATGGGTTCTAGATCAAATATAAAATGACTGGTAAGCACCCCTCCCCCTCTTAAATAGACATAAACAAAAACTTTTGTTTAAAATTATCCATTTTCCTTGAAGTTTGGGTATCAATTTATTAGAAAATTAGGCGAGATTAATCAAATTAACAGTGTTAGGTCAAGTATAGGTCATGTGTAAAAGAAACCCTTCCACTCCAATTAATTCAGCTTTATCTAGATTTTCCTTGTCGAGAACCAATAAGTTTAAAATGTGGTCTCCTTTTAATAGAAGGATAAATTACACCTTTAACACGTTGAATTCCACTTCAGTCACGGATGACTGACACTGAACTTTCCGCTTACTTAATTATAGCCTTTAATAAAATAAAAAGAAAATTTTAAATAAATTTTCAGCAATTCCTTAAAACAATATAATATTTAGTTTTATATTATAATTTTACGCTGTCGGTCACGGGCAACTGACGCGTCTGAAACGGAAATTTCAATGTCAGTCACCGGTGAATGACATGACACTTAACGTGTTAATGCAGGGGTTTATAGGTCAAATATTTGGGGGGGGGGTAGAATCCCCCACTTTCATTTTTTTATTGCATTTTCCTTCCATAAAATTATTCGAATAGTTTCAAATTTCGGATACATATTTAACAGAAAGATGGATTAATCTCACGGATACTTAATTATATTTTTTATCATAATAATTGCAGCAAAATTTAAACTTCCCCCATACTCCCCCTTCACTTGAAACACTCATAAAATTTGTCCCGATGTTTTATAAAAGTAGTGTTGTGAAATTTTCAAAATGCATTTGCTAACCCTGTCAAAATAAAGATGTTAAAAAAAATGTCTGATTCAAGATATACTGAGTGACACTGAAAATGTTCAGCAAATCATAACTATAGATGTGATAAGATTTAAATTCAAAGCGATATTTTGCGCTTTAAATATGGAAGTAAGCTTATGCATGTTAAGTACGAGTTCATTTTTCAGGTTTTTTTCTCAATTCTTTTGGTAATAAATAATTCGGTATGGTTTTTAAAAATTACTTTTGGAAGCGTATTTCCAGAATTCCTATTTCTTATATACTAGTTAATGTGTATTTAAGTTTGTTGAATTATATAACATTAAACTTCTGTTATTTTAAATCAAATCACAGAAATCCTCGGTGTTACTCCATCCCCTGTTAATGTAGTTTCGAGTACTTTTCCTATTCTTTATGCAGCTTTATGTTAATTTGATAAATTTTAATTTTGAAAATTATTTTTTAAGCGAGATTTAGAAACTCCGTTTGGATGGATTTTTGTTGGGCTTTGTAAGGCTTGCTAACGCGGATTTCCGAGCTCTTGTTTTTCAATATGGTCATAATGCGTATTTTAAGTTTGAGTACATAATATATTCAAATTTAGAAATTAAGTTTGAGAAATCCTCGGTGTTACGCCGCCTTTTAACGCGGATTCAGAGCAGTTTTTCTAATGTAGCTTTTATTTAATACATTTTAATTTTAATAGTATTGTCTAACACTTTTGGATGCCTGTTTACGTAGTTAGAATATAATTAGGGATTTGTCAATTCCCCCTCTAACCCACAATGCACACCCACGTTAATGAGGATTTCCGAGCTCATTTTAAATATTGTTAATTTGACTACAGTAACTTCTTACTTACATATTTTTCTGTTAGATACAATTTCAGTTTTCAGTTGAGTGTAATCCTACCGAATGAAAATTAAAAAAAATATTAATAAGCTACAATGTTGATAGTTAGAACTGTACGAACACTTCATATGATTTTGTATGAAGTGTTTGTAACTTTGTTAATGGTCAATAATTAAAAATCTGAGTAACTGGCCAGTGTCCAATGTTAATTTTTATCTATATTTTGCACCAACATACAAATGAAAGATTGCTATAAGTAATTATGCACATATTTGTATAATAAAGACGTATACGCATAAAGTATTTCAATTATTCAGAATTTTTAAAAAGATAATAACATTAAAAAATGCCTGACAAATGTTAAAAAATTTAGCATAATAATTGAAATATTGACTTCCTTAAAAACCTGATAAAAATCCAACAATTCTTAATTTATGTAACATTTTTTTTTTAAATTAAGATTTTAAATTGATATTTTAAAATTTTGTTTAGTTTTCACTTAATCCTTCATTTAATTTACAGAAAGTTTTTAGCTTATGATAATATGTATAGAATTTTTTATTTTATATAAGTCTGATTATGCATATAAATTAACTTGCTTAAATACATACTTAAGTGCTAAGTTAAAGAACATTTTTAAATGGGGGATTATGCGACTTACGACAACTTAATTAAACATGAAATATGCTTTAACCCGGGAGGACGCGTGTAGGGCCTAAAAGACCCGGAGTGCGTATGGTTTTTACAATTGCAATCACTAATTATTTTAAGTATTCTTCAACCAATTTTATCGCAAAATTTGTAAGAATTATCTCCGTCTAAATAAAGTGACTGTTATAATTTGATTTTATTGGTGACGAAGTTAAACCATTCGTATCCTGGGTAAGCGCGTGTTCTCCCGGGTTAATTATTCTTATACATTATGTATAAAGAATACCATAGGGTCAATCCATTTCAAGTGGTCCAGCACTGGTCACTCGACCATTTTTAAAAAATCTGAAATTTTTTGTACAACAACCCTAACATGATGAAAGTTCAAAATGACCGTTATTTTAATTTTACTATTTTTTGTTTGTGCATGGCGGCCATCTTTGTTTCATTGTGTTCATCCATTTTCTCAGATACTAGGATACACAAAATTGTAAATATCTCGTCTTTTATTTTATCAATTGAAATGGGGTTTGCAGCATTTTGTTCAGAATGAAACAGGCTAAATGTACAGTGGTAGAATAATTTTGAAAAATAAATTTTTACAGGTGAAATTTTAGCACAAAATGTAAGATTTTTTCCAAAATCTATCCGTATGCAAGAGGAAATTTTTTATGCAAGGAAAACTGTCAACCTTGCACATTTTTTTCTACAAATAGGTTAAAAGTGTGTGTATTCATACACCAAGTCCCAGATCTGGGAGTTAATTTTTCTTTGCGAAAAAAATTCCGAAATTCTTCAAAAATTTCAAAAATCGCACTTTTTAGGCTTTGATATCTCTGGTGGGGCACGAGATAAAAATTTGAAATTCTGGCCTTTGATAGTATTGTGTAGTAGTGTTATGTATAAAAAATTTTAAGAAGGAGATTTGACTACAAGCGGATATATGACATGGAGAATATGTGAAAACAATACTGCCAAACTATTCTAACCTACTATGTAATTGTTCAATAAGACTGTCAACCTTACACAATTTTTTTCTACAAATAAGTCAAAAGTGCGTGTACTCATACACCAAGTCCCAGATCTGGGAGTTGATTTCTCTTTGAGAAAAAAATTCCGAAATTCGTCAAAAATTTCAAAAATCGCACTTTTTAGGATTTGATATCTCTCGTGGAGTACGAGATAAAAATCTGAAATTCCGACCTTTGATAGTATTGTGTAGTAGTGTTATCTACAAAAAATTTTAAGAAGTAGATTTGACTATAAGCTGAGATACGGTGATTAAAAAATGTTAAGAAATGCTATTTTGAGTACATTAGGAGAAATGAGATTAGTCTCATTTATTACAATATTTACACAGAAAATATCGTTTTTTGAAAACAGTTTAATAATAAATGCTTAATTTACAAAGATACTATATATGCTCATCAAAGAGCTTAACACTATTTACCAGAGATGTTATGAGTTCGACCAGTTACTGTTGTTAGTCCATATGACTGTTCTTTCTCAAAATTTTATTTGAAGGCACCCAAGTCTTGTCATCCCTTGTTAACTTGAATGAAATTCTCTAGATTTAATAATTGAAACCATGTCAACTCGATCAGTTGCAACACATTGTCTGAAATTTACTTTTCCTGAAAAGTGTACCGAGTAAAATTGTTGCAATAGCATTTATAGTAGGTTTGTTCCTCTGGACAAATAGTGTATTGGCTTAGCATACATTCTGAATTGTTTAAATCACGCAGACGCATTTGAAGAAGATATTTGTAATTAACATTTAACTTTGTACCATAAATAATTAATTTAAAATTTTGGAGGTATGAACAATTACATAGAAGATTACAATAGTTTGGCAGTATTTTTTTTCACATATTGTCCATGTCATATCTCAGCTTGTAGTCAAATCTCCTTCTTAAAATTTTTTGTACATAACACTACTACACAATACTACTAAAAGCCAGAATTTCAGATTTTTATCTCGTGCTCCACCAGAGATATCAAAGCCTAAAAAGTGCGATTTTTGAAATTTTTGACGAATTTCAGAATTTTTTTCGCAAAGAGAAATCAACTTCCAGATCTGGGACTTGGTGTATGAGTACACGCACTTTTGACCTATTTGTAGAAAAAATTGTGTAAGGTTGACAGTCTTGTGGAACAATTACATAGTACGTTACAATAGTTTGACAATATTCTTTTTCACATATTGTCCATATCATATCTCAGCTTGTAGTCAAATCTCCTTCTTGAATTTTTTTGTACATAACACTACTACACAATACTATCAAAGGCCAGAATTTCAAATTTTTATCTCGTGCCCCACCGGAGATATCAAAGCCTAAAAAGTGCGATTTTTGAAATTTTTGAAGAATTTCGGAATTTTTTTCGCAAGGAGAAATTAACTCCCAGATCTGGGACTTGGTGTATGAGTACACACACTTTTGACATATTTGTAGAAAAAATTGTGTAAGGTTGGTAGTTTTCCTTGCATAAAAAATTTCCTCTTGCATACGGATAGATTTTGGAAAAAATCTTACATTTTGTGCTAAAATTTCACCTGTAAAAATTTATTTTTCAAAATTATTCTACCACTGTACATTTAGCCTGTTTCATTCTGAACAAAATGCTGCAAACCCCATTTCAATTGGTAAAATAAAAGACGAGATATTTACGATTTTGTGTATTCTAGTATCTGAGAAAATGGCTGAACACGATGAAACAAAGATGGCCGCCATGCACAAACAAAAAATAGTAAAATTAAAATAACGGTCATTTTGAACTTACGTCATGTTAGGGTTGTTGTACAAAAAATTTCAAATTTTTTAAAAATGGTCGAGCGACCAAAATAATATTTTCTGGACCACTTGAAATGGATTGACACCATACAAACTTAGCTGGTAGTTGTTTACATTCTAATCCACAAACTGGGTGCCTTTTTTAACAGTTTATTGGTCAATTAAATGAAACATACCTAGTTTTTTACGTCAGTGAGAATATTTGATCTTCAAAGTTAAAAATTTGAGAGGCAATTTTGGGAAATACGCTAAATTTAAGAAACATCGGGGTGCAATAAAATCAACGATGTCTATTTGATCGAAAATCTCTAAGAAAATGTTATCAATGCAGAAAAATGCTTACAGTTTCGTTAAAAATCGAATGCCTTATTATATAGCATTTGGGATTCCTGTATTAAGACTTAAAGTTAAAAAAAAATTACCATACTTAAGAATCACATTTAGGCACAATAACCTTGCCACAAAATTAGTAATATTTTCTAGTAAGTAACTTAAAATTGTATCTTTTCATCCTCTATAGACATATGTAGCTTGCAGATACTAAAGAAGGAAGGGGGGAGGGGGAGAAAATTTAAACATTTCTCTACTGATATGACTTTAATTTCATGTTATAGACTCAATATTTTGAAAAATAAAATAGTTGGCCTGAGCTTCTCCCATTTCCCCTTCAAGCGTTGATTTTGTTTATAATAATTTTTATGCTAGATTTATTGTTTTGGGGAACAGTCGAACTCGCTTAAGACGTGATACCGATTAATACCTGAATTTACTCCAGTTCCAACATCACCAGAACATCGCTCTTACAACAAATGTAAAAATTTTCCATTTAATATAAGATAAAGTTTTCATTCTTTGGACAAAAGATCTCGCTTACGAATGCATATACCTAGATATTAAGTTTTTGATATGAGCATCAAACTATTTCCGAATAGTAATAATCGCTTTATTTAATATCAGAAAGATTATTATTCGGAAATAGTGATAGACATTGTAAAAAAATCCTCTAAACTGGATTGCTGATTAAATAAGACGAATATTACTAATCGGAAATAGTAGGTATTTGGAGAAAAAGTCGCGGTACTAAGATCGAGAATTTCGTCAAATAATCACTGATAAAATAAATTCGAAAAACGATCATTGGTAGAATTTGGAAAAATAGGTTTCAAAATGCACAATAAGATGAGCATACGCACTTTCATTCCATTGTTAGTTGCTCTAGATACCATAGTCTTTTTCTTCAACTGAGGCAACAAGATGACCCACCCGCAAAAAAGCAGTTCATATGGAAATAAAGACCAAGAAGAGTTTTCAGAGTCTAAACTGGGAAAAAAAATATTCGAGAATCACAATTAAATGCGTTGTTAAAGCTTCGGTAAAAATTAGTGACTCTAGTTTCCATATTCGATTCATAACTAAGCGAGCAAAATGATAAACACACAAAAAATTAGTTTTTACATGTAAAATATAGCTCAGGAGCTGTACAGGGCAGAAATTTGAACAAAAGCTTTGAGATGCACAATTAGAAGGGTATTCGCACCTTCGTGTTATTTTTTTATAGCGCAAGATCCCGTAGTGTTTTCACAACTGGGGTAATAAAATGACAGACACGCAAAATAACGATTTTTTTGTAATTAATATATTAACCACAAAATAAGGAATATTACACAAAACATATATAACTTTGCGCAGATTACCAATAATTTCTATTTTAGAATAAATCCGAAAAGTTACACAAAAGCTCAAAAAGTATGCCTACTAAAACTAAGGAATGTTACACAGAAAATATTCGGAACGTTTTACAGTTTATCAGTAATTTCCACTTTCTCAATTATTCCGAAAAGTTACACGAGATTGTGGAAGGTATTACACAAGATTTATCGGTATTCTTGTATGAGCAGAAATAATCCGAGAAAACCCAGGAATGTTACACAATAAATATCAAGAACATTGCGCAGATTTTTTACAGTGAACGCTGTTTAGGGTTTTTCAGAATGGAGATCGCATTCCAAAACAAAAAAATCCCTGTCGGCTGGTCCTATAGGCGGAGGTAGATTTCAAAAAATGCTCATTTCCAAAAAAAAAAAAAAAAATGATTAGAGATAAATCCAGTTTAATAACTTCATTTCGCCGTTTATGAAAAATTTTTAATTTCATTTTTCTGTAAAAACTGGTTTTATCAGAATCATCACAAGAAAAATTCAGCTCAAATGCCCATTTTAACAACATATTTTGAAATAAATTCTGAATTTATTAAAAAATCGACCAAAACAGTCCATTATATAGTTCCTAAATAACAAAAAACTGTCAGTTGAATGCATTTGAGAAAAAAATTGAATTTAAAAATGAGTCATAAAATAACCGATTTGTTGTTCGAATACATCCTTAATTCTTTAATCATGATTGCTTCGGAAAATTTGTGCGAAATACTCACTTTGACAGCATTTTTAAAAATATATTCTATCTTTATCAAAAAACTGGCCAATGCGTCACAGTATATAGTTCCTAAATAAGAGGATCTGTAAATTAGATGTGTTTGAGAGCGATAATGGATTTTAAAACGAGTCATAAAAAACACAATTTGCTATGTGAATACTTCCTTAAATTTTCAAATCACGATGACTTTGGGAAATTCTGTTCAAAATACCCTTTTTGGTAGCCTTTTTCGAAATATATTCTGTCTTTATCAAAAAAACCGATCAATGCATCACATTATATAGATCCTAAATAAGAGGCTCTGTAAATTGGATGCTTTGAGAACAAGAATGGATTTGAAAACGAGTCAGAAAAAAACACAATTTCTTATTTGAACACTTCCTTAAATTTACAGTCATGATGACTTCGGGAAATTCTGTTCAAAATACCCTTTTTGGTAGCCTTTTTTGAAATATATTCCATCTTTATCAAAAAACTGACCAATGCATCACATTATATAGTTCATAAATAAGAGGATATATAAATTGGATGCGTTTGAGAACAAAAATGAATTTAAAAACGAGTCAGAAAAAAACGCAATTTCTTATTTGAACACTTCCTTAAATTTACAGTCATGATGACTTCGGGAAATTCTGTTCAAAATACCCTATTTGGTAGCCTTTTTTGAAATATATTCTATCTTTATCAGAAAATTGACCAATGCATCACTTTATACAGTTTCTAAATAAGAGGATCTACCATTTGGATGCGTTTAAAATCAAAAATGAATTTAAAAATAGAGTCAGAATATAAGCAGTTTGGATTTAAGATTTTTTTCTCCTACTCCTATTTTTGTTTAATTTTTTTTTGCTATACGAATTGGTCCCATGAAAAACTTGTCGATATAAAAGTTGTAGATATTTTTGAGAAGATGTAAAATAAATTTAATCAGATTTAATAGCTTAAAAATTGACAGAGTTATGGATTTTTTTCTTTTTTCACCGCCCCTTTTCTTTTCGTTTTTAATTTTTTTCATCGGTAAAAATTGGTCCTATCAAAAACTTGTAAATACAAAAGTTTTAGATAATTTTAAGAGCATTTACAAAAAAATTAGTTAGACTTGATATCTTGAAAATTGACGAAATTATGAATTTTTTTCTCTCAAAACCCCTGTTTTTTTCGCCCCTTGAGCCCACTTCTAAATTTATCAAAAATCTGTCATGCATAAACTTTTGGCCCATTTTTAAGAAGTAATATAAACTTTAAATTGATTCGATATCTACTTTAATTAAGAAGTTATGGCGTTTTTTCGGTTTTCACAAAAACGCCCCCTATTCCGACCCCCTTGGTCCGATTTTGCCCATTAACGAACCTAGCCGAGATTTTATCCCCTTTGATTTTATGTACCAGTTTGGTGGAGATTGGTAAAGAACTATAGAAGTTATCGTGTCCATAAAAAAGTTATATATATATATATATATATATATATATATATATATATAGACAGATAGATAGATAGATAGATAGATATATAAACTGGTGCGATTGCAATAGGTGGTATTTCATACGAAATCTACCTAAAACTAGGTGTTGCCATTTTATTTTTTTCGAAATCTTTTCACTGTAACCGTAACTGTTTGAGTGAAACTGTTGTTTTGCGTATCATTCTTGAGCGTATATCTCTAAATACCTTTTTCCAAAATTTCATTCAGTTTCTGTGAATGGTATGATAGTTAGGGACCCAAATGTCGGGATAGTTTTTTTATAATCACCCTGTATATTAAATATTTTTATATTTAGACTGGTATAAATGACAAACTTGAGACAAATTTTGTGAATTTTTCATTACATTAGCACCTTAACTGCCATAGCGTCTGAAATAAAAATGCGATTATAATGTATGTAGTCTAAAACCTAGAGAAAGTTATTTTGTTTATTATGCAATCTGCAAAATGTCAATACATTGCTTTATTTTTGAGTTATCACATTTTTCAGAAATGTCAATTTTTGACATAATTTTGACTATTTTTCGCTTTAAAAATTATTTTTGGGTAATTGAAAAAAAGATTTTTTTTCCAACAATTTAAAGTAAATGTCATCATAAAAAAATTGTAACAAACGAAAGTTTCAAAAATTTGAAAAAAATCACTTCTAAAAGTGTGAGGATATCGTAATTGCTATCTTGAAATAAATCCTGTCCCTTTTTAGGTGCGTTCGTAATTATGTAAATACGTAGCACCTATTGTTGTCGCTCAGTCCGTCCGTCTGTCTGTCTGTCCGTCTGTCTGTCTGTCTGTCTGTCCATCTGTCTGTCTGTCTGTCCGTCCGCATATAACAACGCAAAAACTACCCAACCGAATCGTTTGAAATTTAAAATACATAATTATACCATAATTTTGTCGAGCTATTTCAAATTTTATGAAAATTGGATGGATAGATCAATTACAGGGACAATCAAAAGAATTCCGTTACATTACGGTCAATGGGGAAAAAAGTTTCAAATGCATTTTAATCGTTTGATTTAAAACATATAATTATTGCGTAATTTTGTCGAGTCTTTTCAAATGTTATGAAAATTGGATGCATAGATCAATTACAGGGACAATCAAAAGAATTCCGTTACATTATGGTCAATGGGGAAAAAAATTCAAATGCATTTTAATAGTTTGAAATTTAAAACATATAATTACTGCGTAATTTTGTCGAGTCATTTCAAATGTTATGAAAATCGGATGCATAGATCAATTACAGGGACAATCAACAGAATTCCGTTACATTACGGTCAATGGGGGAAAAAAATTCAAATGCATTTTAATCGTTTGAAATTTAAAACATATAATTATTACATAATTTTATCGAGTCATTTCAAATGTTATGAAAGTCGGATGCATAGATCATTTACAAGGACAATGAAAGGTATTCCACTACATTACGGTCAATGGGAAAAAAGTTTCAAATGCATTTTTATGATGTTACACTTATTCGAACATAATAGAATTGGCATGAATCTATGAAATATATACTAAAATATGCAATCTGTACAATCTGTGATGCAAAGAATTTTTATTATTAAATTACAGGGTCACACAAAAGTATTCCACTACATAATGCTACACGGGGAAGCATTGTTTGGGGCGTGTTTTAATTATATTCAACTATTTCACATTTTATGAATAAGATATACGTTGCTGATGTGTAATAAAAATTATTTTTTGCATATTTACAGAAACACAAAGATTTTGACTACTATACTGTATCCGAAGTACGCTCTACTATATCAGCAAGATCTGAATATTTTAAAAACTTCGTTATCGTACGAACGCACCTCATTTGCTACGTTCACGTGCAATTTCCAACTTGTTTAAGTTGTTACGATGCGGTCATTCTTTAAAGAAATTGGTCCGGAAATGTCTGTGAACATCGTCAACAGAGTAAGTTTTCGCACATCCTAAACACACAATAAACTGACATAGTCTATTTAAAAAACATCACCTCTAATGATTCGATCTGACTTTTCGTTGTTGCCAGATTAACTTTATATAGTTGTATTTTCACGTTACATTTTTAGGTGCGATCGTAATCATGTAAATACGTAGCACCTATATTTTTCGTTCAGTCCGTCTGTTCGCGTATAACAACGCAAAAACTACCCAACCGAATCGTTTGAAGTTTAAAATATATAATTATTAAATAATTTTGTCGGGTCATTACAAATTTTATAAAAATCGGATGTCTAGTCCAATCACAGGGACAATAAAAAAAATATTCTGTTACATTACAGTCAAGGGATGACAAGGGATAACCACCTCAGGAACTCAGCTTATGCTTATAGTACAAACCCGAGAGGCTACATTGCAGTCAATGGGATAAAATAGTTTCAAGTGCATTTTAACCCTTTCGGGTCCGAATTTTTTTCCATTTTGAGAGCAAAATTATTATTACTTTAATAATGTTAATCGTAGCTATCATAATCGACATACTGATATTTAAAGATTATCTCGTAGTCTGAAATGCAAGGCATGTACATATTGTATGTGCTATTCAATGCATATTTATATAATAGCAAGCTAAGGAAGAGTTTTTAATGACGTTAGGAAAATATCGTATTACAACAGGGTTTAACAGATATTACAACTTTCTAACGTTTTTTGCGTTCCATCGCGCATCATTCCTTCAGAAAAATAGTGTATGTTGTAAGTTTAAAGCGTGAAATATATGTATAAAATAAGGGAATCGTAAACGGTGCAAAAAGAATTAAGTAAACTTTTATTATTATTATTATTACTAAATATCAAAGCATAAATGAAGTCATAATAAGAAAGGCATAGATATATACTATCATTTCTATGTGTAGAAAGTAACAAAATAATTGTCAAGACAAAATAATATTCTGTGAAAAGACATGTACTATTAATAGTACACCAGACCCGAAAGGGTTAATAACGTTACACCCTTTCGAACATCATAAAATTTATATGCATCTATGAAATATATACTGAAATATATATTATGTGTTGCAAAGAATATTTCTTTATAGTTTACAGGGCCACTCAAAAGTATTTTATTACATAATAGTGTAGAAGGAAGTATTCTTTGAGGTGCGTTTTAATTATATACTAAACTATTTCACATTTTATGAAATTTATATACGTCGATTTCGTTTACTACATGTTAATTCCTGTAAAATAGAAAGCATATAGCATTTACAGGGACACACAAAAGATTTCAGATATTGCACTATATCCGGAGTACTGTATATTTTAAAAACTTCGTTATAGTAAGAACGCATCTCATTTGCTATGTTTGATATGCAATTTCCGACATGTTATTTTTTATATAAATCCGTTACAGCAATTTAAAATTGTTTGACTTTTTTACCAATTTACTTTTAATCACCCTGTATTGTTAATCTATTGTAAAAGCATTTCGAAATTTAATATTTGATAAAATTTATTCAATAAACATTTTATTCCCTTTTAAGTAATTTGCTGCCAGTTTTATATTTTTTATTGGTTTATTCATGCAGAGCTTTAAATGAGCTGCATCCGCATTTCTATGTATAAGATATTTTCTTTTAAGGATGCAAGCGAATTTAGTCATTAATTAAATGATTTTTACTTTAAAACTTCCGATATCCTGTCGTAATTAAAGTAGCTATATATATATATATATATATATATATATATATATATATATATATATATATATATATATATATATATATCCTTTTACGACTTTTCCTGTAGATTTACCTATTTTCCAAAGACGTGCTTAAATATTTATTTGTGATTTGAGTTTACATACCTGATTCGATGAATAAGTAAATATTATTTTTCCAAAAATTAAATTCCTTCGTATTAAAAAGATACTTTGCAACAATTTTTTTGCATAGGAATAATAAACTATGCCAGATTTTTACTTTCTTCTTCTTATAGAAGAACATATTGTAATCCAAGTTTTTTTCGAATTACGGAAGGTGTTTTCCTTGTTTCAGCAGCCACAGGATCCAAAAAACATGCTTATAAAAAATATCCGTCTGTCCGTATGACCATATGTCTACTTTACATAATCAAAAATTATATGAAATTACTTATGTTGTGTGTATAAGTGATGTAAATCATATACAGGGTAACACAACAAAAAGAGTAAAGCTTAGAGAGTATGAAAGAAAGTAGCTTAAAGATGGTTTTTAAATGAGTTATGCATTTTTACGCTAAACTACATTTAATAAACCAAAATATGTTTGTAAAATTTAGAAAAAATGATATACAGAGTGACGCAAAGAATTAGATATATGTTTGTCTGTGGAAGATAATATCTGGAAATATAATTTCACTAAATTTAAACATGTTTTAGTCTTAATTAAATTTTAGATAAATAGTTACATATACGTTTGTAAAGATAATAGACAAAATACAGGGATGTAAAAAAAATATTAAAGTATGTTACTGTCTATTGAGATAAATTTCTGAAAGTCAAATTTTAACTTATTAGGTGTTTTAGCACTTTACAAAATAGTTGAAAGTGTTTAAGAATTCAGTTTGTCTGTCCGTACTCTAACTTAGATTAATATAGTTGGATTGCTCTGTAATTGGTATAAGTTATTGAGATTTATAATGCTTTGTTTGGTATTGAAAATAAAGTATTAACGTTCATAATTTATATATAAAGCCACTAAAAATTATTCAATTACGTTATGGTTTATAGGGAAATGTCGTTCGCCCCCATTCATTTCTCCGCTTCTCTGAATGTTGCGCCACTGATCACGCAAGACAAAACGAACGGAAGATAAAAGAATTCAGGAGTGAAAATTTCACTTATCAAGACGAATCCGTGTATTATTAATGTTGGATTTTCTATTTATATAAGATCTAAGTTCTTGCTACGTCATTTGTAGAATATCTACTTTACCTTAATTATTTATTTCCAATTCATTCCATGTATTCTACGCAGGAAATATGTTAACAATGTAATATAGTGAGTTTTACCATGTTCAGTTTATTTTATAAGAACTGAAGCCTTGCCATATTTGGAAGTAGCGTTGCTCCAATTTCGTTCCCCTTTCAGTTCTTATTTTTGTACCAGGAACGAAATTAGGAACCCTTTTCAGCGCTGTCGAATCCTGATAAATAATATACCTGATATTTTTTATGTAAGTATGTATAGACTTAATCTTTAGGATTTGCTTCAAATTTTGCAAATAAACTCATAATAATAAGAGATCAGGGAAAAGGCCACTGATCACCCCAGCAACGTCTGCCCGAGGAGGTTCAGCAACATTGACCTCTGGATCTCCACTTAAAAACAAGGTGAAAAATTCCCAGGCGAGGAAAAAACGCTGAGCTGAAAAAAAACTTCTGACAAGTACCACTCTCAAAGGGAATGGAAAAATTCCATCGTGTGAATCCACCAAAAAAATCCACCAAAAATCCAAACATGACCCATTTAACATTACTGAAAACGAAAGTGATTCTTGTGTTGAAGTTCCTCATGATGATGATATAAGCGATGATGACGACAATGATGCAGCGTGCCTTATATACTTCAAGCGTTTTTCTTATGATAAACTTGGGGAACAATGGGCTCAGCTTCAGTGCTGCACATGATCACACGAAACATGCTCAGAAACCAAAAGCAATACACAATTTATATGTTCCTCATGCTTGGATGAATAATTTTTTATGTTATTATTGATGCTATATTTAATATTAGAATAAATATTACATTTCTTTGTACCTTAATTTAAGGTAAATTAAGTTAATTATTTATTTTGAAATAAATTTTGATTTAGTTATAAGTTAATCCTTGGCTTTTTGGATTTTTTAGGGGGAAGAAATTGGGACTTTTTTTTAGTTTTTTCATATTTAGGTACTTTTGAAAAAAACAATTTTTCCTGTTGTTAAAGTGTTTTTATACAACATTTATCCGTGTTTCCATACGTGTGAACAGTTAGTGTATGCAAAATACAAATTTGACAGGTTTTGAAGAAAAAATAAAACTTCTAGAGGCCTAAAAGTAACTACGGGACGTTAATAGGGCACTTTACCTTAATAATAAAAGATTTCTTCATTCTACTAAGCTTATCATAAGTAATTAATTCAATGAATTATCATTGAATAGGTAATCATTTTAAGTTTGCAATACTGAATATGTATTATTTAAGATGGAGTCCTATTATTTTCATATTAATGACTTTAACATATACTGGAGGACAAAACTTAAGAAATTAGAATAAAATGCTGAAAGAGAAATTTCAATCAGTAAGGCGTTTTCTTGCTAAACTAAATTTCTCCATTGCATAGTCTATATATCAACCGAGAGATCAAATACAGGGCTGTTCAAAAGTATTGGAATACATATTTGACTATGGACAGTAATACCTTATTTACCTGGATAACAAAGTTTTGTTAAAGATTTCAGGAAGTGTTGGAAAGTGTTTCATAATCTATGCTTAACGCATGATTTTTCTTACTTGTTTCTACATACATTTATTTACTGGCGTAGTTTATTTGTGCATATTTTCGTTCATGATTGCATAGTACATTTACATTTTTTTGCTGCGTATACAGTTGTTGAAAAATGTTTACTTTTTAAGCTCTAAAAGATTTTCAAAAGAAATTCTTATTATATGCTAATAAAAATGGGAGTGACATTTTAAACAGAGGCTGTATTAAAATGTTAGAAATATTTAATATACTGTAGTTTAACCCTTCACTGCATGATTTTTTCTATTTTTATGAAAGAAATACATTGAAATCTATACATCGGTGTAATGATGGGGGAAATAGTAAAAAAAATTAAATTTAAAATATTCAGATAAAATTTGATATTTTATGGCGTGTTCGCTATTTAGCCTATTTTGCAATTTAATAGACATTAATTAATTATCTTCTTAACACTCTGCAACTTTCCTTACATTAATATTTTTAAGTATTCAGTAAAAATTATGAAAATAAATTTTTATTCAATATCTTAATCAATTTTGTTTTGTTTTGTTTTGTTTTCGAAAAACAAATTCTAATTTTTTGTCAAATGCAGCCATCTGACACGGAGAAAATAAGTGTTATAGCATTCTTTGGACTGTTCTTGATCAGTTATGGTGATCATATTGGCGAAATTCATGCGCATAATGAGAATTATAATGTTTTTAGGTATGTGCCAGTTGTGACACATAGTGCAGCGAAGGGTTAAATTTGAATTGAAAACGACTAAACAAATTTTTTTATAAGGGTTTTTTCTTTTCAGTGCTTCTTTCCAATAGTTACATTATCAACATGTTGATAATTGATAATAATCATGACATCTACAATATTACTCCATAGAAATATATCAAATAGTATCAAGGTATTATTACTAACTGTTTTTACAATTTAATATTTCTGATGCTAAAAAAATGATCAAAATTATTAAAGTATTTTCTCAATTGCTCGCTCAACAAGCGAAAAATGTTTTGGCACATTTACGAACTTATTTTTAAATAGAAAAATATAAAATTGGAAGGCCTAGCTATGAAATCGATTTCAAATCGAACTAGATATTCCATTAATATAATTAAATTACCTACCGAGTTATAAGCTGATTCGATTACGTGATCACCCATTTTTCTCCTACTTTTCGATAGGTTTTTCTGCTTTTGTCAAGAAATGTGTTCAGAAACGTCAACTTTGAAGGCTTGTTATGAAAGAACTATTGTGTTTAAAAATAAAAATAAAACCAGAACCGGATGATCCCATAATCGAATCAGCTTATAACTTGGTAGGTAATTTAATTATCATAAAATGGAACATCTAGTTCGATTTGAAATCGCGTCCATAGTTAGGCCTTCCAGTTTTATATTTTTCTATGTGAGTGCAATTAGACAGTTTCTGAATAACAACACCTGTTAGTTTCATGCATTTCCGAATATAAACAAATTAAAACTTATGTTACAAACTTGCCCTTTTTGATTTAAGAACACCCTTAAATCAATGTGTGTTATTTATAAGGAATCACTACTTTGAAAAATAAATAAATAAATGTTTAAGAGAGGTTATTACTAAATGTTAGTAACCTTGATACTGTTGCGTATATGGGATTCTTTCGATCTTATGGTTAGACAACTTCAAACTCTCGTCTTTTAGAAAAGTAGAAAATAATTTATTTACAGATCTTCAGAACAACAAAGCCTTCAAAACTCACAAATATTACTAGATATTAAAAAAATAACTGCTCAAATCTATCGTATATATACTGCTTTAGATCCCAGAGACTCTTATACAACGTCTCAACACTTAATAACATTCAAAACAACATAAATGAAACTCAAGCAAACTCGCTTAACAAACGCCTTGTTCACTCAATGACTGACTGGTAAATAATAACAACAGCTCGCATCGCTTCTCTTCTTATATAGGCTCGCAGCATGTGCGGGAAATTTCTAGAACCATCTCGAAAAATCCACGGAACAACAAACAATGTATCAGCATACCTAAGGGGGGTTACCATACAGAGGAAAGGGTTACCATCGCCAACAATCGCCAAATTTGTCGCCAACTTGGCGATATCTCTAATATTTCGCCAATATGCCGTAGACATACACTGAAAATAATAGACAAGTTTGCTTGATAACAGAGACAATGTAACAAAAACTAATATTAGTAAAGGAATGGAGATTAATAAGATTATTTACATTATTTTACAGTACAAACACTAACTATTTACAAAATTCGTAATACTACCCCCTCCTCAAAGACTGCACGTCCCGGGCAGTGCAATCCTTGAGTTAGAGGCAAACACTTAAAATAAATAAACAAATAAATAAATAAATAAATAAATAAATAATAATAAGATTTACATAAATAAGAACTAATTACTATTTACATATTTACAAAAAGTGACTTTCATGACCATGGTCTGAAATTCAAGTTTCGAATTTCTAATCTTTTTCGCCAAAATAAGGGCTAGCCGGTTATAATGTACGACCTTGGGCTTGGTGTGTGGCGATTTTCGTATGCGTACGACGACGTCATTCAGCCTGTTGACGACTGTGTAAGGACCGTCCCAGTTTCTTTGTAGCTTTGGCGACAGTCCCTTACGACGTATGGGATTCCACAACCAAACTTTGTCACCTTCGTTGAACTCATGTCCTGTTGCCTTTGTGTCGTACCGTGTCTTCATCTTTTCAGATGCCAGTCCGATTCGGTTCCTCGCTAGACGATGAATCTCCTCAATCCGTGCCTGGAGTTCATCCACGTACTCCTCGGGCGATAAAGGAGCATCAGGAGGACGGCCAAACAAAAGATCCGCAGGTAGACGAAGATCACGACCAAAGAGCATTTGAGAAGGGGAATAACCAGTGGCCTCATGAGCAGCACTCCTGTAGGCAAGCAGGAACAGAGGTAATTTCTTGTCCCAGCCCTGTTGATCTTTAGACACCAGGAGGGAGAGGCTATTTAGGATGGTACGATTGAACCGCTCCACCATGCCGTCCGATTGAGGATGTAGAGGTGTTGTTCGAGTTTTGTCCATGCCGAGTAGTCCACACATTTCTTTAAACACAGCCGAATCAAAGTTTCTTCCTTGATCAGAATGGATTTGAAGAGGAACTCCGTATCTGGAAACCCAGTGTAGGACCAGTATGTCTGCTACGGTTACCGCCTCTTGATTAGGAATGGCGTAGGCTTCAGGCCACTTGGTGAAGTAATCCATGACAACGAGTATGTACTTGTTGCCATCAGATGTTCTAGGAAGAGGACCCAGGATGTCTAGAGCAATTCGTTCGAAAGGAGCTCCTACATTATAACGTTGCAGTCGTCCACGGGTGCGCTTCTTTGGACCTTTACGTGCTACACAGGTGTCACAAGTTCGACACCAATTCTCCACGTCGCTGCGAACATTATTCCAGTAAAAACGCTCTCGAAACTTTTGAAGGGTCTTCATTACACCAAAATGACCTCCTGTGGGACTACCATGAAGTTCTTGAAGGACCATAGAAATTCTCGACTTAGGGAGTAGTAGTTGCCATCTACATGTTTTTCCATCATCAGACTCCCATTTTCGGTACAAGATACCGTTCTTCAAATGTAGGGAATCCCAAAGAGCCCAATAACGTTTAGTCGTAGGATGGTAATGGGCCATGTCTTGCCAACTGGCCTTCCTGTTGGACTCCTCTTTCAGCTCTAGAATTGGCTTAATTTCAGGATCAGCAAGTTAGTGATGGGCAATTCTGGAAATTTTGAGAATCGATTAAAATCGATATTGTATAAAACAACATCGATCATAATAAGAATCGATTTCCCAGTTCTAGAATCGATACTAGAATCGATATTTCGATATTCAGGTTCACACAGAGAAGATCCAAATTACTAATTCTAAAACTTAGACAATAAGCAGGACCGTAATTACCGCCTCCCACCCCCCATCACCATTTAGGGAGGCATAGAATTAAGCTATTGCAGATTTTAGAGTCGGATAATAAGAATTTTAAATTTTAAAATGATTGTCACTTATGGTTGTCAGTTACACAAAAACTTTGACAAATTTGAGAGACATAACTCAACTAATAACAACACTGAGTAACTTGGCATTAAACCAAGGATAAAGCGTTCCAACAGCGTGTAACTAGAATGGGGAACAAGGGGTATAGACAAAGAAAACTTTTTTTCCTGATGCCAACCAAATGTTACACTAGATAGTTTGAAGAACAAAAAATATGCCCCATTCCTAAGGGGGCAGGTAAACCCCACTCTTGACGAAAGGGCGACCATAGCCCAAATGTATCTTTTGTCGAAGTTTCAAAATGAGGATTTTCAATAAAATAGAACGAGAATTGGACATTTTAAAAATTTAATGCATACTTTGAACGGCCGATTTAGTAAAGATTGGCGAGGAAGGAGGGGGGGAGGGACGAGGGATTAAAACGGACGAATTTGAAAAAAAAAAAAAAAAAAAAAAAAAAAAAAACATAATTAACTGATAACCCAAATAACTGAGCTCCTAAACAGAAATATAGTGTTTAACTTAGTGTTGAATTCATGGGGTGGCCTGCGGGGAACATGCACTCTTTGAAACTATAATAAAGAATACTGCCCAGTTAAACTGAAGGCATTGAGCTCACAGGCTACAAATACTAATTGCACATTAAAGCTTTATATTTTCAAGGGTTAATTCCGTTCGAAAAAAAAAATTAAGAAGGGGAAACAGCTCTCCCCTTTTCTCTTTTTTTATACTCAATCATTGAACCTCCTATACTATCAAAGACATGCTTTATCATATAAAAAATCTATATCCAAAATTCAGAGCAAATTAGATAATTCTTAATAAAAACCCATTTAGCATTTATATAATTTAAAAAGAGTTATCCCCCTCTTTTATACTTAACCATTAAACTTCCAAAACTATTCAGAGATTTGAACGAAATCTGAAAATTCTGCTTGAAAAACCCATTTATATAAATTAAGGGGGGGGGGACATTAGAACCCCTGTTCCCCTTATTTATACTTATTCAATGAACACCTAATAACAGTCACGGAATCGCTTCATCAGAATGATCCTAATCTAAATTTTGAACGAAAACTTAATTCTGCATGAAAATCCCATTTATATCAACTAACGGGGGGGGGGGGCATTAGAGCCCCTGTTCCCCCTATTTATACTTATTCAATGAACACCTAATAACAGTCACGGAATCGCCTCATCAGAATGATCCTAATCTAAATTTTGAACGAAAACTTAATTCTGCATGAAAATCCCATTTATATCAACTAACGGGGGGGGGGGGCATTAGAACCCCTGTTCCCCCTATTTATACTTATACAATGAACACCTAATAACAGTCACGGAATCGCCTCATCAGAATGATCCTAATCTAAATTTTGAACGAAAACTTAATTCTGCATGAAAATCCCATTTATATCAACTAACGGGGGGGGGGCATTAGAGCCCCTGTTCCCCCTATTTATACTTATTCAATGAACACCTAATAACAGTCACGGAATCGCCTCATCAGAATGATCCTAATCTAAATTTTGAACGAAAACTTAATTCTGCATGAAAATCCCATTTATATCAACTAACGGGGGGGGGGGTGCATTAGAACCCTTGTTCCCCCTATTTATACTTATTGAATGAACAACTAATAACAGTCACTGAATCGCCTCATCAGAATGATCCTAATCTAAATTTTGAACGAAAACTTAATTCTGCATGAAAATCCCATTTATATCAACTAACGGGGGGGGGGGGGGCATTAGAACCCCTGTTCCCCCTATTTATACTTATTCAATGAACACCTAATAACAGTCACGGAATCGCCTCATCAGAATGATCCTAATCTAAATTTTGAAAACTTAATTTTGCATGAAAATCCCATTTATATCAACTAACGGGAGGGGGCATTAGAGCCCCTGTTCCTCCTATTTATACTTAATCAATGAACACCTAATAACAGTCACGGAATCGCCTCATCAGAATGATTCTAATCTAAATTTTGAAAACTTAATTCTGCATGAAAATCCCATCTATATCAACTAACGGGGGGCATGAGCCCCCCGTTCCCCCTCTTATACATATCGAATGAACTCCAAAAACTAATCAGGGAAGCGCCTTGTCAGGATATACCTACATACAAAATTTCAAGTGGATCGGATATTTTTATCATGAGTTATCGCGTTACGTACATACGAACATACATACAGAACGGACGGGCACATAAGCTCTCAGGCTATGATAGCCTGTGAGCTAAAAAGTGCCAAGAGCATGTAACTAGGTGGAGAGAGGGGTAGTAACAGAAAAAAACGAGGAGATAAAAGCTTTATAACGATATGTTACAAGAGATGGTGTGCAAGAAACAAAAAATATGCCCCCCACCCAGGGGGGGGGCAAGGTAAATCCCAAACGGATAGAAGAGCGACCCCGGCCCGAATGTATCTTTTGTTGAGTTTCAAAATATGGATTTATAACAAAATAGAACGAGGATTAGACTTTTTTAAAATCGCAGTCATAATTTGAACGAACCTGTAAGTTAGGATTGGTGAGGAAGAGGGGGGGCGGTAAGACGGGCGAACATTGAAAAAAAAATAGTGGCACTCTGAGAGTGCCGATAGAAGTGAAACCTTGAACAATTACGTGTGTATTTTTTGAATCGTTAGGATAGATAATTTTGAATCGTCAGGAAATACTTTTAAATGAATAAAAAAAGTTTCTATAATATTAAAGAATATATTAATCTCTAAAAAAAAAAAAAAAAAAAAAAAAAAAAAACGCGCGATACCATATGTCCAGCTATTGTAGTTAACTCACTATAACTACTTTCTTACATTTTAAAACGCGATAAATACACCAACCAAAATTAGACCATACTATCGATACCTTAATCCTTATCCAAATAAATCATTTTGTATTAATGCCAGTTACAATATCTGTAGATTACTTTTTGAATTATTCAAATCGGACATTCCATTCAAAAGATATTACGAATTTAAAGATGACAATCTAAAGAAATAATAGCGCTGCTGAGTACTCGGTGGCCAATAAGCTTAAAGATTACGTGTGCAATCAAACGATTGCGGGTTCAAACCCCAATTTAGCTAACATGTATCAATGTTTTTTTTTTTTTCGAAGAAGTTTGAAAAATTAAAATTTTAACACATTATAGATCCGTAACGTGACCTGAAATGACGGGAGAAAATTTCTTATGCTAGATTTGTAATGTATGAAGCATAAGCTTTCAATAGACATATTGTATCAAGAAATGAGAAAAAACCCCTCTGCCCCCCCATTTAAAAGGTCCTATAGGGGAAACCGGGAAACTGGAATAGCAAAAAGAACGGCGAGAAATGGTTAGCTATACTAGAATTTTTCTCATCACTGTAACTCCTATAGAAGCAAAGTTATAGCCTTTTAAAGATTGAAATGAAGTGAAGAAATAAGCAAAATTAGGTGAGTGATCGACAGGGGGGAGGGGTCCACAGCTCTGGGGGTGCCATGTAGCTTAAACTTTTAAGTTAAAAATGGTAGAGAATTAAATGAGCGAAATTTTAAGGTGTATATCTGGGGAGGGTGCAAGCCCCCCCCCCTCAAAAATGTTTTTTGTTTCTTTTGAAGAAACAAAAAAATATGCCCCACGGCACGGCGGGGCGCAGATAAACCCCAAACGGGCGGAAGGGCGATCCTTTATTTATCTTTTGTCAAGGATTTAAAATGTGGATCTAAAATAAAATAGACCGAGAATTGGACATTTTAAAAACTGTATGCATATTTCGAACGGCCCTGTAAGTTAAAACTGACTGGGAAGGGCTGGGATTAGAAGAGACGAGCGTGAAAAATAAAACATAATAAACTAATACTTCAAATAACTGGGCTTCTAAACAAAAATATAACGATTTAACCTACTGCCGAATTAATGGGGTGGCCCGCAGAGGATTACCCCCCCCCCCAGAAGTTATGAGATTTTATGTTTTTTAATGCACAAATTGCGATTCCCCCTCTCTTACAGAGCTGTAAAACATGATGCCTTCCTCCGGAGTCGCAGAAGAATATCTGCATTCAACACTGATTTAGCCTAGAAAAAGAAAAAAGATCGAAATCGAATCTAAAGATCGAAATCGAATCTAAAGATCGAAATCGAATCTAAAGATCGAAATCGAATCTAGAGATCGACATCGAATCTGAAGATCGACATCGAATCTAAAGATCGAAATCGAATCTAAAAATCGATATCGAATCTAAAGATCGACATCGAATCTAAAGATCGATCTTACGGGCAGAATCGATTTTACATTTTTTCTTTCTTTTGTAACTTTACAAGAAGAGAGTATTAGATTCGTGAAAAATTTTGACTTCCCGTTTTCGATGGATTTATATATTTTAGAAGGTCTTTAACACGATTTCATGGTTTTAAAGAAATATCTGTCTGTGTGTGTGTGTGTCTCACTCTGTGAGTCTGTATACGACAAAAATTTCTGACCGTTCTATCTCAAGAACAAATGCACGGAATTCCACAAAACTTTAGATTTAGTTTGACCTTGATATAAACTGAATCTAATTAATTTTTGGTGTATATAGCCTAACAGGTGGCGCTGCTATGCTGCTTTTTTGCGATTTGCGAAACAGCTATATCTGAATAACGAATGAACGGATTTTCAACACATTTTAGATCCAGTTAGTCCTTGACATGAATTTATGTTTTTTGCATTTTGATGTATATAGCTTCCCAGATGGCGCTGCTATACTGAATTTTTCACAATGTCCACTCAGCGCCATGTGAAAAGGGGGGGGGGGGCGAAAGGAATCGGTCGTTCTGAGCACGGAAATTTAGGGGGCGCCAAATTTTTACTACTAACATCACTTCTAGCCTATCACAAGAAAAAGTTAATAGGGGGAGGGGGGGGCTAAATTGGAACTTTGAACCGGGCGCAGTTCTCTTTTCGCACGCCCCTGTTTCCATTTTAGCTTTATCTCAAGAACTAATGCACGGACTTTCATAAAAATTTAGATTCAATTAGTCCTTGATATTATTTGATGCTAATTACATTTTGGTGGAAATCGCGTAAGAGATGGCGCTGCTATACTGCATTATTCATGATTAACGCAATAGCGCTATCTCAAGGACGAATTTTCATCAAAATTGAGATTCAGTAAATCTCTGATATAGATTAGTGTTATTTAGTTCTTGGTGTAAATTGCCCTACAGGTGGAGCTGATATGCTGCATTTTTTATGATTTCGCAATAGCTGTATCTCGCGCTTTCATGGATTTTCATCAAAATACAGATTCAGCTGGTACCTAAATTTTTAATATACATCACTCAACAAAAAACGCTATTTTGGTGGTGGGGGGGTGGGGGTTAGATTCTGAGGTTTCTTTAATTCTTCTATCTTAGAAACTAATACACTAAAATTTTGGAATTGGCACATCCGTCTATTTTATCTTCGACTTTTGGAGGAAAATGAAAATTATATTACCTTCAGAGAAATCGATTAAAAATTTTAAAGTATCGATTAAATCGAGTTGGCAGTAGTATCGATTAAATCGATTTAAAAAATCGAAATCGCCCATCACTACAGCAAGTTGATCTTTACGCAGGCTCTCGTCACTCCACGGATCTTGCGATGATGTAGACCCAGTTGTAACTTGTCTTACTATAGGACATTTGACATTAAATTTCTTCTCAACCCGGTCGCAGTATCTACAATTCTCTGAGCAGGGTCTTCTTGAGAGAGCATCTGCATTTCCATGTGATGAGCCTTTTCGATGGCGTATCTCCATATCGTACTCTTGAAGTTTTGTATCCACCTGGTTATCTGGCTTTCTGGGTTCTTAAAATTCAATAGCCAAGTTAGAGAAGCATGATCAGTTCGGATCAGGAATTTTCGACCGTAGTTTCGCTCTGCCTTTGACAAGCACTTGCTGAAATAGGCGATAACACGCTCCTGGCCGTCGATTTCCTGGGACAGTACAGCGCCAATGCTTTCGTTACTTGCATCCGTATCAAGTATAAACTGTTTGTCGATTTGAGGATATGATAGAATTGGAGTGGATGTTAATGCCTCCTTAAGCTTTTCGAAAGCAGCTTCGCATTCCTGTGCCCACATAAATTTTTGGTTGGCTTCTGTTAATTTACGAAGTGGTCTTGCAATCATCGAGAAGCCTTTGACGAATTTTCTGTAATAGGTGCATAATCCTAGAAAACTGCGAAGCTGGTGAACATCTGCTGGACGATTCCAATTTTTCACAGCCGATATCTTCCCTGGATCAGTCCTAACACCTTCCGCCGAAATGATGTGTCCAAGGTAGGCGACTTCATTGCGAAACAAATTGCACTTCGAAGGGCTTAACTTCAAATTAGCTTCTTTTAACTTTTGTAGCACCCGCCTGAGGTTGTTCAGATGTTCATCAAAAGATTTTCCTATGATTATGATATCATCTAAATAAGCAAGACATGCTTCATATGACAGCCCCCGGAGAACCGTTTCCATAAGCCGTTCGAAAGTTGCAGGTGCGTTACATAGACCAAAAGGCATTACCTTGAACTGCCATAATCCTTGTCCCGTTGTGAAGGCAGTCTTTCCGCGGTCGTCGGGATGGATCTCTACCTGCCAGTAACCACTCTTCAGGTATAAAGTCGAGAACCAAGTGTTGCCCGCAAGTGTGTCAAGAGTGTCGTCAATCCTTGGCAGAGGGTAACTATCCTTTTTGGTTACGTCATTCAGTCGGCGGTAGTCTACACAAAATCTTGTAGAACCATCCTTCTTTCTTACTAACACAATGGGAGACGCCCATGGACTTGTCGATGGTTCGATGACGTTATTTTCTTCCATATCCTTAATTAAATTCTGCACCTCTTCTTGCTTAGCAAAAGATAATCGTCTACTGTGCTGTTTAATAGGAGAGTGATCTCCCGTGTCAATTCGGTGTTGTGCCATTTTAGTTCGTCCAAAGTCTTCAGATGTTTGGGAAAATAAACTTTGGAATTCTCTAATTAAATTTTCCGCAGCTTCCATCTGTTTTTGGATCTAAGTCTGTATTTTGTAACAAATCCTTGACTAAATTATCTGAAGATTTCTCAGAGTAACCGGAATTTTGACTTATGCACGTCACAAGAGCACATGACGCTATCACCTCTCCTTTCTTGATAGTCCTCGTCTTATCACTGATGTTAGCAATTCTGACTGGAATGGTCTTCTTCGAGAGGTCCACCACAGATGAAGCCATCAATACTCCTGCTTGTTTACTATTGTCCTCGGGATAATCTATATGGCCAAATCGATAATTAGTTTCATTTTTAATTACAGCTGGAATATAAAATTCTATTCTTGGATCTAGATGGATGTCTTCTTTGGCTATTACTATTTGTTTGCATTCAATTTCGTTATTTAATCCATAAAAGCTTATTTCTTCAAATTTAGAGAGCATTTTATTATTTTGGAAATCAAGTCTGAAGCCAAACTTCTTCAGAAAATCTAGTCCGATTAAGCAAGGATCTGTTATGTCAGCCACATATGCCGTATGATAATATTTGCTTCCTCCAAAGTTGAAGGATAAATTGGCCTTTCCATATATGCCTATCTTGTCGCCCGTCATAGTTTGCAGGGTAACGCATGGTGGAGTCCAGATGAGTTTACATTTCAATTTTCGAGCCAAATTTTCTCTTATTATTGTAACATTGGCTCCTGTATCGACAATCATACGGCACTGAATTCCGTTAATAAAGTCTATCACATATTATTCATTATCACCGCCACTCATTTTTGATATCTGGAGGATCTTCAGATGGGGCTTTTCATTCTCTGGCAACCTCCGCCCCGCGAGATGGCCAAAATTTAGTTTCCCTGCTGACTGTTTGAATTTATCTCACGTTCGTGGATTTTGGGGCAATTTCTTCGGAGATGTCCTGTATCACCGCATCCCCAGCACATGAGATTCTGTCTTCGTGAGCTTGTTCTTCCATATTTTAAAGCTTCAATCTCTTGATTTAATTTCCTAATTTCTTTCAAGACGTCGCTCTCAGTGTCTGAGCTTTTGTTCACCGTTGCCCCTCGGACTGAATGACGATCTCTTCGGCTGGCTTGTGTAGCTGCTTCCAACTTTAAGACATATAGTAATGCAGCCTTTAAATCCTGCACATCTGCCATTCGTACCGCTCTCTGCACTTCTAGATCTTTTATTCCGTCAACAAAGTACTGCAGTGAGAGCATTTCCCGTATATTCTTTGGGCAGTCGATGAATGCCAAATTTGCCAGACGTTCTATTTCTGAGGTAAACTCTTGAAGGGTTTCACTCGATTTTTGATGGCGGCTCTTCATTTGTATTCTCGTATAATCTTTGAAGAATTTTACGCCGAATCTCATTTCAAGTGCACAACTTAGAGTCTCAAAATTGAGTTGCGTCATATCGGGTAATGTTTGCAGCACGTCGGCGGCTTCTCCTCTCAAAGATGCTGCCAGTTGATAAGCTTTCACCTCGTCACTCCATTTGTTCGCTTCGGCTACAATGGTGAATTGGGTCTTGTAAACTTGCCAGAAACTCTTTCCGTCGTATGTCGACAGCTTGATGTGCACGGGAGAAGCAGGCGGATTCCTAAATTCTTCATAATTACCACTGGACGCTGAAAGCTTCTTCTCAAGATCTAGTACTTTTTTATTTAGCTTTTCATCTACTTTACCTAGTATTTTCTCTTCAACGTTACTGATTTTCTCTTCAACGTCCGCCATTTTCCTTTCCATTTTCTGTTCAACATTACTAACTTCATTCTGAATTTTCTCTTCCACTTTCTCTATTTTCTCTTCTACAGAGCCTATTCTTCTCCCTACCGACGAGAACTTTTCTTCTAAAGTTTTTTTCATTTCTTCTTGGCCTTTATTAATCTTTTCAGTCACATCTTCTTGGCATTTGTCAATTTTATTTGTCAACTGTTCCATTCTTTCTTCGTTTTTATTCATTTTTTCCGCCAACTCTTCTTGGCCTTTATTCATCTTTTCCGCCAACTCTTCTTGGCTTACATTAATCTTTTCGGTCACTTCTTCTTGGCATTTTTCAATTTTGTTTGTCATCTGTTCCATTCTTTCTTCGTTTTTATTCATTTTATCCGCCAACTCTTCTTGGCCTTTATTCATTTTATCGGTCTACTGTTCTTGGCCTTTATCAATTTTATAGGTCAGCTCTGTTCTTAATCCGTTAATAGCTTCTAACAGTTCTTTCAGCTGTCCGTCCATTGTTCTTGTTTTCGCCATAAGATTCCGACTTCTGACACCAAATGTTGCGTATATGGGGTTCTTTCGATCTTATGGTTAGACAACTTCAAACTCTCGTCTTTTAGAAAAGTAGAAAATAATTTATTTACAGATCTTCAGAACAACAGAGTCTTCAAAACTCACAAATATTACTAGATATTAAAAAAATAACTGCTCAAATCTATCGTATAAGTACAGCTTTAGATCCCAGAGACTCTTATACAACGTCTCAACACTTAATAACATTCAAAACAACATAAATGAAACTCAAGCAAACTCGCTTAACAAACGCCTTGTTCACTCAATGACTGACTGGTAAATAATAACAACAGCTCGCATCGCTTCTCTTCTTATATAGGCTCGCAGCATGTGCGGGAAATTTCTAGAACCATCTCAAAAAATCCACGGAACAACAAACAATGTATCAGCATACCTAAGGGGGGTTACCATACAGAGGAAAGGGTTACCATCGTCAACAATCGCCAAGTTTGTCGCCAACTTGGCGATATATCGCCAAATTTGGCGACCAAAATTAGTCGCCAAAAGTGACACCAACTTGGCGATACCTCTAATATTTCGCCAATCTGCCGTAGACATACACTGAAAATAATAGACAAGTTTGCTTGATAACAGAGACAATGTAACAAAAACTAATATTAGTAAAGGAATGGAGATTAATAAGATTATTTACATTATTTTACAGTACAAACACTAACTATTTACAAAATTCGTAACAATACTTTTTAATTTAAGCTCAAAATAGGAATACAAAAGGTCGAATTGTTTTTCATTGCTATCCTAAATCATTTACGTTATCGACGGTATTGCCCATTTAGAATTATCATAGCCATAAAAACTATTTTTGTATGAAACTAAACAAAAGCGTTTGAAGTTGTTATCATCTTATGTTTTATGTATTGCAAATAAGATGAAGACATTCTTTAAAATGCTGTTTAAATGAAGTTTCGCATTCCTTTTTAACTTATAATTATCGTTTGGATTCCTCAGTATTTTATATAATTATTGTTAACTGTTATTTTATCTTAATAGTTTTAATTTATGACATATAGATAAATAAAATTCAAATAAAATGTTTTCATAGTCATAAATCGGTTACAGTATTAAGTATTTTGCATCGTAAAAATAATTGTGTCCGAAAAAAATCTAATATTCTTGATGGCTTGTTAGTTTTACTGATATAATAAAAAATTAAATTTTCAAATGTTTTAATGACATTAAAACTCTGAAACTATTTTTTAGGTTAATGAGATAATTAATATTAGTTTTATAAAGATGTTAAAAAAAATACATATTTGCTATAATATCTGACTTGTTAAGATAATCACTGCTCACAACAATAATTTGTAGGAAATATGTAACCATAAATGATGTTTGGAAAAAAATATAAATATGCTTGATGGCTTGTTTTATTCATGTAACGAACAATGAAATTATGAAATGTTTTAATGACAGTAAAACTCTGAAAATATTTTTTAAGTTAATGAAATGACCAATATTAATTTTACAGAAAGACTAACAACAACAAAAAAAAAATGCACATTTAATATAATATCTGAATCGTTAAGATACAGCACTGCTTATTACAATAAGTCGCAGGAAATGTGTAAGAGTATAAATGGCAAATGCATAGTAATCATGAAAATAAAAATAACATTATTTTAGTGACTAGCTTTGGTCAGAACAACCATGGAAGAAACTTCATTATTCACCAATACATTCCATTTCTTAAAATAAAAAAAACACTGTTACATCTATTACATGTATTGAATAATGTTTGTTACTTAAGTGTATTATAAGATATATCTAAGTGCATAAATATCTACTTATGATAGATTCACATTCTATAAAAAACACTAAAAAGACATTTTTTTTTTCTATTCATGTTAATCATGATACGTCTCTGATACAAAATTCTCCAATCTAGGCATTTAAGTAAGTTTATGAGGAATTCTTTAAAATTACCTGTTCTTAAACGGAAATTTTGAATATACTATAAAACCCATCGGATGTGCCAATCTCAAAAATTTCTTTTATCTTATATATGTTGTAGATCAAAATTTGTGCCAAAATTAAATGTCAATCTATGCTTATTATTAGGATTCTAATGTTATAAGCTCGTAAATTGTGTTCATTTAAAAAGGAGATATAAGCTTGGCACTTTTTAAGTAAATCAGTTAATTTTGGCACTTACTCGTTGGAATCAAAATTTGTAAATTTGGAACCCAATTATCAGAAAAGTGACACTTGTAGGGTAGCATACACTCAATCTGATAAGGATCTATTTATATGAATTTACAAATTAGAATCATTTCAGCAATAAAACTTGTTTGTGTATGAAATGGAACAAAGTAATTTAAGATTGTTATCATTAATATATTTTATACATTACATATAAGATGGAATCATTTTTTAAAATGTTATTTAAATGTAATTTGGCGTTCATTTTTAACTTATAACTATTTTATGATATTTTAATGATTTGTGTAAACCTTGTTAACAGATATTTTATCTTAATAGTTTTAATTATAACTTATGACACATAAATATATAAAAATGAAAAAAAAAAAACATTTTCAAGCAGTCATAAATCGATTGCATTATTGTAGATTTTACATTATAAAAGTAGTTGCGTCGGAAAAAAAAAATAATATACTTTAAAGCTTGTTAGTTTTACTGATGATGAATCAATAAAATTTTCAAATTTCTAATAACTAGTCGTTAGAGGCCACCTTAATACTTACCCATCATGGATATGCATAATATAAACTATGAAAATAAAATATATGTAAACTATTTATAAAATGGATCACAATTCCAAAATAAAATTTAAACGTATATTTAAATATTTTTAATACATAGTAATACTCTATTAATGAAAGGCTGACGAACCAATTTCAACAAATTATATAAAACACCAAACTAATCAAGTAGTATCTAATTGCCTAAAAGAAACATCCTTATATCTCCAAAAATAATTATCATATTAACTAACAGTTTACTGCGGAGGATTAGGTGTCTTATATCCAATTCAAATAAGGTACCCTGGGGTAATAACGCCACGTTAAGGTTCTACCAATTTTCACGGCTTAGTTTTAGATTGTATTTTTCAAACAAATATAGGATCTGATACAGCAACTCATTGACTATCTATATAAAATAAAATAATTTAACAGATATGTATTCATAAAATGTAATGGCGTTTTTTTTTACCAATGCTATTTGGCGTTATTACCCACCTATATGGGTAATAACGCCATGCAAACAAAACTATGAAATAAGATGGAATAATTGCATGTAGATTGCCCAATTCTAAAAATACAAATTCTACAAACTTAGAAATTGACAAATTGCATTCTAAGCTATTGAAAATGTTATTTTTTTTTGTGAAAGTGTAAGAAAAATAAAGGTGCGGTGTGGGGGGGGGGGGGGGGAGGATGAGGCAAAAGAATATCAGACCGTGAGCTTCTTTTTGCTTAAAAAGGACCGCTTAAATAGAATTATTAGAAACATTGCACAGTTTTAACTGTGTTTATTTGAATCAGTATTTAGGATGTAGCTAGGTCACTGTAGGGAATCAACCGGGGTATTAATGCCAAGGATTGGCGTTATTACCCCGGGATACTTATTGCGCATTAAATCCTAAACTACAAATTATCTCGAGAAGATATCGAAAATCTTCTACAACAATTTGAAAGTACATGAAATACACTACAAATTTATGCAATAAACAAAGTATTTCTGGATAAAAAATATAGTCTTCAGATCAAAAACCTTATCTCGCAAATTTTAGATCAAGCGTTAATTTTAGTTGCTTGTAAAAACAATAAGACCTAAAAATGAAACAAATTAACTTGAAGCTGTTTTTTGCGATTTATATGACTCAAAACCCTTCTGCGCAGAGCACAATGGTGTCATTTACCTGATTATTTCATAATTATGCAAAATATAAGCACTTGGCGTTATTACCCCGCCTGGCGTTATTACCCCAGGGTACCTTATGTATTTGAATTGAAAATTGAATGAAATACAAGGTTGTGAAAAATCGAACAGTGTGGAAAATAGGATTGCAATAAAATGTCAGCGACTAATTGTCCGATCGACCTCGTTTTCTATGCAAAATATTTGTGTTATTTTATTGTCATTTACATCCACCATTAAAATTAAAAATTTCAAAAATTTTTACATGCCTTTAATCAGAACGAATATTTCGAGAATCCGAAAAAAACAGTTCCGTATAATTGAGGTTACTAATATTAAACAGGCTTCTTCCCATTTTTAAAAACTAAGTACTTACCAAGTTTCAAGTTTCTATTTCAATTTGTTCGGAAGTTTTACAGACACACAGGCAGACGAACGGCATTTTTTTTTCTAAAAATATGTTTTTCGGAATCGCCAATATCTAAAACGTGTAAATCCGCCAATTTTTTTTTTCGATTTTCAAAACGATTGCAAGATTTACCGTCTTCTACGCATTATGGGTAAGTAATAATTAAAATTGTGGCGTTTTTTTTTAAGGTACTGAAATAAAAAATATTAATTTTATAAAAATATATCAATAAACAACAGACAACGTTATATTATCTGAATTGTTAAGCTAAAGCACTAGTCGATGAAACAAGATTTACCAATATTTACAAGATAATTTACAAGATTTAGCAATTATTTTATATTATGCATATCTATGATGAGTTAAGTATTGCGGTGACCCCCAACAACTGTTTTTAATTTCGAAAAAACATTTTTTTTTGTCCATTTTAATAAAAATATACACATAAGCGTCGTTACGGAAACACATTCGAAATATAAACCATAAATAAAATCAACTCCAATTTCCGAAAATTCATTTTTAACAGAATTCATTAAGAGTCCAGCGGCGACAAAGAATTTGAATTACTTCATGAAACCATGCAACAAATCATTCGTGATATCGTGACCATTTTCCGTAAAGAGCATGTTGAGATTTACTTTTGCGAGGTATTCCGGTTGCGTCACGATACATACATTAATAACAATTTCGAGTCAAACTGAAAATACGAGAACAGACGGTAAATAGTATAAAAATAAATGGAATAATTAATTCGTGTTAAGTCGTAAATTGCATTGGCTACCCTTTAAAAGTAATTGTATATTGCAACATTTACTTAAAACACAGATGAATTATATTTTAACAATATGAAAATTTCGAAAGAAAAATATACAGCATATGAAATAAAAGTCTTAAATATCTTTGAAGAACTTTTGTCCCGATCAGTAGCATTTCTTTGACAGACAAACATTACATACATTTTAAAAATCATCTTATATATCCTAGTTATAATAATATCAATAAATTTTCTTAAAAGTATTTTTGATAAACGACAGAAGAATAAAAATGACTGATATAGATATATATTATATTTTGGAATGAAAGGATTTTATAATCATTTAGTGGTTTTAACAATAACTTTCTATTTTCACAAAAAAAAAAAAAAAAAAAAAAAAAAAAAAGATAACACATTAGGAAAAAAAACGAATGAAAGAAAGAATGAAAATTTTAGATAAATCAAAAATAATGCAATCCTTCTTCCCCTGATACCTTACAATATTAAATGCCAGGCCCCCTCCATTCCATAACATAATTATACATGTATATATTGACAGTCACTTTTTAAAATATTATGCAAATGTGGGCAGTCTACCAGTAAAATATATTGTTGACCTAGAAATTGTTCTCAAAAATGCCATTTTAACATTAAATTGTATTTTGCTATCTCTTCTGATATATTTATTGCAACTTCGACAGTGCAAAATAAAAAAAAAAGGCAAATGATTCTGAATCAAATTAAAATGCATTCTAACCATTTAATAAAAATTTACACATCAGATTCTTTACGGAAACACGTTTGAAATGTAAACCATAAATAAAATCAACCCCAATTTCCGAAAATTTAGTTTTAAGTAATCAATAAGAGTCCAACGGCGGCAAAGAATTTGAATTACTTTAGGAAGACATGCAACAAATTATTCGTGATATCGTGACCATTTTCCGTAAAGAGCATGTTAAGATATATTTTTCCAAGGTATTCCGATTTCGTCGCGATACATGCATTAATAATAATTTCAAATCAAACTGAAACCATGAGAACAGACGGTAAATATTATAAAAACAAGCAGAATAGTTAATTCGTATTAAGTCGTAAATTGTTTTGATTACCCTTTAAAAGGAATTGTATACTGCAATATTTGCTTAAAACACAGATGAATGATATTTTAACAATATGAAATTGTCGAAAGAAAAAATATACAATATATGATATGAAAGTGTCATTTATCTTTAAAGAACTTTTGTACCGATCAGGCGCATTTCATTGAAAGATAAACAATATACATTGGAAAAATATATATTTTTTAAATTTTCTAACTTTTTTTAATTTTTCTTATTATTTATTCTATTGCATTTCTTCTTATTACTGTTTTCACTTATTTTTTCTATTTATCATATTTCCACCTTTTTTTCTTTTTTTTAAATTTTGGCATCACTTTCGATTTCTGCATTTGCTCTTTCAACTAGCACCACCTGTCGCACTCTTTGCTATCTCCACCCACTTTCTTTCGGTTTATTTTTGACCCTCGTGCCCTTAAGGACACGTGTCTCCTTTAGCTGATGACGAGCTGTATTGTTTTATCTCGAACTGTGTCCTGCTTTGATTTTTATCTTATGGTGATTTTTACAAAATCCTTTATTATAATTATCTAACACAACTATCATCAACATTTTTTCTTGAATATTGTTATTACTATTTTTTAATAATAATACGTGTCTTACTTAATTAAGACGGTGGTGATTACTGGTAAACTGGTGTAACAAAAAGGGTTAAAGCTGGCTGCTATGTTGATACATACGAAATAAAAAAATCTCTTTATAAGAAAACATATCAATGTATAACCTATCGCAAATTTAAATATAATTTCGAAGAAAAATATTATGCTGTAAATACAGTTATCGTATTGATTGTCTCAATTACTTAACATATTTAACTAATTATATTCCCTTCTTAGACTAAACTCTTTCCTACAACTCACCATTTATTAAGTTTAAAGAAAAGTTATTCGAATTCGTAATACAAAACTTCAGAATTATTTTCGAAAAGTCGTAAAATTTCGAGTAAAGTGTCTACTAATAATACATAAAATATACAAACCTGGTTTCATTCTTTATTTCTGCTTCTGATTATTCTTAATTTGTTCATGATGTAGTATAAAATATTTCAGAAATTAAATTGACCAAGTTTGTTAATCATGCTATACAGGCAGAATTGATGAATAAATCATCTTTTAATTGTACGGTAAAGAGAAAATAAATGAACGAAATCGCTATATTAAATATATTAGGGGATTCCAAGTACTTGCCCTCTTTCACAATTGGAAGAAACTTGTAATTTTAAATGTGTTGATGTTTCTTTTATACTATATTATTAGCTGACAGTTACCGTAAAATCTGCAGTAATAAACGCACCTACACTGTTTAAAAAAATGACAATTTTACGGAGATTATCCTGGCGATTGGGATACTAGTATGCCACTGCTTTAACTGAAAAATTCCAGGAAATCCCCTCTTCCCAAGAAAAAACCAGAATTTTTTTTGGAATTTACGGAAATTGCTCTGTTAAAAAACAGTGAATTGTATTGGCGTCTCGATTGCCAGTACAAACACCGTAGAATAGTCAAGTTTTTTTTTTTCTAAAACTTAATATTTATTTTCCTATTTTTAGGTAATTTGGCGTATAACATGCATCCGCCTCTTTTTTATTTTATTTTATTTTATTTTATTTTATTTTACAAAGAAACCTCTAATATCCGTCCATATGCGATTCTTTTATCTTCTTAAGTCATTGATTCTGAGGGTTTTCCTCTGATTTCTAAGAATGATTTACTGAAGCGACAAGCGTGTAAGGGAAAAATCTTTTTTAAAAGTAATTTTTCATCATAATATATGAAAAAAATATCATATTTTTCATTTACCTACTAAATCCTAATTGAATAAACTTCTAATAAAATTTTTAGGCTATTATTTTTTTTCGTAGATTTAAGTATAGCTATAATACACTATTAACAAAAAAAAGTAGAATTATTTCAGTATTTTAATTCTATATAATATATATCATTCGTTCAATGATTGGTAGGAAACCGAAAGCAATCTAAAGGTTTTTTTAGTTATCCGAAAATATTTTTTTACGTACATAAGGTAATTTCACTTATTTTAAGTAAACAGTATTTACAGTCATTTCAGAAATAATTTTTATTATACTCATCTTTTCATACATTTAAATCTCTCATTTTTAGTGTTTTGTTCATGGGACGAAACCCTATTCGTCTCTATCCTCCGTCTGTCCGTCACAGAGTCCGGACACAAAAACTGTGTATGTCAGATACTTCAAATTTGGTGGTAGTATTACAGCTGAATACCTTGTGTCATGCGACAAATCAGAAAATTTTGAAAAGACTATTATTTTAATAAAATCAATTTTTTCAATGTCATCCGTTCAGTTATGCGATTTAAAAACAGAAGCTTAATTTGAACGCCTTTCGCGGAGGCATCATAGCTTGGGAGAAAAGCTCCTGGCTGGTAACCAGAAAGTTCTTATTTTTGTGCGATAACTTAAAATTTTCATACTAAGATGGATTTAATAAGAAAGAATATTGTATTTTTGGGCAATTTAAGGATTTATATTATTTGGCTTCGTTCACCTGATATTCATAATATTTTTTCAAACTCAATTTTCTTTCTGTTTAAAAACATTTTCAATTTATTAATGATTCAGCATTTTAAGTTTAATTTTAAACTTTTTTTTCGCTTTTAGAAATTTAAAATGTTATTTATATCTCCGCTAATTTTTTTAATTCCAAATTAAAAAAAAAATAGAATTTTTGATTTTATTTAAATCATTTCACTTGAACATTTTTAATTTGATTAAAATCAATAACTTCTTTTTATATTTGTTTTTAAATAAAATTTATTGGTGCTACCATCTATGTAAGAATTTAATAGTTATAAATTAACAATTTTGATTTATTAATTAAAAGATAACTTGTTTTGAAAGAAGTGTTAAACGATAACTTCCGTGTGATCTGCGATCACACATACCCACTTCCTAAATTCAGGGTATAACGTGCACCCGTAAATTTCGATTTTATTTTTGGCACAAAAAGTGCGCATTATACAATGGATTTTACGATACCTACATGCGTCGTGAGAAAAAACAACGTTAAAAAAGTTTTTCAAATTCATTTGTGTGCCAAATTAATATTCAAGTTACTTTTGCGTCAAGTTACGTTACATGAATTTAAAAAAGCAGTGAAGTTGGACGCGCTACAAAAATATTTAAGACATTTTTATATATATAAAATAAGACATGACTGTCTGACTGCCTACCCGACAGCGGAAAATGCCGAAATTATAACACCCAGGTCTCTGAAATTTTTGTCATTTGTCGATGCTAACACCGGAAGGTATACTTTGCAGCCATATTTTTAAATTTCAATTTAGATTTTTTTAATTAAAACTTTTTGTGGTAAGAGGATATTTGCAGCTTTTTTCCAATCCATGGCAATGAATCAGCCAGGTTAAAGGCTATTTGCAGCTCGTCACCAATCCATGGAAACGAAGCAGCCAGCCAATGAGAACATACGGTAAATATGGGATTTGCTGACTGCATTTCACGTCTGAATGTTAGCAACAAATTTCACACGCATTTGTAATTTTTTCCTGGTTTGATGATTTTGTTTTTCCTTATTGATTTACAATCGATCTTCAAAATCCATCCATGGTACCATTTAAAAAAAGTAGTAGTAAATTAGGTAATTACTCTTTTTATGTTATCTTGGAATTCGTTCAGATGTGCAGTGCATGTCGCGTTCCCGCTCAGAAGATTTTGCTTGGAGTAGGTCTCATTGAAGAAAGGAATTCCAAAATAATTCAATTATTGCATTATTTGTGTGGTTCAAAACAGCTAAAATTAACGAGTATATATATTTATCGTTCCAAAATATGGTTTTGGTAACAGAAATACATACCTCTGTTCTCTGAGATAAAATTTAAACTATTCTAAAATTAAAAATATTTTCCAGGTGAAATTTAAAATTATTTTCTATTTTAGTACGAATGGAGATTTTAAATATTCTCAATTTGAAAGCATCTACAATTCCGTGCAATGCCGGGTGGATCATCTAATATTTATATAATTCCCCTGCTCTTAGGGTAGTTAAAAAGTGGTTTTGTAGATTTCGGAATACTGATTTTAATCTAAACGATAAATTGTGGTTTGAGTGAGCTTGTGGCACTGATAATCACTTAATCAGTCATTAGTGAATAATAATCCTAGGATTGCTTCTGAAGAGACTACTGAGGAATTAAATAAGGACAATTCGACTGGTTTTCGTCATTTGAGGGATCCCATACCTATTGAAATTTCTGTAGTCAGTTCAAAAGTGATGTCATTTCGAGCTACTATAACTTTTCTAAATACTTATTGAAATTACATAAACTTTCTAATACATTTGAACCATATTTGAGCCTTTATTGATATAAAAATAAACATTTTCAATATGATAATAAAAATACAGTTCATTTAATGTTGCAATTTTCTTTCACCTGTTATGTCACATGTCAGCTTAACTTATTACTTATACACACGATAACTTAACTTTGGATAGATATATCAACAGAAAACCGACGTTAAAATTAACTTTAAACTTTATTTTACAGAATGAATAAAAGTTGTAAAAATTCTTTGACAAAGAATGTTTAAAAAATTCAATTAAATATGAAAAATGGAAAAAATGAAAAGTAATTAATTAATGGTTAAAAATAATGGAAATATTTACTTATCTTAATAATATTAATTCATTCTATAAAATATGGGTTAGAGTTCATTTTAACATAATTTTTATTTTTATATATCTATTATAAAGTAAGTTATCGTGCGGAATGTGAAATACCACGGGAGAATTTTTTTTAAACTTTGACTGAACTGTATTTTTATTATAGTATAAGATAAATATTTATTTTCAGATTTTTTATAAAGGATCAAATATGGCTTAAATATAGTAGTACAAAGTTGTGTATAATTTCAATAGAAATTAAAAAAGTTGAGATAATTTAAAATTCCACCTATTTACACTGGCGAAGGAGATTTTAAAAAGTATGAGACCAGATAAAAATACTTCGGTATGCTTCGAAACTCAATAAATCGGAAATAGGGCTCGAGTTTTTGTATACAGAGTGTCCCATGATTATCAGGACAAACTTTAAGGGGAAGTAAGGAGCATCACAAAAATTCAAATTTACATAGCAACCCATTGACGGAAATGTTATGGAAAAATAATATGAGAGGCATAAGAAACGAATAGACACAAGACTGAAATCATATGAAATAATTTATTGCTCAAACATATTACATGCGCTGTAGTCGATGATATGTGAAAACGTTACAAGAGATGTTTAAAATTTCTGTTTTTACTATTGATACATGCATTATACCGGTTGACCATGGATTAGCGGACTTGCTCAAATGAACCTGGATTTTCTTGGATATCAACAGCAGCACAGCAAAAAGATCCACATCAGAATCTACAAGCGTTCCGTACACAACACGTTTCATTGCACACCAAAGAAAGAAATCTATGCTGCTTGAATCAAGTAAGCGTGGGAGCCATGGAACCGGTCCACCACAGATAAACACCTGACTACAATGTTCACAAACGCTTCTGTCATAAAAGTACATCAGTATGTTGAAACCACATATGGCGTCTGACATGTTGTGGCATAGTGTTGGAAAAAGATTGGTGCAAAACGATGCATCAATAATGTGCATATGGTTTTGGTATTAAGTAAATCTTAGAGGTCGCTGATCACACTAGCCCAAACAATCACTGAAAAGCAATGTTAAACAACATGTGGTCTCAGACCTTGGGGATTCTCGCCAGTCCATAAACAAATCCCTAATCTGAGAATGCTAATTTCCTCCAATGTTCTTGTGAACAACACCATATATTGGTGAACGGGGCCTTTTCAGATTATGAGTTGCTATGCAAATCTGAGTCCTTATCATGTCCCCTACCTCCCCTTAAAGTTTGTCTTAATAAACTTGGGAATTCTGTATATTGCATTGCATACAAATTCTAGATCAGCCATGATGTAAATTTCTTTCAGACAGTTGCGTTTCTGCGATGTTGGATTCACTCCTTAATTTGCGAAAAATTTTTGTTTCAAAAAAAGGAAAAACAATTTTCCAAGCATTTTCCTCCAAAGTTAAAAAAATAAAATTCAATTAAAATTTTTGGTGGAAGTCTTGATAAAAATTAGTTTATGTACGACCGACCCTTAAGCGGTTTATGTAATAAAAAATATACCTATTTTGTACTTTCTCATAACTTCTGATAAGTTGCAGGGCTATACATTAATAGGATAATCAATAAATATACTGCCAGAATATAAAAATTTAAATAAATTTTGAAATACATTGCAATCGACAAATTTAAGAATTTATTTTGATATATGAGAAATAATATGGTTTTTTTCTTCACACTTCATTAGTTTTCAAATGTTTGCAGACTTCAGGTTTTGCTAAGATGTTTAAAGAACTTTATTAAAAAATTCAAGTCTCGAAATTTATTTAAAAAGGGAAAGATATATTATTTTATGCAGTTTTAATCCGAACACTTAAAGATGTTTTAAATGCTCAATAAGAAGACTTAGTTTTCGTATTAGCGCATTTACGCTTATTCAGCATTTACACATAGGAATTAAAGTAGTTAAAGCACATTTTGAAAATTCTTGGATTACAGGTTATTTAGTAGTCCTTCATTATAACGCATTTCGATTTTTTTTACTCATTAGGATACCTCGCCCATTTTACACGTCTTCCAAAAGACAATAAGTTTCATTTTAAAACAATTTCTCAAATGTTACCATTTAAAGTTTCAAAGGTATTACAATAAAAGCAACTTTTATAATTATTTTTCTATAATAATTTCCATTTCTTATTAAGTACATACATTACAGACAAATGTCAAACATTAATTATTGGTTTGATAGTTGTCTGTAGTCAATAATCAGTAGTCTGTAGTCAATACTGTAGTCTGTAATAATCCGTTCCTTGATTATAACATGCTTTCGGATGTACCAAGCTTTATACAACTTTCCTGGTATGTGCATTATAACAAAATAGCTACATTATTTAAAAAAAAATCTGTGAAATTACAGAGAATCTACAAGTAATCCAGTACCTTAAGTAAAATCTGATATATACCATGTTTTAATAATAGCTTAAACGTTGACAAATATACTAATTTTCAATTTTATCATTACTTTAATTTTCATTAAAGAAATATTATTCTGATATTTTTAGCTTGCATTTCTGTTTTACAAAAAGTTTCATACAAAGAATTGGTTAAAAGAATACAATATATTAGTATCTATATAAAAATAACTGACGCATTTTATAAATTGTAAAACAAAAATAACTACGATATTCAGATTAAATTTCAGTGTTTCTGAATCTTCTTTTAATTTTTTTCGCAATTTATTAAATGCTCAAACAACAAATCAAATAAAAATTAAACATAAATTTTGATTTCCAAAAAAGTTTTTTCTTTATTTTATAAGAAAACAAATTGCACTTTTTCTAATGTATATTTTCTTTTTTTAGGTAAGTTTTTTGAATTATCTTTAAAATTTCTACTTTGTGATGTTACGGTAAGTTTAAGTTTTAGTTGAATTTTGTCATTATACCAATTAAATTTGTTAATAATATAGTATAAAAAAGTGTAGAAATGTTTCCTTATATAAGAGAAATATTAATGAATGATCAGCATAACTTCTTGGTAAATAAATAATTAAAATGAGTAAGTTGGAAGCCTCTTCTGGATAACACTATATTAAATCCCAAACTGCGCGTAGATGTCTCTTTAACAAAAAGTTTTATTTGATTGAATTTTAGCAAAATAATATTCAGCACATAATATAGTCTGTGTTTAAACAAATCTACTATTCTAAAATTTTCAATTTTCATTCTATTTTATGTTAAATGTTATGAGTATGACTATTAACTGTAATGTTTTTTTTTTTTTTTTTTTTTTGCTATTCTCTACTATTCTATAACCTTAAATCTTTATGAAACATAGCATGAAAAACTGCAGAAATATGTTTGTTCATGTAAAAGCTCATCTTTACGAGTGCTAATCTGTGCTAGTATTTATACTAGAAGTACAAGTATGATTTTTTTTACTACTCTGGCCGTTCACTCATTGTTCGCATTTTATAAAAGAATAACCATTCCAGGAATTGGATTTAAACCATTTTAAACCGATTTTCGCAGTTTTTCATTTGTTGTTGTTGTATATTCATGCAGATTGTTTTTCAGATTCATAGTTTCAGGATCGAAATTTTTCATATATTGGCTGTGCGGTACTGTTGGCAGATGGGTTACTTTTTTTTCAGTTCTTGATTAACACCACTTTTTTGGAATGGTAAGATGCGCCTTATTCAATACAAAAGGTATCCGTTCCTGGCCATGTCGTGCATGTACATTTAACACTATCAGCTAGCATTCAAAGTTTCCTTTTTTTGCAGGAGATGCTTAATCTTCAGGCTTAATGCCATTTTCGCCGTTTTAAGATTTTTTTAAGCAAAAAAATTATTTTTTCCTCAATTCCAACATCTTAAATAGCATAATGCAAAGCTGACTAGCATTGTATTTTAAATCCAATGTTTAGTCACGTTTCTGCAATATTGGCATTAACCCGTTTGGGGCGAGCGACACGTATACGTGCCGCAAATAGGTTTAAGAAACCGTGTTTATCGCCACCAGTAAAATTATACGGTAAATTTTGCCTTATTTAATCAGAGCATTTTCTCGATATAATAAATAAAAAAATTCTGTTTTTTAAAACCGGTGACAAAACATTAAAATTTTCCTAAAAGGCTCCCGTCGCGAAGAAGTTAAGTTACAATGTTTGGCGATCATTTATTGTAGATAAAAAATGGTTGGCGGAAAATAGACAAGTAATAAAAATTTATTTATCACAATTTAAATATAAACTAGCATGAACAACAAAACTAATTCCTGATTTATAGAACACAGATTTAATAAGGGAGCCCCTTGCTCGCTAACGCTTGCAAATCTTGTGAATTGCAATGTAATTCGCATTGAAACCGCTAAAAGATTCCATCTCGCTTCGCTCGCTGGCAATTATTTGCATCATCACTACACAGAATGTATATTGTCATAAATCGTTTTAACATACGAAATTTTAAAAAACAATTTTTAATGCATAAAAAATGGAACTCTTCGTTGTTAATGCAAATAAAGTTGCATTTTTTTAGATAATATTGCGCAGCATAGCTTAAATTCAATTAAAACTTTAAAAAAAGCACTATGGAGACGCTATGTATGCCGCTAATAAAATGTAAACGAAATGTTTTTTGTCTGTGGCCAAATGATAATCTTAATCAGAAAGCTGATTTACTAAATGCAGATATGATCGTTAAAACAACCAGCGTCATTATTAATCATACATTGACTAAACGATTTGCCTTTAAAAAGAAATTCTCATTGAATTTGGACTTGCCAAATGGTCGGGTGATATGACCGTAAATTAAACACAAAGACTTGCCGCTGTGGTACTTGCCAAATGGCAAGCTATAAATTTAGCCTCATTTTCGTGTCACGTAGGAGAAATATATATATATAAATGTCGCTTAAATTTACTTTCGTCGGTTCATAATATTTAAAGATTTGTGTTAATCACTAAATATTAAATTAAGATAAAGATAAAAAAGGAGAAAAATTTTATGATTTATCAAAAGTCTTACACCAACTTACAACAAATAATATAACAACTGTGCTAACTTTTTATTTTAATAAAACAGTGCTATTGTTTGTATAAAACAAACTGTTACTTTAATTTTAATAACTTTTAACACTTTTTGTGATATTTCTTACAGAAAAACTAATAACAAGCATTATTTTTCACGTCTTAAAATCTGAAGTAAGTTTTCTTTAGCAGAATTTTCGATTTCGAGCGCATATCATTGAGTGGCGTAAGCGGCTGGATTAAAATTGAACGAGAAGCTCAGCTGAACACATAAATACCTTGGAAAACAAACGAGCTATTAAAGAACCAAAATAAATCGCAGATAAAAGTTTGAAGAATTCTTACTTCTTTTATTTTTACGGTTGTGCATTTTGTCGATTCCGCAGACAGTTTCTGTGACTACGGTTTACAGAATTCAATATGGATTTTGCTGAATTTAAAAGTTTAATGAAGCTTTACTCTTCATTATCGTTACTAAATGGCAACATATGGTAGATGTTTATAACATGGTAGATTAAACAGTAAAAGTTAAATAACAGTAACTTGCTTATTAAGTTGAAGAAAAGTAAATAGAATTTGATTAAATCTCCTAAAATTGAGTAATTGTGTGTTTTTTAGTTACGTCATTGTTACATTTGTTGAAAATATATTATATAGTTGAATAATAAAGTTTAAAAGCCTGTAAATAAGAATTTGTGTGGTTTCTTTCTGTCAGAATATATATATATATATATATATATATATATATATATATATATATATATATATATATATATATTTGAAAATTACACAAGTGTAATTTTTGGTCTTGTCCTTTGGTATTTTTTAAAAAAAATTTTGTATATATTTATAATATTTTTGAAGGTTTGAGTTTGATTTCTGAAATCTGAGAAGTTGGGGGCTAAGGATGTAATTTAGCTTATGAGCCTACATCCTTTCAGAAACTTCTCTTTATTTACCCCTACATGGAGGGGCCTCCCTGATGAAGACTTCCATGTATTTTGGGGATATGGAATTTCTTTTGGTTTTGTTATATACATTTTTTACATTTCTTTTTGTAGCATTTTGCGCATTGGTCTGTAAAAAACTGTTTATTTGTTTCTTCATTTTTTAAAAATTAATTGAATGGTTTTAATAAAATTGTATATATATATATATATATATATATATATATACATATTAAGTATGTTATGTCCTATTACTTTGAAAAAATACACATCGTTCACTCTTAAGCAAAGTGACACATCTCGCAAAAATTTGTTTTGCATTTTATTCTGTTAATATTCCCTATGCCTGTCATAGGCGTGTCTTCTAAACACAAAACGTTTCATGTGTGTTGTTATAAGGAAAACCCTTTTATTGCGCTATTTGTCAGTTTGTGATCACAGAAGAAGGGTGGATTGTGTGGGGAGATAAACTTATGCAACCTACCAAACCGCATCATAAGTTTTCATTCTACGCTTTTGTCCATAATATTTAAAAAAATATGTTAACCACTAAATATTAAAAAAATGTATTGTTTTAATGGATCAAAAGTCTTACAACAACTTACAATAAATCTCACAATAACTGTGTTAACTTCTCATTTTAATAGTGCAGTACTATTGTCCGTAAAAAACAAACTGTTACTTTAATAACTTTTAGCACTTTTTTGTGATATTTTTTACAGAAAAACTAATAACAAGCATTATTTTTCGCTTCTTAAAATCTCAAAGAAGTTTTCTTTAACAGAATTTTCAATTTCGAGAAGATATCATTGAGTGGCGTCAGCGGCTGGATTAAAATTGAACGAGAAGTTCAGCTGAACACATAATTACTTTGGAAAACAAACGAGCTATCAAAGAATCAAAATAAATTGCTGATAAAAGTTTGAAGAATTCTTACTTCTTTTATTTTTTGGTTGTGCATTTTGTCGATATCGCTGCAGTTTCTCTGACTAGTGTTTACAGAAATCAATATGGATTTTGCTGAATTTAAAAGTTTAATGAAGTTTTACTCTTCATTATCGTTACTAAATGGCAACATATGGTAGATGTTTATAACATGGTAGATTAAACAGTAAAAGTTAAATAACAGTAACTTGCTTATTAAGTTGAAGAAAAGCAAATAGAATTTGATTAAATCTCCTAAAATTGAGTAATTGTGTGTTTTTTAGTTACGTCATTGTCACATTTGTTGAAAATATATTATTTAGTTGAATAATAAAGTTTAAAAGCCTGTAAATAAGAATTTGTGTGGTTTCTTTCTGTCAGAATATATATATATATATATATATATATACAAATTAAGTATGTTATGTCCTATTACTTTAAAAAAAATACACATCGTTCACTCTTAAGCAAATTGACACATCTCGCAAAAATTTGTTTTGCATTTTATTCTGTTAATATTTCCTATGCCTGTCATAGGCGTGTCTTTTAAACACAAAACGTTTCATGTGTGTTGTTATAAGGAAAACCCTTTTATTGCGCTATTTGTCAGTTTGTGATCACAGAAGAAGGGTGGATTGTGTGGGGAGATAAACTTATGCAACCTACCAAACCGCATCATAAGTTTTCATTCTACGCTTTTGTCCATAATATTTAAAAAAATATGTTAACCACTAAATATTAAAAAAATGTATTGTTTTAATGGATCAAAAGTCTTACAACAACTTACAATAAATCTCACAATAACTGTGTTAACTTCTCATTTTAATAGTGCAGTACTATTGTCCGTAAAAAACAAACTGTTACTTTAATAACTTTTAGCACTTTTTTGTGATATTTTTTACAGAAAAACTAATAACAAGCATTATTTTTCGCTTCTTAAAATCTCAAAGAAGTTTTCTTTAACAGAATTTTCAATTTCGAGAAGATATCATTGAGTGGCGTCAGCGGCTGGATTAAAATTGAACGAGAAGTTCAGCTGAACACATAATTACTTTGGAAAACAAACGAGCTATCAAAGAATCAAAATAAATTGCTGATAAAAGTTTGAAGAATTCTTACTTCTTTTATTTTTTGGTTGTGCATTTTGTCGATATCGCTGCAGTTTCTCTGACTAGGGTTTACAGAAATCAATATGGATTTTGCTGAATTTAAAAGTTTAATGAAGCTTTACTCTTCATTATCGTTACTAAAAGGCAACATATGGTAGATGTTTATAACATGGTAGATTAAACAGATCAATAATTTGCTTATTAAGTCAAAGAAAAAAAAATAGAATTTAATTAAATTTTCTAAATTTAAATATTTGTATATTCTTTTAGTTCCGCCATTGTCATATTTGTTATAAATATGTATTTCATTCAATATTAAAATTTAAAAGATTGTAAATGAGAATTTGTGTGGTTTCATTCTCTCAGAAAAATAAATAAATAAATAATAAAAATAAGTATGGTATGTCCAACTACTTAAAAAAAATATGATTACGAATAATACTAATTTTATTATTCAAAAGTTCATAATATTTTAATAATTATTCTTAATAATCCAAGAGCTGTCAACTTAAAATTCTATAATATCGAGCACAATAAAAAACGCTTTATTTTATGGAAGAGTAGTAATAGGTGAATCAAATGATCCATGCCGGAAGCGAAGTGGTGCAAAAGCCAAAAGTTAATACCACTAGTGATTGACTCGTAGATTTAGCATTGTATTTGTCCTACAATCAAAAGTATGGAAAAATGTAAAAATCCGGGGTGCAAGAAAACGCAATGCTAAACCTACAAGTGAGCCGCTAGTGGTATTAATTGTTGGCTTATGCAGGCTTGTGTTCGCTTCCGGCAGATATATGGATCATTAGATTCCCCTTTTACTACTCTTCCATAAAATAAAGGATTTTTTATTGTGCTCGATAACATAGAAATTTGTGCTGTCGGCTCTTGGACTACAATCACCGATAATTAAAAGTACGGGAAGAAAAATTTAAATATATATTTCGATTGAACAAAATTTAAGTAATCTCCAAGAATTATTTTTCATACTTATTAGGTGCATTTGTAATTACATAAATGCGTACCACTTATAATCGTTGCCTGGTTCGTCCGTCTGTCTGCCTATCTGTCCGCATACAACAGCACAAAATAATACTCAACTTAATAGTTTAAAAATTAATATTTATAACCGTTGCCCAATTTTGTCGAGTCATTATGAAAATAGAATCAAAACTTAAAAAGTTAATAATAAAAGTTTTCTTCAATCTATAAAATCCTATCATACGTAATCAATCCAGTGATATCCCATGCTAAATAATGATTCCAGGTTGCTATTATGATTACTTTCTACTTAAGATGGAGTCCTATTAGTTCTATCTTACTGAATTCAATATACAGGATGAGTCATAAATATCGAAACAATAGGCTATTTCTTTAAATATTGCCGTTAGACCCATACTTCCAATTGAAAAAATTCATAAAAAAAGGTGAAATTTTTGATAAGATAAATTGCGACTCCATGGGGGGTCTAGTTGAAGTAATACGAAAGTTAAATTTTTATACGGCCCCCGTAGGACAAAAATTCTAATTAGGAAACTAATTTTAAAAAACTTTTTTTCAAGTTCAATCTCAATAAAATAGTTATAAAATATAAATAAATGATCAAAGTTTAATACAATAAATATTGTACTTCATTGTAGAAACAATGCTGATTTTTTTTTTTTTTTTTTTTTTTTTTTTTTTTTATTAATCAGTTTTTCATATGAGAATTTTAATGAAACTAATAATGTATTTATTTTTTTATACTATAAAAAATCTCTAGGAAATTTCTTTAATAGCATTTTCGATTTCTTGAATTGTTCGATTAAAACTGAACGAAAAGTTCAGTTGAAGTTGTAATTGCTTCAGATAGGATACGAGCTATTAAAGAAATGAAATAAGATAGCTATAAGATTTTGAAGAATTCTTTCGACTTAATCCTTTGACTTTTATGATTGTACAGTTTGGCAGTACTCGGTGATACTTTGTATCTAGAGTTTCCAAAAATCAATACTACATTTGCTGACTTTAAAAGTTCAATGGAGTTTTAATCTTAAATATATTTGCCAAACGATAACATATAGTAACATAGTTATTCCATGGTAAATAAAACATTAGAAATTTACGCACAATAATTTGAATGAACGTTGAATGAACGGTAAATAGAAATTAAGTATATTTTTGAAATGAAATATATATTTTAGTTGAACCAAAGTGATTTTTCTTACAAAATACATGTTCAATTCACTGTAAAAACATTTGTGTAACGTTACACCATAAAATGTGTGACAGCTTGACTCCCTCGTATTTTATAGAGTGATTTTTTTCGCCTATATAATTGTGTAATGTAAATATATATTAAACATTAACGGTGTAACATTACAATGTAACACTGGTTATATCGGTTAAAATACTCCTTAAAATTGGAGGAAGCAAGGCTACACCATAAGATTGGGGGCAGCAAAGCTACCACCCATTTAATGGTGTAACGTTACTCAAATGTTTTGTTTAACGAAACAAGTCTTAAAGGCCTGTAAATAGGAATTTTTGCAGTTGCATTCCATCCGAATGTGAGAAAAATAAACGAAGAAGAATAAGTCTGAAGACTTCAAAAATCATGAAAAGTGTTTTTAATTAGTTTATTTTCAGCAATTTATAGCATAAAAATATTTTGCTACGAAATATAAGGTAACGAAGAATTAAAAAATATAATAATATCTTCCAAATTATTAATAATTCTGATAAGATACCTTAATCTTTAGAAATCTAAGAAACAAATATATTTCTACGACTTAAATGTTTATTTTAAACCTTTACTTACCTACGGTACTTATACGTACCATCAAAATTACTTATTATAAAATTCTTTTAATACATCAATTAGTTGTAATATTGCTTAGAACGAGTTACAGATACATTATTTTATTTTGTTCCAAAAGCGTTATTGATTACTTAAAATAATTTTTTTTTTTTAAATATGATTTCTTTTGCCTTTGTATCTTTTCAGTTTTCTTGGCGCTGAGGGAGGGAGATAGGGATTTTTCGAATCGGAAATAATTCTATATTTATATTGTAAGAACATCATATTTATACATTTTATAATTATAAAAAATACCCAGAAGATAATTTAAAATAAAAGATTTGAGTGGGGTTATAAATATTGCACAAAATCCCTGTAATAAAAAATTTAATTAATCCTTCTAAATACTTGAAATTTTCTAAAATCCTTCAAAAATTTATTAAATGATTATGTAAATATTTTAATTTAATTTAAACAATTTTCGGAAAATGCTTTAGAATGTAAAGTTTTCATGGATTCATAACACAGTAGATAAAGGGTTAAAGAAAAATGTTTCTTTTGCAAGTACTGATTTTCGGAAATGATTTTGAATAGTCTTTACAGACCTTTTAATCTACTTTCTCAGTTCAAAAATTACGTATTTTGGATTTAATCAATTGCCAAGTAAACATTTTCATTTTTAACCAATTTCCTTTACAGACAAACATGAAGAATCAATAGCAGTAACATTAACAATAATATTATTTTTTTACATGCATAAATTTAATTTCGCAGTTGAAAGTTTTTAAATGAGAATTAAATCCGATATTCTAATTTGAAATTGAGTAATTTAGCCCTTCATTGCATGATTTTTTCTATATTTACGGGAAAAAAATTACAATCTATATATCCGTCTAATAATGGGAAAAACAATAATAAAAATTAAATTTCAAATTTTCAACTAAAATTTGGTATTTTATGGCGTGTACCCTATGTACACAGTAAGGGTTTTTAAATATTGTATTGCTATATTTAGGAAATAAATGAACTTAAATTAATTAATTTTATCTGCTTAACACTTTGCAACCTTCTTTATATGTCTAAGCATTCAATAAAATTAATGAAAGTAAATTTTGCCTTAATAGCTTGATAGAAATGCTTTTTGTTTCAGAAGAACAAATCCTTAATTTTTTTGTCAAATGCAGCCATCTTACATGGACAAAAGATGTGATATTCCATTCTTTGAACTGTTCTTGATCAGAGATAGACATCCTAATGGCTATATCCATGGCACATAATTAGAATTATATGATTTTTAGAAATATTCCAGATGTGGCTCATGGTGCAGTGAAAGGCTAAAATTACTCATAAACGTTTTCGAAAATCAGTGGAAAGAAAAATAGTAACAAAAATAAATAATAAAATATGTAATAAAAATAATATTATTACAATTATAGTGATCATAATAATAATCATAATGATTGACAACAACAAATAACAATAAAATACTTACTAATTAAATTAAAAATATAAAAAAAATAATAGTAATAATAAAATAGTTATAAGTAAATAATTAAATAAAAATACATGAAGTAGTCTTTAAATCCGAAAGCACATCGATTTTTGAGATTTCTAATAACAAAGAAGTCTTTTCTCAATCAAGAATAATAAGTAAGATTTTTTTTTTTTTTGGTTCACGTTTATATTGAATTGTTTTTATTGTATTGTATTATATTGCATCTTCGTCTTTTTTCTAGTGCATTATGCTTAGATTTAACTTATGCTGTTTTTGATGTGAAGTTTCTTAAAAATTAATTTATATTATTTTTAGAATTAATTATAAAAATAACACGATATTTTTTAGAAGGCAGCACTAAAGTTTCGAACATATATAAAATTTATTTCTAGAGGATACCCAGAATTCACGCAAGAAGCAATTTTGATAGAAAATGCAGGTTTATAGTTAAAAACTTCAAATATTTTATGGATTACATAATATATGCATTATACCATTATTTATAAAAGAGCATATCGGGTAAATGGCTTTCACAAACTTACTGAGTGTCTCAAAATAAACTCAAAATTTGAATTTTGCACCGTGTGTGCCTAAATATTTTCTACCTTAATTGCAAGGTATAGATGTGGACGTCATGTGATTTCAACAGAGTGGTGCCACTTGCAATACATCGCAAGAATTAATTCAATAACTGCATGAATAATTTCCTATTTTTGTGGTCAGATTTGACCACTCAGATCATGCAATTTAATGCCGTTGGATTTTTTTCTTTGGTTTTGTTTTTAAGTTTAAGTGTTCTTCCAACAAACTCACAACTTGCAGGTGGAAATTCAGCGTTACAAGTAATTTCAGTCACATTTATGTAAGTTGTAGTTTTGTGTTTTGTAAACACACTCATGCATGGTAACAAGCATCATAAGTGGTTTCCCATGGAAGGCATAATGACATAGAGGTCCAACCTTGCAGGTGCATTTACTGAGTATAACTTTTATTCAATCTGGCGTGGGAACACTTTGAGATAAGAGAAGAATCTTTTTAGCTCTGATACAGGTAAGACCGTCGATCTCTGCTAATTTTAAAACCGGAAGGTTGTCTAATGTTCGGTAATTGCCTCCAAATCCCCCTTAGTTTTTTAATGTAAATATTGTAATTATTTCATATAACCAAGATCTATTAAGTAATTACTTATCAGAATCTCTAGAAATATTTATCTTACATTTATGCAAAACAAACATAGAAAATTTCAACAAAAGAACGCGCATGTACCAGCAAAGCCGTGGAGGCCTGATATGCTATTTCATACATAACCTTATATTATGCATACTTTATGAATCATTAAAAAACTTTGTGATTTTTAAATGCTTTTTCCCGATTTAACGATCAGACTTGGCAGCTGAGATCATGCAACTGCCATTAGACTTTCTTGTTTGGGGCTTTTTAAAGTCTAAGGTTTATGCCAACAAGCCCAATCCCACTCATGCCTTCATAGAGAAAATTGAGTGCTGTGTTAATGAAATTTAGCCACATTTATACAAAATGGTCATATAAAATTTCATCAAAAGTTTCAGCAAAGCCATGGAAGCTATTTACTCGATATGCTATTCCATATATAACCCTATAATGTGATCAATTAAAAAAATTACATTTTTCAATTATATATCTGGAGCAAATTGCATGTCAAATGAAAGCCCCGATTTTAAAAGAGGTAATAATATGACTTTTTAAAATATTGCTGATATGTGCCTTTAATATAATTTTTAATTTCGCTTTTTTTTTTTTTTTTTTTTTTTTTGTAAATGCCGTGAATGGCTGTTTTACAGCAGAGTGACCGGTGACTTAAAGTTATCTTTACTTCCGAAAACATACATTAAAGAAACAAAAAAAAAGTAGGCGATCACAATTTGACTAATGGTCTCGGTTGACTTTTCTTAATTTTAACGCTTCTTAGTTTGGCAATATCCTATGGCAGAGATTTAAATATATGTATAAATATATTATTTTATTTAAACGTTTAACGCAGCATTTTTCTTTATTACTTACCCATCATACGTAGTATAGGGTAAGTCTTGCAATCGTTTTGAAAATCGAAAAAAAAATTTTTGACGGATTTACACGTTTCAGATAGTGGAGATTCCGAAAAACATATTTTTAGAAACAAAATTTGCCGTCCGTCTGTCTGTCTGTCTATAAACGCTCTATCTCCCGAACAAATTGAGATAGAGACTTGAAATTTTGTATGTAGTTAATATGTAAGAATGGAACGAAGCCTATTGAATATCAGCAACCTCGATTATCCGGAGCTATTTTTTTCGGACTCTCGAAAAATTCGTTCTGATGAAAGGTATATAAAAATTTTCGAATCTTTTTGTTCTAAGCAATGGACATAAAAGGCAATAAAATAACACGCATTTTGCATATAGAAAGAAGTCGATCGGATTATTAGATGCCGAGATATTTTTAATCCTGTTTTCAACATTCTTCAATTTTTCATGACCCTGTATTTCATTCAAATTTCAATTCAGAGGTATATTTTAATTGAAAATGAAACTCTTAATCCAACACAGTAAACTGTTAGTTTATATTATAATTATTTTTGGAGTTATAAGGATGTTTCTTTTATGCAGTTCGGTATTACTTGAGTAGTTTGGCGTTTTATATGATTTGTCGAAATTGGTACATCAGCAATTCATTAATAGAGCATTACTATGCATATTAACGATATTTAAATTTTGTTTTGGAATTGCAATGCACTGCATAAATAGTTTTCACATGTTTTATTTTCATATGTCTATCCATGATGGGTAAGTATTACGGTGGCCCCCAACGACTAGTTTTCTTTATTAAACGCAACATAAGATCGATATGAATGACACGTTACATAAAAGAAAAGATTTAATTGACAATAATTTGCTTATTAAGTCAATAAATAGAAAAAAGACCTTAATTATTTTTTTCAGATGAGTTTGATATGTTTTTTATTCATCAAGTATTCATTACATCGATAATTAAATAGATTAATAAAAAAATATTTAAATAGATTAATATTAAAGATATTAGAAATTTTCAAGATTGCAAATAAGAATTACTATAGACGCTTTTCTGGTAATTACCAAAAACGAACAAATAATTTATGTCTGATGATTTATAAATATATGATGCTTTATTTTTTGTTTTAATGATTTATAGTTTTTAAAACTTTGTTTTTAAATCAATAAATATTAAAACTGAAAAAAAAAAAACAGCTGAAGAGAGCATAATATTTCACTTGTTGAAATTTTGAAATATCCGAACGAAAATAATATGCAGTAATTTTAGCATCAAAGTAATATTGTTTATTTTAAAAAGAAAAAAAAATACATTATTTTAACTTTTTTAGTTAGTATTACTCTATATAAAAGTACATAAATGAAGTAATTTAATTGCATTTTTTTACTTTCTAAATTCTCGACGCTCTTAATTTTTAACATTTCTTTGATAGAAACCTGAACTAAATTTTTGAAATCTGATTTTAATCGAATGATATGAATTACTAGAATACAAATAAATGACAAAACGTACCAGGGAGGAAAGAAACAAGTTAAAGATACGAGTGTGAAGAAGGATCTCAATTTATTTCTCTGATTTTTACAACTGTTTATTTTGGAAGTACCCTCTAGCAGTTTCTATGTAAGGTATCCTGGTGTTATAAAGCCACGTTAAAGTTCTAATTTTCACGACTTAGTTTTAGATATTTTTTCCCGAATAAATGAAGGATTTGATAGAGTAACCTATTGACTATGTATATTAAAAATTATATTTTAGTTGATATGTATTCATAAATGTAAAGGTAGGATTGCTTGACCAATGCTTTTTGGCGTTATAACCCCCTATGTGTGTAATAATGCCATACCAACAAAACTATAAAATAATACGGAATAATGGCATATAAATTGTCCAGTTCTAAAGAATACAAATTCTACAGCCCTAGAAATTGAAAAATATCTCGTTACATATTATTGTTCACATATTGTTTACATATGACTTATGTCTCTGTTTACATATTGGGGCTATATGGAGGGTAGGTATTCATGCTATTCTGCATTCTATAATTTGTGAACACTTGGTATTATCCAAAACATATGATAATTTATAATGTAAAAATGTTCCTATAAATATGTATGCAGTTTTATAGTTAAAAGAATATTAATTGCATGTTAAGGAAAACTGGTATTTTCCAAGGTAATGGAGTCGGGTCTATTTTCTTACTTTTGCTCAGGCCGGGTTGGCTTATTTTTTCTAATTTTAGCATGATCCGGACTATTAACTGAGAAAATAATAATGGACTGAACTCAACATTCAGTTTTTGAAACAGGACACGATAGCTTTCTTTCGTGTCGGACCGGACCGGTCCGATCGACTGCCTAGAGTTTCTGACTCTTCCAGACCTCTGGGACCGGTTACTTGCTTCCGTTGCTATAAGAGACCATCAAGTTGACTTTAATTTTTCGAGATTTAAATTTGTTTTGTTATTTATATGTTGAGTTTCGATTAAAGTTGTTTAAAAAAAAGACCAGAACATTTTTAAACCTAAAAATACATATTTGTATTTGAGTTATATATTTATATATAACACTAGAACAAAACACATATTCACCACATATAAACTGTAAAAAAATGAAAAATGAAATCCGATATGTTAAATGATCCATAAATGAAAATATTGAAGCACAAATAAAATATAATATAATAAAATAAAATATAATATAATAAAATAAAATAAATCTACTGTATAATTATCAAACACAGATACTTATATACATATATATATATGTGTGTGTGTGTGTGTTATTCAATCTAATATCTGTTATTCAACCTGCCAGTCAACTGTACCTTTTATTCAACTTAAAAGATAAAACTGATATTAGACTAAAATTGTGGAATTATTTTCATAATTGTATTATAAAAGGGATTGATTTATTCCTCTTGTGAAATTTTCGGTTGTAATGTTTTTCTTTTATAGACCAATTTGAACAAAACATTAAAATGAAAGTGTAAAAAGTCATTGAATCTAAAAACCTTCTTCTTCTTTAATTTAAAAATAATTAGAATTGCATTGAATTTCAAACTATATTTGGAAAAAAAGGAATATAATTACAAAATTAAAAAAAAGAACACTATTTTTACTACTAAAATAGTATTTAATTTAAACTGAACAAATCACTATTTTTGAAATGGAGGACGTAAGAGCAATGTTTCCAAATACTTGGGATGTATCTTGCTTGCGTTACTATAAACGTCTTGCTTGAACTTATACAGTGGCGTAGCTAAGGGGGGGCAAGGGGGGCGTCCGCCCCGGGCGCCGAGGCCTAGGGGCGCCAAATTGAGAGAAATTGTTATATATGTATATTGGGGTGGGGGCGCAAAATTTCTTGCTGGCCCCGGGCGCAAAAAAACATAGCTACGCCACTGAACTTATAAAATTTTCGTTAATTAAACTAATAATCATCAAGCTATAAACGCTTTCGTGTTCCCGTGCCAATGCATGTATATTTCTAAACGTGTTTGTTCGGCTCAGGATGTTATTATGAAAGAAGAAAAATACATATTTACTATATATGATTATGGAATCTGAATCAGCAACATCACGAATAGTTCCATACTTATAGCCAATTTTACAAACTAATCATTTTTAATTTATTCTAGGATATTAAAAAAAAGCAACAATTGTTGTATACATTTCGAGAAGATGTTAAGCATTACTGTTTTAAAAGTACAGATTTTATTTTTCAAATGTCTGAAATTTTGTTAATTTTAAATATTGAGATACAGAAGGTCATAGTTCTGCTTCAAAATGAAATGTTCAATGTTGGTTTTGCATTAAGTGATGGCAGCAGTAAATGAAATTTATGTTATCGTTAATATTCAAATGGAACAGGTTAAGTAATTGTATTGAATATAGAATTTTAACATAAAATTTTAACATTAATTCCATAACATTAAAATACTGTTATGTGCAGATTACGTTCAAATACTACAAAAACGCATCTTTGTAAAATCGAATATTAAACATAAAAATAAATTATGTAAAGTCACTTAAGGAAATACAACCACACTTAATTCAAACTGAAATTGTGATGTTTATACTAAAAATAGAAAAAAAAAATAAACTTGTGATTTCTAGAGCTATCTTTTTTATTTATGTTGCGAAAAACATAAATTTTTTGCTTTTTATTTTCCTTTACGAATTTAAAATTTTGAAAAAAAAAAAAAAAAAAAAAACACATATATAGTTTTAAGTAATATGGCTAGCGAGGGCAGTTCAACTATTTTCAATCTTTTTTCAGTAAATCCGTTTGTAATAAGTTACATAATTTAAGGAAAACGTGCAACGAAAAAAGACAAACATTACATAAAAAAAAGAATCATGCTTTCTCAGAAGGGAAAGGACAGGTAGCTGTGGTCATTATAAACTAAACTCATGAAAATTTAAAATTGAACAGAATAAAATTTTCTTCTTGGAACTTGAAATTAAATACAAAACGTCATTTGTAATTCTAGTTAAGTAGCAATGAGTCTAGTAACTAGTCTAGTAACAATGAGATATATTTATTTTTTAAATCAAACATTATATAGACAATAAGTCTTTAATTTTTGACGAATATTTTTTTTGGCGGGTAGACCGCAGACGTACACCGAAGTGACTTCTCCATCTATAAAAATTATCTCCCAGAAACAAAACCACGGCGCATGCGCTGCTGATACTGGAGTATAAAGAACTTCACATGCATTGTATTTCAAAACAAAGCATGATTGGCGGTATAACAGGAAAAGCAACAGATTTATCAGACTTTGATAAAAATTAAATCGTTATGGCTCGCCGACTGGAAACGTCGATATCGGAAACGGCATGAAGGTGGGTAGTTCATGTACAATCGTTGTGATCATACAGGGTGTTTATAAAGTCCCGGACCCAATTTGAAGTTTAATAACTCATAAAATAATAAAGATAGATTAAAATTAATAAAAAAAATAGTTAGATACACTCAAAAAGTTTCATGACCCTTGTCAATTAACTTCCACGTGTACCCCCTTTGTCGTACGGAGAATATCAAATCGCTAGTCAATTTCACGCGAGATATCGGCAAGCATTTCGGCATCCACAGAGGCTGTTACGGTTATAATTCTGGCTTTTAAGTTATCAATTTTCGACACTCTCCTTTTGTAAACATTGTCCTTTACAAATCCCCAAAGGAAAAAGTCTAGCGGCGTTATATCAAGTGATCTGGATATTACAACCTTTGTAACAGTTGGGGCTGGATTACAACTGCAATAGCCTCTGTGGATGCCGACATGCTTGCCGCATTAGTACATGACTTTTCATCGAGTTATTTTCTTTTAGCAATTACTTTTGTGAATTTCTCATATAGAAATGATAGTATATAACTATGGTTTTTTTTTTATTATGGCTTCATTTATATTTGGATATTTTGTAATAACAATAATAATAAAAGTATACTCAATTCTCTTTGCACTGTTAACTATTTCTTTATTTTATACACATATATTTCTGTCTTTAAATTAAAAATATAGGTCACTTTTCTAATCCAGTAATGTGTCATAAAATGAAAAAAACATTAGACAGTTGTAATATGTGTTTAACCCTGTTGTAATACGATATTTGTCAAATGTCTCCAAAAAATTCTTTCTTAACCTATTATCATATCAATATGAATTGAATAGTACACAAAATAAGTACATTCGTTAGATTTATGACAACGAGATTATCTTCAGACTTCAATAAGTCTATATAGATAGCTACGATTAGCGTTATTTCAGTAAAAATAATTTTGTTCTCAAAATGGAAAAAAAATGAACCCGAAAGAGTTAAATATATTCAATCAGTGGCGCCAACTTATATGGGACCGTGGGGTTTGAGCCCACTCTATAATTTTGTATTCTAGAGTGCCCGATTTTCATTGTTCTATTTCGTTATTAATTTCATTATTATTTTATTATTCATTTTTCTTCCTGGAACAAAATCTATTTTGTCAATGACCACACGTTTTAATTCTCCGACTGACACGCATAAGTCCAAAATGGCTGAAATGTAAATGTTTAACTTTATGTTGTTTCACTTTGTTGTCATGTTCATAATATGATGATATTACAGTAAATTTTACTGTCTTTATAAGGAAAAATCCATGAAAATATGATTTTAAAACATTGCAACTATCTTAAAACATGATAGTCTGACTTAAAAGTCATCTTTCATCAGCTCTCTACCCTACAAAGAAAACAAACTGGTTATACCATTTCATCAAAATGTCTTTGAGTTCATCCAATATTTTTAAGCCAACCCAATATTTTTCAAAAGTTAGCGCCACTGTACATTCAATAACTGTTTTTCAAAAACAGCTAGTAAAAAACAGTCCGAAACAAGATTTTTCAAAATATCTCAATTCATACAGTAACAATTAAAATCATTTTAGAAGAAGCAAGTGGGGAAAGTGCAATCGACGTTCACAAATATGGTTTCGTTTAATATTCCTTTCAAAGCACTTTATCATTTAATTAATAAATCCAAATCTTTGCTATTATTATTAAATTTATTATTATTCTTATTAAATCCTTAACTACTACAACAAAGAACACAGATAGCAGCATAATTAAATTTCGTTTTAAAATTATTGCAATTGAAATATATTCTTTTAACCAAATTAAGCATATTCAAGAACTATTTTTCAAATAATTGTAGCAGCATATGTATGTGTTGCATAATTTAATTTTAGTTAAAAAAAAATGAAAACCTTAAAACGGCAAAAACAAAATGCCGGTTTTCTTTTAATTAAAACCATCGAGCTATGAAATATAGACAATTTAAAATTTTGCAATTTCTAAAGCAAAAAAACAAACAAAAAACAAAAAAAAACATGGTGAAAAGATATTTTGCAACGAATATTTTGTCATCTAAATGACAAAAAAAAAGCTACAAAAATTCTATAAAATGGAATCTATTAAAAAATAAAACCGATTCTGGAGAAAAAATTTAAACACCGAAAGCCAAGTATCGAACCACATGTTATCAAATCTGTACATAAAAGTGTGAACTTCAAAAATTCTGTTTTAAAATCTAAATAGCAAAAATGATCGGATATTATTAAATTAATTAATTTAATTAAAATAATGTAAGACTTTACAAAAATTTTGCGATTAGTCGTGTGATCGGAGATACTTAGCTATAAGTATAAAAATCTCAAATCCCTGTCGTATACTGTTATCGAAAACTAACTCTGACATACAGGCAGACAGATCAGTGACACTGCACTGAAAAAAAATTTTAAAGTTACTATACTATCTAGAACTTTTTATGTAACATTAACTGCAAAAATTTATGTAACAGAATTGGTTACATGAATTTTTCTTGTTACCGTTACATAAAAGTTCTAGGAATCTCGGTTTTTAGAAAATGTTTAATAGCTTTACAGATTTTTTTTACAGTGCAACAGGCTTTCTTCTACTAAACGAAAGCCTAAAAAAAAGCACATACTGTAGAAGAGAAAAATAAAACATTTTCATATTCACTAATGTATTCCATTTTTTCAATGCAGTAAGTGCACAGAAATTGAGTACAGTTGTGAAAAAAGAAGTAAAAACAACTATTAACTCTGCAGCAAAATAAATAAGAAAGTTCCTGTTTTATCCGTTTGTTTTCATATTTTTCCCCCGAATGTACATTAACGAGATAAAAATAATAAAGTTAAAGTTGACTCTGAAATTGAAACATATACTGGTAAATCCATCCAAGCAGGTGGCTGTATCAACATTAAACATTATTTTCAAAACAGTGCGATCATTTGTTGGCAAATGTTTAAAGCATTTCAGAAACCGCCAAGTGTTCGCATTAAACAGCAATGCCTGCATTATTCCCAGTTTTCTTATTATAAATTTTCCTATCATTTGAAACAAACGAAACGAGACGGTTAATTTTATTAAATTCGAAAATCCAGATATTATAATAGATGAAAAGTGAGAGAATAAGAACTTTGTGAAAATATATTAAAATAAGATAAAAAAAAATCTCTTCATGTCTCAAAAATACATAGAATTCAAAACAGAATTCTTTTCTCAGATATTGAGACTATTCTTTCATCTATTCCTCCTTTCACCCTTCCCCACTCTCTTCCCCTTCCCACACTGACACATAAAATCTTTTTATAACCTCCCAGTGATTCGATTTAGTGCTGTTCTTTTTTGGAATACGAAAATTACGTCGCATAATTCTGGTGGCATGTAATTCATGTAATTTGGTCACTCTCAGCTTCTTAGAATTTTGATCTTAAGCATCAGTTTCTGTGCTTAATTTTGAAATTTTAATAGTTTGATTATTTACTTATTTATTTTGTATGTGTGCACTGTTGAAGGTTACTTTGAAACAGTTGTATTACTTTTGAAACAGTTGTATGCTTGAATTGTAATTACACTGTTTTATTAGACAATTATATAAACGTGTTATTAATAAATGATATATGTATATATATATATATATAGATAGATAGATAGATGTATATATATGTATATATATATATATATATATATATATTACAATTTTATTTTTTTTTCTTTCGCCAAAATTAACCTTATTCTATATTTCTATATTAATTGCCTTTTAACAATATTCTGTACTTATTTCATTTTATTAAATTAAAATTCTGTTACTAGATCTAATCTGTCAATCTTTATAGAAACGATATAAATTTTTAATTCGCATTAAAAAACGTTTATTCCAATATGCCTAAATTTGAAAAATGGTTTTAAATTAAAAATATTCTTAATTAAACTTTATTTCTTAAAATTCCCAATAAAACTCATTTTTCCTGTTTTTATCAACCTTTTTTTTTAAAAAAAAAAGTCTTATTAAATTTATTCCAAAACCATACTTTTCAAAAATATCATTTTTTTTTATTTATTTTACATTTTCTTCGCGTTTGATATTTATTGCGTATCAATAAATTCATTTCTTTTCTTTTTTGTGTTAAATTATCATCTGTAGAATATTCGAATTTTGATTTCGATTATAAATTAGTTAAATAATAATCTTTTGAAATAAAAATTAGCGTCTGAAAAAGAATCAAGATTGCTATGTCGAACCTCAACGCTAGACATTAGATTCTGTTTATATAAAAAAAAATCATGGTTAGAGATTATCGAAAATTCTAGAGGCTTTTCTATTTTGGATTTAACTGAGGAGGTCCAGAGATGATGGAATATTTTTTCTCTTTTTTTCGATGATTCGGGTTTTGATGACTTGCGGAAATTATGTTTTTATGATGGAATGTCCCTAAGGAGAGAGCATTTCCCGCTCTATCTGAATGGATTTTAATAAACTATTTTGAAGCAGAAAATGTGTAATTTAATGAAGCTTCTACGTTTATTATTTTACTTAACTTTTATCTCGCCACGACTCCTGTGACGATTACATAGAGGAGAGGGGGGCACGTTTGAACTGGGGGCACCTTTGAACCCTCTAAATATTTTCCTTCAAATAAATTACTTTAAAAAATTTATATGGTAATACATTACTGCTGCTTCAAGACAATAATTATACAAAACTGTAACATTTTGTATGAACAATACTGTCTAAACAAGATATGTATTTTTCTCCCTCTTTAATCAAAACTTAAGAAAATAAAGTTGTAAGATTTTTGTTTACAAACTTCTATCTTTAAAACTTTAATTTATTGTTCAATGGTTAAATAAAGATGTTAGCTTTAGTTTATAAGCTTTGTTTTATTCAAATTCTTCAACCAAATTGAGTAAACCTTTGTAATGTTGAACTCCAAGTGATGGGGCACCATTGAACAGCAAAAAAACACCGAGTAAACTGGTGATAAATAATAATTGAAATAATTTAAAGAGGACACTTAAAACTATGAAGTAAAGAGTTGTCAATGTGTCTAAATATTATTATTTCTGAATTTTTTTTATGTGAAAAGAGGTTAATTAAGAATGTCAAAGAACATGGACTTATACTGCTAATAATTTCCCTTACTGCACACATAGGAGTCGTGAGGATTTGTTGAAAGATTTTTATAAAAACTCTCAATATTTTCTTATTTTATTCATTCGTTCAAAGGTCTCCTTGCTTGTTCAAAGATACTCCTACATGGGGCAGGTTTGAACAAAAATCTTTCAACTTTTTAAATCCTCACGACTTATTTAATTTCTTTGGAAAATGTTTAATTTATGTTGTTAAAAATTGTTAAAATATATTGTTATATATAAAAATATTGTTATTGTTAAAATACAATATAAAAATTATGTTTAAAATGTTATCATATGATGAAGAAATGCAGTTTTTTTTATTATTATGTAATATTTAAAACTATATAAATGTAATTCAAGTAAGAAATATATTGATTTTCTGAAAAAATGTTCAAAGGTGCCCACGTCTCCCCTCTATATATTTTATGTACCGAAACATTTTTAAAAGTGTTTCAAAAATGTTTTATGTTTAAAATGTAAAAATACCTACAACTTTTGCATAATATTCAAACGCTACTATATTAATAAGTATGCAATACAAATAGTTAAATTGAAAACTAAAGAGACAGGAAATAATTTTTATTCAAATGTGAAGTATTTATACAACATAGTATTGAATAAATTATTCAAAAACAACAGCAACTCGCATAAAATTTCTTAATACTACAAAATACAATTCGCAAATCTAGAATGTACTTGAATCTTTTAACACTCTTACTTCAAGAAATTGCTTTGTCACTGATTTTGGATTTTATAGCTAAGAAAAAAAAATCCACCTTCCAGAATGAAAAATCCTTTTTTTTCTGATTATGCTTGCGTTAACATTATTATTAAGAGACGACATGATTTTCTTTTTCAAATTTTATGTATCTAGATACTTCAAAATGTTGCATGCCTAACAGTAATTTCAGTGTATGTATTAGAATTCACTTCTATTTACTCTTGTTAACTCTTGTTCATTTTGTTTATGATAAAAGATGTTAGTTCAATATATTCTGTTTTACATGTTTAAGTTACTTCCAAGTATTCTAAAAAAGAGAATTAGTTTATTGGATTATCGGCTTTTTGAATAAAATGTTCATATGTTTAGTGCGATACGCATGTAACAGGCTGTTACACATTATATTTCGATAAATGATTTTAATTTTTTTCCAAAATTTTATTTTCTAAAGAAAATTTTGTTTAATTAATATATAGAATTAATTTAGAAATACTATTTAATTACGATGAATATTTATTATTATGTAAATACATTAATTTATTTCGTTATTTATTCATAAACATATACGAGAATATACGTGTTTTCTCATATATAAGCACGTATATGACTATGTGCATTCGCGTATTTATATATGCGAACAGAATTACAATTTTTTTTCAAATGTTGCAGAAGTTATACCTCTTTTTCGAAAAATAAGTAAAATTTTCTTTTTTAGTATAAGCAGGAAAAAAACAACGTTTATAACATCAAAACAAATTTTAATTATTGCAAAGTAGTTTCGTTAGCCATATTTACCATCATCAAAATATAATATTACAATCATATAACAATAAAATCAATAATAATAATACAATTATATAAAGTAATATAACCATATTTTGCACTGATTGACGGAACGCTATAGCTACCAAAACAAGTTTGCAATAAATAAATTTACTTTGGGTGCTACTTTGCTACTTTTTATCTACACTGCAATATATATATATATATAAGACCATTAATAGTAGGCAATATTCTCCAATTGAATTTATCAATAAACCAAACCGAAACATGAAGAAAAATTTAAATAAATAAATAAAATGAACGTAATAGAAATTTGTAGAATCAAAGCAGAATTATCAAGCCCCAAATACTTTGGAACTACAAATGAAGTGTATGGTTTCATCTCCGTATTATCCATGAAAAGCAAAATAATACAAATTTGGGGCTACGAACACACAAAAAACCAAAATTCATTAAAGAAATACCAAGTAATAAACAGTGGAAATAATGAAAAAAATAAATCAGTAACAAACTACAAATGTAATTAGTCACAAAGCACATCCGTTACCCTAATTTAGCACGTGGCATACAGAAACTTCATGCATTCATATATAAATGACATAAAAAGTGAGATAACAAAATAATAAAAACAAAAAACGACTTATCTGTTGATCACTGCAATGCAAATCACATCAACGACTATCATTTTACATCATAAAGAGGACTCCGCAAAAACTTCACATACGTAAAGCACACATCATCCGACATATCCAACAACACCGAATTAACGTGGAGCAGAATTGCTCCGGCTCAGAATTGTTGATTATCCCAGCCCCCAACGCCACGGCGATAATGTTACAATAAGCAAAACGCGGGAAAATCAACTCGCTCCTAAGACGCTACGGAACTAAGACGCCAAATCAATGGGGTTGCACTAGTCAAATAATCAAAGCGAAACGCGCACACTTACTAGATAAAAAAAGACAATTAAAAGCTTAATAATTGGAGCAGTAAAAATAATGTAAATTACAAAAAGAGTTAAGATTAAGTAAAAACTAAGAGTTATATCCACGTGTAGATTACAAAGTCACAATAACAAAGAAAATGCTGAATTGGACATATAATTGAACAGGAGAAAAAATTAATAATCATTCATAACATAATATTAAAATAATAAAATAATTAGAAGTAGAATAAAGTGATTACATAAATATTAAACCATATACCTTAGATTACCCTTTCTTTACTTTAATCAATAACATTTATTTTGACTATGCTTAGCTAAATATATAAATCTGTAATTCTACAGGTGTAAAGTTGCAGAAACCTGTATGCTTACTAAAGTTTTATCTATACACTGCACAAAAAAAAAAAAGAAAAAAATGTTTATCTACAAAAAAACCACTTTTTGTAAAGCTACAGGAACCTGCAGCTTAACAAAATAATCTACAAAATATTTTTTTCTATAACCTGGGTTTAAGTTACTTAAAAAATATCCAACTTTACTAAAAAAAAATTTAGTAACATGACAAATTTTTTTGATTTACAGTGGAAACGTGTATGTGTTGCATTCAATTTTGTTGTTGCCGTTACATAAAATGATCTAGAAATCCAAGTTTGCTAGACATACTTTAGTAAATTTACAAATTTTTTTTATAGTGTACTCATACCGCGCCAGGTACTTACTTATTATGATACTTTCAGAATTGCAGCATTTTTATATAATACATTAACATCACTATATTATTCAGAATTTTATTGGAAATCCAATTTAGCAATTGATGGTAAGAAAAAAGATTTATTATTCATATGTGAGGGCTTTTTGCAAGGCAATATTGAAGACATTATTAAGAAAGCACAGAAATGTGCATAACGTTCTACAAATGTTACATAATACATCAAGCAATTCTTGAAAATTTCATGAATAGTTTACTACTCATACTTCACTGAATTGCTTTCTCATTCAATTGTGGATTTTATTCCTAATGAAACAATCCAGAATTCAGAATTAAATAATCAATCTTTGTGATCATGCTTGCGTTAACAAGTTTATTGCGAAACTATATTTCCTTTCTTTAGTCTCTAAAAAGTAAATTTTATGCGTTTAGATACTTATAGTTTTCATGCGTAATAATAATTTTAGTATATGTATTGGAATTCCTTTTTATTAAGTTTTGTTTACATTTTTCTATTCTGTTTATGTTGAAAGTTTCTGTTCTCTATTTTCTGTTTCAAAACATAAATTTTGCCGATATTGTTTTATTTCTAAGGTAGCTTTTACTTTTCTGAAATAAAAATTTTAAAATATTATGTTTTGTCTGTTTTTTCTTTCCTTTTTTTATTTCTTTATGGAACCACAAATTTTTGGTATAAAACTATTGATCATCTAAGTTGTTTTAGAAAAAAAATGCTTTAAAAAATACCTATATATTAATTTTCAATAAATTCGATAATTTCCCCCACTAAAAATGCATCCCAGTTTTTTAGAAATATTTTAGTAACATTACAGTTTTTTTTATAGTGTACTCATATTATACTGCGTCAAGTAATTTCTCTTTATAATAGTTTCAGTATACTGCAATATTTTCATATAATATCTTAATATCACTATATTATTAAGGATTTTATTGAAAATCCAAGATGGTAAAAAGAAATACTTCATATGTGAATTATTTGTAAGGTACAATATTGTGGATATTATTATGAAATCTTAGAAATGTGTATAAAAATCTACAAAAACTGCATAATACATGAAGCAATTCTCGGAAGTCTGTTGAATAGTTTACAATCCATACTTCATTGAATTGCTTTGTCACATATTTTGAATTTTATTCCTTATAAAAGAATTCAGCATTTAGAAATAAATATTCCTGATATCTGATTATGCTTGCATTAACAATTTTATTGCGAAACTGTATTTTCTTTCTTTAGTCTCTAAAAATTGAATTTTATGCGTCTAGATACTTATAAATTTTCTTTCGTTATAATAATTTTAGTATATGTATAGAAATTCATTTTTATTCAGTCTTGTTTATATGTTGCTATTCTGTTTACGTTAAAAGTTTCTGTTCCTTATTTTCCGTACTTTCAGTATAGCAATATTTATATATAATATCTTAGTATCACACATCATTAAGAATTTTATTGAAAATCCAATTTCAAGTAATTGATGGTAAGAAGAATTACTTCATATATGACGGGTTTTAACAGTGCAGTATTGAAGACATTACTATGAAATTACAGAAATGTGCTCAGCATTCAACAAATACTGCATGATACAACAAACAATGCTCAGAAATTTCACGAATAGTTTATTACCCACACTCCACTAAATTGCTACATCGCTGATTTTGAATTTTGTTCTTAGTAAAAGACACTAACATTCAGATTTAAATATTCTTCATTCTGATCATGCTTGCGTTAACAATTTTATTAAGAAACTGTATTTCCTTTTTTTTTTTTTTTTTTTTTTTTTTGTCTTAAAAATTGAATTTTCTGCGTCTAGATACTTAAAATTTTTCATCCGCAATAATAATTTCAGTACCATTATTGTAATTCATTTTTTTCAGTCTTGTTTATATGTTTCTATTCTGTTTTTACTAAAAGTTTCTGTTTGCGTTTTCTTTTTCAAAACATAAATATTGACGACATTATTTTACTTCTAAGATAGCTTTATTTTCCTGGAATAAAATTTTTAAAATATTATTTTTCTTCTGTTTCTTTCTTTATGCTTTTCTATTTTCTATGGGAACACAGACAAAACTTTTGGTCATAAAAATTGATGTTGAATGTTAACAAATGCCTATTTATTAATTTTCAATGAATCTGCTAATTTCCCCACAAAAAAATACATCCATGTTACAAAAATTACATCCTTGTTTCCTCAAAATATTTTAGTAACTTTATAAATATTTTTTACAGTGAACTCATATTATACTGCGCCAAATAATTTCTTATTATAATACTTTCGGTATTGCAAATTTTCTATATAATATCTTTATATCATCATGTTAATCAGAGTTTTATTGAAAATCAAATTTGAATCATTCCATGGCAAGAAGAAATACTTGTTCTGCATAAGTGAAGGTTTTTTACAGTGCAATATTGAAGATATTGTTATGAAAGCACAAAAATATGCATAACATTTTATAGATGCTGCATAATACAACAAGTAATTCTCAGAAATTTCATGAATAGTTTATTACTCATACTCATATCAATAAATTGATTTTTCATTGATTATAAATTTTATTCCTAATGAAACAATCCAGCATTCAGAGTTAAATATTCCTTCTTTCTAAATATGCTTGCGTTACCATTTTTTATTTATTTATTTATTTATTTTTTTTTTTTTTGAGAAACTGTATTTTATTTTTTTATTCTCTAAAAATTGATTTTTATGCGTCTAGATATTTATAATTTTTCATCCGTAATAATAATTTCAATATGTATTGTAATTCATTTTTATTCAGTCTTGTTTACATGTTTCTATTCTGATTGTGTTAAAAGTTTCTGTTCCATGTTTTCTGTTTCAAAACATAAATTTTGCCGACATTATTTTATTTTTAAAATACCTTATTTTCCTGGAATAAAATTTTTTAAATATTAAGTTTCTACTGTTTCTATATTCTTGTTTTTTTTATATTTTTGTATAAGAAATATTTTACAATGCAATACTGAAGACATTATTATGAAATGACAGAAATGTGCATAACATTTTACAGATATTGCATAATACAACAAGTAACTCTCGGAAATTTTTTGAATAGATTGCTACACATACTTCAATAAATTGCTTTGTCACTGATTTTGAATTTTATTGCTATAAAAGAATTCAGCATTCAGAAATAAATATTCCTTCTTTCTGATTATGCTTGCTTTAACAATCTTATTGAGAAACTGTGTTTAATTCTTAAGTCGCTAAGAATTTTATTTTATGGATCTAGATACTTATAATTTTTCATCCGTAATAATAATTTCAGTATATGTTTTGTAATTCACTTTTATTCAGTCTTGTTTATATGTTTCTATTCTGTTTATTCTAAAAGTTTCTTTTCTCTATTTTCTGTTTCGCAACATAAATTTTGCCGACCTTTTTTTATTATTAATATTTCTAAGATAGGTTTACTTTCCTGGAATAAAAATTTTAAAATATTATGTTTCTTCTTTTTTTCCCTTCCTGTGTTTTATTTGTTTATAAGAACACAAACTTTTAGGATAAAATTACAGATCATCAAAATTGCTGTTGAATGTTAACAAATGCCTTTTTATTTAATTTCAATAAATCCGATAATTTCCACACTTAATATACATCCCAGTTTCCTAGAAATATTTTATTAACTTTACTGATTTTTTTTTATCGTTTACTTATATTATACTGCGCTGAGTAATTTCTTATTATAATACTTTCAGTATTGCGATATTTTTATATGATATTTTAATATCACCATATTAATATGAATATTACTGAAAATCTAATTTGAAGCAATCCATGGCAAGATGAAATACTTGTTCTTCATACGTGAAGTGTTTTTACAGAGCAATAAGAAGATATTATTATGAAATCCCACAAATGCGCATAGCATTCTACAAAAACTGCATAATACAAGAAATTCTCGGAAATCTCATGAATAGTTTACTACCCATACTTCAATAAATTGCTTTGTCACTATTATTGAATTTTATTCCTTATATAAAAAATTCAGCATTCAGAATTAAATATTCCTTCTTTCTGATCATGATTGCGTTGGCAATTTTATTGAGAAACTGTATTTCCTTTCTTTAGTCTCTATAAACAGAATTTTATGCATCTAGATGTTTATAATTTTTCATCCGTATTTTCAGTACATGTATTGTGTTTCAATTTTATGTTAATTGTTTACATGTTTCTCTTCTGCTTATGTTAAAAGTTTCTGTTCAGTGTTTTCTGTTTCACAACATAAATTTTGCCGACATAATTTTATTTTTAAGACACTTTATTTTCCTGGAATAAAATTTTTAAAATGTTATGTTTCTTCTATTTCTATCTCCTTGTTTTTTATATTTTTTATAAAAAATGTTTTTACCGTGCAATATTGAAGGCATTATTACGAAATCACAGAAATATGCATAACATTCTACAGATGCTGCATAATACAACAAATAACTCTAGAAATTTCATGAACAGTTTACTGCTTTTTCTTCCCCAAATTGGTTTGTCACTGATTTTGAATGTTATTCTTAATAAAAGAATTCAGCATTCAGAATTTATTCCTTCTTCCTCTAAAAATTTAATTTTATGCGTCTAGCACCTAAAAGTTTTCATATATAATAATAATTTCAGTATATGTTTTGTAATTCATTTTTATTCAGTCTTGTTTGCATTTCTATTTTGTTTATTCTAAAAATTTCTGTTCCGTATTTTCTGTTTTTCAACATAAATTTTGGCAACATTATTATATTTCTAAGATACTTTGTTTTCCTGGAATAAAATTTTAAAAATATTATCTTCTTTCTGTCTTACTCTTACTGTTTTTTATTTTTTATGGGAACATAAACTTATGGGATAAAACTGTTTATCATGAAAATTGCCCTATAATGTTAAAAAGTGCCTATTTATTAATTTTTTATGAATCCGATGATTTCTCCACTAAGAATAATTTTAAAAGTATCTGAAGGAAACACACTTTCTTTAGCAATTTTACAGAAATCTTAAAAAAAAGAAAACATATATGAAGAATTCTTTAAGGTACAAGTCTTCTCGTCATCTGATCAAGGCTCTAAATTACGAGACCATCTTGAGTAGCCATTTGCAGTTCAAACAACAGGATGTAACATTAAATAACAGGCGAAACAAAGTATGCTCAACGAGAAGCAAGTACTGCTGAAATAATGGCATGCGAAGCAAAGATATCAGGTTTATTACCGATCCGCCCCTATACCAGGTATCTAACCCGTTAAGGAGCTACTTCAGTCAAATGAAAAGACCGGTTCTCTAATGCTAATCCTATGGGGAAAAATATAAAGATATCTCGGTTGCATTTTAATATTTTTAAATGATTCTTTTTGCATTGGATAGCGGAGACAGATCTGTATGCAGGCTGTTTACAACTTTTTCGATTTGGGTTGCAGATATTTTTGATGAGGGTGCTTTCGCTTTCTAAACCAGTTCCGAAAAGGAAAGCATCCTGATACAAGAATATCTGTAATTGAAATAAAAAAAATAAAAAACGGTCTGCATACAGATCGATCTCAGCTATCCAATGCAAAAAGAATCATTTAAAAATATAAGAAAGCAACCGAGATATCTTTGTAAATTTCTTCCTTAGGATTAGCATTAGCGAACGGGTTTTTTCATTTGTGTGAAGTAGCCTCTTAAGCTGAGATAACTCGGCAGGTAGGGGCTTGGTCAACGGTTAGATAGAAAGAAAGAAAGGTTCAAGTCTTACAAATATTTGCAGAATAGGCCAATTGCGTGCGGATTTTCTACAGATTTTTTTTTTTTTTTTTTTTTTTTTTTTTTTTTTTTTAGTGAAGTTTGAACATAATGTTTCCTTATATTGTTCTTATATACTTCATAGTCATAATTAAATAACTTAGTAATCTTGCAATTTTTTTATTTACAATACAAACGTGTATATGTTGCGCGATTTTTCTTTTGTTGCCGTTACATAAAAAGCTTTAGGAATTCCAGTTTCTTAGAAAAATTTTATTGATGTTACAGATTTTTCTCAAAATTCGAGATTCCAAAGGTAAGCTAGTAAGAAAAAGGACCAGGTCCAAGTGTTAGATATCACTTTGTGTGGTTCCTATTTTCAATAGCTATCATACACAGACATACACATATTATTAACATTAACATTTACACTAGGTTTCATAATGTAATGAAAAACCTAGTAATTTTGTGATATCCTGGCAAAAATTCGTAAATAATTATCAAAAAACTCTTATCTCGAGGCAAATACAGTAATTTTGCGTAATACTTACTATAAAAGAAATATCAGATTTTTTATAACATTGATAGAAATTGTCACTGAACGAGAATGGAAAGTGTACAAAAATATTAAATGCCAATCCGAGAAGAAGAAAATAAAATATGCAAATTAGTTTAGCATATAAAAATACTTTGCAGAGTGGGATATTTTCGAGCCTGATTCAAAGGGAGCCCAAAAATGGGAAAAGAGCCATTATAAAAATAATGAGTTACGGTAAAATAACATTAGGCGAAGTTTCTAAAGATGCACCGATAGCATTGTCAAAGAGTACCTTGTCCAGAGCAGTCAAGAGTTCAAGAGTCCAAGAAAAAATAGCCCAATCAGGTATGACTGAAATGCATCAGCAGAATCACCTGGATTAGGCAAAAGATCACATATTCTGGAACTTAGAATATGGAAGACTAGTATTTTCCGATGAAAACAAAATCAGTTTGGATGGTTCTGACTTTTTTTTAAAATACTGGCATGATCTGCACATGAAGCTAGAAACGTTTTCAAAACTACAGCAGGGTAGATGTTCATTCATGTTTTGGGCTGAGTTTCGATTTCATCGTAAGAGTAACGCTACATTTCCCTCTGTCAAAATGAATGAATTAACCTACTAAGATCTATTTGAATAAAACTTGATGTCATTTTCTGATGAAATTGGCGATCTTTTTTGGATGTTCCTACAGGGCAATGAATCTATCCACATGTTAAACAGCATTTGAGAATAGTTTATATATATATACAGGGTGGTCATAAAAAAAACTTTGCCGATATATGGAGCTCAACCGATCGAGGTGAAATTTCAGATATGAACTCGGTAGAACAGATTCAGAGGTATGAACTCGAGATTATGTGAACGGTAGCAAAATGGCGATGACGGTTACTGTTATAGTTACAGAAACTCGAAAATTTCCAATGGCAACACCCATTTTTTTCATCGCAAAATGCTCAGCGCATGCGAAAACCCTAAAGAGCGTTGGAACCGTACGTGTATCGCAAGAAACGGACATGTTATGCACGCACAAAGAACTGTTCTGCGAATCCCCCCCCCATAGAAAAAACTCGATTGGGGCGCAAGGAGGAAATTTGCATATGACACAGACTCAGTACACTAATCTCTGATTACAATACAGGCCGTTTTGATTACAGATTTTCCACATGGGTGCCATCACCATGCAATGTGTAATTACGTGTGATGGCACCCATGTGGAAAATGTGTAATCAAAATAAAAGTTTTATTTTCTCCGATCTGTAATGTAATCAGAGATTAGTGTACTGACTCTGTGTCATATGCAAATTTCCTCCTTTCGCCCCAATCGAGTTTTTTCTATGGGGAGGGGGAGGATTTGCAGAACAGTTTTTTGTGCGTGCATAACATGTCCGTTTCTTGCGATACACGTACGGTTCCAACGCTCTTTAGGGTTTTCGCATGCGCTGAGCATTTTGCGATGAAAAAAAATGGGTGTTGCCATTGGAAATTTTCGAGTTTCTGTAACTATAACAGTAACCGTCAGCGCCATTTTGCTACCGTTCACAGAATCTCGAGCCCATACCTCTGATTAGCTATATCTGAAATTTCACTTCGATCGGTTGAGCGGACTGGCCGTTAGAGCTCCATACATCGGCAACTTTTTTTATGACCACCCTGTATACAGGATGATTCAAAAAAGATGGGAAAAATTTTAAGGGGTAATAGTATACATCAAGACAAACAATATTAAATAGAAACCAAGGTTCCCAAGCGTTTTCCAAAGGAGACAGCCTCCATTAAAGTTTAGGGTGCAAAATTTCGAATAAACATAAAAAACGGAAAAATTGGTCGATTGATTGGCGGTTTTCACTAAAACTATTCTTTATGTTGGTATTTTCTTGAAAATAAATTATAACGATACATTTCGAAAAATGTCGATAGAAGGCGCTTTAGACTTTGGAGTAACGAACAACTGTTTTTTGCCGTTATTTTTTGCATCTCATTAAATGGTTTCGCAGGCTTAAACGTAAACTTAAATTTTGAACTCAAAATCTGAATAGTTGGGAGTGGTTAAGTAGCACAAACTAAACTGTGTTCAGAGGTTCAAATTTCAAATGATTATAAAAAACGGAAAAATTGGTCAATTGATTTGCGGTTTTCACTAAATCTATTCTTTAAGTCAGTATCTTCTTGAAAATGAATTTTAAAGATAAATTTCAAAAAATTCCGTTAGAGGACGCCTTAAACTTCAGAGTAACCATAGAGGTCGCTTTGGACTTTGGAGTAAGGAAAAACTATTTTTTACCGTTATTATTTGCATCTCGTTAATTTTTTTTAGAAGCTTAGACATAAACTTAAATTTTGCGCAAAAAATTTGAATCGTTGGGAGTGGTTAAGTAGAACAAACTGAACTGTGTTCAATGGGGGTGGGGAGGCTCAAATTTCAAGTTATCATAAAAAACGGAAAAAATGGTAGATTCGTTTACGGTTTTCGCCAAAATTATTCTTTATGCCAGTATTTCCTTGAAAAGAAATTTTAAAGATAAATTTCAAAAAATTCCATTAGAGGGCGCCTAAAACTTTAGAGTAAACAACAACTATTTTTAACTGGTATTTTTTATACCTAATAAATGCTTGTAAAAGCTTATAGTTAACTTTTGATCTCAAAATTTGAATCGTTGTGAGTAATTAACGAGCGCAAAATTGAGCTGTGTTCGACGGGTGGTGAGGGTAACATTTCAACTCCTGATTACATGAACACTCCAACATGAACACAGCTCAGTTTGCGCTTCTTAACTTCTCCCAGCGATTCGAATTTGAGCTCAAAATTTAAGTCTAAGCTTTTGCAAGCATTTAATTAGATGCAAAAAATAACGTTTAAATATAATTTGGTTACTCTAAAGTTAAGGGCACCCTCAAACGAAATTTTTAAAAACTTATCTTTAAAATTTATTTTCAAGGAAACCGTGACATAAAGAATAGTTTTGGTGAAAACCGGAAACAAATCGACCATTTTTTCCATTTTTTATAATCATTTGAAATTTGAAACTCCCCACCCCCATTGAACACAGTTCAGCTTGCGCTGCTTAACCACTCCCAATGATTCAGATTTTCTGCGCAAAATTTAAGTTTATGTCTAAGCTTCTAAAAAAATTTAACGAGATGCAAATAATAACGGTAAAAAATAGTGTTTCGTAACTCCAAAGTCTAAAGCGCCCTCTATCGCCATTTTTTTAAATTTAGCTTTATAAATTATTTTCAATAAAATACTGACATAAAGAATAGTTTTAGTGAAAACCGCAAATCAATAGACCAATTTTTCCGTTTTTTATAATCATTTGAAATTTAAACTCTCTGAACACAGTTCAGTTTGAGCTACTTAACCGCTCCCAACTATTCAGATTTTGAGCTCAAAATTTAAGTCTAAGCTTGCGAAACCATTTAATGCAATGCAAAAAATAACGGCAAAAAATAGTTGTTCGTTACTCCAAAGTCTAAAGCGCCCTCTATCGACATTTTTCGGAATTTATAATTTATTTTCAAGAAAATACCAACATAAAGAATAATTTTAGTGAAAACCGCAAATCAATCGACCGATTTTTCCGTTTTTTATGTTTATTTAAAATTTTGGTCCCTAAATTTTAATGGCGGCTATCTCCTTTAGAAAACGCTTGGGAACCTTGGTTTCTATTTAATATTGTTTGTCTTGATGTATACTATTACCCGTTAAAATTTTTCCCATCTTTTTTAATCACCCTGTATATATATATATATATATATGTATAATGGTGTGGGTGTAATTCTATGGTCGTCTATTTCTCCTGATTTAAATCCAATGGAAAATGTATGGAGCATACTGATCAGAACTGCTTCCGAAAATGGAAAGCAATATACTACAATTTTAGAATTAACAGCCGCTATCATCTTCCACTGGAATGAAGTTGATCAAAATATATTGCCAAAAAGACCTGTTCACTCCATGCCTGATCGCGTTTTTATATTTATTAAAAAATCTGATGCGTACATATGCTGTAATTTATATTTTTGTTCAATATTCATATCATTATAAAGAATCTCAAAATGGAAAAATGCAGTTTATATTGTATCTAATTTGTTGTTTGAATTATGTTTTATTATAAAATAAAATGATTTGTTCTTTTTTTAACACTGACTAGACACCAGTTTGCTTTATAACATTTTCTTCTTTTTTATGAAGAAAAATGTGATTAAATTCATATCATTTTGAAACTCACTGTATATTATATTAAAACTTTTTATTCGCCTGAGATAATTTAGGATAGTAAACTGATAATGAAACTAAAGGCTTTTACAATAATAAAAAATAAAAATTCAACCTAAGTTTTCTATATTACGTTTTGTTTTAATTTCTGATATTTAATAAAGAAATAAATCAATATATGATGTTTTTTTGCAATTAAAAATAGGTAAGGAAAGTGATTAATAAGTATTGTACGTAAATATTTATATTTTAAACAATTTATGGCTAGAATGAATACTTTTTCTACAAATAATAGAGCTTTAGACTAGGTATTAAATACATTATTCTGAAATCACAGAAAATTGCATGACTTTACATAATACTATGTTGTATAATACAACAAGCGGTTTTTTGGAATATACGTGAATATTATAAGACCTATATCTCAGTAAGTTGCTTTCTCACAGATTTTGTAGCTAAGAAAATAAAAAGAAATCCAATAATAATAACCGCTTCTTTCTTATTATGCCTGCACTCACATTTATATAATGAAACTAGATTTCACTGTCAGCTTTAAAAGCTGAATTTTACGTATTCATTACGTACAAAAATTTTCATAATAAACAGTCTGTACAGGATTTGTAGCTTTTATTTAGCCAGTATTACTTGTTTCCAGTCTGTTTTTTCCAAAATTTATTCGTTCAATTTTTATTAAGTTTAGCATGGACTTTTAAGCTTACATTATTTCATATTTAACGAATTTTGTTCTTATATGCAATAAAAAAGTATATTATGTTATTCTTTCTGTTTCAAAAACGGAAAATGTTAATGAGAAGATTGAAAACTGAATATATACAAGTGTAGGAGGTGGGGTTTTTTTTTGTTTTTTATTTCTGCTTCTATTATGATTTTTTGTCTCTGTCTTCTAAAAGTTACTATATTATATTTAGAAATATAGTTTAATGTTTATTATTTACTTATTTCTAAAGAATCTAAGAAAACAAATATATAAATTTATTTAATTACTTAGCTGTCCTGCCCGGCGTTGCCCGGGTTCGTCAAAAAATAGCAAGAATTGCGAAAAAAACTTTAAAAATCATAATAAAAACCTCGAAAGATTTAAAAAATGCTACACGAATTTCGTCTAAACTTCGTTGGAAAGAGATGGGCTAGAAAACTGAAACTGGATTATTTTTACTAACGTGGAAAAATATGAAAAATCGCAAAAAACATTAAAAATCGCATAAAAATATAAAACAAAATTCAAAAATTGTGTTTCAAAATTCGAATAAACTTTGAAGAAAAGAGATCAGATTTTACTACATTCGGCCAAAAATTGAACGTCTAGAAAATCGAAGCGGGTCGCGAAGAAACGTAAACATCGCTTTAAAAATGGCAAAATTTTCAAAAATCATGAAACTCAAAATTTATTCTACTTGGGTAAATGTTTGAATCTAATTAATTTGATAATATAAAAAGCATTGAAATGTGAAAAAAAAACTTCAATAAAAACCTTTAATGGTACAGGAGAAAATTTATCATATTAGCAAAGAAATTTAAAACCAAATTCCTTTTCCGTATCTGAAAAAATCGCCGTGAACTGAAACAAACAAAAAAAGCATACTGCATTAAAAATTGCTGTAGATCAAAATAGGAGAGCAAAACAATTACCGTAAAAAAAAAGTTTGAAAACAAATTCTTATTAGTCTAGAAGTTTAAAATAGAATTCCTTTGAAAAATGTAAATAAATAAATAAATAAATAAATAAATAAATAAATAATGACTGAGAAAGCCCAAAAACTGCATTGAAAATTGTAATAAAAGTCGTAAAACATTAAAAAATCTCTAGTCTAAAAATTCACTGTTATAATATAAAATATTGTAATCAAGAAATTAACCATATTAAACAAAAAGTTTGAAATCGAAATCGATTTCCGGATGTAAAAAAATCGCCACGGAACTTAAAAAAATAACTAAAAATCACATAGAAAATTGCATTAAAAATAGCTAAGTATTTGGAAGTCAATGCTTAAAAAATTAATATTGAGGCAGGGCTGGGGGGGAGGGGGTTATGATCGGAAATCGTTTATAAATAACAAAACGTAGACATGGAACGCCAAAATCATATTAAGAGATAAAACATTGCATTCAAAACATAACTACATTAAACAAAATGTTTGAAATCAAAATTAGTTTCTGAATGGTAGAAAATCGCCAAAGAACTTAAAAGATGGCTAAAAATCGTATTGAAAACTATATTAAAAATCGCTAAATATTTAAAAGTCATGGCTGTAAAAATTTAATATTCAGTTGAAAATATTGTAATCGGAAATCGTTCATGAATAAGGAAAAGTCAACACGAAACACCTAAAATCCCCAAAACTAACTAAAAATTACATTGAATATCGCATTAGAAATTGACAAAATTCAAAAAGCGTGGAAAACAAATTGTACTACACTGTAAAAAAAGGGGGGTCGATCTACTAAAAAAACTTTAGTAATCCTTGTAATTACTAAAAAATGTTTAGTAATCTAAGTCGGTTACTAGAAAATCTGTAAGAATTACTAGAAAAAAGTTAGCAACGAATAGAGTTAATAGTTTTATATTTTTAATAGCTATTATTAAAACTCACTCGGCGTGGCCTCGATAGCATAGTGGTTATAGTAACGGACTCCAGGCTAAAAGGTCCCAGGTTCAATACTGGACAGCGCCAAGTACGCCCCGAATGTATGTAATGTAAGTGCTCTATAATAAAGGGCTTATGAATTTCCTGTTGGAGCTGGTCACAATGTTTGGTGCTGCCATCTATTGCGTTTTTGCCGAAAATCTATCACATCAGAAGTCTGGATGCAGCTCGAAGGAAGCTCCTGCCCTTCGGACGCACGTAATTGTTATTAAAAATAATTTTGGAGCTATTACAAAAATTTGCTTGGTGGGTCATACTAAAAAATTTTAAGTTAGTTATACAAAATATTATTTTGTTCAGTTTAAAAAAGAAATGCTTGTTTCACTTGCAAAAAAAAAGTTTGTAATGGTTGCTAAAAAATTCTGTGGAATACAAATTTACTAAAAAATTTTTAATAACCTCTTGAATTTTTTTTACAGTGTATTTATGCTAAAAGTTAGAAACCGAAATTCTTTTACCGATGTCAACAACTGTCGCAGAACCTGGAAAATCACTATAAAACAGATTAAAAATCAGTAAAATTAAAAAATCTGGACAAAATTTACCATGGTAAGATAAACATTTATATTAAATTCCTGCGGACAAAATTTACCATAATGGGACAAAACATTGATATCTGAACTCTTTCATTAGTTAAAAAATATCAACACAAAACTTTAAAAAAATCGCTAAACATTTTATGAAAATACGCTAAAAATCTGAATCATTGATGTCAAAATTTACTACATTAAACTACAAATTATTCAGAAATTTCTTTTCCAATTATAAAAAAATCGCTGTGGACTCGAAAACATCTAAAAATTGTATTAAAAACTGCATTACAAATCGTTTCAAATTTAAAAATAGCAGGGGATAACATTTACATTAATAAAGTAGTGTAATCTGAATTCTTTCTTCAATACGAATGAAAAAAATTGGCGCAAAGCGTGAGAAATAATGAAAAGATTACTAAAAGTTGCATTGAAAATTGCATTGAAAAATCACTAAATTTCAAAATTCGTAAATGAAGGGTAAATGTTTGAAATTAATTTCCTTTTCCAAATTTCAAAAAATTGCCGTGAGATTCAAAACACCAATACAAAACCATTGAAAAATTCATTAAAAATCGCTAAATGTAAAAACATCCCGTGAATAAAAAATTATTCTAGTCGTGTAAAACATAGAAATCATTCCTTTTTACATGAATTACAAAAAAAAAAAATCGACAAAATTAAAAAAAAAAGGTAAATGGTGAAATTTACTATATTAGGCTAAAAGTTTGAAACCAAAATAATTTTTTCATTGTTAAAACACCGCTGTGGTGGGGGTCGGAAAAAAATGGTACTAAATAGCATTAAAAAGTTCATTAAAAAACGCATTGAAAAATGCACTAAATATCGCTAGATATTTTTAAAATCGCAGTAATCAGAATTTCATCAAACGGATAAAATATTCTAATCGGAAATCTGTACTATTTGATTATCCGGTTGACCCAGAAACTATCGAGGTCAAACCATAAGATTAAATGACAATAATGGCGGATCATAAATTCCATATTTACTTGACATTAAACATGTTACATATGTTTGTTACGTCATCAAGTGGTTTTTGCTTCTTATTTTTATATGTATTTTTATTAATGTTTTTCTAAATTATGTCTCCTTTCAATATTTAACATAAAAATTAAATAAATTTGCATAATTTGGCTTGTTTCACGATTGATGTAACTTGGCGAAATTGATCGACAGGATAATCAAGTTGTAAATGGAAATCCTTTATAGATAATAAAAAATCGACACGAAACACAAAAATTCTTGAAAAATCGCATTAAAAATCTCTAAAATTATATTAGATTAAAAGTTTGAAATCAATTTTTACTTCCGAATATCAAAAAATCACCATAAAACTCGAAAAATTTCTAAAAATTGAATTGAAAAGTGCATTAAAAATCACTAATATTAAAAAATCACAGGGGTCAAAATTTACTCTAATAGGGTAAAACGTTGTAATTGGAAATTTCTCATGAATGAAAAAAATTCGACATCAAACGCAAAAAATCACGAAAAATCGCATTAAAATCAGCTGAAATTCATAAATCTTAACAGCTAAAATTTAATACATCAGCCTGAAAGTTTTAAGCAAAATTCCTTTTACTAATGTCGAATAATAGCGGCAAAATTTACATTAAATAATTCACTAAAAATCCAAACATCGTTGCACGAAATTCAAATAAATTATATTGAAAAGAGAACAAAATTTTCTAAATTAGGTCGAAAGAATGAAACCGCTTCCTATTTCGCTAATGTGGAAAAATCGCCTCGAAATCCACTAAAATTCGCATATGAATTAAATTTAAAAAACTGAAAATCGGCCTTCAAGGTGTAAAACTTCATACATAACTTTGTGCAGCGGTCTCTCCAGAGCATCGCCAATACTTTAAAAATTTTAACATGCGTTATAAACTACCTTAAAGTGTAAAACAGATCTCCTTATTACATTTCCTAATTTTGTTCGCGCCCCTCCTTTCACGCACTCTGAAATGTGTCACACCATTCTTTGTTTACATTTTTTATCATGTATTATAAACCATTTTAAAATTTAAAATTAATCACATTGTTATATTTCCAAATTTTAACAAAATCGCGTTGTGTTAGTTCCATTTTTCACCACCAGGTAGCGCACTCTATTCTTCAAAAACTTTATCAAAACGATACTCTGTTAAACAACCTATCAGGTGATATATTACACCAGGGGGTAGCGGTCTTATAAGCAAGAATTTAAGATATTTTATGAAATTGCTATTCGAAAATAGCGGTAACTAAATTTTTGACATTTTAGGTAAATTTCGCAAAAAAATACTACTTATTGCATTCTCAACAGCTCAAGATTTTGATAGAACAACTATGAAAAAATAGATCCTAAACGCAAAAAATCTTGAAAAAGCGATAAAAATCACATTGAAAATCGCATTAAAAATTGTTAAAATCGAAAATTCGTAACAATCACAAAACTTAGGGCATTAAGCTAAAAGTTTGAAACGGCTATCTTTTTGTCAATCTCAAAAAAAAAAAAAAAAAAAAACGCAAAATGAGAAAAAAACACTGAAAATCGCATTAAAAATTCGTTAAAAATTCAAAAATCTCTGTAAAAATTCAGAATAAACTTTGCTGAAAAGAGAAAAAAAATGCTATATTGGGTTAAAAGAATGAAACCGTATTTCTTTCACTAATGGGTTAAAACTGCAAAAATAACGCTAAAAATCGTCTCAAAAAATTATTTAAAAAAATCTAATCAAAAAATTGAAAATCGGGCATCGAGGTGCAAAATTACATGTATAAAAGTACTTTCCCTCCACATTTTATAACTCTACGTACACCAGACTCTTCAGAACAGAGCTGACACACACACAAACTTGTCTCTTTATTATTATAGATTTAAAAAAATCGCGATCTGTTTGTTCCATTTTCCACCACCAGGTAGCGAACTCTATTCTTCAAAAACTTTATCAAAACGATACTTTGTTAAACAACCTATTAGGTGATATATTACTCGAGGGGGTAGCGGTCTTAAGCAAGAATTTAAGATATTTTATGAAATTGCTATTCGAAAATAGTGGTACCTAAATTTTTGACATTTTAGGTAGATTTCGCGAAAAAATATTACTTATTGCATTCTGAACAGCTCAAGTTTTTGATAGAACAACTATGAAAAAAATAGATGCTAAACGCAAAAATCTTAAAAAACACATTAAAAATCGCATTGAAAATCGCATTAAAAATCGTTAAAATCTAAAAATCGTAACAAATACAAAATTTAGGGCATTAGGCTAAAAGTTTAAAACGATTTTCTTTTTATCAATCTCAAAAAATAGCCGCAAAATGAGAAAAAACACTAGAAATCGCATTAAAAATTCGTTAAAAATTCAAAAATCGCTGTACAAATTCCGAATAAACTTTGTTGAAAAGAGAAAAAAAAATTGCTATTTTGGGTTAAAAGAATTAAACCGTATTCCTTTCATTAATGGAATAAAACCGCAAAAATAATGCTAAAAATCGCCTAAAAAAATCATTAAAAAAATTTTATCAAAAAATCGAAAATCGGACTTCGAGGTGCAAAACTACATGTAAAAAAGTACCTTCCCTCCAAATTTTGTAACTTTGCGTGCAGCAGTCTTTTCAGAACAGCGCTGACAGACAAACATCCTTCTCTCTTTATTATTATAGATAGAAGATTTGTGATATGATTCTACGTATAGGGGGAACTGGGGGACATTGATACAGCTTTTTTCAAAAAAAATTTTTGGTATCTAGAAAGCAGAAATTTCACGTTATTTTTCTATGTGGTGTCAGCAAAACCTGTGTAGTGTGTTATAAAAATGTACAATCGTTGTTTTATATATTATTTTTGCATGTAATTTTAAAAAAATCAAAAAAGTAATTTGTATCAATGTGCCCCATCGCCGGGACAGATTGATACACTTTGACACTTCTGGAAAAAATGGAGATAAAATAACACCAATGCATATTTTTCATAGAAAAATAGTTAGCAAACCATTTTATATACAGTTATAGGCATTAAAATCGCACACAATTTATTTGTAAGCGATATTAAAGAAATCAAAATGAAATGTATAATGACCTGATGTTCTGGCTGCTCCTTGTCTGTTTGTTCGCTGTGATAACTTTGTCATATCTGGCACTTTAACCCCAGAATTATCTTCTTTCTTAGGAAAGGTAAAAGAATTATCAAGTTTTCTGTTATTAGATCGGCTTACAAACAGAAAATAAAGGATAATTATATTAAAAATTATGTTTATAATATAATTATCCTGTACTGTTCTGCAGCTTGTTTCTTTTACTCAACATTTCTAATGTTAATAATACTTTTTTCTCTGGAGAATCGATATAAATTTGAGATTTGTCAGGCTGCCGTCCATTTCTTTTGTTAATTTTACTAGCACTAGATATTGTGTTAGTTTGTACGCCTTCTGTTTGCAAAAATATTATAAAATGTTCTAATATAAAAAATTATAGCTATTTCACTTCAATAAAAATTAATAGTAGAAAATTTTGACGAAAAATGGTTGAATTAAGGAGTGTATGGTAAAAAGAAAATAAAAGGTAATGAAAAAATGAACTAGAAAAATATTTAGGTTGTATCAATGTGCCCCGACAAAGACTGTATCAATGTGCCCCATACAGTCATTTTGAATAAAATGAGTTGCAAATCCAACACTTCATAATTTATCTAATAATAAAGAATGAGGAACTGAAAGAGTAGTTTTACTTGCCAGGGAGGGTATTCTTTTCGGTTGAAAATACTGGAACAGTTGTATAATACCATTTCAATTGTACAACTCATATTTACTTTTGACCTCCAAAAACAATTAATCACTCATCCCATTTCATCAAACTATTGAATCATTCCAAAACTTTCTGTATGTAGTTAATTTCACTAGTATCACCTTTTGGAGCTATTGTGAAACCTCCTGTAATGATCTTGTGTGCTGTACAGGGGTGTATCAATGTGCCCCAAGTATCAATGTACCCCAGTTCCCCCTACGTATTTTGTTCATACATCACATATCACATATATGCATAAGTGCGTAGATTTTTTTGTTATTGTGTGAAATTATGTTTTGTGTAAAATATTATTTGAATAAATGAGATGTATTTTCATTTTAAAAAACTTGTATTATTGCAAGAAAGAAATCTCATTTTCTAAAGATAACATTTTCAAAAGATAACTTGCAGTATTGCAATATTTTTGGTTTACTATCAGAACAGCAACGTATTAATAAATATATAATCATCGAATATTGAAAATAAGTAAAATGTAAAGTACTTATAAAATATTGTATTGCATACATTTTGAAATCATAGAAACTTGAATATCATTCTACAATATCGCGGATTATCGAAAATAAATATTGAAATGTTTATTAATCTTTTAATAGCCATACCTTTGTAATTTTTTTTTGTCATTTAATTTATGGCCAAGGAAAGAAATGTACCATTCAGTATAAAATCTGCATTATTCATGAATATTTTTAATAACGTTATTTCATTTACTTGCTTTATTTCGTTGCTTTCATTTTCTTTCATTTACTATCTCTTAAAAATGAATTTTAGGATTCTAGATACTTTAAATATTTTCGAACCCAACAAAAATTTTATCATAAGCACAGTAATTCGTTTTTATTTATTGTTTTATATTCTGCTTACGGTCAAATTTGTTTGTTCAGGTATTTTGTGTCTTACAACATAAATTTTTAATCTACATTTTTTAAAAATCTCTAATTGAGAATTTTTCTAAAAAGAATTAAACAAATGGTTTACTTCTTATTCTGTTTTATTATTATACTAATAATCAAATAAATATTTAAAAGTCATGGCTGTAAAAATTTAATATTCAGTTGAAAATATTGTAATCGGAAATCGTTCATGAATAAGGAAAAGTCAACACGAAACACCTAAAATCCCCAAAACTAACTAAAAATTACATTGAATATCGCATTAGAAATTGACAAAATTCAAAAAGCGTGGAAAACAAATTGTACTACACTGTAAAAAAAGGGGGGTCGATCTACTAAAAAAACTTTAGTAATCCTTGTAATTACTAAAAAATGTTTAGTAATCTAAGTCGGTTACTAGAAAATCTGTAAGAATTACTAGAAAAAAGTTAGCAACGAATAGAGTTAATAGTTTTATATTTTTAATAGCTATTATTAAAACTCACTCGGCGTGGCCTCGATAGCATAGTGGTTATAGTAACGGACTCCAGGCTAAAAGGTCCCAGGTTCAATACTGGACAGCGCCAAGTACGCCCCGAATGTATGTAATGTAAGTGCTCTATAATAAAGGGCTTATGAATTTCCTGTTGGAGCTGGTCACAATGTTTGGTGCTGCCATCTATTGCGTTTTTGCCGAAAATCTATCACTTCAGAAGTCTGGATGCAGCTCGAAGGAAGCTCCTGCCCTTCGGACGCACGTAATTGTTATTAAAAATAATTTTGGGGCTATTACAAAAATTTGCTTGGTGGGTCATACTAAAAAATTTTAAGTTAGTTATACAAAATATTATTTTGTTCAGTTTACAAAAGAAATGCTTGTTTCACTTGCAAAAAAAAAGTTTGTAATGGTTGCTAAAAAATTCTGTGGAATACAAATTTACTAAAAAATTTTTAATAACCTCTTGAATTTTTTTTACAGTGTATTTATGCTAAAAGTTAGAAACCGAAATTCTTTTACCGATGTCAACAACTGTCGCAGAACCTGGAAAATCACTATAAAACAGATTAAAAATCAGTAAAATTAAAAAATCTGGACAAAATTTACCATGGTAAGATAAACATTTATATTAAATTCCTGCGGACAAAATTTACCATAATGGGACAAAACATTGATATCTGAACTCTTTCATTAGTTAAAAAATATCAACACAAAACTTTAAAAAAATCGCTAAACATTTTATGAAAATACGCTAAAAATCTGAATCATTGATGTCAAAATTTACTACATTAAACTACAAATTATTCAGAAATTTCTTTTCCAATTGTGAAAAAATCGCTGTGGACTCGAAAACATCTAAAAATTGTATTAAAAACTGCATTACAAATCGTTTCAAATTTAAAAATAGCAGGGGATAACATTTACATTAATAAAGTAGTGTAATCTGAATTCTTTCTTCAATACGAATGAAAAAAATTGGCGCAAAGCGTGAGAAATAATGAAAAGATTACTAAAAGTTGCATTGAAAATTGCATTGAAAAATCACTAAATTTCAAAATTCGTAAATGAAGGGTAAATGTTTGAAATTAATTTCCTTTTCCAAATTTCAAAAAATTGCCGTGAGATTCAAAACACCAATACAAAACCATTGAAAAATTCATTAAAAATCGCTAAATGTAAAAACATCCCGTGAATAAAAAATTATTCTAGTCGTGTAAAACATAGAAATCATTCCTTTTTACATGAATTACAAAAAAAAAAATCGACAAAATTAAAAAAAAAAGGTAAATGGTGAAATTTACTATATTAGGCTAAAAGTTTGAAACCAAAATAATTTTTTCATTGTTAAAACACCGCTGTGGTGGGGGTCGGAAAAAAATGGTACTAAATAGCATTAAAAAGTTCATTAAAAAACGCATTGAAAAATGCACTAAATATCGCTAGATATTTTTAAAATCGCAGTAATCAGAATTTCATCAAACGGATAAAATATTCTAATCGGAAATCTGTACTATTTGATTATCCGGTTGACCCAGAAACTATCGAGGTCAAACCATAAGATTAAATGACAATAATGGCGGATCATAAATTCCATATTTACTTGACATTAAACATGTTACATATGTTTGTTACGTCATCAAGTGGTTTTTGCTTCTTATTTTTATATGTATTTTTATTAATGTTTTTCTAAATTATGTCTCCTTTCAATATTTAACATAAAAATTAAATAAATTTGCATAATTTGGCTTGTTTCACGATTGATGTAACTTGGCGAAATTGATCGACAGGATAATCAAGTTGTAAATGGAAATCCTTTATAGATAATAAAAAATCGACACGAAACACAAAAATTCTTGAAAAATCGCATTAAAAATCTCTAAAATTATATTAGATTAAAAGTTTGAAATCAATTTTTACTTCCGAATATCAAAAAATCACCATAAAACTCGAAAAATTTCTAAAAATTGAATTGAAAAGTGCATTAAAAATCACTAATATTAAAAAATCACAGGGGTCAAAATTTACTCTAATAGGGTAAAACGTTGTAATTGGAAATTTCTCATGAATGAAAAAAATTCGACATCAAACGCAAAAAATCACGAAAAATCGCATTAAAATCAGCTGAAATTCATAAATCTTAACAGCTAAAATTTAATACATCAGCCTGAAAGTTTTAAGCAAAATTCCTTTTACTAATGTCGAATAATAGCGGCAAAATTTACATTAAATAATTCACTAAAAATCCAAACATCGTTGCACGAAATTCAAATAAATTATATTGAAAAGAGAACAAAATTTTCTAAATTAGGTCGAAAGAATGAAACCGCTTCCTATTTCGCTAATGTGGAAAAATCGCCTCGAAATCCACTAAAATTCGCATATGAATTAAATTTAAAAAACTGAAAATCGGCCTTCAAGGTGTAAAACTTCATACATAACTTTGTGCAGCGGTCTCTCCAGAGCATCGCCAATACTTTAAAAATTTTAACATGCGTTATAAACTACCTTAAAGTGTAAAACAGATCTCCTTATTACATTTCCTAATTTTGTTCGCGCCCCTCCTTTCACGCACTCTGAAATGTGTCACACCATTCTTTGTTTACATTTTTTATCATGTATTATAAACCATTTTAAAATTTAAAATTAATCACATTGTTATATTTCCAAATTTTAACAAAATCGCGTTGTGTTAGTTCCATTTTTCACCACCAGGTAGCGCACTCTATTCTTCAAAAACTTTATCAAAACGATACTCTGTTAAACAACCTATCAGGTGATATATTACACCAGGGGGTAGCGGTCTTATAAGCAAGAATTTAAGATATTTTATGAAATTGCTATTCGAAAATAGCGGTAACTAAATTTTTGACATTTTAGGTAAATTTCGCAAAAAAATACTACTTATTGCATTCTCAACAGCTCAAGATTTTGATAGAACAACTATGAAAAAATAGATCCTAAACGCAAAAAATCTTGAAAAAGCGATAAAAATCACATTGAAAATCGCATTAAAAATTGTTAAAATCGAAAATTCGTAACAATCACAAAACTTAGGGCATTAAGCTAAAAGTTTGAAACGGCTATCTTTTTGTCAATCTCAAAAAAAAAAAAAAAAAAAAAACGCAAAATGAGAAAAAAACACTGAAAATCGCATTAAAAATTCGTTAAAAATTCAAAAATCTCTGTAAAAATTCAGAATAAACTTTGCTGAAAAGAGAAAAAAAATGCTATATTGGGTTAAAAGAATGAAACCGTATTTCTTTCACTAATGGGTTAAAACTGCAAAAATAACGCTAAAAATCGTCTCAAAAAATTATTTAAAAAAATCTAATCAAAAAATTGAAAATCGGGCATCGAGGTGCAAAATTACATGTATAAAAGTACTTTCCCTCCACATTTTATAACTCTACGTACACCAGACTCTTCAGAACAGAGCTGACACACACACAAACTTGTCTCTTTATTATTATAGATTTAAAAAAATCGCGATCTGTTTGTTCCATTTTCCACCACCAGGTAGCGAACTCTATTCTTCAAAAACTTTATCAAAACGATACTTTGTTAAACAACCTATTAGGTGATATATTACTCGAGGGGGTAGCGGTCTTAAGCAAGAATTTAAGATATTTTATGAAATTGCTATTCGAAAATAGTGGTACCTAAATTTTTGACATTTTAGGTAGATTTCGCGAAAAAATATTACTTATTGCATTCTGAACAGCTCAAGTTTTTGATAGAACAACTATGAAAAAAATAGATGCTAAACGCAAAAATCTTAAAAAACACATTAAAAATCGCATTGAAAATCGCATTAAAAATCGTTAAAATCTAAAAATCGTAACAAATACAAAATTTAGGGCATTAGGCTAAAAGTTTAAAACGATTTTCTTTTTATCAATCTCAAAAAATAGCCGCAAAATGAGAAAAAACACTAGAAATCGCATTAAAAATTCGTTAAAAATTCAAAAATCGCTGTACAAATTCCGAATAAACTTTGTTGAAAAGAGAAAAAAAAATTGCTATTTTGGGTTAAAAGAATTAAACCGTATTCCTTTCATTAATGGAATAAAACCGCAAAAATAATGCTAAAAATCGCCTAAAAAAATCATTAAAAAAATTTTATCAAAAAATCGAAAATCGGACTTCGAGGTGCAAAACTACATGTAAAAAAGTACCTTCCCTCCAAATTTTGTAACTTTGCGTGCAGCAGTCTTTTCAGAACAGCGCTGACAGACAAACATCCTTCTCTCTTTATTATTATAGATAGAAGATTTGTGATATGATTCTACGTATAGGGGGAACTGGGGGACATTGATACAGCTTTTTTCAAAAAAAATTTTTGGTATCTAGAAAGCAGAAATTTCACGTTATTTTTCTATGTGGTGTCAGCAAAACCTGTGTAGTGTGTTATAAAAATGTACAATCGTTGTTTTATATATTATTTTTGCATGTAATTTTAAAAAAATCAAAAAAGTAATTTGTATCAATGTGCCCCATCGCCGGGACAGATTGATACACTTTGACACTTCTGGAAAAAATGGAGATAAAATAACACCAATGCATATTTTTCATAGAAAAATAGTTAGCAAACCATTTTATATACAGTTATAGGCATTAAAATCGCACACAATTTATTTGTAAGCGATATTAAAGAAATCAAAATGAAATGTATAATGACCTGATGTTCTGGCTGCTCCTTGTCTGTTTGTTCGCTGTGATAACTTTGTCATATCTGGCACTTTAACCCCAGAATTATCTTCTTTCTTAGGAAAGGTAAAAGAATTATCAAGTTTTCTGTTATTAGATCGGCTTACAAACAGAAAATAAAGGATAATTATATTAAAAATTATGTTTATAATATAATTATCCTGTACTGTTCTGCAGCTTGTTTCTTTTACTCAACATTTCTAATGTTAATAATACTTTTTTCTCTGGAGAATCGATATAAATTTGAGATTTGTCAGGCTGCCGTCCATTTCTTTTGTTAATTTTACTAGCACTAGATATTGTGTTAGTTTGTACGCCTTCTGTTTGCAAAAATATTATAAAATGTTCTAATATAAAAAATTATAGCTATTTCACTTCAATAAAAATTAATAGTAGAAAATTTTGACGAAAAATGGTTGAATTAAGGAGTGTATGGTAAAAAGAAAATAAAAGGTAATGAAAAAATGAACTAGAAAAATATTTAGGTTGTATCAATGTGCCCCGACAAAGACTGTATCAATGTGCCCCATACAGTCATTTTGAATAAAATGAGTTGCAAATCCAACACTTCATAATTTATCTAATAATAAAGAATGAGGAACTGAAAGAGTAGTTTTACTTGCCAGGGAGGGTATTCTTTTCGGTTGAAAATACTGGAACAGTTGTATAATACCATTTCAATTGTACAACTCATATTTACTTTTGACCTCCAAAAACAATTAATCACTCATCCCATTTCATCAAACTATTGAATCATTCCAAAACTTTCTGTATGTAGTTAATTTCACTAGTATCACCTTTTGGAGCTATTGTGAAACCTCCTGTAATGATCTTGTGTGCTGTACAGGGGTGTATCAATGTGCCCCAAGTATCAATGTACCCCAGTTCCCCTTACGTATTTTGTTCATACATCACATATCACATATATGCATAAGTGCGTAGATTTTTTTGTTATTGTGTGAAATTATGTTTTGTGTAAAATATTATTTGAATAAATGAGATGTATTTTCATTTTAAAAAACTTGTATTATTGCAAGAAAGAAATCTCATTTTCTAAAGATAACATTTTCAAAAGATAACTTGCAGTATTGCAATATTTTTGGTTTACTATCAGAACAGCAACGTATTAATAAATATATAATCATCGAATATTGAAAATAAGTAAAATGTAAATTACTTATAAAATATTGTATTGCATACATTTTGAAATCATAGAAACTTGAATATCATTCTACAATATCGCGGATTATCGAAAATAAATATTGAAATGTTTATTAATCTTTTAATAGCCATACCTTTGTAATTTTTTTTGTCATTTAATTTATGGCCAAGGAAAGAAATGTACCATTCAGTATAAAATCTGCATTATTCATGAATATTTTTAATAACGTTATTTCATTTACTTGCTTTATTTCGTTGCTTTCATTTTCTTTCATTTACTATCTCTTAAAAATGAATTTTAGGATTCTAGATACTTTAAATATTTTCGAACCCAACAAAAATTTTATCATAAGCACAGTAATTCGTTTTTATTTATTGTTTTATATTCTGCTTACGGTCAAATTTGTTTGTTCAGGTATTTTGTGTCTTACAACATAAATTTTTAATCTACATTTTTTAAAAATCTCTAATTGAGAATTTTTCTAAAAAGAATTAAACAAATGGTTTACTTCTTATTCTTTTTTATTATTATACTAATAATCAAAATTGGTTAAAGCATTTTATCTAATGTTCCTTTTGATTAAAAAAAAAATCATATTTAAAATAGTGCGTCTGAGATATTATTGATATCATTTCATTACTATTTAGAAATACTTTATGTACCATATTTAATTGTTTGTAATGACTATCTATTAACAAATAAATAAATTTATTTATTTATTTATTTTCTTATTTATTTATATATTTATACATTTTTTTCTATAATATGCGCTTAATTTATGTAAGCACACACTGGACATTTGTACGTATGTGCTGCAAGAAACAATTCTTTGAAAAACTGTAAGAAGAGTTATATTTTTCTCATAAAAAGTGTAGCTGCATAAAATTCATAAAAGTATACATGACACTATTGCAATATTTTTGTTTATTGAATATTTCCATGATAAAATATATTTCGAAGCTCACATGGTTTGAATATATCCCTGTTCTTCAAATGTAAGCAGTTTATAGAACATTGTACTGAATGCTTTATTTATAAAATTCCTATATTTACGTAAAACTGAATTATATTAAATAATACAAGCTGTTCTTGGAATTTTGATGAATATGTTAATAATTGTTTCCAGTGGCGTAGCTATGTTTTTTGGCGCCCGGGGCCAGCAAAAAATTTTGCGCCCCCACCCCAATATAGATATATAACAATTTCTCTCAATTTGGCGCCCCTAAGCCCTGGCGGCCGGGGCGGACGCCCCCCTTGCCCCCCCTTACCTACGCCACTGATTGTTTCGCCTCTGATTTTGAATTTTATTGCCCAGAAAAGAAATCAAGGATAAAATATCCATTTCTTCTGATAATGCTTGTGCGAACATGTTTATAGAGAAACAAAATTGCAGTGCTTAATCTCAAAAGGTTGAATGTTGTGTACCTAGATATTATAATTTTTTTCATGTATAAGAAAATTTGCGATATATGTGTTGCAACTCCTTTTCATGTATTACTGTTTGTTTGTTTCTATTCTGTATTTAGCAAAAAGCGTTTGTTCATTATTTTTTTACAATAATAATTTTTAGTAGGTGTTTTATAGCTTCAAGTTTGAATACTGTAATATACACTATATGCCATAAGGTGGTCATCTACTTGCGATTTTTGACGTTTTGTTAAATACATAAAAAATGCACGAGGAATTATCCTGAAACTCCATGTGTGTGAACAAAATAGTACAAATCATATATTTTCTTTAGAATATACTACATAAAACCATGCATGGATCTTTAGATGTATGAGATTTTACATTTAATACGATTTTTTTTCTCTCTTGTATAATAAAAAAAGAAGAAAATTCAACAAATTCTCAATTTAAATATTAAAAAAAATAACTGTAAACTTGAATGATAAATCCACGCACAAAAATATTAAATACACCATGTAGAATAAGTAAAAAAAATCAAATGTGAGTAAATGAGCAAAAAAGAGTTGAAATTTTTGAACAAGCAAATTATAAGAATATAGCAGACCCGACAGACGTCGTCCTGGAACCGACTCCAAAAAATTAAATAAATGTACATAAATATAATAATACGCAAGATAAATACTACGCTCTTAATTTAATTTCTTATTACAATTATGTAAGGAAATTATTTTTCACTTTGCAGTAGTTTTTGAAGTCGGTTCAATTTTTGATAGAAAAGTTTATTTTTCTCTTTTTTGTTAAAAGTTAACGATTTTCTGAAGTCGGTTGATTAAAATTATAATACATGTTTAGGCGTAAGCCTTAAATAAAGAAATAAATTTATTGATAGTAATGGATTTGACCTTGACAGGTTAATTACTGTCAAATAAAAATTCTTGATATTTCAAATTTCTTGATATTAATGGATTTGACCTTGAGAAAACCAATTACTGTCAAAATAAAAGTCTTTATTAATATTTATGACTAAAATAATGATTTAAAAATACTTAATATTGATTTATTATTAAATTATTGTTTATTTCTTGACAAGTTGACAGCTTAATTTAATTTAAATTCATTTAAAGAGATTTATTGGTCTTATAATTATTTTATGTCAAAATTAATGTTTTATTTATTGATAAGTTGTCAACTTGAGTAGTTTTTAAATCATTATTAGAGATTTATTGAGTTTTAATTATTTTATGTCAAGTTAATGATATATTTTTAAATTTATGATCATGTAATTTTATCTTTATGCTTTTTCTTATTATATTTCCCCAAGAAAGGGGGTTCACTCTTGAATCTGCAACCAAGCAGATAATATGTATTCTTCTTGACTCTGCAATCAGGCAGAGAACATGTTTTGAGAGCATGAAAATTTTGAATGTCTTCTATCGTAATTTTATGACTGTTCTCCAAGAAACATGTATGATTTGGCTCTGTAACTACAATATGTAAGTTCAGAATCTTGAAATTTATTCATGGCTGTCTGTGAGAGAATAACAATTGATATCACTAATGCATATATTCTAATTTGGATTTATTTAATTAATAAACTATATATTTATCATAATTGCTCTCCCGTTGGACTTTAATGAACATTGATTGATACATCCATTTTCTTTTGGTGTGCCTCAACCCGGCAGTGTTAAATAGTGAATAGTGTTAAATTGTGTGACTATTGTGCATGAACATAATTTTCTCCTTATAATTGGATTACTCCGAATGAACACTTGACTTGGATTACCTAAGGATTACCTGAAATAAACAGATAAGAAGCTTTATTATTATCAATTAGAAATTAAGAATTATTTGTTATGGAAAATTTAGAAAAACTTAAAGCAAAGCGTTCTGTTGAACGAACAAGTTTTACTAAGTTAATAACAAAATTAGACACGTTATTAGCAGATGATATTGATAATACAAAAACTGATGAATTATTAGAGCTTCACGAAACATTGTCTTTAAAAGAATCTACATTTCAAAAATTAAATCATGAAATTGAAGCTCAAATATCAGACTTAAAAGAATATGAAAAGGATATTGCTAGCAGTGAAAAGTATAATGATCAGTTGATAAGTGCTAAATTTAAAATTAAAAATAGATTGAGTAAATGCAATAAAGGCAATACTTCTACTATGATATCAGGTAATTCTGTGAATGCATTGAACAGTTCTGTCAGTGGAACAGAAGCAAGTTTTTATTCGGCCATGAAATTACCCAAATTAAGTGTTCCAAAATTTTCTGGTGAAATCGAAGAATGGGTAGAATTTTTTAATTGTTTTGAAACATCGATACACCAGAATAAATCACTGTCAAAGATAGAGAAATTTGCATATTTAAAATCTTTGTTATGTAATCGTGCATACAATGTGGTAGAAGGATTTCCATTGACAGAACAAAATTATGATACCTGTATTGATTTATTAAAGAACCGATTTGGTAAAGTTGATGTAATTATAAATAAACATATGTCTAATTTGTTAAACATGGAACCCGTGAAAAATTGCTCAAATTTAAATGCATTAAGAAGATTGCATGACGTGTGTGAAATAAACATAAGAAGTTTAAGAAATTTAGGAGTAACATCTAATTCCTATGGGCATTTATTAAATCTTGTTTTGATTAAGTTATTACCCTATGAACTTGTAATTGAATATCACAGAAGACGTGATACTAGTAAAGACCTTGATGTAACAGATCTAATTGCCTTTCTTAAAGCAGAAATTGAATGTAGAGAAAAAGCTTTGCTTATGACTAGTTCTAAAACTGATACAACTTCTTCGTTTGTGTATAAAAATAAAACTGAATATCGTGAAAGAAAACAATCAAATAAATATCAACATGCTAATACTTTAAATGCTAATATTAAAGTTTTTTGTGTTTTCTGTAAAAGTAATGAACATTTATCGTCTGAGTGTAAAAATTTAGCTGATGAAAAGAAAAGATTAATGTTAAAAAAAGAAGGTAGATGCTATCGGTGTTTTTTCAAATCCCATTTATCTTCGCAGTGCCGCGTAAAATTGCAACCATGTATAAATTGTAAAAGCTCTGAACATAACAAATTATTTTGTTTTAAGAAAAACTTGAAACCAGAAATATCCGAAAATCAAACAATTGTATCTAATTCTCATTGTAATTTGAAAAATTCTAATCATGCTGTATTATTGCAAACATGTTGTGTAACTGCTCAAGGTAACTCGAAATCAAAATTAGTTCGTTTATTGCTTGATTCTGCAAGTGAGAAAAGCTCCATAACAAAAACATTAGCTCGTGAATTAAATTTGCCTGTTTTACGAAAAGAACATTTAACTGTATTTGCCTTTGGTATTGATCAAGGTCGGGAAGAAGAATATGATGTTTTCAAAATTAAATTAAGAAGTAAATTGAATTATCGCCGTTTCATAAATGTTGAGGTATTAGCTACGGATTTAATAAGCGCAACAACTTTGAAGGTTCCAAATTCTGATCCTTTAATTACGAAATATGTTGAGAGTAAGGGATGGAAATTAGCAGATCCTATCCCCCAGGAATCAGCAGTGCAAATCCTTCTTGGAGCTGATTATTTTTGGAATGTGCAGAAAGGCATCATAGAAGAAATTAATGAGCATTTATATGTAGCTAATACACTTTTTGGTTACACAATAGTGGGAAAAATTAACTCTGAAAGCAACAAAACAATTAATGCTCATCATGTATCGGTGAATGAAAGGGAAAATTTTGATTTGCAAAGATTTTGGGATCTAGAATCATTGGGTATTTATGATAGTAAAAGTGAACTATTTTCACAAAAGGATTTAGATGCAATGGATTTATTTAAAGATAATTTAAATTTTGTTAATGGAAGATATGAAACGAAACTTTTGTGGAAGGTAAACAAAAATGAATTGGAATCCAATTTTGATGTAGCTAAACAGAGACTTTGGGGATTAAAATCAAAATTATGCCAAAATGAATGGTTATTAAATGAATATAAGAAAATATTAAATGAGCAGTCTGATTTGGGGATAATTGAAAAATGTAAATTTGATAAAAATGAAGTGAACACATATTATATGCCTCACAGACCAGTAATAAGGGAAGACAAACTGACAACGAAAGTAAGAATAGTATATGACGCGTCATCTAAAGATAAAGGAGCAAAATCCTTAAATGATTGCTTATTTTCTGGTCCCAATTTAAATTCCAATATTTTGGATATTTTTTAAGATTCCGTCTTCACAAGATTGCCTTCTCAGCAGACATAGAGAAGACATTTTTACAAATTCAGATAAAAGATGAAGATAGAAATTTTTTGAGGTTCTTGTGGTTTGATAATATCACTAGTAATAATCCCATCTTGAAGGTCTTCCGCATGACTCGTGTAACTTTTGGTGTAACAACCTCACCATTTCTCCTTTCTGAAACCATCAAACATCACATTGAGGGATATAAAGATCTTTTTGAGAAAATAGTTAATATGTTAAATATTTCATTGTATGTTGATGACTTGTTCCATGGCGCAGATTCAGTAAATGAAGCTTTTGTTTTATCGAAAGGTGCAGAGAAGATATTGAGTGAGGCCAATATGAAATTAAGAAAATTCAAAACCAATTCAATGGAATTAAAAAATTTATGGAAAGAACATGGGATAAACTTTGAGGAAGACACCCTTGAACAAAATCTTTCAAAGATATTAGGAATCAAATGGATGACAGAAAGTGACACATTAAAATTAGATTTACAACCACTTTTGGTAGAATTTGATAGTCAAATTATCACTAAGCGTCTTGTTTTACAAACTATGGCGAAAATTTATGACCCTCTTGGACTCATTTCTCCCATAAGAATGAAGTTTTTGATGCAAGAAATCTGGGAACATGGAATGGACTGGGATTCTATGTTGCCAGATCCTTTAAGTGAAAATTTCAGAAAATGGTTTCATGAGGTTAAGGAGTTAGTAAATTTTGAAATGCATAGAAAATATTTTGTAAATAATGTAAAACTAAATCCTGAAACTGCTCAGCTTTTTATTTTTTCTGATGCTAGTATAAAGGGATATGGGTCAGTAGCCTATATTCGTGATCCCCTTTCTTGTGAAACTTCATTTGTTATTGCAAAATCTAGAGTGGCACCTCTAAAAAAAGTTACGTTACCTCGCCTTGAGCTTCTTGGAGCCCTTACAGCTGCAAGATTAGCAAATTATTTAAGGGGGATACTTGAAATTGATAATGAAAATATATTTTGTCTTTGCGACTCACAAATTGTTTTGCACTGGATAAAAGGCAGTGCCAGTAAATGAAAACCCTTTGTCGCAAATCGCATACGTGAAATTCAAGAACTTGTTGCTCCTGTGCAATGGAAATTTTGTAAGGGAAAAGAAAATCCTGCAGATGTTCTCTCTCGTGGTTGTTCTGCATCTGAATTGATTAATAACTCTGTGTGGTTAAATGGTCCCTGCTGGTTGAAGGAAAATTCTTTACCAATATTTACGCTTGAAATTCCAATAAATCTGTCTGATGAAGAGGTCCTGCAGGAAAAACGTAAAATGCTTGTTTGCTTCGTATCCCAAAATATTCCTGAATTCGAACTTTTGTATAAATTTTCATCCTGGACCAAATTGAGACGAATTATGGCTTGGTGTCTCAGATTTATTAAAAACAGTAGATGTCCATCTGAAAAAATCAGTGGTTTCTTAACTGTTCAAGAACTTGAAGGGGCAACAAACGCTATTGTGAAATTGATTCAACGCCATGAATTCGGAGAAGAACTGGAAATGCTAAATTCAAAAAAGAACCTAAATTCTAAAAGTAAATTACTTCCTTTACACCCTTTTCTTGACGAAAATGGTATTCTTCGTGTAGGAGGTAGGTTAAAAAATGCAAACCTCTCTGAATACCAAAAACACCAAATTGTCATACCTAAAAGACATCATGTTACAGATTTGATCATAAAATACTTTCATGAAAAACATCTTCATAGTGGCACTCAGTTAACAATTTCGGCCATTCGACAAAATTTTTGGATAGTTAATGCTAAAGAAGCTGTAAAAAGAGAAATAAGGAAATGTATTAAATGCTTCCGAAATATGCCACACCTTTCATCTCAAATAATGGGAAATCTTCCATCATCACGTGTAACACAAGCTCGAGTTTTTTCGAGAGTAGGAGTGGATTTAGCTGGCCCTTTTTTGATCAAACCTCGTAAGGGGCGTGGTGTGAACCCTTTAAGCATTATATTTGCCTTTACATTTGTTTTGCAACAAAGGCTATCCATCTTGAAATTGTCACAGATCTTACCACTGAAACATTTTTAGCCTCGCTGAAAAGGTTTGTAGCTCGACGTGGAAAGCCTCAAGAAATATATTCAGACAGAGGTACAAACTTTGTAGGAGCTGACCGAGAAATGAAGAAAATGATGGCTCGAATTGTTTCTGATGAAAATTTTCACAAATATCTGACTGACGAAATGATAATATGGAAATTTAATCCACCTTCTGCCCTCACTTTGGAGGCCTTTGGGAAGCGGGAATAAAACAAATGAAAAATCATTTAAAAAGAACGATTGGTGAACAAATTTTAACTTATGAAGAGTTCTTAACATTGATTGCACATATTGAATCCTGTTTAAATTCGAGGCCGCTCGTGGCTGAATCTTCTGACTCCAATGACTTTACTGCTTTGACACCAGGACACTTCATTATAGGAGCACCAATGACATCCTTGCCTGAACCTGACATCTCCTGTACATATGTTACTCCCTTGGAACGTTGGAAATTGCTGCAAAAGATTTTCCAGAGCTTTTGGAAAAGATGGTCTTCAGACTACCTCTCACAATTGCAACAACGAACAAAGTGGTTGAAGAGTAACCCGAAATTAAAAATCAATGACTTAGTGCTGATAAAGGAAGAAAACCAGCCCCCATTAAGGTGGAAATTGGGCCGAATAATTGAACTTTTTCCTGGTGAAGATAGTCATGTTCGGGTTGTTAAACTGAAAACTTTGCACGGGGAACTGAAACGCCCCATACAAAAACTCTCTCCTTTACCAATAGAAAATTGACTGTATTTGATTTATTATTTTCTTTTATATGTTTAATTTTTGTGATTTATTGAATTATAATGTATATTAATTTTTCTTTCTCTATTTTTAGTTATACCAATTTTAACTCCTGAGGACAGTTAGAATTGTTAGAATTCATATTGAAGTTGTTTTATTTTATTTAAATACTAAAAAAAAAAAAAGAAAATCAGGTAACATGTTTTCATATTATTATTGTAATATCTGATTAATCAATATTTGATTAAGAAAACTGGTAAGATAAATTTTAAATTTGATGAACTCCGTTCATGGAGGTGGAGGATGTTTAGGCGTAAGCCTTAAATAAAGAAATAAATTTATTGACAGTAATGGATTTGACCTTGACAGGTTAATTACTGTCAAATAAAAATTCTTGATATTTCAAGTTTCTTGATATTAATGGATTTGACCTTGAGAAAACCAATTACTGTCAAAATAAAAGTCTTGATTAATATTTATGACTAAAATAATGATTTAAAAATACTTAATATTGATTTATTATTAAATTATTGTTTATTTCTTGACAAGTTGACAGCTTAATTTAATTTAAATTCTATTAAAGAGATTTATTGGTCTTATAATTATTTTATGTCAAAATTAATGTTTTATTTATTGATAAGTTGTCAACTTGAGTAGTTTTTAAATCATTATTAGAGATTTATTGAGTTTTAATTATTTTATGTCAAGTTAATGATATATTTTTAAATTTATGATCATGTAATTTTATCTTTATGCTTTTTCTTATTATATTTCCCCAAGAAAGGGGGTTCACTCTTGAATCTGCAACCAAGCAGATAATATGTATTCTTCTTGACTCTGCAATCAGGCAGAGAACATGTTTTGAGAGCATGAAAATTTTGAATGTCTTCTATCGTAATTTTATGACTGTTCTCCAAGAAACATGTATGATTTGGCTCTGTAACTACAATATGTAAGTTCAGAATCTTGAAATTTATTCATGGCTCTCTGTGAGAGAATAACAATTGATATCACTAATGCATATATTCTAATTTGGATTTATTTAATTAATAAACTATATATTTATCATAATTGCTCTCCCGTTGGACTTTAATGAACATTGATTGATACATCCATTTCCATAAAAAAATTCAAATGTGAGTAAATGAGCAAAAAAGGGTTGAAATTTTTGAACAAGCAAATTATAAGAATATAGCAGACCCGATAGACGTCGTACTGGAACCGATTCCAAAAAATTAAATAAATGTACATAAATATAATAATACGCAAGATAAATACTACGCTCTTAATTTAATTTTTTATTACAATTATGTAAGGAAGTTATTTTTCACTTTGCAGTAGTTTTTGAAGTCGGTTCAATTTTTGATAGAAAAGTTTATTTTTCTCTTTTTTGTTAAAAGTTAACGATTTTCTGAAGTCGGTTAATTGAAATTATAATACAGGAAAAGTTATTGTAAATCACACACGTATGTCAGGAGTGCGGTTCCAACACACACTCTCTTTCTTCGAGAATCAGGGCTAAACTCTAGCGACTTAGACCACTCAGCCATTCTGTCCGCACTCTATACAGCGAACTTATTCAACACTTTTAATTAGCGAAAACTCACTAACTTTATTAGTTTTTCCCTAATTACTAAAAAAGTACTGAATAAATTTCGATGAAATGTGAATCTAAACCATTCTAGAATCCACTGGAACACACACAAAAAATTGCATTAAAATCGGTCCAGTCGTTCAGGAGGAGTTCAGTGACTACACACGCACAGAAGAGTTATATATATATAAAGATAAACAGAGGAAAAAATCAATTTGAAGTGTTGATTTATATGGGTGGTTTTGCTGGATCTTTTAACAAAATTTGCAGTATCTAGATACAATAGTTGAATAGGTAAAAATGAGGTGTCAAAATATTCACAATTAAAAAAGCATTCCTTAATATAAAAAAAATAGATACTTACTGTTACGACGCACGATGGTCATTCTGTGTTCATTTAAAAACTATTGAACTTGTTTTTATTTTTTTTTCTATCTTTACAAGAAAAAAATATTGTTTTCGCAAAAATTCCAGTTTCTGACGGACTAGTTAAGGTAAAAAGTCAGACGTATGTTTTAGGAATTAGAGATCCAAAAAACATGTTTTTCAAAAAATATCTGTCTGTGAGTATGTTATATAAAATTTTTGGGTGTTCTATCTCAAGAGCTAATGTATGGAATTTAATAAAATTTATATTCATTTAGTCCCTTATAATGACGGGAGGCCCATATGTACTTATGATAATTTGGTCTAAAAGAGGCTATAATTATTTCGCAATTTAGGTGTGACTTAAACAGGTGCAAAGCCTGTGTGAGTCTATTTTTTTAAATATACCAAATTTGGATGTTCATTTGCATAATTTAGTGTATAATCTTTTACATTATTTACGTTTTTATTAAATAACAACTATATTTTTTGTGTTTGCTTAAAATTATCGAAAATGCAATAATTATTTCGTGCACTGAATAAGAAACATGATTTTTTTTTCTTTACCAAAATTTAAAGATTACAAAATTTATGGATTTTTCTTTTTTATATATAAACACAGGTTTTTGACTGCGAATATTAGTCACTGAAATAGATTTAGTGTCTAATATGTGGTTAGTGATTAATTTTCAATTGATACAAAGATCTGAATTATAGTTGTTTCTCAAATTTTTGTTCTAGTTATTATTAAAATAGTGTAATTTTTTCTTAAATATTCTATTCTATTTATTTATTTTTAAGGAATGCTTTTTAATAATTAAATGTGTATATTTATATTTATTTTTGAGCATATATATTTTTTCATTTCTTCATATTTGCTTTTTTTGCATCTATTTTTTTGCATACGTGAGTACTTTATTGCTCATAAATACCTACATATGATGGTAACACTGAAGTTTTGAGACAATAATGCTAATGATAAGCATCATAGAGCAATTATAGATTGGATATTTAAGTTAGAATTCTTTTATGCAATTAGGCAATAAATTATGGCAACAATTGCAATTCAACTATTGTCGAATAAATTTTAAAAGAAGATGAAATGGAAGTGACATGATTAACTATCGAACTGTGACATTTTATTATTTGGAAATGAGGCTAAATCAAGCCGTATGTTTCAAATTCAAAAATTAGCATACAAAAATGAAGTTTCAACTAGTGCATCTCTATTTGGATGGTTTGCAGTGTTCAGAATAGTCGAAAATTATTATTGGGTTAAGAAAACATAGGAGGACTAATTTTAACTGTAGGCAAAAAAAAAAAAAAAAAAAAAAAAAAAAATATGTCGCACGTACAAAAAATATTTATCAATGATATTAAACTAATAATTCCAAAGTACATGAAGCTGTACAGTAATGCAAATAACAACTTCTGTTTCCCCGGAAAATCACGGCTAACATTGCAGTAGCTTACTGCATTTTCGGAGCAATCAATTTCACATATTCTTTTCATATTAACAGAGCAGAAAAAGTCAGGCAAAGGCTAGATAATATGACAAAAAATCCGGATTTAAGGTGATAAATAAAGAAACGCCTTCAGCTATCTTTCATTTCTACGACTGAATTGAAAATCATTCAGAAAGGCGATATTTCAAATGTCCTGGTTTCTTCTTTCATTCTTTCAAGATCTTAATATATTTCCTGTGCACTTTCTGGATGAAGATCTGCATGAAGATTGCAATTTTATAATGTATCATCGATAAATTATTACATTGGGGCAGATATTATTGATGTAGAAATATGATATAATAATGTTCAACCTTGTGGTATTGACACATTTTTATAATACCTTCGTATCTACATATTATTATAGTGATAAGTATTTTACTCAATACAGAAATTTCAAGCTGTCGATTCTTAGAAGGAATGCATTTTCGCCAAATCTGAAGATTTTTAATAACACATTGTGGAATGGATTATTGTGCAATCACAGAAACTTTCAGTAACATCTCATAATTTTGCGTAATACAACAAGCAGTTCTCGTAATATTTATGAATCATTTATGAGTGTTCGCTAAATTGCTTTGTCACAGATTTCGGATTTTGTGTCTAACAAAAGAAATCCAGTATTCATAATGAAACACGATTTTATTCTGATTATACTTACGTTAAAAGTTTTATTGACAAATTAGATTTTTTAGTTATGTCTGCATAAAAGTTGAATTCTATGTATCTAGACATTTTAAAATTACTCTAGCATAATAATAATTCCATTCAAAGTAATTCATTTTTAGTTATTTTTATTTGCTCTTTTCTATCGTGGTTACAATAAACGTTTTTATATTTTGAGTATTGCATGTTTGTATTGTATGCAGGTTAAGGCTGTTATTTTATTTTAGCCATACTGTAAGAAGAATAATATGTTCTTTAGTATTGCAATATTTTTGTAAACTGAATATTATCCTAATAAAACGTATTTGATACAAAAACTTATACTTAAAATCTATAAATTATTGCTTGTACCAGATATTATTAATGTAGAAATGTGAGATAATAATTTTTACACTTGTAGTGTTACCATACTTTTTTATAATAGCTTCATATCTGCATATTATTATAGTGATAAGTATTTTATTCAAATGCAGAAATTTCAAGCTATCGATTCTTAGAAAGGATATTTTTTCGCCAAATCTGAAGATTTTATGCAACACAGTATTGAATAAATTATTTTGCAATCGCAGAAACTTACAATGACATCCCGTAATTCTGCGTAATACAACAAGCAGTTCTCGGAATGTTTATGAATCACTTACTACTTACTACTCATCCTTCACTAAATTGCTTTGTCACCGATTTTAGATTTTGTGGCTAACAAAAGAAATCCAGTATTCAGAATGAAACATGATTTCATTCAGATTATGCTTACGTTGAAAGTTTTATTGAGAAACTAAATTTTCTAGTTATGTTTTTATAAAAGTTGAATTCTACATATCTAGATATTTGAAAACAATTCTGGCTTAACAATTTTTCTAGTCAGAGTAATACATTTTTTTTTATTTACTCTTTTCTATCGTGTTTACTATAAATGCTGTTGCATTTTGTGTATTGCATGTTTGTATTGTACACAAGTTAAGTTGCTATTTTGTTTTACCCATACTATAAGAAGAGTAATATTTTCTTTCATTATTGCAATATTTTTGTAAACTGAATATTATCGCAATAAAGTGTATTTGATACAAAAACTTATACTTAAAATCTATAAATTATCACATTGTGACAGACATGATTAATGTAGGTATATGAGATAATAATGTTCTACGCTTGTAGTATTGCCATATTTTTTATAATAGCTTCCTATCTGCATATTATAGTGATAAGTATTTCGTTCAAATACAGAAATATCAAGCTATAGATTCTTAAAAGAAATACCTTTTTCGCCAAATCTAAAGATTTTATGCAACATAGTATTGAATGGATTATTGTGCAATCACAGAAACTACACAATAATATTTCATAATTCTAGGTAATACAGCAAGCAGTTCTCGAAATATTTAGTAATCATTTATTACTCATCTTTCAATAAATTGCTTTGTCACCGATTTTGGATTTTGTGACTTACAAAAGAAATCCAGTAATCAGAATGAAATATGATTTCATTTGGATTATGCTTATGTTAACAGTTCTATTGAGAAACTAAATTTTCTAGTGATGTTTTTATAAAAATTGAATTCTACGTATCTAGATATTTGAAAACAATTCTAGCGTAACAATAATTCCAGTCAAAGTAATACATTATTATCTATTTTTATTTGCTCTTTTCTATCGTGTTTACTATAAATGCTGTTGCATTTTGTTTATTACATGTTAATATTGTATGCAAGTTTAGTTGCTATTTTATTTTAGCCATACTATAAGAAGAGTAATATTTTCTTGCATTATTGCAATATTTTTATAAATTGAATATTATTATTGTAATAAAGTGTATTTGATACAAAACTTATACTTAAAATCTATAAATTATCACATTGTGACAGACATTATCAATGTAGGAGTATGAGATAATAATGTTCCACACGTGTAGTATTGTCATATTTTTTATAATAGCTTCCTATATACGTATTATTATAGTGATAAGTATTTTACTCAATACAGAAATTTCAAGCTATCGATTCTTAGAAGGAAAGCATTTTCGCCAAATCTGAAGATTTTTAATAACATATTATGGAATGGATTATTGTGCAATCACAAAAACTTTCAATAACATTCCATAATTCTGCGTAATACAACAAGCAGTTCTTGGAATATTTATGAATCATTTGCTACTCATCCTTCAATAAATTGCTTTGTCACCGATTTTGGATTTTGTGACTTACAAAAGAAATCCAGTAATCAGAATGAAATATGATTTCATTCTGATTATGCTTATGTTAACAGTTCTATTAAGAAACTAAATTTTCTAGTGATGTTTTTATAAAAATTGAATTCTACGTATCTACATATTTAAAAATTATTCTAGCATTATAATAATTCTAGTCAAATGATTCATTTTTAGTTATTTTTATATTCTCTTTTCTATCGTGGTTACTATAAACGTTGTTATAGTTTGAGTATTGCATGTTTGTATTGAATGCTGGTTAAGCTTTTATTTTATTATAGCTATACTGTTAGAACACTTATATGTTCTTACAGTATTGCAATATTTTTGTTAACTTAATACTATCGTAATAAAATGTATTTGATACAAAACTTACTATTTAAAATCTATAATTTATTACATTGTTACAGACATTAGTAATGTAAAAATATAAGATAATATACTTCTACACTTGTAGTGTTGCCATACTTTTTTTTATAATAGCGTCATATCTGCATTTTATTATAGTGATATGTATTTTATTCAAATACAGAAATTTCAAGCTATTGATACTTAGAAGGAATGCTTTATCGACAAATCTGAAGATTTTATGCAACACAGTATTGAATAGATTATTTTGCAATCGCAGAAACTTACAATGACATCCCTTAATTCTGCGTTATACAACAAGCAGTTCTCGGAATATTTATGAATCAATTACTACTACTCATCCTTCATTAAATTACTTTTTTACCGAAAAGTAATTCAATTTTATTTGTTCTTTTCTATCGTGTTTACAATAAATGTTGTTATATTTTGCGTATTGCGTGTTTGTATTGTATGCAGGTGAAGCTGCTATTTTATTTTAGTCATAGTGTAAGAAGAGTTATAATTGCTTCCATTATTGCAATATTTTTCTAAATATTATCGTAATAAAATTTTTTATATAAAAAATTTACTACTCAAAATCTATAAATTATCACATTGTGACAGACATTATTAATATAGGAATATGAGATAATAATGTTCTACACTTGTAGTGTCGCCATATTTTTTATAATAGCTTATATCTGCATATTATTATAGTGATAAGTATTTCGCTCAAAAATAAATAAAATATTAATAATACAGAAATATGAAGATATCGATTCTTAGAAGGAATGCTTTTTCGCCAATTCTGAAGATTTTATCCAGCCTAGTATCCGACTACTTGTAGCTTTACTTTAATTTATTTTGTTTATTTGCATTAGAACGTTTCCCAGGCTCTAGAGTCGGGTGTTTTAGAAGACATAAAGTCTACAGACATAAGGTAATAACGACACTTTATTTATAGTTAAAGCATAATAGGTACATTGTAAATCTTCCAATACATTTATTGCGATTATAATTAATAATATAATACAGGATTTTAAGGATGCCTAATATGATAAGGTTGCTCAAAACTCAAGAAGGAACCCACTCACCTCTTAGATATACTAGGAACGTCATCGTCGGGCGTCAGGCACATCCCTTACCGGTGCTCATATCCCAACCATCAACTTATTCTCTATCCCGGAGAGAGCACCCAAAACCGCAGTTCTCTAAGACCGTTCTCCTCTAACCTTTTTTGCCCTTATTCTTTTCGATATCCCATTTTTTTACTCACTTCTCCCTGCCTGAAAATCCCTCCTAAAAATCTTATCCTCCTATAAAATTTCTCTCTCTTGCATATCATTATAATTTTTCAAGTAACGCGCATTTCCATATGCAGGTGGTCTGAAAACAAATCCAAGTAAACAGCTAAAACCCCTTTTACGATGTAATGTGAGAATCGTGTTACCGAATGCGACATTTTTTAGCTAACATGTTAATCCCTCTACTAAATTTGCAGACATTCAAATACCACAGTGGACATATTTAATTCTTTGAACTCCCATCTGCGCGAAGATTCTTACTCTTGTTTACTGGAAATTCAATCTTTTCCAGTCTAACTTATAAACATTTTTGACAAATTTATTGGCTAACTGACTGTTTAGTCAGAGTTCTGTAACCCCTTACCAAACACCCCGTTTCACAAAAGTCGTTAAATCGTGGAAATTCTATCCTTTTGACGAATTCCCGCATGCACGTGCACCTCAAACTATCTTGTGTGGTCTGCATTCTGCATTCTTATATAATATGTCTTTTATTTTTTTACTGTACTGTACTACTACAGCGAGCCGCGAAAAATGTGTCGGGTTTATCCTGACAATGATACGACTTTCTCCATAAAGAAAAAAAAACACAAAAAAAAAAGAAAAAGACCTAAGTCCCAATAAAACAATTAGGCATCCTCTAGATCCTTAAAATTGTAAAAAGAGAAATAATACGCATTAAATACATTACATTTATAAAAAACAAGCAATAATAATAATAATAATAAATTTGAAAATTATGATGATACCAACTTTCAACTAGGAAATAAATAAGTAGCGATAAAATAATTTTAGTTATTAAATTAATAATACCAAAATAACATTAAACACAATGAAAAATTAGCAATATAGAAATAAATTTCTTCCTGATTAGAAACACCAAATTTGTTAGGTGAAATGCTCCATAGATGCACAGACGTAGATATAGTTTGGATAAAAGTTTTGAAAAATGCATCTGAAAGAAAAGTCTAATAAATATGATTAATATGCATGTAAAGAAAGCATTTTTCAACAAATGTCTTTTAGTAATTTTGTACACTTGCATCACCATCAATGTCTATTGAAGTCAAGTGTTTATAAAATAATTTATCATCTTTGCACTGAAAGAAAGTTTTTTACGGAAACAATGTCATTTCTTTTCACTTATAGCGATTCACAAAAGTATGTTGTTTAAAGTCATTCGTTGAGGTCGAGGATCGAAATTTGACAGTAACAGTCGTAAATGAATCACATCTACGCATTTGAAGAGTAAAATACAGTCATTCGTTGAAGTCGAAGATTGAACTTGACAGTAACAATCGTAAAAGATGCACATCTACGCATCTGAAGATTAAGATAATTATATCCTTTTGATTTTATTTCTTCTTTTGTGAAATTCGATGATTAAAAGTAAATCCAATGTTTGAAGTCCGCTCACAAACCGCAGGTATATTAACGATTATAGAAACCATATAAGACGTTGTAGGTAAAGTCCACCATGTTGTATGTTGAATTTGATAAAACGTTAAATATCAATAAGTTCCTCCACCAACTAAAGTTAGAAATAGTGATATACGATGAGTTAATTAGTATTTGCAGAATTGGAGGTGGTGTTGAAATGGAACGTAAACAGAAGTAGTAGAATTCCAGTATCACCTCCACGATCCTCACTACTGAAATATGGATGGAATATTCGTATCCCATCTTATAAACACGCCGTCCTAAACAAATCACAATAAAAAGAAAATGATTTGTGTGATGTTTTTCTTGCATGGAAATGTATATAAGAATCACCAAACGCTAAATATTTCACAAACAGGTAAAACTGCGCATTCTTTGTAAAGTTTTCAAGTTGCAGCTTGTTGGATGAAAAGTGATGAAATTGCAGGCAAAATGTTCAAGCAAATCATCAGTAGCATGATGATATGTTGTCATTCAGATGTATGGTTACATGACTGGCATTGAGTGTAGAAAAATGACTGCAGCAAGTGAAGAAATTCCACAAAAGTTCATCAAGGAGGGGAATAGCCTCAGCTGCTCCTTTTCCACTGGCAGTAGATTATAGCGGAATTCCAGGGATTTGTGTGTAGTATAGTTTTAAAATAATGATTGATATATGCAGGAAAGTGGGTTTAACAATTAAGTATTTCGAGCAACCAAATATTATTAAAATTAATTTAAACAATAAAGTAATTTACTAAAATTCAGCTGATGGCATAAATTAAAAAAAAATCGAATAATAACTCAATTGTATTATTATTTTTTATTTATTTATTTATTTTTTTAGCAAATTTAATTCAGTTAATTATTTATATTTAAATTGAAAATACGAAGATCAACTCTTAAGGCAATAGTATAATGATTCAAAGGAATCGTCATGTTGTATATTAAGTCAACTTTTCTTTCCCATTTGTTTGTAAAAGGAACAAATGATGAAAGAAAATTAAGCATTACATATATTTATATTATTACTTTTTTTTTTTTTTTTTTTTTTTTTTTAAGTTATACTCTTGAAATTAAAGTCCCATTTAATCATCCTAACAATACATTCCCGCAATTGGCCATTTTGCAGAAATGAAACAACATATGATCAAATAGAAAATTCTACTAGCATTTATAAATTTGAATGTTTAAGTGGATGTAATGTATTATTTTATATGTGTTTAAAATAAATTTTGTTTTTGTATAATAGAATTGCTGAACGCCTTTTCAATAGAATAAGAACAAAATTTTGAAATGATGAAAAGAAATCAAAATAATATATTTAGAACAATCATAAATATTTATCTAAAAACAAATAAATCACCCTGGTTTATGATTATAAAACTTAGCTAAAATTAATAAGGCACTTATTATAATTTAATTAATTATTATTATTTTGTCATAATTTTAAATCTAAATCAATTCCAAATAGACTAATTATACAAATACAGTTCTTACTGCAAAAATTGTTTCATAGAAATAAATTGAATTTGATTACGATCTAATTATAATACAAGTTATTGCAGAAAAAAAAAACTAATATCTCAATCATGTCATACAACTACAATATCTAACACTCTTAATCTTCTTAAATATAAAATTTCAATGCTACGTCACCATACATAACAATGTAGTAAACTTCTGCATTTATTTATATATATAATCCGACACCTGATATCTAATTAATATACATAAACAGTTAATTATCAAAATATCAAAACACACTCTATAGTATAATAACTTGAAATGTCATATTAATTTTCTTATATGACACGTTCGATTTAGTAAAATAACATGAGTAACATAAAAATAAGTGTGCCATTTTAGTATAATTATCAAATAAAACCCATGCAATTTTCTATGTATTGGCACTTTAAATTGAATTAACAAACATCTATATAACAATAAATACAGTTGAGTGATATTCTACTATATTATACTAGATATAACCAAATTCATACTTCCTTTATAATGAAAGTAAATTATAATTTATATGTATAATAGAAATGTGTCATATTATATTAAAATTTAACAGCAATAACACTACCAACTTCATATAATTCAACTACAAAAAAAAAAAAAACATGCTTATATTTTATGACTATCAATATTTTCTAATGCATAAAAGTATACTATAAGCTAAAATCTATTATATATCTTTCTCTCTACCCTTTTTTTTTCTTTTGAACGCACTTTTGTTTACCCAAAATGAAAACAAAACAGAAGTCATCCACATATCCTATCTGGTAGCCTAACTTTTTTTTTTCTTTTTCTTTTTTTTTTTTGAACGCAATTTGTTCACCTTACCGATAATATCTCGTATCCTACCCCCCTTTTTCCTATTTTTTTTTGCTAATAATTCCTTTTCGACTATTGGATATTTTAATTGCGTAGGATTCAGTTTTTTTGAAAAATAAGCAATGGGTCTAATGATTTGATTTTCATCTAGTTGTCCTAACATTGAACCCAAAGCATGATTGGAACTGTCTGTCGATAGAATGAATTCCTTTTCATAATCAGGATGAATAAGTATCGGTGGTTTTGAAAGTTTATCTTTCAATATATCAAATGAATTTTGCGCCTCATCAGTCCAACGGAACTTGGCATTCTTTCTAGTTAAGTTAGTTAATGGAGTTGATATTTCTGAAAAATTTTTAATGAATTTTCTATAGTAGCCAACTAGTCCAACGAATCTTCGTATTTTTTTTACAGTAGTTGGGACGGGAAACTCTTTTATTTTTATAACATTGTATTCTAATGGACGAATTCCTTGTTCACTTAAACGATGCCCTAAAAATTCAATTTCAGGTAGAAAAAAGGAACATTTTTCAGGATTTATTGTTAATCCAAAAGTTCGAAATCTCTCGAAAAGTTGTCTTAATTTATCTAACATCTGGTCAACATCTTTACTTCCGATTGCGTAATCATCAATAAAATTTGAAATTTTTAACTCAGATAATGGCGCCAGTATTTGGTCAGCTAATTGACACATTGTTTCACTCGAGGCATTTAATCCTTGTGGCATACATACAAATCGAAAGTTACCTTTAGGACTGCTAAACGTAGTAATATCCCTATCTTCTAGTTTCAAGGGGATTTGCCAAAAACTGGAACTGAGATCTAAAGTGGTGAAAATTTTATTTCCTCTTAATTTATCTAACAGATGTTGTGTAACTGGTAATTTATATCTCGGATATTTGAGATTTGCATTAACTTCGCGGTAGTCTACAACTAAACGATATTTTTGCTTGAGTGGATCCCCTGATAAATTTTTCTTTTTAACTATAACTAATGGAGAACTAATATGGGAATTTGATCGTTCTATAATATTGGCTTTCTCTAATTCTGTCAATTGACGCCTAACTTCATTTTTTAAAGCGTGTGGTACCCGATTTGGTCTCTCTGAATTTATTTTATCCACATCAACTATTAAGTTAGGTTGAATTGCCTCAGTTCTACCAATAGTAAATAAACGTTTACTGAAAATGTCTGCGTACTCCATTAATAAGTTTGATAATTTAGCCTTTGTTTCTGTGTCTAGATGTGATAAGTTAAAATCAGTTATTTTTAGCTCATCGCGCCTGAGTTTTTTTATCATTTCTATATCTCTGCTATCAAATTCTGAGCTAATTGTACCTACACGCGTGTTTTTATTGAAAGGGACAGGTTTCGATGATAAATTAGAGACCCTTACGGACAAACGCATGTCATTGTTTACTGTGCATAAATTGTTAACAAATTTTATGTTTGGGTTTCTTAAACATGAAAAGAATTTAACAACAGCTCCTTTATCTGTTGGTCGATCTAACAATAAGTCAATATCTTTAGATTCTCCAGGCTCTAAAGTAAATTTCTTCTTTATGTAAGCATAAATAGTGGTATTTGAAATTACTGGATCTGATCGTGCATCACGAATTCGTGAAATAGAATTTCCTGATTTTAAAGTATCATTAATAAAGGAAATTTCATACTCTCCTGATTTTAATAAGTCATAACCTAAAATTGAACTATAATAATTAGACAGAGGGTGTTTAACGATGTAAAATTTGTGAAATAAATTTTTATTTCCTATTTGAATTGGCAAAGAAACACAATTAGTAATTGTTAAACTATCACCAGTTATGGATTTAATTTGGGCATCTATTTTTAAATATTTAATACGTTTATCTTCTTTGAATGATTTAAAGATACTTTCTTCTAGAAGACAAATACTTGAGCCACTATCAATAAGACTTGTAATTACGTTTCCTAATATTTTTATTTCTGTTACAGGTAGTGTATGCTTAGAAATAAAATTCGTATCAAATAATTGTGTGTTAACATTTTCTTCACGATATTTTTTTGGTCCTTTATCATATAGGGGACTATCTGTTTGTGGACCAAATTCGGCGCGACGCCCCCTCAAGCATTTTCCGAATTCTGCTGATTTCCGTAACGTCTTGACCGATAAGAATTAGGTGTTCTCCCCCTAAAAGCGCTGCGGGAGTTTCTTTGAAAATGATATCCTTTTCCCCGATAACTTTCTCTGTTAGAAGGATTATAGTAACAGTCGTTCGATACGTGTGATGTTTTGGAGCAGAAATTGCATGGAGGTAAATTCCTCGAGTTAAAGTTTCTGCCCTGTCTATTATAATTATAATTATTATTGTAATTTGAATTTTTTGTGTAAGGAGGTCTCATATTATATTCTGCCGCTGTTTGTTGATGTTGATCGTATTGCTTGGATTTTTGCGATTCAAGTTTTAAATTCTCAATTTCCTTACTTAACGAATTAACCATTTCCCTAGTTTGGAATGCATGCGCTTCAATTAATGCTTTGATTTGATCCGTAGCTACATCTTTATTTATATTATTTATGGTAGGATCGGAATCTGTATCGAAAGAAGATAATTCGTTGGCTTGAAGCATTTGAACAAAATTTACAGCCTCGTCGAAATTTTTGGGATCTTTGAGTATTACAGAATGTTTATAATTTGCTGACAGTCCTTCTATAAATTTAGCTAATTTAGTTTGTTCCACAATAGTTTTTATTCCGTCATTAGATAAATCTGGATGATTAAAGAAATTTTGTGTCGCTACAGCGACTCTCGCAGCGTACACTTTTACAAGTTCACGGGGCAGCATTTTGCAATTTGAAAATTGGCGCTGTCTAGCCGCTAAACTAAACTGTGTGTCAAAGTAGGCTAGAAACTTTGATTTAAATTGTTCATAATCTTTCTCTAAATTTAAATCAGGAGAATTTATGACATTTGTGAGTGCCTCCCCGCGCAAACGTGAACGTAAAATCAGGAGTTTTTCTTCATTAGAGCAATTTGCAATATTTGTTGTCTCTTCTAGAGTTTCTATAAAAAATTTAGGGGTTATGGCGGTCATGTTATCGAACTGGGGAATAAGGGCCTGGAACCCAGCGAGTTTCCGTATTTTCGCGTCCGCCTGCGCTCCATTATCTTCGCTGTCAGACATTTTCAAAATTTATAAATAAGTACTTTATTGACGAAAAGTAAAGCAACTAATTAATGAATATCCGCTAAATGTAATTATAACCGGTATTCTTATAGAATTAATTAAAACATAGTAATATCTGACTCCAAATATCAATAAATGATAAATATTAGAAATAGGTAGATAAAGGACAATAATGTAAGAAAATAATAGAAAAATATAGATAATAAAGTAACATAAATAGTGAAAGAAAGAAACCAGGTATAATTGATATATATATATATATATATTTAGAAAAATATTAAAATGTTAAAAATAGTTCCTTTTGTTTAAATACATTATTATCAAAATCGTTTTTAGCATCAATTGCATTAGTTGTTTCATATCTCTTATGACCAAGAAATATCGCGACAGCCCCATCAATACAAGATAAAATATCTCTAAAATTATACACAAAAATTCACAATAATAAAATTTCCATCAAATAATTTCATAAAAAAGCCTTAAAAGTTGAACATATTTTTTTTATTTCATTCATTATTGACCCTACTTGTAACTGGGCCTTAAATTATAATAATAATATAAATATTACACTTGTTACTTATCATTTTAATAGATTTTAATAGATACAGGCATTATAAATATAAATATCAATACTTTTAATTACTTATTTCAATTCAATTATTACTAACAATTACAGGCATCCTTATTTATATTAAATAATTTACATTGGCCGAAGGAAATAAATATCTTAACACCTAAAGGTATTAAATTGGTCACGGTAACCATTATCCGACTACTTGTAGCTTTACTTTAATTTATTTTGTTTATTTGCATTAGAACGTTTCCCAGGCTCTAGAGTCGGGTGTTTTAGAAGACATAAAGTCTACAGACATAAGGTAATAACGACACTTTATTTATAGTTAAAGCATAATAGGTACATTGTAAATCTTCCAATACATTTATTGCGATTATAATTAATAATATAATACAGGATTTTAAGGATGCCTAATATGATAAGGTTGCTCAAAACTCAAGAAGGAACCCACTCACCTCTTAGATATACTAGGAACGTCATCGTCGGGCGTCAGGCACATCCCTTACCGGTGCTCATATCCCAACCATCAACTTATTCTCTATCCCGGAGAGAGCACCCAAAACCGCAGTTCTCTAAGACCGTTCTCCTCTAACCTTTTTTGCCCTTATTCTTTTCGATATCCCATTTTTTTACTCACTTCTCCCTGCCTGAAAATCCCTCCTAAAAATCTTATCCTCCTATAAAATTTCTCTCTCTTGCATATCATTATAATTTTTCAAGTAACGCGCATTTCCATATGCAGGTGGTCTGAAAACAAATCCAAGTAAACAGCTAAAACCCCTTTTACGATGTAATGTGAGAATCGTGTTACCGAATGCGACATTTTTTAGCTAACATGTTAATCCCTCTACTAAATTTGCAGACATTCAAATACCACAGTGGACATATTTATTTCTTTGAACTCCCATCTGCGCGAAGATTCTTACTCTTGTTTACTGGAAATTCAATCTTTTCCAGTCTAACTTATAAACATTTTTGACAAATTTATTGGCTAACTAGTCAGAGTTCTGTAACCCCTTACCAAACACCCCGTTTCACAAAAGTCGTTAAATCGTGGAAATTCTATCCTTTTGACGAATTCCCGCATGCACGTGCACCTCAAACTATCTTGTGTGGTCTGCATTCTGCATTCTTATATAATATGTCTTTTATTTTTTTACTGTACTGTACTACTACAGCGAGCCGCGAAAAATGTGTCGGGTTTATCCTGACACTAGTATTGAATGGATTATTGTGCAGTCACAGACACTTACAATAACATTCCATAATTTTGCGTCATATAACAAGCAGTTCTCGGAATATTTATGAATCATTTATTACTACTCATCCTTCACCAAATTGCTTTATTACTGATTTTGGATTTTATGGTTACCAAAAGAAATCCAGTATTCAGAATGAAATATTATTTCATTCTGATTATGCTTATGTTAACAGTTCTATCGAGAAACTAGATTTTCTAGTTATGTCTGTATAAAAGTTGAATTGTACGTATCTAGATATTTCAAAATTATTCTAGCGTAGAAATAATTTCAGTCAACGTAATTCATTTTTATTTATTTTTATGTGTTCTATTCTATCGTGTTTACTATAAATGTTGTTGTATTTTATATATTGCATGTTTATATTGTGTGTAGGTTAAATTGCTATTTTATTTTATCCTTACTTAAGCAGAGGAATGTGTTCTTGAAATATTGCAATGTTTTTGTAAACTGAATATTAGCATAATAAAATGTATTTGATTCAAAAACTTTTATTTAAAATCGTATGCATGATTAAACGAAATACTGATTCATTTAATGTAAACAGTATATAGAATATAATACTGGATGCGCTACTTATAAAATAAACTTTTCTACAAAAAGAAAAAAAAAGCTTTAAAAACTCTTTAAAGTAAAAAATAATTTTTTTACATAATAGGAATAAGAAATTAAATTAATATCATACCATGCGTATTATTATATTTATGCATATTAATTTGACTTTCAGGAATCGGTACCAGCCAATCCAAGTTACATGTAATTTTCCAGTAGACACACATCCAAATATCTAAGTTTTTTTTTTTTTTTTTTTTTTTAAATGTAACTTTTCATCTTTAAAACATTTCTTCTGGTGTTATAAATGTGCATTTAAAGTGAGATTAGCAACTACAATTATGTGTCCAAAATTAAAGATTAAAATGAAATTAATGAGCTTATACAAGATATTACGTAAAAAAAATCGTAACCAATCACAGATTTTAAATTATAGGATACTGTCCGAGTTTACTGATTGAGAATGGGACTTTTTTCGCAAAATTTTTGATGAATCTTGTTATGATTTGCATGGAAGAATAAATTTTTATTTTGAGATTGTCTAGCTGGCATTAACTTCAAAAAATCAAATTAATGTACATAAAAATAATAAATCGCGCGCTATGCTATTAATTTAATTTCTTATTACTATTATGTAAAAAGAATATTTTTTACTTTGCAGTAGTTTTTGAAGTCGGTTGTATTTTTGGTAGAAAAATTTATTTTTTCTTTTTAGTTAAAAGTTAACGATTTTTGCAATTTTTTTTATGGAAATTGCTGATTCTTTCGCATGAAAAAGTATTAGTATTTGGAAATTGACGCAGACAGCTTCGTCTTACGTAAATGGTTCTACGAAATAGAGAAGGGAGCCCCAATAACTTATCAAAAAATGACCAGGAAAATACGCTAAAAGCGTTTCATCAAATGTCTTGTAATTAATGAAATTTCTATGTTGCCAAAAGATAAGTTTACGTGCATTTTTATTTGAGACTACTTCAATAATTTAAAATCAGCAATCTTTTTATGGTGGCATTAATATACTCTCATTCAGAGTAAATGCCATTAGATATAGTATAATGCATTTATAATGACAAATATGCTTAAATATTTGCTACCCATTGCAGTATGTTACTTTTATTTTAATTTACTTGGTTAATCTTTCATCAAATCCAAAAATTATGATACTATCGGGAGCACTTCGTGATCACGGCTGCATTTTGATTATATTTGGTAGTTATGTATTTCATCTTTCTTAACACAAAAACTGCTTAACTTAGGCATTTATGCTTCTTTTCATATGCTTCTTATTGCATTATAATTTGTAATATGTTAAGTAATGTGAAGATTTGAAAACTATTAAATATTCTTCCGTTTTTGGTTCCACTACCATGTTTTAGTTAATGCAATTTTGTGCATAGAAATGTTTTTATAAAATAAACCTTAACACCAACATTTTACGTTACAATAGGCTGTTGCTGATTTTTGTTTCATGTTAGACTTTCCCTTGATCTCGATTACGGAATATTCGGAAATCCATCTTCATTCACATCTAATAGTATTGGTTAATGCGTCATAATCGGTCTACATGCTACTAACTGACGTATTTTAGTAAGCATAGAACAACAAAACATACGGAAGTATTTATGCACGCTAAGAATATAAAGTATTATAAAAAAAATCACATAAAATTTTTAATGAAAAATATAGAATAGTAACAAATTTTCCATAATAGATGTCAAATATTGAAATAAATACTAAATGGCATTGCATAAAATAACACGAATAACAGTTGTTATAAATGATGTCCTTTACGAATTCTCGAAGAAAAAAATAATTTTAATTTTAAGTAAATTAAAATATGCTATAATTGTGCTTATTTTTATTCTGGTTTTATTTTTACTATAATAATATTATTATAAAAAATAAAAAATAATAACAAGTTTGCTGTAATAGGTATGCAATACTGAAATAAATATTAAGTGACATTGTATAAAATAACGAGAATAACAGTCCTTATGTTTACAAATAAAGAATAAGTGCATAAATATATATGTTTGTAAAATGATACATTTTATGGTACTAGAGAAAGGATAAATATGGAGTGAATTTATCTTAATATTTTATTTGTAAGCGATATTTTAATAAAGAAACAAAGAAAGAATAAATTACATTTTTGTGTTCTTTTTCTTCGTGAAATTCTGTTCAAAAGATGCATACTTTTACTGTGTACACTTATACATCGAATTTAATGACTGTGTTTAAATTAACATATGTTTCTCTAAGTTAAACTGCTGAATTATGATGAAAAATTTGTGTTAAGTTACAAAATACTTCCATTATTTAAATATTGAAACATTCCTGCTTTTTTTCTATTAATGTGTTGTGTGCATTTATATGTATAGTGTTTTTGTTCTTTCCAGCAAACATGTTTCAAAAAGCCTCTTTGCTCAGTTCAATTGTTTGACAACGTTTTAAAAAGTAAATTTACGAAAATATTCTACACAGTGTAATGTGTTTAAACTAAATCATTTAAATTTTATTTTATTCCAATAATTGTAATTTTTGAATATAATTTTTAATAAAATGGGATATAAATATTCAGATGATAAATTTAAATTTTATTATAAAAATATCATTTGCATATTTTTCTAATAGTTATATAAAACTGTAGAATTGATATAGATATAGAATTAATAATAGAAATATTATTTAAATATTTATTAAAATGTTATAGACAAAAGCATCACAGAAATTATATAATGTCGTGTACTTCATTAAAAAGCTTAGAATTCATCAAAAATAGAGAATCAAAAGCAACGATCATTTTATATTAGCTGTGATAAGCATTTATCGTAGTATTTTATTTATATAGATTATTTTGCCTGAAAAGCAAACAAAGAAATAATTATTTTTTGATACTTTTTACTTTTTTGTGTACTTCTCAACCATGAGACTAAAATCACTATTTTTTACTAATCACAGTTTTTACTATATATACTTAAAATATGAAATTAATGGCTTTAAATTCATATATTTATTTTTTAACATATTTGTTTCCTCTTTAAAATCGTACTTCTAATGATACTTTTAGGCAATTATTATTATTTTTTTAAATTAATATTGTAATATTTTCAAATGTGAATTTTCGTAACAAACATCATTTTTCATTGACAAAAATCACACAAATTTCAACATTTTGTTTCTGGATTTTGGAAAAAGTGAGTAGAATTCACAAGAAAACCGCTAATTGGATCCACTGAGTCGTATTTAAAGATTGTTGTATTGCCAGACAGATTTGCATTAACAGAATTTTTACTTAGAATTATCAGTCACTTAGGCAAAATAATTGTTTGAAACCCTTTGTCGTATTGATAATTGACTGCTAATTTAAAGAATATTTTCGGTCAAATTTAAAGAATATTTTTTGTAACCCTCAGTCGCACTGATAGATAGTTAGAAAACTAGTCATAAAATTAAATTAATTGTTCGGAATACTCGGTCACATTAATTGATTAAATGCTTGGAATTCTTAATCGAATTGGCTGACTTATTGTTCTTGATATTATTACTGACACTCTCGTAAATTGTGGAACAATAACTTGACCATAGTAATAGATACACTCTTTTATATTTCACATTTGTATTAAGGACAACACCTTGCAGAATATGTTACTTTTGTAGAGCTGTGGAAAAAAAGTAAACACCCTCACTAAATTTGCAATAAATAAGGGTACAAAAGTTATTAATATCAAACAAATGTTAATTAAGCCTATTTTAAAATTATGTATATAAAATTTGTTTAGGGGATCATGTACAAATTAAAACCTGTCTAAACTCCGTTTTTTCCCCATAGCAATACCTATTTTCAACAAGATATCTTCAGTTCAAACTGTACCTAAAAACGAAATTTCATGTCATTTGGATAATGAATTTTTTAATTATAAATACTCAAAATTTGGAGTTTATGATGTTAATTTAACTTTCTATATTTTTACTAAAATCTCCTGAAATTATAATCCTAATGAGAAAAATGTTTAATGTTTTTATAGTACTAAAAAACCCATACAAGAATACATTGAATTTTTAAATTTAAAAAAATTATGATATGAATTATGAAATTAATATTCGAAAAAAATGTAAAATACAACATAAATTTTTTGGTGGATTTATATTTATGCCCTTCTTTAAATCCAAAATTTCTCAATTTTTCTTCGAAATAGTTTTCAGGTTGTGCTTAAAAAAACGTCAAAATATTGGTTTAAGCCTATTGTCTATTATGTGCAGAAAAGCATAATTAATGTATATATATACATGTCTGACTTATGTTATTGAATATTTGGTTATTTGGGTATACGGTGCTTCACTTAAAATCAACATAGAGCGTAAGTCTGTCTTACGATGTAAACAAAGCGTAAAACTTATTTCAGTATCTTACTTTAACCTGAATCTTTTCTGCCTTCACATGCTATGCAAATTATCAAAAGCGATCCTGATATTGCTAACAGTCTCATTCAATAAATGACAGTTCAATTTCAGTTTCATCTAAGTGGGGAGGCCTACCAAATGGCTTAAGCACAACAATAACAGGGTGTAGCAACTATGCTAAAAGCCCCAACCATGGACTACAGGACTGCCAAATGGAAACGAGAATCTTCGTAGATGATACTGTGCGAACTCCACTCAATCAATGACATACAGATTACAAGAAACTCTTGATAAAAATGTTTTAAATACATTATATTAACAGATCCTTTCTTTTAAATTCAAACTAAACATGTGCCCTTTAATTTAGAGAGGGGAGGGGGGTATTGCTACTAGTCTATCCATGCTCGTTATTCTAGTTTTGTGTACTAGGTTACTCATAATTTTCTGCTCCTTTTGTGTTAATATTCTATCATATTAACTAATTTTAGCCATTTGGTGTAATCATATTTTTAGGGGCGCTCATAATTATGCATATATGTAGCACCTATAATTATTTTTCAGTCCGTGCATCTGTCCGACCATTCGTATATAAAAAACTACCCAACCGAATTATTTGAAATTTAAAATAAATATTTTTTGCCTTTAACGCATTAATAAAATTCCAAATACCTAGAATGCTATCATTGTAAACAATTCATCTGTGTCATTTTTAAACAATTTTTATGAATTTTAAAAGTTTATACGGACATTCTTCCAACAAGAACAACCTCAACAGGAAGTATATTCTATTATCTAATGAAAGTGATGCTACATTGATAAATACCAAGTAATTGCCGCATTTAAACAGCGAATTTGTACGATTATCATAAGTGATTTCAGAAGCCTTACATATTACTTACGTCGTAGAGGTATTTAATCCGATCTCGAAGGAATTCTAAACAAGGCTTCACGTATACGTATAAGAAATCTATTTTTATTGTTTTCCGTCACCTCACCTTGAAAATAAAAGAACAATATTAAAGAGCTCATGCTGTAAGTCATAAAAAGGGTTTTTACGGGTTATATTTAGACATTATACTTTAAAATAATCTTCCTTTGCCATTTGGATTAATGAATATTTATGTCACCAAGAAAGGCTATAAAGACGTTGTAAGGATATACGAAATGAAAGGAAGTAAGAAGCATAGAATAAGAAAGAAATGTGATTATTTGATCAGATTTTCTTTTTCTTTTTCTATATTTAAGGGTGACATTATTGTAAATAAATTATTTTTATAAAAGATTTGATCTTGTTTTGTAAACTTATAGAATTTTTTTTTAAGGCACATCAACAGGTAAAATATTTTACACAGATACATAATAAAATGTTCATCTTAAATTTTTTGCATGAGCATGCGCAAATCATGTATTTTTTATTTATTTATTTATTTTATTTACTTATTACTATTATTATTAATTGCTATTAAAACTGTACAAAATGTACGATTTCTTATTCGTGATATGGATTACGTCAGGAGAGCAATTAAGTACATTAACAATTGAATTTGCAACTTGTGATAGACAACGGTATGCAGCATCTCATTTAAAAAAAAAAATCCAGTTAAATTATGATTTTAGCTCCATAAAGCCTTTAGTTAATATATTATTAGTAATTCCGTACAAGAATACATATCTTAATAAAATTTTAGAGTAAATTACGATCATTAAGCTCGGGTAACGCACTTGTAACGCTCGTTTGTTATACCCCATTCATAAAATCTGGCATAATATGCTACAATTAATTAAAAAGCAGGTTTACGCATTCTCAACTCAAGTATGCTCGTGGATTCTTGGACGTATGTGTTTACATTTTGTAGCTTTAAATTGTATTTAACACCATTTTATTTCATTCTGACGACGTTCGCAGAAGCGATATGAAACGTTGATAACTTTTAAGCGTATTTTAAATGTATTGTTTTTAAGTGTACCAATTAGCAGTCTGTATTTATTTGAATACATATTTTTAGTATAATTTATGGTGCAATTGTCCAATTCATTATTATTAACTAAATACAGTTTATACATACACTTAATGTATAAATCTAATTAATGTATAATTCTAAAACATCTAACGAAATATATTTTATACTACATAGAAATAAAGAAACAAATGCTGAAGATTTTCAGCGTTCTTTTTCAGACAGTTGGAAACTTGCATGTTTTTCAGTAGTTATTTATAGAATGACTCTTCAGCTGAATTGCGAATTCTGAAATGTCTGAAGCTACAGAAAGAAAAATACTTTATGATTTAAAAAATCTGAACATGTCTGCAGCATATCATTTCATTTATTAATATTGAAATAAATTCTAATAAATTAAACAAGTTGGAAATTGCACGTGAAGCGTAGCAAATGAGGGGCGTTTGTACGATAGCGAAGTTTTAAAAATATCACTCTTATATATCAATCTCATAAAACTGTAAAGAGTTAATTACAATTAAAAAGCGCACCAAACAATGTTCTAATGGTATACTTTTATGTGGCCTTTGTAAATCAATAACAAATGTTCTTAGCACCACAGATTATGCAAAATGTATATTATAATATGTACTTTATAGATGCATATCAATTTTATTATGTTCGAATAAGTGTAATACTATTAAAATGCATTTGAAACATTTTCCCCATTGAACGTAATATAACGGAATATTTTCGATTGTCTCTGTAATTGAACTATTCATCCGATTTTGATAAAATTTTAAATAACTCGACACAATTATGCAATAATTATGTATTTTAAATTTCAAACGATTAAAATTCATTTGAAACTATTTCATCATTGACCGTAATGTAATGGATTACTTTTGATTGCCCCTGTAATTGATCTATGCATCCGATTTTCATAAAACTTGAAATGACTCGACAAAATTATGTAAAAATTATATTTTTTAAATTTCAAATGATTCGGTTGGGTAGTTTTTGCGTTGTTATATGCGGAGAGAAAGACGGATGGACTGAACGACAACTATAGGTGCTACGCAATTACATAATAATGAACGCACCTAAAAATGTAAAAAAGAAATACATTAATTCTAAAATTTCTGGCTTCTAGAAATTCAAAGCAGAATATTTCCAAATCCAAAGAGGAGTGCTGTCTGTAAGTAAAAACCAATGCAAATTATTTGGTTCAATTCTTGCATAACTTTGTACTCTTTCCGATAGTACAATAATGAAAATCAGACAAAAGGTTTACAGCGCACCATGTTAAGCAGAACTTTTAAAGATTAATGAAAACCTGCTTGAGAATGATTAAATATTAGCTTAAAGATTAATGAGAGCTAAAAACATACTCAACAAATTTGTCACCATTATATGCATAACTTCATATACTTTTTAATGGTATAATAATAAAAAATGAACAGATATCGGTATTACAGAGAAATCTTTCCAAATCAACCATAGCAAAAGTACAAACAAAAAAATTGATCCAATTCTATGCATAACTTTATACAATTTTCGATGGTACAATAGCGATACATGGACAGACAGACATTTTGTATAAACATGTTTTTAACGATATCTGATTCCTAAAAAGGGCAAATCTGTCAAAAACCGGGGGGGGAGGGGGAATTCGTATGTCACTTCGAATTTCTATGGAAGTTAGAAAAAGGTAAGAAAGGAAAGCTAGAAGAAAAAAAAGAAAATTTTTATGCAAAAAATTAAATCTTTCACTTGAGATCACTATTAGTCTTAAAACTATTATCTAAAGGAAATAAATCTTTATTTTTCATATTGTAGAATATCTAATCGATCAAAAATGAACAGCCACAATTTCTTAAGTCCATTACAGCTAAATGAGAGGAAATAAAATACGTTTCTATAAATCTTAATTTATTGTAAATTGGACAGAAAATAAAGAAATTATAAAAATTGAATTATTTTCCGTAATTGATGTTTAACAATTTTCTTTTCTTGAATAGAAGTTTTTATGCAAGTATACATGTATACAAATACCTTAAATTGTAAGCCCAAGATATTTTGTACTGTTAAGAGATACAAAACACAATAGGAGATTTTCATCTTTTGTTCGCTCCCAATCTTGTAAGGCTAGAATTTTCGGAACTCATCTATTCATAATCTTTAATAAAAGTTAGTGAAGGGAATTCATACACCATAAAATATTTTGAATTAATTCTTTTTATTATTTCATTAAATTAAACGCCAGATTTTACCTTATTCCCATTCTATCAAGTAAGCAATGTTCTCCTTTGTTGCAAACTTTTATTTTATTACTGTAAATGGATTTTAACTTTTGCCTCTCAACGTCAAGAAGTAGAAACGCGTTATGAATCATTTAAATTTCTCATAGCAAAATCAATAACATTTTTAATTATGTGTAAATCAGATAATATAAGATTTTTATTTTTATATAAATTCGGTATACATTTTTTCCATCGTCATTATACAGGATAAAGGGGATTGAACAGGATAAAAAAAATTTATTTTTCTAATTTCTATATGTATCTTTTCTAACGTAAGACATTTACGTGAAAAATGCTTTATTTTTATTGCGATATTTATTTAATAGCCTAAATTTAAAGTAACTTTTGATTTACGAGACCAGAGATACCGTGGTATACAAAAATGCAGGGCTTTCAAAGCCGGATATTAGTAACATATTTTCTCCGACTGTTTTTGATAACATTAACCACATGCTAAGAATATTCAATAAAAAAAATAGTTAAAAATTTAAGCCATTTGTTTAATACAATTTTTAAAAGCATAAAAATTTGTCATTCTACAGTTTTCAATGTTAAACAGACTAATTTAACTAAAGCATTTTAATAAAAGTCATTTTTAAATAGCTCCTGATAGTAATGTTTTTCAAACTTTGATCAGAGAGCTGTTGGAATTTTATAGGCGGCTTCTAGTCATGCTAAAATTTTCCTCGTAAATATAATTCTATGATAGAATACCAGATATTCCTTCTTTTGCTTTTTCTGTCTTATTCAACAATAAATAAAAACGAAAATCTTTCAAAACAAGTTTAATTTAAAAATATATTTAGCAAATTGGTAAATGTCAAACAGTTAAACCAATATTTTTTAGCGGTGTTATTAAATTAAGAGAAAAGTTTGAAGCACTAAAAATGTATTGATATTGATATTTTTCCTTTTATAAAATTTTTGCTGCTAATGCAATGCATTTTTTGTGTTTGCGAGATACAAATTTATTTACGACAAATAACCTGCATGTTTGTATAAATTCAATTTACGTAAACGCGTATATATTATTTTCTTAAGTTAAATGCATTTTTGTTACATGAATTTGGACGTAAAATTGCTTTTGTCAGTTTAAAAAAATATTAAATTTACAAAATTTATATTGTACAGTAATACGTGAGTTAAAAAAGTTTAAAATGGTTTTACGAAAATAAGTTCTAATATACTAGTTTTATCTTATTTCTTTATCTTAAAAGGCAGCTTACAAAAGTGGTGAATCTGCAAATCAAAGAGTTCAGAGGCAGTTGTGCAGCCCATGAACACTGTTTAGAAATTGAATAATGTCATTGTGATTTCGTATAGAATGTTTGATATTCAAAATGAATATTTTTGCAGTAATAGTTTTTTTACGGGTATAAATATACAAAAATTCTATTTTATTAAGGTGTATATGGGGGAGGGTGAAATGTTTACGGTGCATTTTATTGACTGTTACCGTTAACATACTAATGAAATAAAAGCTTGTTCTGCTTATATGTGTCTATATTTGATTATGTGTGTTGATAAAATCTAGAAAAATCTGCCCTGCACAGAAATCTGAAAACTTTTATGATAACAGTCCATGGCAGATATTGATGTTCCAGAGGCTTATATTTTTATTTATTTGATAATAAACTGATATATTAATTAAAATTTCATAAAAATAACGGCCATTTTTTTACAAATCGGAGAGTGCTCGCATATGCTCACATGGACACACGAAGCAAATGAATTATATTAGTGTCTTTCAACAATAATTGCTATATGTTTTCAGCTTCATTATGCACATTTAAATTTAAATATTTTTTTCATATTACTGTTCCGTATAAATTCAGTACCTCGTATACAGGACTGCACTAAAGAATTCACGTACCATTATCCTTTGTACCGGAAATTGTTGAAAGGGAATTTTAAACTGTGGTACATATATCATTACTGACAAAATTTCTCAGGCATTTAATTTATTGATAGAAATCTATATATCATATACAGGCCTACATAAATTATTCAGATAATTTTCCGGCTGTTGGTGGGAATCGTTGAAAGTGGGTTTCGAAAATATGTGTTATTCGTTTCCAAATGATTTTATTATACTCTCTTTTAATTTTTTAAACTTTGTGTTTTGTTGTATTATTCTGGAAAGTATTGGAAAGTGTTTCATAATCTACTATTGACGAATTATTTTTCTTTCTTGTTAATAGCATAATTTTTTACTTTTGTAAATGTATCACTTTAAAAAACTGTTGGAAATATTATTTTTATTCTTTTTTCGTCTCATTAATCATGAAAAAAAAAGTGAAAATCTCTTAGAAGCTTCTCATTACCTATAAAAATTTATTCAGAAAATTGGTAAATGGCAAACAGTTTATTCAATATTTTTATGACGGCGCATACAAATTAATATAAATATTAAATACGCTAAAAATATATTGAAACTGCTGTTTTTGCGTTTTAAGAAAATTAGCTCCTGATGCAGAGGGTTTTTAATTTTTGCGGGAAGTTATGAGTTTTATTACTAAAAATATATGTGTACCTTATCAAAATATTTACGGAAAATTATTTTACTTAAATACTTAGATATTAAGTTATTTTATTAAAAGCCTTTTTGAATGAAATACATTTCTACCTATTGCTGAAAGTTATTAAATCTATGAAATTCATGTCATGTATTAATATACATGTTGTGGTTTAAATAGATTTTTCAAAATTTTCTTTTGAATTATTTACTTCTAGATACTTTTTAATATTATCAATTCAACTTACTTAGAATCAATTAATAACTGAAAATATATGTCGTTTAAATTATTTCTGAATTTTTCACATATTTTTTATAAATTTATAACTGCGCAAGAATTCAATGAAAAAATAATGAGAGTTTTCTATTTAAGTTATAAATTGAATTTTCAATAATATTTTCTATACGTTTAAATAAAGATTTTCAATATTATAAGCGTATCATTGCTTCATAATTCCAAGGATTCTTTATATCTTAAAGAAGCGCCTCCTAGTTTACAAATGCGATTTGAAAAATATTTATACCGATATTATAATACATCTTTTCAAGGAAATAAAAGATAATTAAAAAAATTATACCATAAAATTAAAAATTCATTGACAAAAATATTTTATTGCATATTACATTTGTAGAAACTAAAAAATTACTTTTTTCGTAAAAATATTCTAAAATTATTGTGACATAGTTGCAAAGAATTTGCAAAACTTCCTAAAAATTTATCTCTGAAAGTTTTGCAGTTTTTTTTCTTTGTTAAATTATTTTTTTAATTTTACGGAATTGTACAGAGTAATACATAATCTAACTTTCCGTAACAGTCTCCCATTATGCTTTAGTATCTTCATAACAAGTTGCAATAAACCATTAAGTTTATAATTTGTCTCTAGAAATCATTCTAGACAGCGTATTTGACGCTGAGCCTATTATATAATGTGCCATAATATTTTTGGATTGTAGTGTTCTGTTTTTGGCATGTGCCGTGTTGTCCTTTCTACTATAAAAATATTATTTGTTTATCACTCAGTATACATGTGTAATGAAATAAATACTGCATGGTACGCTGTCTTCCCAGGTTCGATTCCTGGCCCCGGCTAATTTTTCGTTCCAGGCTGGGTTATTGTATTAATTATGTTTATGTCTTTCTTAATACCAGGTGTCCCAAAAATGATTGATAGATTTTAAAATTCAATAACTTGCAAACAGTGACAGCTATTTAAAAATTTTTTGCAGGAGGGTTATGTATAATATCAGGAGTTTTTTTACCATAATTTTTTTATTTTAGTTCAAATTTCAAACAATAAGTGGCGTTGGCGGCGATAGAAGGCCGTTTGTGCTGAGTGATTCGTGCTGAGTGAAGCGTCGACTATTGTTTGAAATTCGAACTAAAATAAAAAATTACGGTAAAAAAAAAAAAAAAAAAAAAAAAAAAAAAAAAAAAAAAAAAAACTCCCGACATTATACATAATTCTCCTGCAAAAATTTTTTAAATAGCTGTCACCGTTTGCAAGTTATTGAATTTTAAAATCCATCTGTCATTTTTGGGACACCCGGTATATACGTACTTTTAATAAATAATTAAATGAATTCAAACATTTATTTCTACGTTATTTAAAATCTATTCGTATATATTACTCCCTTGTGTTGAAAGTTGGGTTTGGACTGTATAAATTTATAAATTGTTTTGGATATTTTATTCGTTATACAAAAAAAGAGGTTTTGTTCCAATATTTTAATAACGTTAATAAAATATTTCATAATCTGTGCGTAAAGATGAATATAAATTTTGTATAATATTTAAAATGTGATACTATGTTACACAAACATTAATAAGAAAATATATTTACATGTTTTCTCAAATGGGATTCCTTAAGAAAATCCTGTAAAATGATATCCTTTTTCATTTCAAATAAGCGTAAGGATGGAAAACCCAAAACTCTCTAAACAAGCTGCATATAAAATTTTATATTGAAAATTTTTAACCTACAAATTGCTAAACCAATATTTTTGAAACGATGTTGTTAAATTAAGGTATTTTATGCATTAAAAATGCAGACATATTTGTATTTTAACTTGCAAAAAATTTAGTCCCTAATGCAATCGATTTTTTTTAATTTGTTGGAATGATATTTTATTTATTAATAAAATATGCATAAGTAAACAACATATCACTATAAAATCATTTTATGTATATGTGTGGATGCACTTACTTTAGGTTCATATATTTTTCACTAGATTATTAGGCTGAAAATTACATTTATATTTATCCCCAGAATGCATTAAATATTCAAAATTTATGTTATACGTTAATTACATCTTATTTAAATAAAAAATTCAAAACGTTGTTATTGAAATGAATATTTATGTATTTTTTTTTATTGGTTGATAATATGTAGAATATCTTTTATTTGAGGAACATACTTAAGGCTTGAATACAGAACTATTAAATTTTGATCATACGTAAATTTTATAGGCATATTTGAGTAATTTCAATGTACCAAATAATTGAAGCGATTAAAAAATTATAAAAATATTTGTCTATTTATTTATTTCGGTTTACCGCAAAAATATATTAGGGCTGAGCAACGCTTAAAATAAGCTTGGGTTTTATTTATTTATTTATTTATTCATTTTTAGCGTAAAAATATTGAAAATGGTTTATGTACTATGAAAATATAGTTATAAATATCTAGGAAAGCTCAGATATACAAAGAAAATTCACAGAAAATTGTAATGACATATATTATAAAGTTTATAAGATAATACATACAAATTTTTACACGGCATTTAGAAATTCAGATAAAATATCACTTCTTTTTAAGGCTGACGTTTTAAAATGCTTTACTTGGAGACACCATTTAAAGTGAATTGTCTTTTTTGATGAGATAGAACTCTTTTCTTCTTTTTTTCTGATTTTTCAACTGGGCAAAAGAGGTCCAGGTCAAGATATGAACAATGCTAATTTTATTGCAATTATTCTAAATGGATAAAAAAAAATTCCAGGCCAGGATATAAGCAGAAATCTCTTGTCTGAAGATCCCACTAATCCGCTAACTCAGGGCTGTCCAACGCGGCGCCCGCGGGCGCCATGGCGCCCTTTGCAGGTTTTCTTGGCGCCCTTTTGAAGATTTCCTGTTAGATGACTTTTTTTTTTTTTAAATACAGCTCTCTTGTAAAGGATTCTTTATTTCAAATCCATGATATTTTCATGAGAGATGTTTTAAAAATCTCTACAAGTGCATTTCAAGCATCATGAATTGTAATGTACCGCAACATAACAAAAGAAAAACACCAGCACATGAACAGCTTTTTTTTTTAAATTATTCATTTGCTGTTGCATTTCTTTAATAATTTATAGTCATACTTTATAAATCTTTTTAAGGAAATTATTCTGATAGGCATTAATAAATGTCGGTAATAACTTTTTAGGTGCGTTCGTAATTATATAATACGTAGCACCTATAGTGGTCGTTCAGTCCGTCCGTCTGTCCGTCCGTCTGTCCGTCCGTCCGTCTGTCCGTCCGTCCGTCTGTCCGCATATAACAACGCAAAAACTACCCAACCGAATCGTTTGAAATTTAAAATACATAATTATTACATAATTTTGTCGAGTCATTTCAAATTTTATGAAAATCGGATGCATAGATCAGTTACAGGGGCAATCAAAAGTATTCCATTACATTACGGTCAATAGGGAAAAAAGTTTCAAATGCATTTTAATCGTTTGAAATTTAAAATACGCAATTATTACATAATTCTGTCGAGTTATTTTAAATATTTTGATAATCGTGTGCATAGATAATTTACAGGGGCAATCAAAAGTATTCAATTACATTATGGTCAATTAGGAAAAAGTTTCAAATATATTCTATACGTTTGAAATTTAAAATACATAATTATTACATAATTTTGTCGAGTTATTTCAAATTTTATGAAAATCGGATGCATAGATCAATTACAGGGGCAATCAAAAGTATTCCATTACATTACGGTCAATGGGGAAAAAAGTTTCAAATGCATTTTAATCGTTTGAAATTTATAATACGCAATTATTACATAATTCTGTCGAGTTATTTCAAATATTTTGATAATCGTGTGCATAGATCAATTACAGGGGCAATCAAAAGTATTCAATTACATTATGGTCAATGGGGAAAAAGTTTCAAATATATGCTATACGTTTGAAATTTAAAATACATAATTGTTACATAATTTTGTCGAGTTATTTCAAATTTTATGAAAATCGGATGCATAGATCAATTACAGGGACAATCAAAAGTATTCCGTCACATTACGGTCAATGGGAAAATTGTTTCAAATGCATTTTAATCGTGTTACACTCATACGAACTTAATAAAATTTATATGCAACTATAAAGTACATATTATAATATACATCATACATAATTTGTGGTGCAAAGAACATTTGTTATTGATTTACAAGGCCACACAAAAGTATTCCATTATATAATGGTATAGGGAGAACATTGTTTGATGAGCGTTTTAATTGTAATTCACTATTTACAATTTTATGAGATTGACATATGAATTTAATATTTTTAAAACTTCGTTATCGTACGAACGCACCTAATTTGCTACGCTTCACGTGCAATTTCCAACTTGTTTAAATACATTAAGAAGTAAAATATAGAATCTTTCTCCTTCGAGCATGAAAGTTCAACATTTTTGGTATTGTTATTATTGACGTTATTTCACTGACCATTTGGCTATTTTATAAAACAGGATAAAGGCTATCTTTTTCTTCCTTAGATCTTTAGGTAGTTTTGTTTTTAAAAAAAATTATAAAATCGTGCAGAAGGATTTCCACCAATGAAAACTCTCTCAAGCTCTCCCTTTGAAACCACCCATGACTTATTTCTGTACTTTTTATAATGGCAAATTTGCAAATTTTTGTTATAGCAGAGTACTCGCGTCCCCAAAAAACTTAACAATATCTCTGACTGGTATTTGATTTTAATAATAGATGATATTTCATTTTCTGACTCCTTCCCATTAAAAAATGTTTGAAATAACCCCTAGAAGAAAAATGTTTTATTCGAAATTTATTATAATTTACTGTTATTTATTTATTTATGTTATTATTATCATTATTATTATTATTATTATTATTTACATGGTGCTTTAGACCTATAGGGGCATTATGTTTCATTTATATCTATATATTGCTACCATCATATTAAAAGATGATTTTCTTGCATGTTTTGAGCCATATTAATAATGGCGCCCTTCAATTCTTGCCAAAAGCTGAGATGCGCCCCAGCTTAGTAAAAGGTTGGACAGGCCTGCGCTAACTGATAGACACTAAAAGAACCACGAAGACTTACATCATCCTGCTATCCTGTTGATCATAGGATAAGATCTGGTATATGAATCAGATTCACAGGATCGCAGTAATAGAATTCCAGTAAACGTTGGTTACGACATTACAATAGAATAATTTTAGCACAGTTATTCTAAATGGGAGACAAATTTCAAGGCCAAGATATAAGAAGACAGTTCTTGGATGAAACTTCCACTAATCCGCCAACTGACCGACCCCAAATGAATCGGGAGGACTAACTTCATCCAGCTAACTTTATTGATTACAGGATAAAATCTAATACATGAATCAAATCAAAAGGATTGCTGGCAATGGAACTCCAGTAAACGTTGGGAATGTAATTACAGTAGAATAATTTTAACATAATTATTCGAAATATGAAAAGAAAAATTCCGGGCCAGGATACAAGCAGGAAACAGTTGGCTGAGGTTGCTAATGCTCTGCGAACTGAGCTAGCCTCACGCATGCAAGTGTTGCACCACAAATGGCTGATTTCCACAGCAAAAATTGACAAGTACACTTTGTCTTATTATGTCTCCTAAACAATAACATAATATAAGTTGAAATTTACCTTAAAAATTCAGTGGTATCAAATAGCCATTTGAAACTATTCTGTTGTAATAACATAATCCAGCATTTACTAGATTTTCATTTCCTCCGATTTAATTGATATCATTTATAATGTTACACCAGATGCTATGATAAAAAAGACTAGTTTGATGAAGTAGCTCCTCCAGATTCCATACCCAGATCTCCAAAGTAAAAAAAAAGTAAAGATTAAAAAAAATAATAGAAAAGTTTTACCCAAAAAATTAAAACCTTCACTTGAGATACATCTCTATTACACTTAAGGCTATTATCTAAATTAAATAAAACTTGATTTTGAACATTATACAACATCTTAATCGATCAAAAATGAACAGACACAATTTTTTAAGCCCATTTAAACTGGATAAGAGGAACAAAAATACGTTTCAACAGTTCTCAATTCATTGAAAATTGGATTGAAGATAATGAAATTATAAAAATTACATGATTTTACGTAACTGATATTTAAGAATTTTCTTTTCTTGAATTGGAATTTGTATGCAAAAATACAATCATTTTATATATAAATATTTGAAATTGTAAGTCCAAGGAAATTTATACTGTTAGAAGATACCAAAACACAATAGGAAATTTTCATCTTTTGTTCGTTCCCAATCTTGTAACGTTAGACTTTTCGGAGCACAATAAATCATAATCTGTGTCAAAAGTTAGTGAATAGGAATTATACTCCATAAAATGTTTTGAATTAATTCTTTTCATTATTTCATTAAATTAAATGCCAGGCTTGCCTTATTCAAGCATTCTGTTCAATTAAGCAATGTTTTTCTTTGTTGCAAGCTTTTGTTTTAATACTCTACATGGATTTTAACTTTTGAAATTATATAAATAGTTAACAATTAATTTGAAAAGTAAAGTTTAAATGTGCTTTTCGTATTATTTTGCCTTTCTATGTTTAGAAGTAGAAATTAGTTATGAACCATTTAAATTTCTCATAAAAAATCAATACCTTTTTTGTTATGTGCGTAAATTATGTTGTTATTATGTGTAAATCAGATAATTTAAGACTTTTTTTCAAAATAAATTCTATAAACACTTTTTTCCATCGTCATTATATAGAATACAGGTCGGAAAACATTCTTTTTAGTGCTTTCAAACAAAGCAAAAAAGTGATTATACTTTGAGTTTGTCTGTCCGTCTGTCCAAATGTTTTAACTCCCGTAAACATACTTGGATTTTCATGCAATTCATAAAGCTTATTTAGGATCACCAAAGCATGTTTATGTTTAGTATTGCGCATGAAGTACGTATCATTTGGAGAATGTTTTAAAGACATTACGCCATTTGAAATGCATTGAAATTGATATAAATCACTGAATCTTACTGCTATCACGTAAACATAGAGCACTTATCGTATTTTTTTAAATTAATTTATAGGGACATACAAAAAAATCGTTTATAGTACTTTGTTTGCGTAATAATTTCTGGAAAGAACGTTTTAAAATTAGGTATGCGTTTTTAAATTTAAATATTTTTTTGCAGATCACTTTTTATACATAAATCCTATACCTTATGAATAGGGCTGCACAAAAGTATTCGCGTACCATTTTCCTTATTAGAAGAAATTCCTGAAGGATAATTTTCTTATATATGTGCATGTCATAAATGATCTAAATTTTGGAATGTATTGTTTTAATAGATATAAATATCTTTATCATATACAGGGCTGCTAAGAAATCGGATAATTTCTTGATAGTTGATGGGAACAGCTGAAATTCCGTTTTGAAATGCTTTATACATTTTATGGTGAAATGAGTCTTAATATTTTAATTTTTTAAGCTGTGTTGTTTTGTTACATGGGCCATTTTCAAATTTCGCTTACATATGCTGTCCCAGAGTAAAAAGAAGAAAATTCAAATATAAATTAATAATTAAAGTTTAATTTGAGCTATGCGTTAGCTAAAGAAGTTTATATTGAACATTTCTAACATGAAAAATTTAAAAAAATCAATAAAAAGTTTTGAGATATAAATTTTTTTAAAGTTGATTCTAAGCAAAAATGCCTGTCCCATTCCAAGTTTTATTTTTCTAACTGTTTTTTTTTTTTTTTTTTTTTTTTTTTTTTTTTTTTTTTTTAGTTTGAGCTAACATTTTTAAATAAAAAGGTTTAATTATTTTAAATATGAACTTTTAGTGTTCTTTATTAATGAAAAAAAATTATTACAAAAGATATTTTCATTAAGAAATTACCAGAAATCTTTTGTCTCTCACTTTTTGTCATGTCCGTTACCTTGTGATTATTTTAGTCAAAATAGGTTTCGAAAGGTGCCTAAAATTGGCAGAAAATATTCAGCGATATAGTTAAACTCTTCACGCAACTACTACTTGCCATTTTTTGTTCTTCAATTCTGAAGCAATGTAATAGTGACAAGAATAAGTTCTTATCAAGGTTGGTATTTTTTTTTCACTGTCAAGTCTGTTACCATAAATTTTACTATTAAAATATTGATTTTTGTGCTTTTGTAATTAAATTTTTGTTTATTAAATAGTTTCAGAAGGTATGTGTATTATTATCTAAGTTAGAAGTTATACAAGCTAGTTCATTTCTAATAGTTTTATTTGAAATGTCAAGTCCATTACCATGAAATGTAAGCGAATGGTGAAAATGTCCCACATTATTCTAAATGTGTTGGAAAGTGCTTCATAATATATGATTCACGCATGATTTTTTTTCTTCTATAACCTCTTCAGACCTGGTGTATCCTATAGGATACACATCTTCATAATTTTGTTTTCACATATATAAATGCTATTAAAAAAAAGAGAAATTAGTGTGAATAGAGCCTAAGAGATAGCAGAAATAAAGAAAATAGCAATTTCTCTCTCGTAGTGCTTTTTCAATGAGTTACTTGATATACAAAAATGGCTTGCAGCAGAAATGCACGAAATGTACAAAAAAAAGAAAATGTAAAAATTTTTACTGTGTGTTAAGATACCATTTTTAGACTCCATTAGTAATACAAATTATTAAATATATATTTGTTTGATCTTTTTCTATGTTTTTACAATGCAGAAAAGTAAAATTTAATTTAAAATAACCTAAGAAATTGTTAAAATGCGTGTTTTACAAGTCCCCATATATAAAAAAAATTATGTACAAAAAATGAATTTTAATTATTTCGTTGTTCAATCTTTCTTAGTTATCAATTAATTAATGTAAATCCATAGCTGAAATTAATAAAAGCAGATCAATAAACCCTCGGGTCTGAAGAGGTTAAACTTCTATATATATGTTTTCTAACATAAGATATTTATAGGGAAAATGCCTTAGTCTTATTTCAATATTTATTTAATAGCCAAAATTTTGAGTAACTTTTGATTTACGAGATCAGAGTAATCGTGGAATGCTCAAAATGTAGTGCTTTTGAAGCCGGCTATTAGTATCATATTTTCTCAGACTCTTTTTCATAACATTAACCGCATGTTAAGAATAGTCGGTAAAAAAGTATTTACTAAAAAATTTAAGACATTTATTGAATTTAATTTTTAAAAGCATAAAAATTTGTCATTCTTAAGTCTTCAATGTTAAAAAAGACTAGTTTAACTAAAGTATTTTAACAAACACCCATAATAATAATGGTTTTCAAAGCTGGCTCAAATAGGTGATGCAGTCTGATAGAAGGCCTCTAATCATGCTAAAATTTTATTCGTAAATATATTTCTATAATAAAACGCTAGATATTATTTCTTTTGCTTTTTTCCGTCTTATTCAATAATAATAATAAAAAAATGCGAATCTTTGAAAACAAGTTTAATTTAAAAACATATCTAGCAAATTGGTAAATCTCAGACAGTTAAACCAATATTTTTATAGCAGTGTTACTAAATTATGAGAAATGTTTGAAGCACTTAAAATGTATTGATATTGGTATTTTTCCTTTTATAAAATTTTCCTTCTAATGCAATGCATTTTAATGTTTACCAGATACAAATTTATTTACTACAAATTTAGCGTAAATGTCGTGCATGTTTGTATACGTTCAGTTTAAATAAACGCGTGGATATATATTTTTTTAAGTTAATGCATTTTTGTGATATGATTTTGGACGTAAAATTGCATTTGTCAGTGTTAAATGTTATCGATTTTACAAAATTTATATAAAACAATAATACGTGAGTTAAATAAAAGTTCTAAATGCTTATATGGAAATAAGTATTTCTGTTTTTATCATATTTTTATCTTTAATATTAGCATACATATTTGGTGAATCTGCCGATAAAAGAAGGTTTGTAAGCCATGAGCACTTTCTTTCAAAATTTAAATGTATTTATAAATTAGGTTTGAGTCAAATTTTCCAGGCTTTAGCGTACGTAAATATACTTAGATTGTATATTTTTTAAATATATATCATTGCAATTTCGTACCGAATATTTGTTATTCAAATGAATATTTTTGTAGTTATAGATTGTTTACAGGGATAAATATACAAAAAATTTCATTTTATTAAGGTCTGTGTGGAGAGGAGGAAATTATTTACCGTGCATTTTATTGACTGTTTCGGTTGAAATGCTAATGAAATAAATTATTGTTTTGCTTATGTGTATACAGGGTGAGTCATAAATATCGAAACAATATGCTATCTCCTCAAATATTGCCCCTAGACCCATACTTCCAATTGCAAAAATTCCTAAAAAAAGGTGAAATTTCTGATAAGATAACTTGCAACTCCATGGAGGGTCTATTTGAAAAAATACGAAAATTAAGTTTTTATATGGCCCCCGTAGGGAAAAATTCCCAATTAGGAAATTATTCTTTATCCATTCCTAAATTGAACAAAACAAATTTCATCACCGTATCTAAAAACCCCACAGAGATATTAAATCTCAAAATCCTCAAAAATTCCTGACTTACACCACTTTTCCCTGCCTCTAAACGGTGTTTTCTTCACTCAATTTCAACGCTAGTTAGGGAACATTCACAAATTGCAATTTAATAAAATTCGGTTTAAGATAGCGCTTTTTCTTTGGACATAAAATAGCAGCGTATAGTTTTTACGTTAAATTTGTATACCAGACGTCTGCCTGGGTCAAAATATCTAGGTCAGGTCCCAAATTGACCCATAGGGGAAAAAGTTCGGCGTAGCCTGAAAAAAATGTCAACATCATAACTTGAACCGGTCTGGAAAATAGTTTAAATCATAGCTCGGTTCAGTCGCAAATTTCTACATAGTTTTTTACTTCGGCATGGGAAAAAGTTGTTTCATATGGAGGTATTCTGACTAAAAAATTCTTTTATAGCTTTTCGTTTTTTATATTTATACTTTTTATTATAAAAGAAGCGCCAAAGGCTGTAATATATTTATTTTATCAATGAATCTCTATTTATATGTAAATGTTTCACTTATATTTTAATATCGTTAATCCATATCCAATGCGTTGGAGACTTCGAAAAATGTTATACAGTAAAACTTTTTAAGACGGAATCACATAGGAAAGAAAAAATACGTTATAGACAGATGCCCTCCCTAGAAGATGTAATTGAAGCTTATTTTTTTCTCAGGTACTGTTGTATTTATTATGCGTGGATCAACATATTTTCCGTTTAAGACAGAATTCCGTCATGGGCAGATTTTTTTTCACTGGTTTTATTGTATTTAATTTTTTTAGCCTTTGAATAATCTATTTAAAAAAAATGAATTTTAAAGTTTTTTCTTTTTTTTTTCTTTTCTTTTTTCTTTCTTTTTCTTTTTTTTTTTTTTTGTGATTTTAATACGGATTTTGTCGAGACCGCGTTTGAAAATTTTATCCAGTGTGCACCTAAGTTGAAGGAAGCAGCCCCCTCCCTTATGAAAAGTACGCTAGGCCCGGCCTGGCGAGTCTTCAGAAAAAAAATAACATCTCGGTCTTGGCCCTACCTGGGCCCAGAATACAGATTTTTGAACATCCTCTGGAGGACGGTATAAAGCCTGAAGTTGTCAGAGCTAAATTTAAAAAGGAAAAAAAGGCTTAATCTGCATCTTAGAAAAAGCATTTTTTTAAATAACTGACGGACATTTAAACAATACACTTCGTTTTTCTGCATAATGATTTTCCCCCCTCTATTTCTTGCCTTTAAGCTATTAAATATTAAGAATTTTTAAAGGAAAAAAAACTTGAAACACGTCATTTTTCATTTTTCTACATTAGTTTTGTTTTGGCAAATTTGAAAAAAATGTTTACTTTTGAAAAAATGTTTGCTTTTGAAAATATGATTTTTTTTTAAAGTTTAATAGTTTTAAAATTAATATATAAAAACCTTGGAACAAAACTATAATCAGATTATCATCTTTAATTAAATGGAAAGAAATTGAAATCCGATAAAAAAAAGATGTTACGATTTATAACGATTTTTCATTGTCCCATTTAAACCGGTACTAACCACATGAAACTTTTATAAATTGTATGAGAAATTTTAAGATGTGATTTTCTTAGTTAATTATAAGACTAACCATCACAAAAAAGAAAAAAAAATAAAAATTCTAACTCAAAAAATAGATTTTTTACGCGTTTCCTAGAACTGTTAATGTAACATTGTTTTCTGAATTGCGCGCATTTCAATTTGTGTCTAATCCCTTAAAACCTGATGAATTTTTTAAACGGCTATAACTTTGCGAATTATGGAGATATGAAGATACAACTTTTTGTGTTTTATTCAGGACTGAATAAGAAAAATTTTCCTAATTGGAATTTTTGTCCTACGGGGACCGTATAAAAATTTAATTTTCGTAACTTTTCAACTAGACTCCCCATGGAGTCGCAATTTGTCTTATCAAAAATTTCACATTTTTTAATGAATTTTTGCAATTGGAAGTATGGGTCTAAAAGCAATATTTAAGGAGATAGCCTATTGTTTCGATATTTATGACTTACCCTGTATATGTGAGTATGAAAATTTTATGATATATGAAAATTTATATGATAACAGTCCATGACAAATATTGATGTTCCCAAGGCTCACATTTTTATTTATTTGATAATTAACTGACATATTAATTAAAATCTCATAAAAATAACGGCCTTATTTTTAACAAATCGGCGAAGTACGACAAATCGACGAACAAAAATACGATAAATCGTATATTCTCCCAAGAGCGCACAAAACAAATTGATTATATTAGTGTCTTTGAACAATAATTGCTATCTGTTTTCAGTTTCATTATGCACATTTAAATTTAAATAATTTTTTGCATATTACTGTTCCGTCTAAATTCAATGTCTCATATATAGGACTGCACAAAAGAATTCACGTACCGTTTTCCTTTGTATCGGATATTGTTGAAAGGGAGTTTTCAACTGTGGTATTTATTTCTTTATTGAGCAAAATTTTCTCAGGCATTTAGTTTATTGATACAAATCTATGTGTCATATACAAGGCTGCACAAATAAATCGGATAATTTTCGATTGTAGGTGAAAATCTCCGAAAGTTACTTCCCAAATGTGTGTTACCTATTCGTTTCCAAATAATTTCATTATGCACTCTGTTCTAAATTTTTTAACTTTGTGTTTTGATGTATTATTCTGGATGTGTTGGAAAGTGTTCCATAACTTATTATTGACTAATGATTTTTCTTTCTTGTTTATAGTATCCTTCTTTTATTTTTGTAAATGTATTGTTTTAAAAAACTGTCGGAAAATATTAATTTTATCCTTTTTTCGTCTTCATTAATCATGAAAAAAAATAAAATGAAAATCTCCCTAAAACTACTCATTACATATTAAAATTTATTCAGAAAATCGGTAAATGGCAAACAGTTTATTCAATATTTTTATGGCGGTTACAGTTATTAACATAAATATTAATACTAAAAATATATTGATACTGATGATTTCACATTTTATGAAAATTAGCTCCTGATGCAGTTTTTTTCCTTTTGCGGGAAGTTATGAGTTTTATTACTAAAAATATATGTGTAGCTTAACAAAATATATACGGAAAATTATTTTACTTAAATACTTAGATATTAATTTAGATTTATTTTTATTGAAAGTGTTTTTGACTGTAAATTGCATTCCTATCTAATTGTAAAAGTTATTAAATCTGTGAAATTCATGTTACGTATTAATATACATGTTGCATGCACAATATTTTAAAATTATAATTTTGTACAATATTTTAAAACTATGTTATACAAACAGTAAAAAGAAAATATGCATACATGTTTTCTCAAATGGGATTGGTTAAGAAAATCCTTTAAAATACAATTCTTTTTTATTGCATACATAGTGGTTTAAATAGATTTTTGAAAGTTTTCTTTTGAGTTAATTACTTCTGGATACTTTTTAATATTTTTAATGCAACTTTACTTTGAATCAATGAATAACTTAAAATATATGTCGATTAAATTATTTATGAATTTTACACATGTTTGTTATAAATTTATAAATACGCAATAATTGAATAAAAAAAATAATGAGAGTTTTCTATTTAAGTTATAGATTGAATCAATAATAAATTCTACACGTTTAAATAAAGATTTTCAATATTATAAGCGTATCATTGCTTTATAATTCCAAGGATTCTTTATATCTTAAAGATGCACCTCCTAGTTTACAAATGCGATTTCAAAAATATTTATAGCGATATTATAATACATCTTTTCAAGGAAATAAAACATAATTAAAATAATTATACCATAAAAGTAAAAATTCATTGACAAAAATATTTTATTGACTATTACATTTGTAGAAATCAAAAAATTACGTAAATCATAAAAATATTCTAAATTTATTGAGAATTGTTGCAAAGAATTTGCAAAATTTCCTAAAAAATATCTCTGAAAGTTTTGCAGTTTTTTTTTTAAATTATTTTTTTAATTTTGTGGTAATTTACAGATGAATAAATAAGCTAACTTTCCGCAGCATTCTCCCATTAAGCCTCAATTTTATGCTGAGCCATTTATATAATAGGCCATTTTTTAATTTATTATTATTATTATTATTATTATTATTATTATTATTATTATTATTATTATTATTATTATTATTATTATTATTATTATAGTGTTCCATTTTCGGTATGTGCCGTACTGTTTTTTCTACTACAAAATATTATTTGTTTATTATTCAGTATACATTTCACTAGATGTGTAATTAATTCTGTATAGCAAGGTACGCTGTGGAAACAGGTTCGATACCTGGTCTCGGCTAATTTTTCACTCCATGTAGGGTTATTGTATTAATTATGTTTATGGTCTTATTACTTAGTACATACGTACCTTTAATAAATAATTAAATAAATTCAAACTATGTTTTTAAAAAATAATTCGCTTGTATTACTCCCTGATATTGAAAGTTGGATTTGGACTGTATGAATTTATGTATCTTTTAAATTATTTTTGATGTGTTAATCATTATACGGAAAAAGGAGGTTTTATTGCAACATTTTAATAATTTTGAAAAATATTTCACAAACTGTACCTGAAGCTGAATATAAATTTTGCACAATATTTTAAAATTATAATTTTGTACAATATTTTAAAACTATGTTATACAAACAGTAAAAAGAAAATATGCATACATGTTTTCTCAAATGGGATTGGTTAAGAAAATCCTTTAAAATACAATTCTTTTTTATTGCATACAAGCGTAATGAGGGAGAACCCTAAACTCTCTAACCAAGCTGCATATTTAATTTTATCTAGAACATTTTTAAGCCAGAAATTGCTAAACCAATATTTTTGAAAACATGTTGTTAAATTAAGATGAATATTCTATGCATTAAAAATGCAGAAATATTTATATTTTAATTTGTAAAACATTTAGTCCTTAATGGAATCCACTTTTTTCTATTTGTTTTGAATAATATCTTATTTACTAATAAAATATGCATAAATAAACAGTGTTTCAAAATAAAATCATTTTATATAAACATTTAGATGTACTTATTTTAGGTTCTTGTATTTTTTCACTAGATTATTGGGCTGAAAATTACATTTAAATTTACACAAAAAATACATTAAATATTCAAAATTTATCTTGTATATTAATTACAACATCTAGTTAAAATAAAAATTCAGAATTTTGTTATTGAAATAGATATTCCAGTATTTTTTTAATGGTTGAGAATTTCTAAAATATCTTTTATTTGCGGAATTTAGTACATAAATACACTAAGTTTTAATTATTCGTAAATTTTATACGCATGTTTGTATAATTTCAATGTACGAAATAATTGAAATGATTAACAAATGATAAAAATATTCGTCTATTTATTTATTTCATTTTTCCACGATAATTCATTAATGTTGAATAACACTTAAAATGAGCTTGGATTTTTTTACACGTCAGAAGCATAGAAAATGGTTGATGCACTACAAAAGTATATATTTCTTAGTTTTAATGAAAACTCACATATACATAGAAAATTTACAAAAAATTTTAGGGACATATGTTATAAAGTATAAAAGAAAATCCATAGAATATTTTTACACGGCATTTAAATATTCAGATGAGATCACTTCTGTTTATGGACGACTTTTTAAAGTGTTTTAGTGGAAGAGATTATTTACAGCCAATCGTCTTTATCATGAGAAATAATTACTTTTTTCTTTTTTTTTGTGATTTTTTACCCGGGCAAAACGTGTCCAGGTCAGTTTACGAACCAAGGTGCTTTTTGTGAAGGGGCTTTTAACTTACACTAAATGTAAGCACATTATATAGTGTGCATTAATGCTAATAGTTGCACAATTAAGATATACAGGGTTACACAAAAGAGCTCTGAAAGGTTAGTGAATATGAGTGGAATTTACTTGAAGGTGGTTTTTATATAATTTTTCCTTTTTACGTTGAATCGCATTCAGTTTACAGTGAAGTGTTTCTAGAATATAGATAAAACGATATATAGGGTCACGGAAAGAACTGGATACAGGGTCGTCTACGGATGGTAATTTCTGGAAATGTGACTTAAGTAGTTTAAAGAGCATTTTAGTTTGAACTAAATTGTAGCAAAATTCTTTCATGTAATAAAAGTACTAGGCACTAGGTATTACTACAGGGCTCAACAAAAATATAAAAGTATGTTTCCATCTATTAGTATAAATTGTTAAAAAAAATAGTAATAAACCAGATAGGCATTTTCTTGGTAAACTAAGTTTCCCCATTATATAAACGGAGTAAAAATGTTATTATCTCGATACTGATAATTATAAAAATAAATAATTTTTCTTTTTTAATTCTGTTCCCCATCAACCTTTTGCGGTTTACCACACTGTAAAAAAAAATCTGTGAAAGTACTAAATATTTTCTAGGAAACTGGGATTCCAAGAACTTTTCATGTAACGATAACAAGAAAAATTCATGTAATCGATTCTGAAACTTGAATTTTTGCTGTTACCGTTACAGGAAAAGTTTTTGGAATCCCAGTTTCCTAGAAAAAGTTTAGTACCTTTGCAGATTTTTTTTACAGTGCAGGGCAGGAGTTCCTGCCTCTGCACAACCCGCTAATGGACAATAAAACTACAAAAAATTGAGAAAATTATACAAAAATGAGTATCAGAATTCCCTCTTAAGGTAGAATATTTCCAAATCCAAGGTGAAGTAACTGGCAGCAGCCAAAAACACGTACAAGAAATAATTAGTTCAATTCTTTGGATATCTTTGTACATTTCTCGATGGTACAATAATGAAAATGGCACAAAAATGACTATACAGTGCACCCTGTCCGACAGAGCTTTTAAATATTAATGAGAACCTGCTTGTTATAGTCAAAAAGATAAACAACAATTGTGGTTAAGGGTCTATTCAAAAAAATATTTTTCCATCCTGAACAGATCGAAATTTTCATATACATTTCCAGACTCATATTTAAAAGTAGAAAATGAAACTTGCAAAGGTGATTTTTGTAGAGATGTATAAGATGCCGTGTGATTTCATTTTTCGCTCAATTCATTAGAATTTGATTTATAAACGATTATTTTCTCAATATAATCTTTTTTTTTACTCCAAGATCTCGCGCTTCTGAAAATTTGGTTTAAAATGTTAATTTTATAGCATTGTTTTGCAATGTTTTCTGCATTTATCAAAAATTCGACAAGTACAGCATATTGTGTACTTCCTAAATAAGAGAATTTGCCAGTTGGATGCATTTGAGAGCAAAAACGAATTTAAAAATAAATCAGAAAATTAGCATTTTGAATTGAAATACACTCTTAATTTTTTGTGCATAACTTCATATGTTTTCAATGGTACAATAACAAAAATGGCACAGACATCAGTATTACAGCACCCCCTTCCGGCAGAATGTTTTCGAATTGAAGGAGACCTTTTGAGTACAGTCAAAGTGCACACGAAAAATTGGTTTAATTCAACGCTTAGTTTCATACACTTTTCGATGGTATAATGGCGACCAATGGATAAGGATATTTTGTATAAACATGCTTTTTAAGATCTCTGATCTCTAAAACGCATAAATCCACCAAAGAGGAAAAAAATCGTACGTTATTTCGATTCTCTACTGAAGATAGAACACTGTAAAAAAAAAAAAATCTCTTAAAGTACTAAACATTTTCTAGGAAACTGGGATTCCAAGAACTTTTCATGTAACGATAACAGGAAAAATTCATGTAACAGATTCGGAAACTTGAATTTTTGTTGTTACTGTTACAGGAAAAGTTCTTGGAATCCCAGTTTCCTAGAAAATGTTTAGTACCTTTACAGATTTTTTTTTACAGTGAAGAAAAAAAATTACCTCAAAAATTATTTTTTTTCTCAGACGCATCACTATTATTCTTAAGGTTGCTGTCTAAATGAAATAAAACATTATTTTGAACACTATACAACATCGTAATCGATCATAAATGAACAGACACATTTTTTAGCCTATTACAGCTGGATAAGAGTAAATATAATACGTTTCTACAATTTTTTATTTATTGTAAACTGGATAGAAAATAAAGAAACTATAAAAATTACATTATTTTATGCAATTTGCGTTTAAGAATTTTCTTTTCTTGAATAGTAATTTGCATGCAAGAATACAAGTATTTTGTATACAAATATTTTAAATTGAAAAACCAAGGTATTTTGTACTGTTACACTGTAAAAAAAATCTGTAAAGGTACTAAACATTTTCTAGGAAACTGGGATTCCAAGAACTTTTCCTGCAACGGTAAAAACAAAAATTCAAGTTTCAGAATCCGTTACATGAATTTTTCCTGTTATCGTTACATGAAAAGTTCTTGGAATCCCAGTTTCCTAGAAAATGTTTAGTACCTTTACAGATTTTTTTACAGAGTAGGAGATAGATAAAACAATAGGAAATTCTCATCTTTTGTTCATTCCCAATCTTGTAACGCTAGACTTTTCGGAAGACTAGACTATTCATAATCTTTAATAAAAGTTAGTGTAAGGGATTTATGCTCCATAAAATTTTTTTAATTAATTATTTTCATTATTTCGTTTAATTAAACGCCGCCGGGTTTTGCTGTATTCACATTCTATTCAATTAAGCAATGTTCTTCTTTGTTGCAAACTTTTATTTTATTATTCTAAATGGGTTTTTACTTTTGGAATTAAACAAATAGTTAACAATTAATTTGAAAAGCAATGTTTGAGAGTGCCTTTACCAGTAATAATGCTTTTATGCGTTAAGAAACCAGTTATGAATCATTTAAATTTCTCATAACAAAGTCTATACCTTTTTTAATTATGTGTAAATCAAATAATGTAACACTTTTCTTAAAATAAATTCGATATACATTTTTTTCCTATCGTCATTATATTGAATACTGGCTGAAAAACATTCATTTTAGCGTTTTCCAACAAAGTTGAAAAGTGCTTATGCATTCAGTTTGTCTGGCTGTCTGTCTACACGTTCTAACTCGGATTTCATGCAATTATTAAAGCTCATTTAGGGTCACCAAAGCATGTTTGGTATTGCATATGAAGCTCATTTGGAGAGTATTTTCAGGACATTACGCCGTTTCAAATGTATACACTGATATAAATCACAGAATTTCACTACGATCACGTTAAGAAAGAACATGAATAACATTTTTATTAATTTACAGGGACCCACAAAATAAATCGGTTACGGAATATGTTTTAAAATTCGTTATGCACTTTAAAATTTAAATGCTTTTTTGCATATTACTCTTTATATACAAACTCTATAACTTATATATAGGGTTTTACAAAAGTATTCGCATACTATTCTCCTTATTAGAGGAAATTACTGAAGGTTAATTTTCTAAAATATGTGTGTGTCATAACTGAACTAAATTTTGCAATGTGATTTTTTAATATATACAAATCTCTATATCATGTATAAGGCTGCTAAAAAATTCAGATAATTTTCTGTTTGTACATGGCAACGGTTGAAATTCGGTTTTGAAATAAAATATACATTTCCATATGAAGAAATGAGACTTAATATTTCATTTTTTTAAACGGTGCAGTTTTGTAACATTACTCTGGATGTGTTGGAAAGTGCTTCATAATCTAAGCTTGACACCAGATTTTTTCTTTCTAGTTTAAATTTCTATATACATCTTTTCTAACGTAAGATATTTAAATGAAAAATGCCATAGTTTTATTTCATTATTTATATTTAATAACCAAAATTTTGAATAACTTTTGTTTACAAGATCAGAGTAACTGTGTCATGTTAAAAATGCAGTGCTTTCGAAGCCGGGTATTAGTATCATATTTGCTCAGGCTGTTTTTGATAACATTAACCGAATGTTAAGAATAATCGGTAAAAAAGAATTTACTTAAAAATTTAAAACATTTATTCAATTTAATTTTTAAAAGCATAAAAATTTGTCATTCTACAGTCTTCATTGTTAAAATGTAGTTTAACTACAGTATTTTAACAAAAGTTCATTTATAAATAGCTCATAATAATAATGTTTTTCAAAGGTTCAGTCAGGTGATGCAATCTTATAGAAGTCGTCTAATCATGCTAAAATTATCCTCGTAAATACATTTTTATAAGAAAACGCTTCTTTTGCTTTTTCTGTGTTATTTAATAAAAAATAAAAACGCGAATCTTTCAAAATAAGTTTAATTTTAAAACATGTCTAGCAAATTAGTAAATGTCAGGCAGTTAAACCAATATTTTTATAGCGATGTTATTAAATTAAGAGAAATTTTTGAAGCACTGAAAATGTATTGAAATTGATATTTTTCATTTTATAAAATTTTGCTCCTAATGCAAAGCATTTTTGTGTTCCTCAGATAAAAATTTATTTACCATAAATTCAGCGTAGATAACCTGCATGTTTGTTAAATTTTTCATAACAAAATCAATGCCAATTTTATTTATGTGTAAATCAGATAATGTAAGGTTTTTTTTATTAATAAATTCGGTGTACATTTTTTTTCCATCGTCATTTTCCCCCTTAATATACAGATTAAAAAAACATTATCTTTTAAACTTCTATACGTATTTTTTTAACGTATGACACTTATACGAAAAATACCTTCGGTTTTTTTTTTTTCAATATTTATTTAATAGCCTAAATGTAAAATAACTTTTGATTTACGAGATCAGAGTAACCATGGCATACCAAAAATGCAGTGCTTTCAATGCCAGGTATTAGTATCATATTTGCTCAGACTGTTTTTCATAACATCAACCGCATATTAAAATATTCGGTTAAAAAGAATTTACGCAAAAATTTACGACATTTATTCAATTTAATTTTTAAAAGTATAAAAATATGTCATTCTACAATTTTCAATGTTAAAAAAAAAAAAAAAAAAAAAAAAAAAAAAAAAAAAAACTGATTCAGATAATTGATGCGATTTTGTATTAAGAGCTCTAATTATGCTAAAATTCGCCTCGTAAATATATTTCTATAAGAAAAATATATATATTGTTTCTTTTGCTTTTTCCGTCTCATTCAATAATAAATAAAAATGCGAATCTTTCAAAACAAGTTTAATTTAAAAACATGTCTAGCAAATTGTAAAATGTCAGGCAGTGAAACCAATATTTTTTATAGCGGTTTTATTAAATTAAGGCAAATGTGTAAAGCACTAAAAATATATTGATATTGATATATTTCCTTTTATAAAATTTTGCTCCTAATGCACCGTATTTTTGTGTTTGTCAGATACAAATTTATTTACGACAAATAACCTGCATGTTTGTATAAATTCAGTTTACTTAAACAAGTAGGTGTATGTATATATATTAAGTAAAATGTATTTTTGTTTCATGATTTTGGAAGTAAAAATTTTTCAGCGTCAAAAATTATTGAATTTGCAAAATTTATATTGTACAGTAATACATGAGTTAAATAAAAGTTCAAAATGCTTTTACGGAAATAAGTTTTTCTATTTTATCTTATTTTTATCTTTAATGGTAGCACAGATAAGTGGTGAATGATCAGATAAAAGAGCTCAAAGTCAGTTGTGCAGGCCATGAGCACTTTCTTTCAAAATTCAAAAGTAATTATGAATTAGGTTTGAGTATCTGTCTGGCAGTTTTTCTCTAACTTAAGTAAATATACTTGGATTGTAATATTTTTTATATGTCATTGTGATTTCGAACGGAATATTTGATATTCAAAATGAATATTTATGTAGTTATACTTTGTTTACAAGGATAGGTATACATAAAATTCCAGTTTATAAAGCTCTTAGTAAGGGAGGGGAAATGTTTACAGTGCATTTTATTAATTGTTACGGTTAAAATACTACACTGTAAAAAAATCTGCAAAGGTACTAAACCTTTTCTAGGAAACTGGGATTCCAAGAATTTTGATTCATTTTTGTATAATTTTCTCAATTTTTTGTAGTTTTATTGTCCATTAGCGGGTTGTGCAGAGGCGGGAACTCCTGCCCTGCACTGTAAAAAAAATCTGCAAAGGTACTAAAATTTTTCTTGGAAACTGGGATTCCAAGAAGTTTTCCTGTAACGGTAACAGCAGAAATTCAAGTTTCAGAATCGATTACATGAATTTTTCCTGTTATCGTTACATGAAAAGTTCTTGGAATCCCAGTTTCCAAGAAAATGTTTAGTACCTTCTCAGATTTTTTTTTACAGTGTACTAATAAAATAAAATATTTTTCTGCTTATGTGACCATATGTGCGTGTGTATGTTATCGATGTCTAGAAAAATTTACCGTGCGGTTAATTATTTTATAATTAATCAAGATATTAAATAAAACGCATAAAAATACTTTTTTTGTTTTACTTTTTTTATTTTATTTTCTTTTATTTATTTCTTTATTTTTTACAAATTGGTGAAGGAGCGCTCGCACATACTCACAAGGACATACAAAATAAATTGATTGTATTATTGTCTTTGTAAAATAATCGCTGTTTTTTTTTTTTCAGTTTCGTTATACACTTTTAAATTTGTCTACTTTATTGCATATTTTTTGCTACGTATAAATCAAATGTACCATTTACCATTCCATTACCATGTACCATTACCATGTACCATTTACCATGTACCATTCTCCTTTATATTGGAAATTGTTGAAAAAGTATTTGGTATATATTTCTTAACTGAGCAATTTCCTCATTCCTGATGCAGAGGGTTTTTTTCCTTTTGTAGGAAGTTATGAGTTTCAGTACTAAAAATGTATGATTAGCTTATAAAAATATTTATGGAAAATTATTTTACATAAATGCTTAGGTATTAAGTTAGATGTATTTTTATTGAAAGCCTTTTTGACTGTAAATTGCATTTATAACTACTGGTAAAAGTTATTAAATCTGTGAAATTATGTTATGTATTAATATACATGTTGTGGTTTAAATAGAATTTTGAAAATTTCCTGTTGAATTAATTATTTCTATATACTTTTTAATATTATTAATCAACCTTACTTGGAATTAATAAATAACTGAAAATATATGTCGATTAAATTATTCCTGAATTTATCACATGTTTGTTATAAATTTATAAGTATGCAATAATTCAATAACGAGTTTTCCATTTAAGTCATAGATTTAATTAGCAATAATATTTTCTATATGTTTAAATAAAGATTTTCAATATTATAAGCATATCATCCTTCATAATTCCAAGGATTCTTTATATCTTAAAGAACCGTCTCCTAGTTAGCCTCCTAAAGAAGTTTACAAATGCGATTTGAAAAAATATTTATAGCGATATTATAATACATCATTTCAAGCAAATGAAAAATAGTTAAAAAAATTATTCCATAAAAGTAAAAATTCATTTATGAAATTGTTTTATTGTATATTACATTTTTAATATACAATAAAATAATTAGGTTTGTAATATACAATAAAATGTACACACCAAAAAATAATTAGGTATTTCTTAAAAATATTTGTGACATTGTTGCAAAGATTTTTCCAAACTTCGTAAGAAATTTCTCTCTGAAAGTTTTTCTCTGAGTTTTTTTTTATTATTTTTTAAATTTTACGAAATTTTACAGATGAATAAATAAGCTAACTTCCCGTAACAGGCTCCCATTATACCTCAGTATCTTAATAACAAGTTGCAATAAACTATTAGCTTTATAATTTGTCTCTAGAAAATATTCTAAACGGCGTATTTCACGCTGAGCCATTTGTATAATGGGCCATACTATTTTTGGATTGTAGTGTTCCATTTTCGGTATCTGCCGAGCTGTTCTTTCTAATAAAAAAAAATATTATTTGTTTATCACTCATTATACATGTAACCGGATGTGTAATTAGTTCGGTACAGCAAGGTACGCTGTCGAAATAGGTTCGATTTCTGCCCCCGGCAAAACTTTCACTCCATGTTGGGTTACTGTATTAATTGTGCTTATGTCAGTTTTAATATATGCATATCTTTAATACATAATTAAATAAATTCAGATGTTCATTTCTATGTTCTTTGAAAATAATTCTTTTATATTACTTCCTAGTGTTGAAAGTTGGATTTGGACTGTATGCATTTATGTGTCTTTTAAATTATTTTAGATATGTTATTCATTATAGGCAAAAACGAGGTTTTGTTATAATATTTTAATAATGTTTAAAAATATTTCATAAACCATATGTGAAGTTGAATATAAATTTTGTACAATATTTAAAAAGTGATGCTATGTTATACAATAAATGAAAATGTACTTTCAAGTTTTCCCAAATGGGATTGCTTAGGAAAATCCTTTAAAATCTTTAAAATTTCTTTTTCATTTTACATAAGTATAAGGAGGGAAAACCCAAAACTCTCTAAACAAGCTACATATCTAAAACATTTTATCTAGACTATTTTTAACCGAGAAACAGCTAAACCAATATTTTTGAAATCATGTTGTTAAATTAAGATGAATATTTTATGCATTAAAAATGCAGACATGTTTATCTTTTAATTTGTAAAAAAAAATAGTCCCTAATGCAATCCACTTTTTAGATTTGTTTAGAATAATATCTTATTTTCTAATAAAATATGCATAAGTAAACAGCATATCTTATTAAACAGTATATCTTATTTTCTAATAAAATATGCATAAATAAACAGCATATCAGTTTAAAGTCAGTTTATGTAAACGTGTAGATGTATTTATTTTAGGTTCATGTATTTTTTCTCTAGACTATTAGACTGAAAATTACATTTATGTTTATATCCAAATTACATTAAATATTCAAAATTTATGTTGCACATTAATTACGACATCTGGTTTAAATAAAAATTCAAATTGTTGTTATTGAAATAGATATTTTTGCATTTTTTAAAATGATTGGGAATATGTAGAGTATATTTTATTTAAGGAATTTAGTTAAGGTTTAAACATAGAGATATTAAATTTTAATTATTCGTAAATTTTATTGGTATGTTTGAATAATTTTAATGTACTAAATGATTGAAGAGATAAAAAAAAAAAAAAAATATTTGTCTATTTATTTATTTCGTTTTGTTGCAGTAAATCATTAATGCTGAATAATGCTTAAAATGAGCTTTTTTTTTTTTTTTTTTTTTTTAAAGCGTAAAAACATAGAAAATGGATGATGTACTACAAAAGTATTTTTTTTAGTTTTGAGGACAGTTCAAATATACAAAAAATTCACAAAAAAGTATAGGGTCAGACAATATAAAGTATGTAAGATATTACATAGAATATTTTTACAAGGCATTTAAAAATTCAGATGAGATATCACTTTTTTATGGCTGACTTTTTAAAGTGTTTTACTGGGAGAGACCATATACAGAGAATTGTCTTTATCATGAGATAGAATTCTCTTTTTTTTTTCTTTTCTGTGAATTTTTTTATTTACCAGGCCGAAACATATGCAGGTTAGGCTACGAGCCAAGGTGCTTTTTTTGTAGCTCCAATAATACTCCAACTGATCGATCTCTAACAAATCTTGAGGATTTACATTCATTCAGTTACCTAAATAATCATAGAATAAGATCTGATACATGAATAATATCAACAGAATCGCAGGAAAAAGAGCCCCAGTAAATATTGGATATCTAATTACAGTAGAATAATTTTAACTCTATTATTCTTAAAGAGAGAAAAAATTCCAGGCCAGGATACAAGCGGAAAACTCTTGGCTGAAGCTCCTACTCCTCGGCCAACTAATCGATCCCAAACGGATCTTGATGATTTACTTCATCTAGCTAACCTTAACGATCATAAGAAAAGATCTGATATATGAATCAGATCAACAGGATTGAAGGTAATAGATTTCCAGTAAACGTTCTATACGTAATTACCGCAGAGTAATTTTAAAACAATTATTCTAAATGGGGCAAAAATTTCTATGCCAAGATACAAACAAAAAGCTTTGGCTGAAGTTTCCACTTATTCGACAACTGATCGATACAAAACAATTCGGGAGGACCAATTTCATCCAGCTAACCTTATTGATCATAGGATAGAGTTCTTATATATGAATCAGATCAACAGGATAGCAGGTAATAAAAGTCCAGTAAACATTAGTTACGTAATTACAGTAGATTAATTTTAATACAATTATTCGAATGGGGAGAAATTTTTCCAGGCCTGGACACAAGCAGGAAGATCTTGGTTGAAACTTCTAATGTTGTGCCAACTAAATTTGCCTCAGTGACGCAAGCACTGCGTCACAAATGGCTTATTGGCTTATTTTCGCTACTAAATTTGAATAGTAATATTTGTCTTATTATATGTTTTAACTTATGTCATTAGATAAGTTGAGATTTACTTTAAAAATTCAATAGTAACAAATACACCGCAGTGCTTGCATCCCTGGGTGACCTAAATGAATCTGGAGGAACTAATTCATCAAGCTAATCTTTTTATCATAGCATTTAGTGCGATATATGATTCAGATCAACAGAAACACAGGAAACGGAACTCCAGTAAACACTAGCTATGTAATTACATGTGATTAATTTAACGCAATTATTCTAATAGGGAGAAAATTTCCAGGTTGGGATACAATCAGATAGCTCTTGTCTAAAGCAGCAAATGCTCCGCCAGCTAAGCTATTCCGGACTAATGCAAATTATTTGATTCATCCAGCTTATCTTATTGATAATAGAATCTCGTCTAATGTATGATTCAGATTAACAGAATCACGAGTAATGGAACTCTAGTAAATGCTGTCTATATAATAATATTAGATTAATTTTGACACAATTTTTTGAATTGGTAAATATATAATTTGACTTGTAATATTCCAACGAGGCCTAAAATGCATAGAAGCAGTTTCTTAATTTTTTAAGTTGAGTTGATTCGTATAACAGATCAGATGCTGTGATTAATAAGATCTGCTTCCAGAATTAAGCACATTTCGACCGGTATAGCTTAGTTCACAGAGCATTGGCAGCTCCAGTCAAGATCCTCCTTGTTATATCCAGTTTAGGACATTTTTCTCCGAGTTAGAACAATTGTGTTAAAATTAATCTACTATAATTACAGATCCAGTGTTTACTGGATTTCCGTTTCCTGCGAATCTGTTGATATCATTCATATATCAGACCAAATGCTATGATAAACAAACTTAGCTTCATGAAGTAGGTCCTCCAGATTCGTCCAAGTTAGCTCAGTGGTCAGACCACTAGAAGCTTCAGCAAATAGCTCACTACTTGTGCCCTGAATTGGAAATTTTTCTCCTATAGAAATAATTGGTAATATTGATATACAGTAATTACGTACCTAGAGTTTACTGGAATTCTATTTCTTGCGTTTCTGTTCATCTGATTCATATAAGAAACCAGATTCTATAATAAAAAATGATTAACTTGATGACTTAGCTCCTCCAGATTTGTAATTGTTAATTCACTTAGCAGAGTATTGGAAGCTTCATCTAAGAACTTCCTACTTCTATCCTAACATTAATTTTTTTTTTTTACTAGTTGGAATGATTGTGTTAAAATTAATCTACTGTAATTACATATCCAGCGTTATTTGGAATTCTATTTCCTGTGATTCTGTTGATCTGATTAATCTTTGACCAGAATCTATGATGAAAAAAATTATCATGATAAATTGGCATCCTTCCGATTTGTTTTGGTTAATTCAGATGGCAGAACTTTGGCAGCTTCAAGCAAGAGATTCCAACTTGTATCCTGGATTGGAAAATTTTCTCCTGGTTAAAATATTACAACTGATTTATTTTCAATTAGGATAATTGTATTAAAAAAATCTTCCATCATTCTCTTTTCTCCAAAAAACTTAAACTGATATAAGTCAAAAGCTATTCAATATTGCTATTTGAAATTACGAATGAGAAATAAATGATAAAATACAAAAAACAGAGTTTAAAATGCATCAATTTTATATCTCTGCAGTATCATCAAACCATTTGAACTAAACAGGAGGCAGAAATTTCTTGTAAAATGTTAACCTTAACTTTTAAAACCGCGTTTACTAAAAATCTTTTCGTTAGAATCCAAATTTGTTTTCGTTACTTGCTTAATTTAGCATTGAGACTTCAAGTTTTGAATGAAACTGATTTCAAAATAATCAAATTAAAATGTCATTGAAAAAAAAAGGGGGGGGGTTGAATACAGCTATGAAAGGTGCATATGGAAATTTCGATATGCAAATTTTGAAAATGATGCCAGGTTTAGATTTCACAGGGGAAAAATATGATTGAGTCAAAGTGGAATAAATTTTGCTTTTTTTCATTTTGGAATGCTAGCGTAAGAACCTTGATTGGTTGATAATAATAACAGATATTCATTAATTTTAACTGCTTGCATGTACGATTAAAGTTTAATTTTGACAATTTTTACAACGGAGTTTTATAAAAATAGTATTTTGTTAACTTCAGATTAAATATCATTTGTTAGTTATCATTTGTCAAGAGTTAGACAGCAATATAAGGTGTATTTTTTATTGTAACTAATTTTGTAGGTTTATTATAAATCAATGAAACAGTTCTATATTAAACATTTTCTTTCGTCGAAATTCGGCGAGTTCAGCCTTGTTTTAGAATTATAGCTTTTGAATCCATACTGATGAGAGCCATGAGATGGTTGAAATCGTTTTCGGTATTTAATTCATTTTAAATGAACTTATATTTTAAGTTTGCATCTAAAAGTATCTTTTGTACATTTATTTGTACTTTATATGAATTTTAATTATTTTTCATTTATAATAAATTCAAGCGTGTTTCTAGGAATCATTATACATTTTCCTTTCAAAGATGGAGAGTTAGAAAAATTTCCCAAACACTAAGAATTATTGAAAATCTATATGTATGCTTATTATAATTTGATTATTAAAGCATAAAAATAAATATTAATGGATAATAATGCATGATTTAATTAGCAAATGTAATTGTGTAATAATGCATACTAAACCATTCTTCCTCTTACGAAATTTTTGCTGATTAAACCGTACTATATTTGCATATTCTAATATTAATCGGAATTGATTTATGCTCATAAAGAGTTTGGAATGAATAAAAGACCTTTTCCGATTTCATCGGAAATCAATTTTCTTTCCTAAATGCATAACGGTAACAAAACCGTTCAATCGATCGGGAAATAATTACTAATAAATTAATTCTATTCAAATTCATTCGATATCTCTATTTAGGAAGAAATTAAAATTGTCCAATTTCATGCAACTATAAGAAAGAAAAATCATTCGTGAAACACAGATTATCAAACACTTACCGAAAATTCTATAATTCTGTACTAAAACATCGCTTTTTAATAAGGTAAAAAAAAAATATAAGTAAATATTTTAGAAAACTCGGAATACATTTGAAAATCAGACATCAGCAATTACCATACATAGCTGGAAAAGTAGTCCTTTTTTTCAGCTCTAAATTTAATTTACAATTTGTACATCGATAATCAACAAGAAAAAAAAAATTGTGTATGCGAAATACATTTTGGATTTAACATCAATATATTTTCGTAATTATATAAACATTACTATATTTCCATTTTTAATATGACTCCCTAAGTCACATACACACGCACTTACGTACTAATATATACACTGTAATATTTTGCTGCATCGTCACTCCCGTGGTTTTTCATAGAATATCACTCTTTTGGCCAATGAGAATGCTCCATTTTCTATAAAAGCGGTGGAGTGACAATGCAGCAAAATAGTCATATTTTTTACAGTGTATTTAAATATAAATATATTTTGACAATACTTCTTTAGTTTTTTTACTCATTTTAGCTTCAATTTAATTATACAGTATATATTTGTGTATGTGTGTGTTCCCAGAAATGTAAAAGAATCAAGAAAGAAAGTTTTTTAAATTTTAATTAAGATATGGAGCGGCGAACTCAGAAAAGTGGTTAATGTTATTTGCATGACTAAAACGCAAGACAGGAAATAACGGAAAAGTCTAGGGGGGATCTACATCTTCCATTGAAACAGTTGTTAGGGTAATGATATATTTAGCTTTTATGAGTTACAAAGTTTGAAAAATGTTGTCGAATTCATTCATATTGCTTCAATTTCTTTATACATTGAAAGAAAATTAATGATTTTGGTGACACATAATAAAATTCATTATTGGAGGTATACGGCTTATGATTCTATTTTTTAGAATAATTTAATTTTCTGTTTAAACAGTGCATGTTGAATTTGATATAAATAGATTATTGCAAAGATATTTATATAAAGAAATATAAATTCAAGTATATATGTATGTTAAAGTATATATTACATATAAATAAAAGTAAATCTGTGTTAGTTACTCAGTAAGCATCAATGATGTTCTATATCATTCTAATTTATGATTAAAATTTGAAAAACACATTGAATGATTGAGCTAAAAAAAAAAACAGTTAATAAATTTAATTTTTTTTTCTTGTGGGGGAAGGATTGTTATTTGCAGCATGCAAAATATTTTCTAAGGAAAATATATAAGAAGCGATCATTACAGAAATTTTCTTTACATATTTGCATGAATTGTTTCGTAGTGTAAAAAAAAAGAAGAAAACGCCATATTTTCTAAGGAAAATATATAAGAAGCGCTAGGCACTTTAACACCGTCACTTTTTAATGAGATCATTACAGAAATTTCCTTTACATATTTACATGAGTTGTTTCGTAGTGTAAAAAAATGAAGCAAACGCCATATTTTATAAGGAAAATATATAAGAAGCACTTGGCACTTTAACACAGTCCCTTTTTAATGAGATCATTACAGAAATTTTCTTTACATATTTGCATGAGTTGTTTCGTAGTGTAAAAAAAAAAAAGAAGCAAACGCCATATTTTCTAAGGTAAATATATAAGAAGCGCTAGGCACTTTAACACAGTCACTTTTTAATGAGATCATTACAGAAATTTTCTTTACATATTTGCATGAGTTGTTTCGTAGTGTAAAAAAAAGAAGCAAACGCCATATTTTAAAAGCACATCTTCGTATTTTAACGGTTTATTTTCAGCAAAAGTTACTTCAAGAATTAATCTGTAACCATCAATTATGAGTTTTACGAAGTTTTTGATAGATATCAACCCCTAGATTAACATTTTAACTAAGGCCATAAGATATATTTTAATATTATAGTGAAAACAAATCCATGTCTCACCGATAAAATGTCTTTATTTTTACGATATTTGTTAATTCATATATTGAAATAAGAGGTGTAAAATGATATTACATAGACCTACTACCGACTACTAGTTAGAGGTAAAAATATTATTCTTAAAAAAAGCAATAACATGTGTTTTTAATGAATTTAACATTAATGAATTTATTAATGATAAGTCGATTCCCATTTTTGTGTCTAGCAATATGTTTCGAAGAGTTTTATATTCATTCTGTCGCAAAAAATGGCGTAGTCTGTTTTTCGACAACCTTGACATTTATTTTTCGCTTTGTATTCCATTGAATAATTTTTATTCCTTTTTAAAATAAGCGATAAAAATAGCGACTGAATTTTTTTTTATAATAATGTACTTGTGCACTAAATCAAAGAAAATTCAAACTTTAAAGAAACAACAAACTTAAGTTTATACATTTTATTCGTAAAGATGTACTTTTAGGCAGGTTTCATTACAAAAAGAGAAAATGGTTGTGCAGAGGCTAGTAATTTTTTAAACCTTCCGCACAATATCTCAGATCATGGCACCCCAGACCCCCAAATCCAACCTTTTCTAAAACGTTGATTTATACATACAGTGTATCGGATTGGTATTGTTTTCTTGCGTTTTCGTGGCTTTAGTGACTATAATTTTCATGCTTAATATTATATATATATTAGTGAGTTTCAAGTATCGGATTTTGTATTTTCTATTTTATTTCATTTGTTCATTGATTTATTTCTTTATTCTACAATTCTTTCAACTGTTCTTTGAAATTCCGATACACTATAAGGTGCTTAATTTTGTCTTTTTAAGCATATTGCTAATCAGATTCGACGAAGTAACATATTTTTTTTCTATGAACTATCATGCATAGCACCTCTGATGAAGCTGTATGCTACTCCTTCTTTTTAAGGTTTCGATATATTTTTTTTATCCTGTTTTCTATTTATTCATTTAATATTTTTCTTATATATATATTTGTATTTATATTTGGGATTTCAATTTCATTATATGTATGCATCCATATATATATATATATATATATATATATATATATATATATATAGAGAGAGAGAGAGAGAGAGAGAGAGAGAGAGAGAGAGAGGGGGGGGGAGAGAAAAAGAGAGAGAGAGAGAGGGGGGGGAGAGATAGATACAGATATAGGTATAGATAGATAGATATATAGATAGAAATAGAATAGATATCGATAGATAAACAGGTACGAATGTACGATTTTGGTCATGCGCTCCTATTTTACAATCAATGTGTTAAAAAATATCTCGATCGAATTTATTGACCTGTTGAATCTCCTCCATATCTTCTTACAAAATTACAGAACAGGTTAAAAAATAAATAAAAATAAAATTATAAATCCAAAATGTCTTTGTCTAAGTAATGTGCCTAGACACAAAGATCTCAGAACCTTTTTGTTTCAGCCCTATTTTAAAATATTACTGAAATACAGAAATTTACGGTGGCTGAAATTTAGATACAAAAATTGATTAAAAATAGGAGATTTTTCCATGATTGTGATCACTGCTAATTTTTATTTTATTGAATATGGTTTTGTGAAAATTTAATTCCATTCTTCTAGTAATTGTTCAACTTTAATATGCTTAAAACTGAGGGTTCATATCATAGAATCTTGTCATATTTTAAAAAAAAAAAAGTATTAGCGTTCATAAAATTTTCGTATGCGGATACTTTGCGGTCCGTCGTCAAATTTGACGATAAATCGTGAAAAAAATTCGTGAGTAATAATAATAATAATAAATATGATAAAAAAAAAAAACACAGATTGGCTAGATTCTAAAAATCCCCAATCATATTCAGTATGAATGAAAACTGATATAGTATAAAAGAGTGCCACGTATATTAACTTCCGTATAGTTTGAAATAATTTTAGCTGATTTTCTAAATCGAAGAAATAGGTTTGCGACATTTACCTCCCAGTGGAGGCGGAATGGGCTTTTTTAAAGACACATCTACATGGATATTCCGATTTAAATAATTGTTTTTCTGTCCGGATTTTTCTTGTAACCCAGCATAAATTTCATCATGATTCTAATTTTTTTTTTTTTTTTTTTTTTTTAAATATCATTTTCGTAAACATTTTTCCATATCCTCAAATTTTGATAACTTTTTTGAGGTACGTAAAACATTTTAAAGTTTTTCAAATTTAATAACATCGTGTTTTTTTTTAGAGAATTTTTTTAACTTTTTAAATATGCGATCGCTGTTGCACATCAAACATGAGCGTTATTGACGACGATATTGCTTAAAAGGCATAATTGTTAAATAATTGTTAAAATACCAAATATGTCTATAAGAAATATTTTGATCGATTAAGATATATATATATATATATATATGTCTCATTGTAACTACCGTATTTACTTGTGTATACCGCGCACGCATGTATAACACGCACCCCGTACATTACTAGAAAAAACGGTGATTTTTTAAAAATCTCGTATATAAAAGCGCACCATACATTTGACATACAAGTGAATGGATGACTAAATGAATTTCAGTAAATGAAGTCGAAACAAACATTACATTACGCCAGAATTCAAGGCGGAAAAATATTTTTGGCTTTCGAGTAGGGATTGAATCACAGGGTGTGGGGGGGGGGGGGGGGCAGCAGTGAGTGACGGCAATGAGAATTGCTAATTAGCGTTTAAATAATATTACTAATTATATTGTACAAAAAAGTACAAGGAGTGAAATGAAGGTGCAGTAATAGTTGAAATAAATAAGATTTTCCGAGGGATTAAGTCACTTTTTAATACATTTCTTAAATGTATTGTGTGTCTTCATTATACTGTGTGATTACATCCAACAGTAAAAATATATTTCGTGTATAAACGCGCACCTAGGAGTTTTGCCATATTTTTTTGAAAAAACAGTGCGCGTTATACACGAGTAAATACGGCATATTTCTTATTTTAATGTATTTGACTGAATTTATGTAAAGTTTTCTCAATTTTTATCTATTCTTCTTTATTTTCCAGGTAAGTTGAACATTTCCAAAATTTGTAATATTTTCTCAGACTTTTGGTGAGTAATTCTTCTAATATTACCATATCAAATGTAATATTCATTAATATTTATTTCTTTGTTTCCGTTGTTCTTTTATCTTTAAAAAATATACCGTAGTGGGAAAAAATTAATACCATCTAACAACTCTGTAAAAAAATATTATAGAAGAAACTTAACTGGAACGGAACGACGAGAAATAAAAACTGCTTTTAAATGATGTATATAAATTTTCTTAGGGGGCATCTACATAATTCTACGAACCCTAACTTTTTTTCCAATATCAGTATCCAATTCTGATATTACAACTCTACACCCTTCAATTAGACTAAAAACAAAATCTCATGCAATTCGTACAATAAGTTTCCGAGATATTATTTTTTTTTAACTAGTATAGTTTAGGGGCTGTATTGAAATTGGATTGTTCCCCAAGAGAGCCCTGTTCTTGATCAGCATCTTACGAGCCACTTAAACAGTCATTGAAGGTTGCTAAATTGCAGGTTAGCGTAAGAAATTTTTAAAAAATCTAGATACTTCTGTCGTAGGCAGCCCTTTAAACCATCATTTTGCCATTTTTCATGCATAATTTGAAAACTACTTGGAAGAAAAAATTGAAATTCTGGATTTTCATCAAGCAGGACTTAATAAATTTAAATCCTTTAAAACAATTGTAGGTTGAAAATCATATATTTTTTTAAATATCAATTTCATATTTCATATCCTAAAATTATAAAAATTTCAAATTCAACATACCTGCGTTTGTGTATTTTAGCATTATTGCTACGTATAAAATTAACCCAGTAAGAGTATAATTTCAGGAGGTATTAATAAAATATGAAAATGTAACTTAACATTAGAAGTGCTAACTTTTAACGGTTATATTTCAAAACTTAACATTCAAATATCTTGAAATTTCGTGTCTAGGCATAGGTTGCAACGAAGATTTGAAATATCTTATTAAAATTGGGGATTGCTATTGGAAAAAAATAGAATTAGCTTTAATATGTAGATGCCGCATTAAGAAATTTTTAAACTATAAATACCTAGGAATTCACCTAGATTCTAAATTAAATTGGTCTAGACAGATTACCGATGCTAAATCAAAATCTGTGGCGGCCAAAGCTTCCCTTAAATCCCTTTTAGCTAGGCATAGCTGTCTGTCGCTTCCTAATAAATTATTGTTACACAAATCTTTCATCAGATCCACCATGACTTACGGGTCAGTTGTTTGGGGATCTGTATGTGAAACTCAACTTCAAAAACTTCAAATTGTTCAAAATACTATATTAAGGCAGTTTGTTAAAGCAACTACGTTTGTTCGGAACGATGTCATTCATAATGATCTCAAAATTCGGTCGATTTCGCAAGTTATTAAAAAACTTGCACAAAACTTTCATAGAGATCGTATTCTAATACCCAACGATGCGTTGCGATCTATAAAACCTTACAATATTAACAATACTGTTGGTAAAAAAAGACCGCTTGTTATCTTGAGTAGAGATGACGGTTTTGCCCCCCCTTCCAAAAGAAGAAGGCAAGAACCACCTTAAACGCATAGTTGGGGTTTTCCAAATTTATAACTTTGATATATTTTCACTCTTTTTACTTAAAATCTATCCTACATCTTATTATCATTTCGACATCGTTCCTGCCTTTGCATTTGGCTCCGGATTTTATCCACATCGCGTATAAATATAAATTTTTTACTTAAATATGTTAAATTTATATATATTTTCCCTTTTCTAATCTTGTTTCTCCTTTCCAGTTGGAAAATGAAACATAATCCTCTCTAAACAATCGCTTTTCCGTATCGGACGATTGTTACTTTCAAGGTTGCGAACGGACGAATTTCATTGGCCGGCTGCTTAAATTTCATTGGTCGACCAAGTTGTTCGTCGTATCCCCTTGTTTTTCTCTATGAATTCTTTAGATATTTTTTCTCTAATGATATTTTTATTATTTTTACTTATTATTTTTACTAAATTTAACTTTTTGCTAAATTTATTTACTTTATTATTTTTATTTTTACTTTTATTTTCGATATTCCCCTAAAAATTATTTAGGATCTAATTTATATATTAAAAAAAAAAAAAAAAAAAAAAAAAAAAAAAAAAAAATGTATGGCCCTTGGCTTTTTCGACCGCTTTACCCTGAGACTCAATCGACCAACCCAATGCTAAGGAATTTTTGAAAATTCCACCATCTAATTTGCTATTCTTCTACGCAATCAGCAATTCGACTCATCGAATCCGATGGAAGGTAAGCTGGAGCAACACGACTCCAGTAGGCACTTCTGATTATCCTGCATTGGTTCATTGGTTCAAGAAATTTTTATGTACACCATTGAAAACTAGATTTTATTCCAAATCGTTCGGTACCAGTAACTTTCTTCTACGATAATTTATTAAAGAGTTAGTACGGGGTGTTTACTTTTTTTTCACGACTGTACAATGCATTAAAATTTCTTCGAATATATTAAAAAAACTGCACTGCCATTAAAATATTTTTAAAAAAGCTGGTTTTATTGATTGTAGACATCAGACATAAGTATAACATAAACGTTCAAAATCGCATATCAAAGTTTAAATCGGTGTTTGCTACGCTTTCTTATGCCAAATTTCTTTCAATAAAAATCGCCAACAATAAGTAGATACTTAAAGAGGCGATAGACGTGCACAATTTTATATGAATGTATTTACACAACCATAAGTAAATCACAGAAAAAAAATTGAAGGAATTTATTGCATGATAAGGGGGAAAAATTATAATTAATTTTGATATTCACTAACACATATATACCGAGCATTACAAACTGGCTGCTGACTGAGACATTTTCATCCGACATTCGAAAAAAAAAAAATCAATTGCTATTGTACCATCATAAAAAATAATTTCACGATTATTGATAAGCCACAAAAGATTTATTTTTACAGCGACATAGCTACATAAAAACACATCTGAAGAAGATTAGAAACTTTAGAAGTAAAATCTAGATTGAGAGCTTAATCTAAATCCGCAAAACTGTTAACGCGTGTGGGTTTGGGTCATGTACATCTATATTTTCATGAAATGCTAATCTCCCTTAATATTTTTTCTGTAGAGACATCTTCTCGCCACGTTGGAATTTAACTTATACGAGATCAGCTTGTCTCAGCTATGGTTAGAGAAAAAGATCTGCTCTTCGCAGAGTGCCAGCCAAAAGTTTCAGATAATACTCAGATGCAGTTGTATACATCTAGAATAAATTTGTTTGTCAAAGATGGTCTTGAAAATTTGACTCGACAACCATATAAATTATTATATCCTGGCTATCTAAAATACTATCAAAGTTAAAATCTTGATCTAAAATATGCTTTCTATACTGTCAGATTAAGAGTTTTGGAGTAGAATTTATTAAAAGTTTAACTGGTATTTTAAAGTTATCGTATGTTCTCGTATTAGAGGGGGAATATTTAGGTATAAATTATGCATCGATTGATAGCATGCTATTGATTAGATCCAGAACTTTAGACCATCATTCATTCTATCTGTTCTACACGTATTTGCTGTGCACAAAAAACTATTTCAAAAAATTGTACAGAACAACGGTTTCCAAACTTTATTGCTATGCAAGCCACCCTGCAATGTAAATTCATTTTGCAGCCCATCTATTATGTAGATAATTGAGCCTTTCGTATAATTTATTTTATGGGAAAGGTCGATTAATTTTGATACAAAGAAAATACAGGAAGCATATACATGAAGAAAATAAATTGTCATGCGAAAATGCAGTTATCCAGATGTTTTTCAACGCAGAAGATATATTTATTAATAAATGTATTATGATAATTATATTTTAAATGCCAACGCTATTTACAACAATATATAACACCCAATTATGCAATTGTTGTCATAAAAAACTAGAGGGTATACACCCGAGAGTGTATGTTGTAACTATGTAGGATATACGGAGTAAATCAGAAGCTATACGGCATATACAACCGTATACCGCATGACCTTTTTGGTAATAATGATAGAATCCGTGTTTAAACCTTTTCGATTTTTGCTTCAAGCCGATTTGTACAAAACGTTTAATAAAGTTTTTTCTTTTTAGACAATTATTTATGTATATCATTTTATGATAATTTGCTTTGAATTGTAATATATTGTATTCATTTAATTATCGCAAGAGATAAAATTAATTAAGCATTTCTGAAGACTGTGGTATTTATTGAACAGCTGCATAGAGATATTTGCATAAAGATTGTTGCAATGTAATTCTCGTAGAAAAAAAAAAAACTACTATATGTATTTATTTATTTACTTATTGTAAATGTTTTTGCCAATCCTGAGTACAATTATATACTTATTCTCTTATATACTAAAAGCGAAAATTCTCATGGAAAAAGAATTACTTTTTTAAAAGATATAACTTAAAATTTTTAATTTGAAAAAAATGAGCTTTTATTTTATAAAGAAAGTTTACATTTTAAAACCAATATATATATTTAAATGTTATTTTATATACATTATATCAATATTTATACGTTTCAAGGGAAAATAAGTAGAAAAGTAGGTCTTTTCGTCTAGACCATTTAAGACTTTATAACTACGAAAGTCGAATATTTAAAAATGTCTTTAGAAATTAAAAAAAAAAGCCTTTTAAAGAGAAATGTATTTCAGGTTATTTTTTACTTATTTTGATTATTCAGAATAATATTCAACATTTTTTCTCTTTAAATGTGTAATGTATAAAAAAAGGTTTAAATGATCAATAAAAATATATATAACTGTCACATACCTATTTGAATTTTATTTAGAAGACAATTCTATCTAATAGAATTAATATAATATATTAATGCCCTATGTTATCTGATAATTTAAAATCTACCTTATTTCCAGGCATTAGTTTTTCTCAATACAAAAACTACAACCATAGACAAATTTTATTCTTTATTATTTTTTATTTATTTATTATTTTTTTAACAGAACGGGATTTCGATGTTGAACTTTGAGGATAGTGGTGACACTATCATAAAATTGAAAACTGATCATGCATGCCTTTTATGTGAAGATAAATTGTAGATTCTGTAAGATGACTATCTAGGGATATACTTATTTAACGAAATAGTTGTTTTAAAAAAATAAAGTAATTTCGTTCTGTTTAAAAATAAAGAATATAAATAAGGAAATTTGACTATGGTTGTAGTTTTTGTATTGAGGAAAACTAATGCCTTAAAATAAGGTTCATTTAAAATTATCAGCTATCTATTTGAAGTTATGTCTACTAATAGAACACAGTCTTCTGAAATAAGAAGATTATTTTGAAACTTGATTCCAACTGGTAACTTAATGAAAACATACTGCAAAACATAAGAAGATTAATTTTTGTTATCCGTTCGTGATTTCCCTTTTTTAATGAAAATATACAGGCTTATTATTTTAATGGCTTTTTTTGTAAAAATAAAAATTAAAAGATGATTTTTAAGGAAAATTATCAGAAAAATGAAAATAAACACTGATGTTTAACTTCTATTCGCATTTTGTCTGTTTAAAGACAAGAGTTTATTGAATAAATATCTTATTTTAAAACTCATTATTACGCAATTGTTTTTCAAAACATGATACAAAATATAAGAAAATACAGGATTCGCGATTTAACGATTATGACGACACTTCAGCAAACATGACATTAAATCAAATGGTTATTAAATCAAAAGTTGCTAATTTTGGATGATTATAATGTAATTCAAAAATACCTAACATAAGCATTTATACGTTTCATAGAAATATTGGTAGAAAAGTAAGTTTTTTCGTCTAGACCATTTAAAATTTTTTTAATTATGCAAGTTGAATAGTTTAAAATATCCTTAGAATTAAAAAAAAAAAACTTTTAAACAAAAATGTATTTCAAGTTATTTTTCTATTTATTTTGAATATTCAGAATATTGTTCTACATTTTTTCTCTTTATATTTATGTATATATTGAGAAAGGGTTTAAATGATCGATGAAAATAACTATAACTGCCACATATCTATTTGAAGTTTTATCTACTAATAGAACACAGTCTTGTGAAATAAGGTGATTATTTTGAAATTTGATTCTAACTAGTAACTTAATGAAAACATACTACAAAACATAAGAAGATTAATTCTTATTATCCATTCGATGATTTACTTTATTAATGAAAATATATAGGCTTATTATTTTAAAGACTATTTTGTAAAAAAAATTAAAAGATGATTTTAAAAAAAATTATCTGAAGAATGAAAATAAATACAAATGCATAGCTGCCAACATTTACGCATTTTTGCTAACTCTAAAATTGTACAAAGATTTACCATTTGTTTAATCATGAGATTTCGATCAATAAATAAGACAATATTTACTATAAAATTTTTGAGGTAGGAAGAATGTGTAAAAGTTGGCAGCTATGCAAATGTATAGCATCGATTTCGCTTTTAGTATGTTTAAAGACAACAGTTCTGTGAAACAAATATTTTGTGAGACTTATTATTTTGCAACTATTTTTCAAAACATGCTATAAAGTAAAAGATAATCTTATCTATAAAATACAGTAGATGGCCGATTTAACGATCTTGACGGGACTTTTGCAAACAGGACGTTAAATAAAAATTTGCTAGTTTTGGATGATTATAATGCATTTCAAAAATATCTAACATTCTAATGCAATAAAAAAATACTTATTTATACGATTAAAAATGTATATATCTGGTATTTTGTGGAGAATAAGTTTTAAAAAATTGCGAAATAATTTGAACATTTCACAAAATTAAATGACTTACACTCTTAAAACGAAAGAGTGGATTTGGCTTCTCAAGAAAGAGCTGCAATTTATTGAATTGTAAATGAGTTGTTTTTTAAATGCTTCGTTCATATTGAATTAGATTGCTTATTTAAATAAGTCATCTTGATTTAATTTGTTTAAAAACAACTCACTTACTTGAGTTATTTCAACTTTTTATAAGAAGCGTCCTTTCAAAACGTGAGATGAGCGAATTTTGGCTCAACTTGAGTCATTTTTGGCTGACTTTTTAAGAGAGTACATTAGTTAATTAACATTCTTTAAAAATTATGATGCATTAGTGGAGGACTGGAAATTTCTACAATGGTGGTTTCGCGGCTATTGGTTAGCTTAAAGTAGTCGTTAGAATTTTCTTACAAAAACGTTCTGAAGCATCTTCATGACACTTTACTTTTTTTTATGTAGGAGGTTTTTTTTTTGGAACACCGGCAATTTCAACGTCAGAAGAATTATTTGAAATGTCTTGTTCAGGGTTAAGAAGGCTGCAGATTAAGTTATCTTCTAAGTATTTCCTCCCAATTTTTAACTTTTAATCAACTTTAACATTGTTCTTAAATGTAAGTTTTTACAGCCACAGAATCTTCAGTTTGAATTTCCTATTTATTGGACTCCTGAGAAGCAAGCTAAATATCCCAACCTTGTTTATTTAAAAATCCGTCGAAATGGAAGCAAGACTGTCCTGATAAACTACTTTCCACTTAATATTTGCTATATGAATGCCCTCTAACGTATTCATTGTAGAGTTTTGTTTACTTCTAACCTTATTAGAATGTACTGACTATTTTTTATGTACACTTTTTTAAAACTATTTAACCACTTCACCAGCTACAAGTATGAGGAAACAGTATTTTTACTTCTGACTTATCTCGGGGCAAGAGGTGAAATAGATAACACCTTCATCCATACGCTCTGAAAATGATGCAACATTTGCAGAAAAAAACAATGTTTAGTGCTCCTAGGTTTTTAATATTTTGGGGATGTGCCATGCAGTTATTGATGATTAATAAGATCTATTTTTCTTTAATTTTTTCAGACCTCTCTTCTTTACACTTCCGGGTGACTTCTCTTTCTTTAATCAATGCAATGGTTTCTGATTAAAAAAAAATACTTTAACTTTCAAAACCGGTTTAAATGGTTCTGAAATTGAAACTATCATAATATAAACAGTATATAAGCAAAATCGAAAAAAATAAAAACTAGGCTGGGTGTAGATCGTCCTCGGCTATCCTATAAAAAGGAAAATCATGAAAAAATATTAAAATTTGAGCGAGATATTTGAAAAGAACGCTAACATAGACTTTACATTATTATTCGGGTCTTTTTCTGTGACTAGTGCTGCGCCTTAAGGGTGTTCTCAATTGCTTTGCTCAACAAGCGTAAAACATTTCGACACATTTATAAATTCATTTTTCAACGGAAAGATATTAAATTACAAAACCTGACCATGGAAGCGATTTGGAATTTACTAATTTTCCAATTTTTGATCAATAAATTACCTATTGAGTTATAAGCATTTTCGATCACGTGATCACGTCTTTTTTCTCTTTCGTCGATTGGTTTTTCTGCTTTCGTTGGGAAATGCAATTCAAAACGCCATCTTTGACGGCTTGTTCTAAAAAATCTATGGCGTTTGCAAAAAACACGGGAGAATGAGTGGGATTAGATAGCTCCTGAACAACAACATCAGCTAGTTTCATGCATTTCCGAACAAAAATAAATTAAAACTTATGTCACAAAGTTGCCCCTTTTGATTTAAGAACACCCTTAATAGCTTCTTGACTCACTCTTCAAAATTTTTGACGTAATCAGTGTAGTTACTAGCAAAAGCCGTGCTTTGTTTGGATTCGCGAAGCATTATTTCATTAGTTATTTATTGGAAAGTAAGCCTTTTTTATATTATTTGGTACTAATTGATTATACTTTCAACCAAATAGGTACCGCCAAACTAAAAGATTAAATGCTAATGATGATGATAAAAAATATCACATTCGCATAACATTAAACTCATATCATGTGTACGTTATGTCATCAAGTTATTTTTATTATGAAGTTTTATTTGTATTCTTAGTAATGTCTCATTAATTTATTTGTTCTTTCGTTATTTAAAATAAAAATTATGTCGATCTGTTTAATTTGGTCAATTGTTTGGCGATTTGTATAATTTGGCGAAATTGATTGACGGGATAATCAAGTAGTACCTTAATTCGACTTTTTATTTGGATTTTTATTAATGTTTTACTAATTTATTTGATTTTTCGTTATTTAAAAAAATGCGTCAATTTGTTCAATTGTGCTAATAGTTTGGCTATTTGTATTATTTGACGAAATTGGTCGACGGGATAACCAAATAGTACCCGAATTAAAAATTACTTGATGACATAAAAATCACGTGTGTTATGTTTGATGTCATGTAATGTGACATTTATGATAATCCATTATTGGCATTTAATCCTGAAATTTGGAATTATATTTTTGGTCGTCTGGATAATCAAGTAGTACCCAAAAATGTACTGTGTTGTAGTATCTATGGAATGAGGTAATAAAGTACAAAATCCTATAATATCTTGATGAAAATTAATAATTTGCCCACTGTATTCAAGCTGACCACCTTTAATGCGATAAACAGTAATAACTGGACGAACTTGGGCAATTAATTTCTCCTCGACGAATGTTAAGCCCTTTAATATTTAGGGATGTGGACCAGGATCCATATTATTAGCTAAAGAAAAAATATTTAGTTCCTTATTTACTATACATTTGTGGCAAGTCTTTTGAGATCCGTCAGAGTGAATGCCAAGCCAAGGATGATGAAAAATTTTACAAAAACATAATTTAAAAATTTTTTGTGCATCTTCGAAATTTAAAGCATTTTTTCGAGCACGTGCATTCTCTATCAGAAGAGATTCGTCATATCGTCCTTTTGGCACAGATGTCATATACGCACCACATTGGCGCTATTTTTTTTCAGACTTCAATGTCATATATGCACCTGAGTACTTAATTGGCGACAAAGTGTAGTTATTTTGCTTGACAAGGTAACCCGGCTGTTGTTTATTTATTAATAAATTGTTTATTTAATTTTTCTTTTTTTTATTATATAAATTGTTTTGTTTCACAGGTATTAATTAAACTTTTTAAAATTTATTGTTATTCCCTTTTTTAAATATATGGTACTACTAGGTTATCCCGTAAACCGAAAAATTATCGCCACTATAAGATTAAATGCTAGTAATGGATGATCGTGATTGTCACATTCAATGACTTTAAATACGATTCATGTGTTTAAAATGTCATTAAGTGATTTTTATTTCGACTTTTTATTAATATTTTTATTAATATTCTACTAATTATTTGTTTTTTTCGCTATTTAAAATAAAAATTATGTCAACATGTATAATTCGGCTATTAGTTTGGCGATATGTGTAATTTGGCGAAATTGGTCGATGGGATAACAGAGTAGTACCAAATATATATATGGTGACTGGTATTCGAAAACCAGGTTTTTGCCAAATTGGCGCCGGAAAAATCGCGCCGATATGGTGTGTATATGACATCTATGCCGTCGTTTTTTACGCTGGTATCTAACCTCTTGCGTTAAAGCTATATCATATTCGCATTCTTTTCATCCAGTAAGTATATGTTTCCTTGACATTTTTTATAATAGAACTAATATATTCTATAAATTGTTTTTAAACGGCAAACTATTTAAAAATAGTACTACATATACTAAAATAATAATATGTATGTTTCATTTGGTTTAATTTTCAGTCTTCAAATTCAAATAACTCTTTATATAATGAATTTAACAATTAATTTTATATGTTTACAATTTTTTTGTTGCCACTTTAAGAAAAAAAATAATAAAACACAATATAATTCTTTTAATATGCGTAAGTGACATCAGCGTAAATGATTTTGTCGGAATAAAGTAAGTACATTTTATTTATTTAATTAATCATGATTCTATATACAATTGTTAACCCCATGAATTATTTATTCTTCTGAAAATATGCATATTTCATTTCTTATTTCTAAAAATGCGTCCGTAATGAAAAAACATGTAAAATAAATTAATTAAAATAATAATTTTTTAAAAAGTTATTCTATAAAAAATTTATATTGTGCAAATCTACAGATCATAATTTATGTTTGTGTTTAATTTCAAATCAAAATATTGAATAGTTTTTTTGTAAAGCGTACGACAAAATGTAATTTGAGTGGGCTAGTAGAGGATTCGCTTCGCTCATCCTAATTAGCTTTGTAATCTACAGGCAACGTTTTTTACTTTTGAAACAACGTATTGTTTTTAGAAAGTCAAAGACGAACAGAGGGTTTTTTTGTTTGTTTGTTTGTTTTAGTCATATTAGAGTCACTATGAGAGCAGTTAATCTTTGCTTTTAAACTTCAAGTAATTTAACAGAATTGATGTTTGGTTTATTGTCTTACCTAGAGCATGGATAAGAAAGAGGAGTGTAGGGATCTGAGATGACCAACGTACGAAAAGATCAGAAGAAAGAAAAGTTTCGTTAGATAATTTTCTGTAAACATCTCAGAAAATGTTAATACAATCCGCAGTTTCTTCATATTCACCGAAAGATCGCTAAATCAAGATTAGGATTCACAGCGGGTCGTAAAATTGAGTGATAAAAAATAATAGTGTAAGTATTGGAAACGATCGGGACCTCCTCCAATGGTCGCTAAATCGCGAGGGATCGCTAAATCGGGACCCGTAAAATTGCGAGTCTACTGTATTCGAAAACAGTTTAACAACATATTAAAACATTTACATAGAAAAAAATCTTTAAAAAACTAACAAATAAAAAAATGTATAATAAGATGGTTTGTGTTTTTATTAAATAAAAATTTTAACGTTTTGAAAATGAATTGCATCATTGGAGTATGACGGCTAATTTCGGACAGGGAGAAAAAATAATTTGTTATTTTTTCTCATTATATCTTGTATATGAAACTTATACATACATATGCACGCTTTACGCCATATACATTATAAATAAGTCATATTTACCTCCTATATACATAATATATACCTAAAATTTACATTACATATCTAATATATAAAATGAAAATTTCTCTATCTCTCTGTAATTCTATACAAATTCATACCTTTTCTTGGTGTAACTCTAAAATACATTTATATTTTAAAATTATATTTTTAGAGATATTATCAAAAATTTAGAACAAAAATAATTTTCCTTCCACTTATTTCTGAATCTTCTGAAATTAAAATTCTGAAAAAAAAATAGAGATTGTAGACATTTATTTAAACTTCCCAGAAAAACTATGGTGATTATCCTCAGTCAAGTAGTTTTTGAAAAAAAAAATATTTTTCCGTTACACACAAATTTCATTTACGGGCATTCAGCAAAAGTGTAGAGGCGCGCTGGAGGTAGCTATTGTTACAAAATTATAAAAGCATTTTTGATAATGATTTTCAATAAAAATCGTCGGAAATTATGCAAGATATTAACCTTTAAAGATATGGACATTTTGAACATAAATAATCACAGCAGCGGCGTAATCTATGTACCGTCGACTAAAGTTTAGATAACAACTTTTAATGATATATTTGTGTAATGCAGTGGCTGCATACATTACAAAAACAACAAACGTCATATTCTTACAAATTGACTACTTTAACTATGAATTAACCAAAAATGTTTATGTGGTTTTCACCAGACATAAAAGTGTGGTTTTGACCAATAAAACTCTTAAATACTTACATTATCATTCGATATAATCAATCGATGCCCAGTAAGACAGAAGTTTATAAATCCTCTTTCTGTAGATATACCATTGAAAAGACGTTTTACCATTGAAAAAAAGGTATGACTTATCACGGTTTCGGAATTGGTGTTCCCACCGTCAGTTATCTATGGCTAAAACAGATAATAGTCCGATTGGGTGACTACAAGGAGTAAGCTGTATGAGGCAAAACTTACCAGCCCAGTGTTTTAAACACGTCCATGGTTAAATATTTACTTTATCATTCGATATAACCAATTGATTTCCAATGAGACAAAAGTTTATAAATCCCCTTTTTGTAAATATATTTATTTTTACAGTCGAAAAAATCGTGTAACAACCTTTGTGATGGAATCAAGGTTTCGGAATTGCTGTTCCAACAATCAATTATCTATGGCTAAAACAGATAATAAGCCGATGGGGGGAAATCGAAGGTGTAAGCTGTATCAGGCAAGATTTACGAGCGCAGTGTTTTAAACACGTCCCTAGTTACGTTCACCGTATGAAGGCTGGCAATATCGTGGAGGAAAGAACTTTTCTCCTGTTGACCAGCTTTTGGAGTAGAGCAGCAGAATTTTTTGCAAGTGTGAAGAGTAGACGTCGACCGTGATGTTTTTTTCTCGCTTTTTCTTTTTCTAGTACTAAAACCTATCGGGGAAAATACAGAATAGTAATATCTGATGTCATTTAGGCTTCTCGTCTCTTTGAAATTTTATTATATAGATGTTCATACTTTTCTAGTATATACAGCTATACCACATCCTACTGTATAGTTTTTTTTTTTTTTTTTTTTTTTTACAAAGTCTTATTATTCCTTTAGCAAAGATTTTTTTAATAACGTAATACAATTTTTAATTCTTATATTTTTTGTACAAAACCCTCTGAAACGTGAATAATACTCGCACTTGGCAGCATATTTCTTTTCAAATTAGAATAAAATTTAGAAATTAATCGTTAGTATCATAAGTCTTTTCCTAAATATAAAATAACATTGATAATTCAAATTCTTTCTATCGAAAAAATAATATTTCTCTGACGCTTGATCTTCATCCCATTTTATCATGATTCACATTCATCATTCTCATGCTAATAAATTCTACAAGATTTCCTTAATTAATTATTCTCTTGGATAACCACGAGTAGAAACGAAACAGATATGCAAATAAATTTGTTTCATATTATTTAAAACGGCAATAATCATTATACAAAATGAGATGCTGTAGTATTTTTTATCAAAAATGTCAAAAAATAATTGCCTCCAGAAGTTGTTTTATGCAATCGATTGGCGTAACATATTAATTTTATTGTATTAATGTTCTCGTAATGATTAATTATTTCTGCAGTAAGATAAATTAAATTCTACCCATATCTGGTTTATAAAAAGTTATTTAAAATAAAAATGGAGTTAAATAATTTTTATAAGATTACTGGGAAAGTGAATTTTACATTACAATATTTTTATTTTTTAATCTAAAGCTAAATTTAAACAATGCTTCTGTATTTTTATTTAAAAAATTCCAATATTCAGGTAACTGTAACTCAATAGTAAAATAGTGCCAAATATTACTAAGCAAATTTAAAATGAAGATATATTCTTTCAATAGAAATTTCAAATTTCATTTGGGAACATGAACATCAAAAATATTTAACATGGTTGATATACATATATTAAAATGCATACATTATACGTCTGAGTAATTCAATTAAAAAATAAAACAATTAAATTTATTTCAAAATTATTTAAATTTTAAAAAAGAAATCAGACCTGATGACATTCGGTTTCGCAAAATCAGAACAAATGACTTGTGTCCAAAAGTTTGGACAACTATTCAAAATAACGAAAAAATTGATTTTCTAGAAATCTAGGAGTATAAATAAAATGTATTAGTATTTTTATTAAAAAAAAAAAAAAACATACGGAAACATTGTTTATCTTTTTCCCGATCTTCCTATTCTTACTTAAGTAGTTGATTCATTAAAGCCCGGTGACGTAGTAGTCATCCGATTGCAACGCAGCGAGTCGAGAGTTCAACTCCCGACTAGGCAGGGTTCACACAGTATTTCATCTATTCGGGGTCGATAATATAAGTACCGAGCTTGCTTGGGAATAAAACTTAGAGGGTTCCGTTTTAGGCTGACTACCTAGCTGGGACGCATGCTATATAGCAACTTGAGGAGTAGGGTAAAAAAAGAGGGATGGGCACTCTCGGGCTGTATCTTTCACGGATTGTATAGCCATATATATATATAGCCATGGGTGGTTCAATATGTAATGTCTCTAGTGTATATAAAATGTTTATACTGCGATTTTTGATGTGGAATATCGAAACATAATATCTTAGATGTCTATACACTCAATTTTACAACCATAGCTGCTATATTCACATTCTTTTGGAGAAAGGGGTGAAAAGGGGGAAGTGGTGGTGAAACTTGATTTGGAGCTCATAGGACTAGATTTCTGACAGTGAATAAGAGATGACTATTGTCGTTTGGACTCAGTATCATAGTGATGTAGCATCTCATCCACAGTCACACATCTAGCCTCATAAGCTCCCCAAACCAGCTTTTCACTTTCAACCTCCACCCCCAACCCTGCAAAAATGGGTCTTTAAAACTCCAACCCTCCCTCCAAAACTACGCTAATATAGCTTCTACGGTTTTGAAATTGGCCATATAGGCTTAAGCATACGAGACATCCGGATTTGGTATTCCACATCAACCTATCGCAGCACAAACATTTTATATACACTAGCGACAGAAATTATTGAACCACCCAGGTATTGTTTGAAAAAAATATTTAAAATTAAATTGAAAATGTTTAATCTTTAACAAATCGCAAAAGTTTTTAAAACAGAAAAAAAAAAAGATTATCAGATGAACGAAATTTTAATAACATAAAAAAAAAATTAAATTAACCAAAAATACGAAATTTCTTTTCATTCAATCCATCTTAATATGGAAATTTGAAGTTCCAGCATAGGAGTTCAAACTAAGAGCCTTCTGTTTACCAGCAAAACACTTTATCTATAAGATACGATAGTTACAGGTAAAACATTGAAAATAAGATTCTATCTAAAAAATTAAATAGCAAAAAAGAATAGATAATATTGATAAATTAATTTAATTAAAATAATAGGCTTTTTAAAATTTATATGCTTTGTCGTGTAATGTGAGTTATTCAGCTGTAAGTATACAAAATTTAAAGTCTCTGACTTATAATTTTTATTGTAAGGACTCTGTGACAAGCGGTGAGACCGGAGACAGAGATGTATAATATTTCATCAAATGAACAAAAGTATAAACTAGTTGTTGGGGGAGGGGGCACCGTAATACTTTCACGTCATAGATATGCATAATATAAAATATGAAAATAAAACATGTGTAAACTATTTATAAAATGCATTGCAATTCCAAAATAAAATCTAAAAGTACATTTAGATATTTTTAATATACATAGTAATGCTCTATTAATGAATTGCTGATGAATCAATTTCGACAAATTACATAAGACTCCAAACTACTCAAGTAGTACAGAATTGCGTGAAAGAAACATCCTTATAACTTCAAAAATAATAATCATATTAACTAACAATTTACTGTGTCGGATTGAGCGTCTCATTTCCAATTAAAATATATATTTAAATTGAAATTTGAATGAAATACAGGGTCATGAAAAATCGAAGAGTGTGGAAAACAGGATTAGGAATATCTCAGCGACTAATGCTTCGATCGAGTTCGTTCTTTATGCACAATTTGTTTTCTTTTATTGGATTTTATGTCCACGCCTTAACCTTTTCGGGTCCGTTTTTTTTTTTTTTTTTTTTTTTTTTTTTTTTTTTTTTTTTTTAGAAAAAATTACTTTTACGTGAATAACTTTAACACTAGCTATCCATGTAGATTAATTAGTGTTTAATGAATATTTCATTATCTGAAAGATAACGTATGTTGTTGTTTTGCTTACTATTGAATTAATATTCATATGACAATAGGCTAAGGAAGAATTTTTGGAGATGTTTAGAAAATATTGTATTACAATAAGATTTAACTTATATTACAACTTTCTAATACTTTTTTGCGCTTTATTACACACGATTCTTTCAGAAAAGTAACTTTTATTTTAAATTTAATGAGTGAAATACATGTTTAAAATAAAAAAAAATCATAAACGGTACAAAAAGAATTCGAAAAAATTATTATTATTGTTTTTACTAAATGCTGAACCATAAACGAAAACATTTAGTAAATGCATAGACATATACTAACATTACTAGAAATAAATAGTAGCAAAAGTATATCTTAGAACAAAATAATACTCCATTAAAAAACATGTACAATTAATAGTACACCAGACCCAAAAGGGTTAAAATAAAAAATTTCGAAAATTTTTATATACCTTTCTTCAGAACGAAGTTTTCGAGATCCTGAAAAAAATAGTTCCGTATAATCGAGATTACTGATATTCAATAAGCTTCATTCCATTCTTACATACTAAATACATACAAAATTTCAAGTCTCTATCTCAATTTGTTCGGGAGATAGCGAGTTTACAGACACATAGACGGACGGACAGCATTTTTTTTCTTCAAAAAATACGTTTTTCGAAATCTCCAGTGTCTGAAACGCGTAAATCCGTGAAAAAAATTATTTTAAAAACTACTGCAAGACTCACCCAATACTACGTATGATGGGTAAATAAAAATAACAAAACTTGCACGGTAAAATGACTTCGTGAGCAGACGATCCCAGAAGCTTTTCCAGGAACCTTTTGTGATGTTTTCAAATTTTAAACAAAACGAAATACTTATCGCAACAATTTTATGGCAGTATCTTTTTTTTTTTTTTTTTTTAATTGTTAATATTAAATCCACTATAGTTTGGATTAAACACCCTGTATTTCTGATCAATAAGTGGCTTTCGACTCGATGTTCTAGAGCAATTATTACTCATCCGGATGCCTTTTATCGCATCTCCCTTCCATTAATCTTTTGATCAAGTTTTATTAAAACCTTATATAAACAGATTTAAAAATACATACAAGTTTATGTTTAACTATATATATGAATTAATTCAATCTAATGTAACAAAGTCGTGAATTTCTAATGTTAGAACATCTTTTCATATGAAATTCAAACGAATATGTGAAGGATGTTAGAATGCAATTCATGGATTCAATTAAACTGATTGCCATTTAATGCTACGATTTACGTAAATGATTTTTTGAAAGATACAATACATCGATCCAGCATAAATAAAATTCAACACATGGATGATATGATTTCTATCGGGCACGTAGCAAATTTACTTCTAATCAAATAAAATTATGATGTATGTACTGAAAAAAAAAGTCACTGAATAATATAATATTCCTTTGTTAAGGCTCTTTGCGTTAAGAAATGATTACTGTCAGATATCTAGTTATAATTCAATTTAACTCAAAAGCAGTGTCAACTTAAAAGCATGGTTAAAGTTACGATAGAAACAAGTGCTTGGGGGACGTTTTGATCAGAATAACCTTAAAGGAGATAGCTTGATGAAATAAGAGCTGGAAGTATGTGTTTGGGGGAATTTGATAGCGTTAATGTGTTACATAAATTAAATGATAAAAGGAACTGTGACTTTGTTAACACATTCCATCTTTCACATACATTTTAATTTAACCCCAATTATTAAGTAACATAATTTAGCAACTAAATAAAAGAGGCCGTGAATTTCATTCTTTAAGTACAACTCAAAAAAAAAAAAATCTTTTAATAATAGCAATAAAGTTAATACGCGTAAGTTTGGAATTCAAAATGTTACTAAACAAATATTGATTATAACCAAATAATTAATACTAGAATTTTATCAAAAAAGGAAGATTGAAACCACCACACAGAAACGATCTAGTCTGCTGTTCATAGTTCAATAAAAACTTTTTGATAAATTTGATATTTTAAAACTATTGTTATGTGATTAATAACTTTTCAGTTGTAAATTTGTTTGTGTTATTAAAACAGCTTTGTGAGTTGACTGATACATATACACATGAGTGACTGATACATATACACATATATATATATAATAAAATTTTTCGCAATGCTCTTAAATGAAAAGTTATGACCAACGGTGAATTCATACTTTATATCTTCAGAAAACGCATTTAACTCTATATAATTAATAATTCAATCTAATATGACGAAGCAGCCTATTATTATAACTGCTTTTCATATGAAGTTCAAACGAATTGATGAAAGACGTTACAATGTAATTAATGAATTTAATTAAACTAATTATAATTTAATACTATTTGTTTTCTGTAAATGATTTTTCAAAAAATATAATACATCAATCCAGCATAAGTAAAATTCAATACATAGATGATATGATTTCTATGTGATACATAGAACTTTTCTTCTAATCAAATAACATTATGAAGTAAAAAAGTAACTGAATAATATAACATTCCTTTGTTAAAGCTCGTTGCGTTAAGAAATAATTACTGTCACATAAATATATTGAATTATAATTCAATTCAGCTCAAAAGCGATGTTAACTTAAAAGCATGGTTAAAGTTACGATAGAAACAAGTGCTTTGGGGATGTTTTAATGTGAATAGCCATTACGTTAGATAGCTTAATGAGATGCGCGCTGGAAATATGTGTTTTGGGAAATTTTATGGCGTTAATGTGTTGATAAATTAAATGATAAAAGAGACAGTGACTTTGTTAACACGTTCTATCTTCCGCTTACATTTATATTTAACCTCTGCTTGTTAAGTAACACACTTTAGCAATTGAAAAAAAAAGCCATAAAATTCAATTTTTTTTTTCTTTTTTTTTACAGTGGATCCATATATTATTTATCGAGGTTTACTGACCTTTTGGCATTTGATTTAGAAACGTGACAAAAAATAATATATTAAAAATTTTAAGTAAAATTATCTAAAAAAACAACTTTGAAATTGCAATTCAAAATGTTCTTAAACAAATATTGAATATGATGAAATAATTTATACTAGAATTTTTTCAAAATGAAATAATGCAAACGTATAGAAACAATCTAGTTTCCTGCTCACACTTCAATAATAACTTTTTGATACATGTGATATTTTAATAATTATTGTTATTTGGTTAATAACTTTTTTGAGTTGTAAATTTGTTTGTCTTATGAAAACAGCTTTTTGAGTTACACTTAACAGATTTATGTAATAACATTTTTCGCAATGTTCTTAAATAAAAATTTATGACCAATGGTGACGGTTTACTTTATATCTTCTCAAAAAACATTTATGTTTATCTCTATATATTAAATAATTCAATCTAACGTAACAAAGCTGTCAATTCCTAGTGTAAGAACTTCTTTTCATATGAAGTTGAAACGAATTGGTTAAGGAATTTAGAATGCAATTACTTGATTCAACTATACTCTTTGCATTCAGAAGTAAATGATTTTCAAAGATAGAGCATAATCGAGCATAAGGGAAATTCAGTACATAGACAGCGTAGAAAATGCACTTCTAGTCAAATAAAATTATGACGTATATGTACAAAAAAAAAAAAAAAAAAAAGAAAAGAAAAGAAAAGAAAAGAAAAAGAAAAAAAAGAAAAAGAAAAGAAAAGAAACTGAATAATAGAGGATTTTTTTTGTTAAAGCCCGGTGATTTTAGAAGTGATTACTGTCACACAAATATATTGAATTATAATTCAATTCAGATCAAAAGCGATGTTAACTTAAAAGCATGGTTAAAGTTACGTTAGAAACAAGTGCTTGGGGATGTTTTAATGAGAATAACCATTAAATAAGATAGTTTGATGAGATGTGCGCTGGAAATATGTGTTTTGGGAAATTTGATGGCGTTAATGTGTTACATAAATTAAATGATAAAAGGAACTTTGACTTTGTTATAGTATTTTTTCTTTAAGATACATTTTAATTTTACCCTAATTGTTAAGAAACTTAATGAAGCAATTAAATAAAAGAGGCTATGAACTTCATTCTTTAAGTACAACTAAAAAAAAAATCTTTTTATGATAGCAAAAAAGTTAATGCGCGTAAAATTTCAACTCAAAATGTTATTAAACAAATATTGATTATGACCAAATAATTTATAGTAGAATTTTATCAAAAAGGGATGATTGAAACCACCTAACAGAAATAATCTAGCTTCCTGATCGCAGTTTAGCAATAACTTTTCGATAAATTTGATATTTTAATAGTTATTGTTATATGATTAATAACTTTTTCTGTTGTAAATTTGTGTGTGTTATTAAAACAGCTTTTCGAGTTCCAATTAACTGATACATATACATATATGTATAATAGCATTTTTCACAATGTTATTAAATAAAATGTTATTACCAACGGTGAAGGCATACTTTTATATTTTCTGTAAACGCATTTATGTTTAACTCTATATTTTAAATAATTCAATATAATATAACGAAGCTGTCAATTCCTAGTGTTAGAACTGCTTTTCATATGAAATTCAAAAGAATTGATGAAGGATGTTACAATGTAATCTCTCATTCTCATTCATTACTATTGGTTTTCAGTAAATGATTTTTCCAAAAATATAATATATCAATCTAGCATAAGTGAAATTCAATACATAAATGATACTGAAAAAAGTAACTGAATAATATAACATTCCTTTGTTAAAACTCGTTGCGTTAAGAAATGATTACTGTCACATAAATACATTGAGTTATAATTCAATTTAGCTCAACAGTGATGCTAATTTAAAAGTTAAATTTACGATAGAAACAAGTGTTTGGGGGGATGTTTTAATGAGAATAACCATTAAATGAGATAGCTTGATGAGATGTGCGCTGGAAATATGTGTTTGGGGAAATTTGATGGCGTTAATGTGTTGGATAAATTAAATGATAAAAGGAACCGTGACTTTGTTAACACATTCTATTATTAGCATTTTACATTTATGCTTAACATACATGCATAATACAGCATATGCAGCATACATTTATGTTTAACCCTACTTGTTAAGTAACTTATTTTATCAATTGAATAAAAAAAAAAGTCGAGAATTACATTTCTTTTTACACAGTGTGCCCCAAAAATATTTATCAAGGTTTGATGATCTTCTACCTTTTGATTCAGAAAAGTGACGAAAAATAATATATTGCACATTCTTTATTAACAACTCAAGAAAAAATTCTTTTAATAATAGCAATAAGGTTAAGGCGCGTAAAGTCACAAAACGACATTAAACAAATATTTATTATGAAGGACTCGTGACTTTGTTCACACTTTTTATCTTCCGCTTACATTTATATTTAATCTCTACTTGTTAACTAACTTACTTTAGCAAATGAATAAAAGAAGGCATGAAATAAATTTTTTATTTTACAGTGGGTCCATAAATTATTTATCAATGTTTACTGACCTTCTACTTTTTGATTTAAAAACGGGATAAAAAATAATACATTAAATTTTTTTAAATAAAATTATCTAAAAAACAACTTTGAAATTGCAATTCAAATGCTATTAAACAAACATTGAATATGACCAAATAATGTATACTAGAATATTATCAAAACGGGATGATGGAAACATACAGAAACAATCTATATTTCTGCTCACAATTCACGAAACATTTTTGGTAAATTTGATATTTTAATAATTATTGTTATTTGGTTAATAATAACTTTTTGAGTTTTAAAAGTGTTTGTGTTATTGAAACAACTTTTTGAGTTGCACTTAACATATATGTATATATAATAACATTTTTCGAAATGTTCTTAAATAAAAAAATTTGACTAATGGTGAAGGGATACTTTATATCATCTGAAAATATATTTATGTTTAACTCTATAAATTAAATAATTCAGTTTAATGTAACGAAGCCATTAATTCCTAGTGTTAGAACTTCTTTTCTTATGAAATTCAAATGAATTCAAGAAGGATGTTGGAATGTAATTAATGGATTAAATTAAACTCATTGCCATTAAATACTATGATCTAAAGAAATGATTAAAAAAAAAATAAAATACATTAATCGTGCATAAGTAAAATTCAATACAAGGATGATATGATTTCTATGCGACACATAGCAAACTTTCTTCTAGTCAAATAAAATTATGGTGTATGTACTGAAAAAAAGTAACTGAATAATATAACATTCCTTTGTTAGGGCTGGTTGCGTTAAGAATTGATTACTGTCACATAAATATATTGAATTATAATTCAATTTAGCTCAAAAGCGATGTTAACTAAAAAGCATGGTTAAAGTTACGATAGAAACAAGTGCTTTGGGGGTGTTTTAATGAGAATAACCATTAAACGAGATAGCTTGATGAGATGCGCGCTGGAAATATGTGTTTGGGGAAATTTGATGGCACTAATGTGTCTCATAAATTAAATGATAAAAGGAACTGTACTTTGCTAACACATTCTATTATTCGCATACATTTATATTATGTTAAGTAACTTAATTTAGCAATTAAATAAAATGAGCCGTAATTTTTTTTTTTTTTTTTTTTTTTTTTTTTTTTTTTTTACATAGAGTACTTATAAATTATTTATCAAGATTTACTGATCTTTTCCCTTTTGATTTAGAAATTTTTTCCGAAAATTAATATGTTACGCATTATTTATGTACAATTAAAAAAAGTTCTTTTAACCGCTTGGGGACGATTGGCATTTATACGTGCTACATGAAGCGCTTAGACTCCTTGTTTTTAACCACCAGTAAAATTTTACTGTAAAACTTGCCTTATTCAATCAGATAATTTCCTCGATTCAAGAAGGCACAAAATGCTGTTTTTAAAAAACGATGACAAAAGATGAAAAATTTTGTAAAAGTCTTATGTCGCGAAGGGGTTAATAATAGAAATAAGGTTAATGCGCGTAAAATCACTATTCAAAATTTTATTAAACAAACGTTGATTATGATCAAATAATTGAATTTTATTAAAGAGGGATAATGGAAACTACCATAAAAAGCAATCTACTTTCCTGCTCACAATTCAATAATAACTTGTTAATATTTTAATTATAATTATTATTTGATTAATAACTTTTTGAGTTGTAAATTTGCTTGCGTAATTAAAAAATACTGTTGGGTTGCACTTAACATACATATATTATAACATTTTTCGCAATGTTCTTCAATAAATAGATATAAGCTAACGATGAAGGCATATTTTATAGCGCCTGAAAATACATTTATGTTTAACAATATATATTAAATAATTCACTCTAATATAATAAAGCCGACAAATCCTAGTGTTAGCATTTCTTTCCTTATGAAATTCAAACGAATTGATGAAGGATGTTGGAATGTTATTAATAGATTCAATAAAACTCATTCCCATTCAATACTATGTTTTAAGTAAATGATTTTTTGAAAGCTACTTTACATCAAACCAGCATAAGTAAAATTCAGTACATGGATGATATGATTTCTGAGCGACAAATAGCAAATATACTTCTAGTCAAATAAAATTATGATGTATGTACTGAAAAAAAGTTACTGGATAATAATAAACTTCCTTTGTTAAGGCTCGTTGCGTTAAGAATTGATTACTGTCACATAAATACATTGAATTATAATTCAATTCAATTCAAAAGCGATGTAAACTTGAAAATATGTTTAAAGTTACGATAGAAACAAATGCTTGGGGGGTGTTTTAATGAGCCTTTTATTATTTAACTTCTAAATTAAATAATAAAAGAACAGTTCTTTGTTAACACATTCCATTTTTCGCATACATTTATATTTAACCTTACTTGTTAAGTAACTTAATTTAGCAAGTGAATAAAAAAAACCAAGAATTTTATTTTTTCCTTTTACATAGAGTGCTCATAAATTATTTATCGACGTTTACTGATCTTTTAACTATTGATTTAAAAAAAATTTCCGAAAAATGTTATGTTACGCATTTTTTAAGTACAATCCAAAAAAGTTCTTTTAACCGCTTGGGGACTACTGGCACTTGAACGTGCTGCTTGAAACTCTCTCAGAATCCCCTTTTTTCCCACCAGTAAAACTTTACTGTAAAACTTAACTTATTCAATCAAATGTTTTCCTCGATTCAAAAAGGCACAAATTTCTGGTGTTTTTTTTATTTTATTTTTTTTTATTTTTTTAGGTGTAAAAGATTAAAGATTTCCTATAATGCCCCTGTCGAGGAGGTGTTAATAATAGTAATAAAGTTAATGCGCGTAAAATCACAATTCAAAATATTATTAAACAAATATTGATTATGATTAGATAAAAAAATTTTATCAAAAAAGGATGATAAGAACTATCATATAAAAACAATCTAGTTTCCTTCGAATAATTCAATAACAACATTTTGAAAATTTTTATACATTAATAATTATTATTTTTTAATTAATGACTTATTGAGTTGTAAATTTGTTTGTGTTATTAAAACATATTTTTGAGTTGCACTTAACAGATATATGTAATAACATTTTTCGCAATATTTTTAAAGAAAAAGTTATAACCAACGGTGAAGGCATACTTTATTTCTTCTGAAAACACATGTAGGATTAACTCTAAATATTAAATAATTCAATCTGATATTAAGAAACTGTCAATTCCGAGTGTAAGAACGTCTTTTAATATGAAATTCAAACAAATTGATTCAGGACGTTAGAATGAAATTAAGGGATTCAGTTAAATTTATTACCATTCAATACTATGTTTTAAGCAAATGATTTTTCAAAACATGCAATAGATCAATCGTACAGGGTGGCGAGTGGTCAGGGAAAACCGGGAAAAACACAGTCAAGAAAAGTGAGAACTACCAGTATTTTCTTACAGAAAATACTTCAAATAATATGAAAATTTTATATAAACTGAATTTATCTTTAACAAATTACTGGTATTTATCGTCTATATTGACTGTATTTTTATCTAATTCCTCGGCACCCTGTATAAGAAAAATTCAGTACAAGGATGATATGATTTCTATGTGACACATAGAAAATTTACTTCTAGTCAAATAAAATTATGACGTATGTACTGAAAAAAAAAGTAACTGAATAACATAACATTCCTTTGTTAAAGCTGGTTGGATTAAGAAATGACTACTGTCACATAAATATATTGAATTATAATTCAATTCAGCTCAAAAGCGATGTTAACTTAAAAGCATGGTTAAAGTTACGATAGAAACAAGTGCTTTGGGGATGTTTTAATGTGAATAGCCATTACGTTAGATAGCTTGATGAGATGTGCGTTGGAAATATGTGCTTGAGAAAATTTGATGACGTTAATGTGTTAGACTTATTAAATGATAAAAGGAACTGTGACTTTGTTAACACGTTCCATCTTTCGCTTACATTTATATTTAACTGTACTTATTAAGTAATTTAATGTAGCAATTAAATAAAAAATCATTTTTTTTTCTTTTAAAGAATGCCCACAAATTATCTATCGAGATTTACTGACCTTCTGTCTTTTGATTTAGAAACATGACGGAAAATAATATATTACGCATTCTTTAAGTTCAATTAAAAAAAAAAGTTAATAATAGCAATAAAACTAATGCGCATAAATTCGCAATTCAAAATGTTACTAACAAATATAGATTATGATCAAATAATAGAAGTTTATCAAAATGGATAATGGGAACTACCATATAGAAACAATATAGATTCCTGCACACAATTCAATAATAACTTTTAGAGAAATATGATACTTTAATGATAATTATTATTTGCTAAATAACTTTTTGAGTTGTAAATTTGTTTGTGTTATTAAAACAGATTTTTGAGATGCACTTAATAGATATGTATAATAAGATTTTTCGCAATGTTCTTGAATAAAACGTTATGACCAACGGTGAAGGCATACTTTATATCTTCTGAAAACACATTTATGTTTATCTCTATAGATTAAAATATTCAATCCAATATAACGAAGCCGTCAATTCCTAGTATTTGAGCTTCTTTTTATATGCAATTCAAACGAATTGATGAAGGATATTAAAATGTAATTAATGGATTCAATTAAACTCATAGCCATTCATACTATGTTTTAAGTAAATGATATTTAAAAAGGTACAGTACATCACTCGAGCATAATTAAAAATCAATGCATGGATGACATGATTTGTATGCAACATATAGAAAATTTACTTCTAGTCAAATAAAATCATGACGTATATTCTGAAAAAAAGTAACGGAATATTATTCAGTTACTTTTCCTTTATAGCATTCCTTTGTTAGACTCGTTGCGTTTGTGAAGTCATTATTGTCACATAAATATATTGAATCATAATTCAATTCAGCTCAAAAGCGATGTTAAATTAAAAGCATTGTTAGAGTTACGATAGAAACAAGTGCTTGGGGGATGTTTTAATGAGAATAACCATTAAGTGAGATAGCTTGATGATATGCGCACTGGAAATGTGTGTTTGGGGAAATTTGATGGCGTTAATGTGTTAGATAAATTAAAAGGTAAAAAGAATTGTAACTTTGTTAACGCATTCTATTATTTGCATACTTTTATATTTAGCCTTATTTGTTAAGTAACTTACTTTAGCAACTCAATAAAATAAGCCGTGATTTTTTTTTTTTTTTTTCGTCACAGAATGACTATAAATTATTTATCAAGGTTTACTGACCTTCTAAGTTTTGATTTAGAAACGTGACGAAAAATATTATATTAAGCATTCTTTAAGTACAACTCAAAAAAAAGTCATAATAGCAATAAAGTTAATGCGCGTTAAGTCAAATCCAAAATGTCTTTAAAGAAATATTCATTATTACCAAAAATTTTTTGGCAGAACTTAAAAAAAAAAAAAAAAAAAAAAAAAAAAAAAAAAAAAAAAAAAAAAAAAAGAGAGAGAGAGAAAATGTAAACTACCAGGTAGAAGCAATGTGTTTTCCTACTCACAATCCGATAATAACCTTCACAAATTAATACAGATTAATACCTAAATTAACAGAAATTATAACTTTGATATTTTAAACAGTATTAATTTTTAATGAATAACATTTTAAGTTGCAAATGTCTTTGCGTTTCTAAAACAGCTTTTTATCAGAGATTTTTAAAGATACAATATATCAATCTAGCATAGTTAGAGTTCAGTAAATGGATATGATTTCTATGCGATACATAGCAATTAGTTCTAGTCAAATAAAATTATTACGTATGAAATGAAAAAATGTAACTGAATAGTATAACATTCCTGTATTAACGCTTGTTGCGTTAAGAAGGATTACTGTCACATAAATATACTGAATTATAATTCAACTTAGCACAAAAGCGATTTTATCTTAAAAACGTGGTTAAAATTACGATGTAAATATTTGCATTTTTTAGATGTACACATTACCAACTTTATCTTACATCAATAATATTTACTTTTAATTATATTCGTTTGAAAATTATTCAAGGAACGTTTTATGTAACCATAGAAAATTATGTTTCAAAATATAAATACTCTTTTCAAAATTCTGATTTATTAAACAGAAATAGAAATGCGTTAGACGTTTGTTTATAAAATTATACTTACAAATATATTTTAAAAGATTTAAAACTAATCTAAGTTAATGCTCTTACAGATGGGAATTATTTTTAAAAATTATTCGCAAGCCATATAATCCTATTAATGATGACAATCCTTCTATAACAACTACATTACATTGTCATACATTTATCGATTATTTATCACGTTCGTTTAGTGCAGCGTATCGAAAGAAGTGTAAATTAATTTACAACACTTCAAGTCATAAATAACTGTTTCTATAAACGTCAAATATATATGTATATCATTACGACAATTCATCCTCTATTATTTTACATTTATCGATTATTTAACACGTTCGTTTAGTGTAGCATATCGAAAGAAGTGTATATTAATTTACAACACTTCAAGTCATAAATAACTGTTTCTAAAAACGTCAAATATATCTGTATATCATTACGACAATTCATCCTCTATTATCTTAAAATACAAATTTTTTTTTAAAGAGGCAGTCTCTTTTTACAATAATTCTTTTCACTATTGTTGGACGAAGTACTTTTGTCCAGTGAACTGAATATTCTAACTGAAGATATCTCCTAACCTAAAAGTGCACAATAAGCGAAAACGTTTTTCTTCTTTTCTTTTAATCTTAACCATTTGAATGAATAATAAGATAAAAAAAAAGGTTTTAACAAATGTTTGAAGTGTGAAATTCGAAGGGCGAACGCGAATACATTTCTAACACAGTAAAAAAAAAAAAAAAAAAAAAAAAAAAAAAAAAAAAAAAAAAAACCTTTAATCGGCTTTCGTTAAATTTACATAATATTCAGTGCATTTAATAAAGAAATACTCAGTCACTAATTCTGTTATTTAAATTTACTTGGGTTTTCAAACTTTCTTTTATATTTTGAATGTAATATCTAATATTTAAAAAAACATCCTTTTTTACTAAAATGGGTTCTGTCCAAACTAACGTGTAAAACTCTAATAAAAAAGTTTGTTACTGGATGGCACATTCAAAATGTTTGTTCATACCAGAAATATCTATAAAATAAATAAATATAAAATAAGTTTTTTTTTTTAAAGTTAAATAATTTTAAATAAAAATTCTACTGCACACTTTCAAAAACTTAAGTTCGTATCGATCTATGATACATCTAAATACACAATCGAAAAATCAAATCAATCAAATTACAGAAAATAACACTGTTTTAAATATAATTATTTGCATTTTTAGATGTAGACTATACCAACTTTATTTTTCATCAGTAACATTTCCCGATAATTATTTTCGTACGAAAATTATTCAAGGAAAGCTTTAAAAAACAAGATAAAATTATTATTTAAAAATATAAGTAATCTTTTCAAAATTCTGATTTAGTTAACATAAATAGAAATGCGTTAGTCGTTTGTTTACAAAATTATACTTACAAATATATTTTAAAGGATTTAAAACTAATCTGAGGTAATGCTCTTTCGGAAGGGAATTATTATTATTTTTTAATTATTTGCAAGCCATATAATCCTATTAATGAAGACAATCCTTCTATCACAACTACATTACATTGTCACACTTTTATCGATTATTTCACGTGTAATCCCATGTATATTATATTTCATTCAGTCTAGCGCATCCAAAAAGAAGTGAATATTCATTTTCATCATCATCTTCAAGTTATAAATACCTACTGTTTCTAAAAATGTCAAACGTATATGTCTTTTATTACGACACTTCATCCTCTATTATCTGAAAACACAAGATTTTTTTTTTAAAGAAGCTGTCTCTTTTTAAAATAAATCTTTTTACTTATTGTTGGACGAAATACTTTTGTCAGTGAACTGAATATTCTAAATGGAGAAATCTCTTAATCTAAAAAGTGCACAATAAGAGAAAATGTTTTTCTTGTTTTGTTTTACTTTTAACTAGTTGAATGAAAAATAAGCTTTTAACAAGTTTGAAATGTGAAATTCAAAGGGCGAACGCGAATTCATTTCGAAAACAGTTTTAAAAAACTTTAATTGACTTTTGTTAAATTTATATATTATTTAGTGCATTTAATAAAAAAATACTCAGTTACTAACTGTATCATTTAAATTTACTTGGTTTTTCAAACTTTCTTTTATATTTTAAAAGTAATATTTAATATTTTTAAAAATATTCTTTTTTACTAAAATGTAAAACTTTTGTAAAAAATTTTGCTACGGCAGGCGCATTCAAAATATTTATTCAAACTAGAAATATCTATAAAATAAACTAAATATAAAATAAGTTTTAAAAAATGTTAAATAATTTTAATTAAAAATTCTAGTATACACTTACCGAAAATTAAGTAGGTATCGATGATTTATCTAAATACACAATCAAATCAATCAAATTACTGAAAATAACACTGTTTTAAATATAATGATTTGCATTTTTTTAGATCTAGATTTTATCATCTTTATCTTCTATCAGTAACATTTTGCTTTAACTATTTTCGTTCGAGAATTGTTCAAGGTACGTTTTAAGAAACAAGATAAAATTAATATTTAAAAATATAAATAATTTTTCCAAAATTGTGATTTGCAGAAATAGAAATGCGCTAGACGTTTGTTTAAAAAATTATAGTTACAAATATATTTTAAAAGATTTAAAACTAATCTAAGGTAATGCTTTTTCAGATGGAAATTAATATTATTTTTTTAATTATTCGCAAGCCTTATAATCCTATTAATGAAGACAATCCTACTATAACAAATACATTACATTGTCACACTTTTATCGATCATTTGATACGTATCTTTATTTCGTTTAGTCTAGCGCATCGATAGAAGTGCGTATTCATTTACAGCATCTCAAGTTATAAATAGTTACTGTTTCTAAAAATGTCAAACATCTATGTATTTCATTACGGCATTTCATCCTCCATTATCTTAAAATACAAGATTTTTTATAATAAAGCAGTCTCTTTTTAAAATAATTCTTTTCACTGTTGTTGGATGAAGTACTTTTCTCAGTGAACAGAATATTCTAAATGGAGAAATCTCTTAATCTAAAAAGTGCACAATAAGAAAAAATGTTTTTCTTCTTTTGTTTTAGTTTTAACTAGTTGAATGAAAGATAAGATTTTAGCATGTATTTGAAATTTGAAATTCGAAGAGCAAACGCAAATACATCTGTAATATAGTAAGAAAAAAATTTAAATGTCTTTTTAAAAATAAATATAATATTTATTTCACTTAATAAATAATGCTCAATCATACTTTTATTGATTTTTTAACACGTAATCCCATGTATCTTTATTTCGTTTAGTCGAAAGAAGTGTGTATTCACTTACAGCACTTCAAGTTATAAAAAACTACTGTTTGTAAAAATGTCAATCATATATGTATTTCATTTACAAAACTTCATCCTCAATTATCTTAAAATACAAGGTTTTTTTTTCTTAAATAATTCGTTTTATTATTGTTGGATGAGAAACTTTTGTCAGTGAACTGAATATTCTAAATGGGGAAATCCAGAAAGTGCACAATAAGGGAAAATGTTTTTCTTCGTTTGTTTTAGTTTTAACTAGTTGAATAAAAAATATATTTTTAACAATGATTTGAAATATGAAATTCGAAGTTCAAACCCGAATATATCCCTAACACGAAAAAAAATCTTTAATTGTCTTTTTTAAATTTTATATAACATTTAGTGCATTTAATGAATGATACTCAGTCACTAATTGTATCATTTGAATTTACTTGGGTTTTTAAACTTTCTTTTATATTTTAAATGTAATATTTGATGTTTTAAAAAATTTTCTTTTTTACTGAAATGGCTTTAGTCCAAAATAAAATGTAAAAATTTAATAAAAAATTTTGTTATCGACAGGCAAATTTAAAATATTTATTCCAATCATAAATGTCTGTAAAATAAACTAAAGATATATATATATAAGAGACAAATAAAAAGTTAAATAAAAAGTTAAATAATTTTCAATTAAAATTCTAGTGTATAATATTTTTTTGTAAAACGTGAGAGAAATTTGGGATATTTCTAGGTTTATTTTTATGCAGAAAAGCAAAATATCAATATTCTGAAAAAAAAAAAATCATAAATATTTCACTACAAATATATATGGCTATTAATTTTCAAAAGATCAAGGTTAATTGAAAATTAATAAGTTATAATTTCCACTGATTTTGAAACTTCATTTTAAAAAACATGCGTTGAAAGAAGAAAGTGTTCTTTATAGTTAACCCCTCTTCTCCAGCGTATTATACTCCTGTAGGTTGAAAATTGCCATTCCATATGCGATATCAATCGATAATTTAAAGAAATCTTGACTTTCGTGTATACAATTATTTCGTGTATTTAAGTTACAAAAGAAAATATATAAAATAAAAAAATTAGTAATTTCAAACAGTGAAAATAGTGACCCAACATTGTTTTAACTATTAACTGGCAGTTTTTAGATATAGACATCACCAATTTTTTTCTCACATAACAATAAAATTTCCGTTATTTATTTTATATTTAGTTAACTCCAATTAACATTTCAACAAATTATTTTAAGGAAAGTGATTTCGTTCAATTTACTTTCGAAGATCTACTTTTTTTTTTTTTAATTTGTTTACTTCACATTTCGTTCAATTTACACATCTATTTTCTTTATCACGTTTGGTCTACCACCGATTTGGACCGCCAAGTGACGTGTCAGACCTTCTCTATTCAGACTTGCCATCCTTCAAGTTAAACAACCTTATTTAGAAGAACATTTATTAAATAGTTTTACATAAAATCTATAGTGAAAAATATTTTTTATAAAACTTGAGAAAAATGTGAGGTATTTCTAGGCTTAATATTATGTTGAAAATCAAGATATCAATATTTCGAAAGAAATACCTAAATATTTCACAAAAAAATCCATGGCTATTAATTTTTCAAAAGATCAAGTTTACTGATCAAAAATGAGTGGAGTTACGGTGTCCACTGATTTTATTTTTTTTTTCTTTAAAAAAAGTGCATTGAAAGTTAATTGTATATTTTTTATTCGCTCCAGCACGTTATGCTTCAGTAGATTCAAAATTGTCCTTCCACAAGTGATGTAGACCTATTACTTTATGGAATACGACTTCATAAACTGTGCTTTAAGAGACAATAAATAAATAAATATAAATATAAATAAAGAATCGGTATTTTTATTCAGTCAAATTAGTAAACCTAACATTGTTTTAAGTATCAATTTGCAATTTCAGATGTAGACATTATCAACTTTATCTTGCGCCACTAAAATTTCCTTTTGATTGTTTTCTTTCGGAAATTATTATAGAAACATTTTCTGAAACAAGATAAAATTATAATTAAAATATATAAGTATTCGCATCAAACTCTTATTTACTTAACACAGATAGAAATTTACAAGATGTTTGTTTACAAAATTAGACTTACAAATAAATTTTAACCTCTTCAGTCCCTGAGTACCCAAATGGGTACATCAGTTTTGTCCCATTTTATTAATGATACTCAAATATAAATGAACTTTCGATATAAGAATAATATGTTTAGAATTCTAGGATTCGAGCTAAGGAAAATAAAACAAAAATCTCGCTCAGAAGTCAAACGAGAGAAGAAATAATTCAGTAATAATTAAAAATACTGTAATAATCGCCAGTAGCGAAGAGATTAAAAGATTTAAAACTAATCTAATTTAATATTGTTTCAATATGGGATATTTTTAAAAATTAGTCAGTAGCCATATAATCTGCTTAATGAAGACAATCCTCCAATAACAATTCTTTACATTGTCATACATTAATCGATTGTTTAACACTTAATACCACGCATCCCCATTTCATTGAGTCCAGCACATCCAAATAAGTGCATATTCATTTACAACACTTCAGATTATAAATAACCAGTATTTCTAAAAAAGTCAAACGTATATGTATTTCATTACGAGACTTTTATTATCTTAAAGTAGAAGAATTTTAAAAAATATATAAATAATCGCATCAAACTCTAATTTACTTAACACAGGTCGAAATGTATAAGATGTTTGTTTACAAGAATATACTTACAAATAATTTTTAAAAGATTTTAAACTAATCTAATGTAACGTTGTTTCAGTAGGGAATTAATTTTAAAAATTATTCGCAAGTCATATAATCTCCTTATTGAAAACAATCCCCCAATAACAACGACATTACATTATCTTACTGTTATCGATTGTTTAACACTTAATCCCACGTATCCCCATTTCATTGAGTCTAGCACATCGAAAGAAGTGCATATTCATTTACAACACTTCAGGTTATAAATAACCACTATTTCTAAAAATGTCAAACGTATATGTATTTCATTACGACACTTCATCCTCTATTACTTTAAAATACAAGATTTTTTTTAAAAGAGGCAGTCTCTTTTTAAAATATTTATATTCACTATTGTTGGATGAAGTACTTTCGTCAGTGAACTGAATATTCTAAATGTAGAAATCTCTTAATCTAAAAAGTGCACAATAAGAGAAAATGTTTTTCTTTTTGCTTTAAAGTTTTAACTAATTGAATGAAAAATACGATTTTAGCAAGTATTTGAAATGTGAAATTTGAAGGGCAAACAGAATGAATAGGTGTTTGAAACGGTAAAGTAATTCTTATATAGAGTTTCGTTTTACTTATGAATTTAATTATATTTAATGCATTTAGTAAATGATATCCTGACGCTAATTAAATTATTTTAATTCACTAAAATTTAAAATGTTCAATTGTTTTTTTTTTTTTTTTTTTTTTTTTTTTTTTTTTTTACATTATTACTGAAATATTTGTACGAATATAATGCAGCATTACATGAAAAATATGCAATAAACAATTGCAGGATACTTTTTTATATTAAACATACATGAAAGATAATGAAATATTAAAAAATAAGTGATTACTTAAAAAAAATATTTTGCATATAATTCAATTTAAAAATCTGAGGTTTAATGTAAGTTTTATTCTGAATACCAATTTGAAATTTTTCAAAGCATTCTTATAGACAATGATTTGCACATTTATATTTCAAATTAAGATTAAGATTAGAAGGTTAATGATAGACACGTGTTGCCAGATAAATTTTATTTATTTTTATACCTTGGATGCTAAATCTCAGTAGGAATGAAATTAAAATACAGTTTCAAATTAATTCTATCTTTAAAAAATTTTCATTGTATGAGATCGAAAAGTGAGATTTCGCACGTTTTTGCAAAATTCAAAAATTTTGCATTGATTGAATTGACAGAGATAAATAAAACATTGAAAAATATATAAAACCTATACACTTTTGCTTATTAAATCGCATATGTTATGGATTAATTTTGATTTTTTAAAATTAAATACTAATTTTAAATATACTAGTTTAAATACTAATGAAATGTTGGTCAAAATACCAGTTTAAAAAATATATATCTCATGCAGAGAAACGGATAAAATAATTGACTTTTTATATGCATTATTACTGCTTTTAAACATCATTTTAAAAAGTAAACTATTGTTTTTTTTCTCATTTGATTCATATCAAATTTAACAAGTCGGAAATTGTATGTCAAACGTATCAAATAAGGTGTGTTTATACTATAATTTGTGTCACAAATATTCAGGACTTGCTGCAATAGCTGTAGCACTCTCGAGAAAAAATGCATAAAAACAGAATTTATTACAATTAAATATATTGAATTCAGTGTTACAGAAATAATAGATCTCCATCTGAAATAAGTTTTAATCACTATGACAACGTAAAATCTTTACCTATCATGGGATAGCATTGAATTAATTACGGATGTTAGGGTTTAATAGAGTGAAGAAAACTTTTATAAAATATTTTTATCTTTTGGTTAGATTTTTAAACAATTTGAAATGACTCGACAAACTTTTGCAACGATTATACATATTAATTTCAAACTGTTCGGTTGGATAATTTTTGTGCGGTTATATGCGGACAGATGGACAGTATTAGTTGTCGATTATGGGTACCAAGTACTTATTACGAATAAATAAAAAAATTTCAAAAATCAGAATAATCCGCTTAGAATTCTAAAAGGAAGAGTGGTATATATCAGCCATTTGGCAAGTAAAAGCCTCTCCGTATGTTGTCTATAATCTACAAATCTCATTCCTTCCTCAACTGGTCTGTTACAAATAGAGTCATGAAATTACACAAATAACATCAAATCATGAAAAACAATAATAAAAAAAATTAGGAACAATAGATTTCATGCACTAAACTTTTTATGTTTGTTTAAAGAAACAGTAGTTGAACGCATATATTTTTGTGTTATAATTAAAAATTTAAAAAGCAGAAACATACGTTAAGCACAAATAGTACATTTGTCGTGCATACAACATACAATATCTCGTCTATAATACATACAAGCATATTAGACAATGTAGGATGTTATTCTGTTAATCGTAAAATTACTGGTAATGCTGGGAACTAAAAATAAACCAAATTTAACAATTTTATCTGACAGTTTTTGATAAGTTTTTAATTTTGGATTCTACAAAAGGTAATTTTATTAGAATCATTTTAATACAATTTTTTTTTCAGCTTTTAGTTTTCATTATTTTCTGTAAGAGTTGATTCTATCAAAAACTTGTCTGTATAAAAGTTGCAGATAATATTAATAAGATTTATAATAAATGTAAGCGGATTTGATGTTTTGTGAATTGTTGAAGTTACGAATATTTTCTTCTTCACCAACTCAATTTTTTTCTTTGTTTTATATTTTTTCTGCTGCTAGAGATTTTACAATAAAAAGACTTATCTGTATAAAAAAGGCAGATAAGATTAATAATAAATTTAAATGGATTTGATTTCCTGTCAAATGACGATGTTATGAATTTTTTCTTCTTAAAATTTTACATTTTTATCTCCTTGAGCCCGTTTTTAATTATATCAAAATTCTGTTATACATGTAATAAAATAAAAAAAAATTGCTCCATTTTGTTCACTCTTAGCTTTAATTCTAAAATTGCGGAACATATTTTAATCTTAGTTTCGTAATGTATTAACTTTTAACAGCTAAAATTATTTTTCCTATTATATTTATTAATAATTTATTGCTTGTTTCTCAAACAAGGCGGGAAATTATTTCGTAATCTTTCCTTTTTAGAATATTCTAGGGATTTTAATTTTATTTTTTATTTAACATCACGTGATCTGTGTTAATGCGCGGATGTTAAAAGGCTTGTCTATTTGCGAGACAAGATATAATCCTTACCCGAGGTCCACGCCTCCTAGGCCAATCGGAGGTGATCATTTTTATTGTGTAGACTCAGATTAATCCTGGTTGGATTTTTAAAATGATTGACGCGGAGTGAGGAGGGGCTAGTTTGTCGTGCAAATGTGGGTTTCTCATTTGGTATTTTCAGAGCGCAGAATACGATTGACTTTTCAAATATTAGGATGATGTTTCTTTTTCCCCGAAAAATTCAAATATCTTAGAATGCAGCTTAGACACGAAGTTTTGGAATATTCGATGACAGTGTCTAGGTGACTGCGGGGAAGAGCTTACTGATTTTATGAGTTAATAAATAAAGGAATTTGAAGACTGGTAGTTTTTGTTTTTATAATGGGGAAATACCCCAATGCAACTCTCCCACTGCTTGCCAACTGCCGGAGCGACTGCTCTGCTCGTCCTGCTGCTGATTCTTAGAAGTAACATTCTTAGGAGTTTATGGAACATAGCCTTCTTCGAATTATTACATACATACATTTTTAGACCTTTTCTTGGAAATTATAATAACTTTAAACTGGTTTGATATGCGTTATAATTTAAAAAGTTATGATTATTTTTCTATTTTCACAAACAGAACTCCCTATTTCCACCCGCTTGGTTCGATTTTCTTTATTTCTTTATTATTTCTTTCCTTTTTTACCTTTCCGAACATATTTCAGAAATTCTAACACGGGGAAAATGTAGAGGTAGTATTTCTTACAAAATTTACCTAAAAAAATTTAATGCACTTTATTTTAATTTATTTCTTTTTTTTATTTTAACGAAGTATATTTTATTTTCTATATACGATTCTGCAAAGAAAATACGCTGAAAAATTTTAAATATTGTGCGGGAAACCAGAAATAATATGTTTTGTATTCTTTTTTAAATATTTTACTGTGACATTATTATGTTAATCAAATTTATGCATTTTTGCACCTGTGCACAAGTACATATATTCTTAATTATCCTTTGAATTCTTTTTTATAAATACTGTATTAACAAAATTACTGTTTTCTAACATAACTATTAAAAAAATAACAGTAATAAATGAATATTCTTCTCATGTAAAACGACAAAATTGTTAATTTTAAGGATAAATAATATTGTCTCAGGAAGCATTTATCATTTAAAAAGTCTTTTGCATTTCGTAAAATGCACTTAACCATTTAATTGTCGCGCCCGAGACATTTACGGGCTGCAAGTTTCTCGGCTTTTAATCAGAACTGTTTGATTTCCACCAGTTTTATAAGATAGTGTAATTGGTTTTAATCTGGTATCATTTTACTTGCCATTAAATAAGATGGATATATATTTTTTAAAGTGGTGGGAATAATGAATTTGAATTTTTAAACTGTAAATTAAGGCGACCATTGAGTGGTTAAAAAACAAAAAAAATATATTTATTATATTATGTACTAATGCATGTATCGATTATTCACGTTTATTCATTAATCGAAAAAAAAATGTTAAGCATCCGGATGTTACTTCAAGTTATAAATAACCACATATTTCAAAGAATGTCAAATATATGAAATTCCATATTAGGTATAAGAATATAATCAATACCTTCATGACATAATATCTAGAAATTTAAAAATGTATTCCGCACAAAATTTAAAAAAAAATGTGACTAATGGAAATCATTTTAATGCACATCTGTCGGTTTTAACGAGAATAAACTAGATTCATTCTTCCACTTATTTAAATTCCATAGGGATTTTTATATTCATATAGCTCCAGCTCATTAAAATTTATAGAGCGTATAAATTCCTTTATTTGTATTTTCGGTTTACGAACAAATACTGTTATAATTATCTTCGTTTTACTTTCATAAATTTAAAAAGCAATGTTTGATGTAAGAAGATTAAAATATTATTTTTAAAAAATAATTCATCATAGCGTGAAAATTCTGATTAATTTAACAGAAGGAGAAGCGTAAAAGGAGTTAATTAAAAGAAATATATAATTAATATTATAGTTTTAAAAGTTGAAATTAACCTTCAGGTACTATTTGAAGAAGAAATTGTTACAGAATTTTTAAAAATCTTTCGCAGTTCGCATAATCCTCTTAATCAAAACAAGCTTAGAAATGCTAAGTTACATCGTGATGTTATTTATTATTTAACATTTAATCCTTAATCCTTTCTTTCATCGAATCCAAATCATCGAATGAAATGTATTTGTAGCCTTTCAAGTTGGAAACTACATATTTCTTAGAATGTTAAATATATGAACTTTCATTATCAGGGATAAGGAATATCTTCATTTGATTCTACTTACTGTTGTAATGCATACTTTGTCAAAATTAAACGCATACATATGTACGTTAACGAATTTTTAAAAATACAAATGTGTTAGATATGCTGTTGTTATTCTATTCAATATTACTCAAACTTTTTTTTTTTTTAGCCTCCGATGCTATTTTTTTTTTCAGACAAGCTAAAAAGTGTCATGTCAAAAATTGTGACCCACTTTTTTATAATCTGGCCGTTTAAACCAGACATTCATACAATCAATATATTTAAAAGACCTGGCTCTTTTTTATTCATCAGCCCTGAATTTTCTACTCAACCGATTTTGATAATTATTTTTTTAAATGAAAGCTATTTATTTGTAGTTGTGCCCATTTTAGCTATTTTTTAATTTATTTCCATTTTTATATTTTATTTTTAATTTTAAATGCTTTTTACGATATTTTTTCAAAATGGTGGCAACTCAGTTCAATGGGGCAACTCTTAGCTTTTCTCTCGATAATAAAAATTTATTTTCCATTATCCCATTCCACCAGTCAGAAGCTTTATTTCATCAGTGAACATGTCCTCGCATTTAAAAGAAAAAAGTTAATTGTTTTCGTAATATTTAACCACAATAAAATGATTGCGTATAATTATGCACTAATTGAGGTAAAAAAAAAATATATATATATATATATATTTACTGAGAAATAATATTAATAATGTAAGTAAAATAACAGAAAATAATTTATGATAAAAATTAATGTCTAAAGCAAAATAAGAAAAATTTCAAATGAGGAAAATGATGACATTCAGAAACCAGGTAAATGGGAATTACAATATTATTACGGATGCCTTTTTCATATTACTAATAACAGCAACTTTTAAAAAACATTTGAAGAAAAAATGACGTCACTATTTAAAACATCGCATTTTTACTCATAACGATATTACATTTCAATATTTCTTTTCATTATGGACACTGAGATTGATATTTTACTTTCAGATGACTTCAGTTAGTGAAAATAATGTCATAGTTAAAATGAAATTAGTTTTAGGTAGCTTTCATTACAAAAAGTAAAAAGCTATCTATTGCAGCCGTCGATAGGAATGCACTTCCAATATGTATTCCAATTGGTATATTTTTACCGATCATGACCCCCTGATCCCAAAACCACCCTCCATTCACATGTTGGCATATATATATATATATATATATATATATATATATATATATATATATATATATATCTTATTTTTGTCATGCTGTAACTAATTTATTTATACGAACCGATTTGAATGAAACTTGGTATGTACACAGTACATACAAATGTCTCGACCGAGTTCGTTGGCCAGCATCATCTGCCATTTTGTTTCAAAATGGCCACCATTTAAAAAAAAAATTTAAATTTTAAATTTAAAATTAAATGCGAAAAAATTAAAAGTTGAAAAATATTTTACTTTTATGTGTTAGAACTTAAAACAACGATTCCAGAATACTTTATGTTTTGTCTACATCTTAAAAAATGATTGAGTTATAGCATTTTGAATTTTTCCTACATTTAAAACGATCTGATTTTTGTCACGTGATAACACGCGTATTTATGAATCGATTTGGATGTAACTAGTACTTAGTACATAATAAAGCCTGGACCGAGTTCGTTAGCCAGTTCCATCCACCATCTTGTTTCAAAATGGCGACCATTTTAAAAAAATTTTAATTTGAAAATTTTAAATTAGGCACAAGAAAGTGAGAAATTAAAAAAGATTTTTCTTTTATGCATTTGACGTTCATACAAAGATTCCAGAGCATTTTTTGGTTTGTTTGTATCTCAAAAAATGGCTGAGTTATAGTACTTTTAATTTCTACTGTTGCTCACATTTTGAAATGACCTGATTTTCGTCACATGATAACACGCGTACTCATAAACCGATTTGGATGAAACTTGGTGAGTACATAGTACATAGTGATGTCTGGAAGGAGTTCGTTGGCCAGTTCCATCCGCCATCTTGTTTCAAAATAGCGAAATATTAATTTTTTTTATTTAAATTTTAAAATTAGATGCAAAACAGTAAGAAATTAAAAAAGATTTTTCTTTTGTGTGTTTGACCTTGATACAAAGATTCCAAAGCATTTTTTGTTTCATCTATATCTTGAAAAATGGCCGAGTTATAGCACTTTCAATTTCCAGTGTGGTTGACATTTTGAAACGGTCTGAAATTTGCCATGCGATAATATGCATATTTATAAATTGATATGGATATAACTCCGTATATACATATTACGTACCATTGTCTTGACCGAGTTCACCTGCCAACTCCATTCGCCATCTTGTTTCAAAATGGCGGCTATTTAAGTTTGTCAAAAATCTTTTAAACGTATAATGATGTACAAATAAAAAAAATTGAAATTGAAAAAAGGATCTTTCTAAAGTGTTTGATCTTAATAATGAATTTCGGAACATTTTTTGCTTTGTCTTTTCCTTAAAAAACGCCTGAGATATATAGCAGTTTGAATTTCTAATGTGGGTGACATTTTTTTAAAAAAATCAATTTGCTCACGACAGCACTCGTAAATATTAATCGATTTCAACATGAGTGTGCATGTGCACATGAATTAAGATTTCAACCAAGCTCATTGGTTCGTTTTATCCATCATGTAGCTTTAAAATGACTTACACTTCATCATATCGTGGAATTTGGCGACTCTCTAAATCGCTTAAAATAAAACAGGTTGAATAAAAGATGACTAATTTCTAAAAATTCCTATTAATATTCAGTATTGACAAAAACTAGTATTCAATCTTATAAAATCGGGTTTCACTAATTTAACCTTCATAACTTCGAATAATATAACTTAATTTAAAATAAATAAATAAACAAATAAGTATATGCAAGCTACCTCTGGACTTTTTTTTAATAAAACTAATTTTCTGTGAGTGCATATAAAATAAAATTTCTGGATTTTGCCGGCACTCAGATTACAGTTTTAACTGAAGATGTGCGAATATTTGCATGCAAAATTGTAACTGACAATTTTGACATTAAGTTTGGAAATATATTTATTATATATTCATTAAATAATGTAATTAATTTTGCTTTTTTTAAAACCAAATCGATCGGGTCTTTTAAACATTTCATTCGTCGAATTCGACGGGATTCCACTCGTTTTATTGTTAAAATGCATTTCCTTTTTCTTAGAGTCTATAAAAAAGCGTTTAAACTAAAGAAAAAATCCGTTTTTGATTAATCTAGTCAATGAAGAAGTAGTACGTCAAATTGTATCTCTTTATTATTCCGCAATTCCTATGTCTCAGAGAGAAATTGCTAATCAATTAGGTAGTTCACGCCGTTCTGTTAGCCATTATATTGATAAACACAAAAAAAATGAAGTTTGTTCATTGAATTCTAAACAGGGTCGCCCTTCTATCGATTTTTTTTTTCTAATCAAAAGCGATTTTTTTTTTTTTTTTTTTTTTTTTTTTTTTTTTTTTTTAACGAATTAAAACCTAGTTTTATCCGGTTCAGTATCTGTTTAGTAGCCAAACATCTCCGAAATTAAAGAATATATTTTTCACTAAAATTGACCCAATTAATTTTGATAATTATTCAGGAACATATTAAGGCAGTTCTGAATTGCCATGCTCGGCTCAATAAGCACAAAACGTTCGGACACATTAACAAATTCATTTTTTTAAAGGAAAGATATAAAATTTAAAACCCTGTTTATGGAAGCGATTTGAAATTGAACGAACTTTTCCATTTTCTTAATCAATAAATTAATTATATTAAGCGAATTCTATAACCTGACTAAGACTTTTTCACTCTAGTTTGAATGGTTACTCATCTTCCACTCTTTTCAGAGCGGCCACTTTGACATTATTTTCTGAAATATATGTTGCGCTTGCATAAAAATGGGAAAATGAGTGTAATCAGATAGTTTCTAAAGAACAACATTTTCCGTTTTATGCATTTCAAAATACACCACAAAAATAAATTAAAACTTATGTCATAATGGTGGGGTTTTTTTTAAGAACAGTTTTATATATTATTAATTAGAACAGACGGATCAAATAATTACTGTGCTGCAATGGCTAGCAGAAAATTTAAGTACAGAAAAAAGGAACATATGTAGCTGATAATAAATACAATGGAAAAACTATAGTTTTGGTAAGTTTATATCAAGAAATCACTCAAATAAATTTCATGAAAGTAAAATAATTTTTTTCTACTGTCTTTGTTATCTATCCATTATAAGCAAAACCACAGAGATTCTAACATATTAAAATTTCATATATAAACGGTACAGCATCATTTAACTTACCAAAATTTTGGTTCGAGGTACTCAATGGTTACGAGAATAGCAATAAAATCCAAGTAAAATAAAAAGATAATAAATAAACAAATGGAATGCTAAATCCATCTTTTAAAAGGTAAAACTTAAAATTACACTATATGTAAACAACTTAAAAGATGACAGAAATATTTAAAAAGATGTCAATTTCTTTAGCTCTTAGTACTTTCAAATATAAACACAGCCTTCACCAGAGAATACAACAATGCTATTATTAACGTCTTATTTTTCAAATGTTGCATATTTGGTGTAAAGAAGTGAAAGTGAAAGTCAATATTTAGATTCTGAATACCCCAGAATACCTATATTTTATTTTCTCAGTTATTTTCGGACGTAAAAATTGACTTTCACTTTTACTTTTTTTGACACCAATTATTTGACATTTGAAAAATAAGACGTTAATAATAGTATTGTTGTATTTACAGTTGTGTTTACAGTTAAAATTATTAAGAATCAAAGTAATTTAACTTATTTTTAAACAGTTTTGTATAAGTGGTATATACATAGTGTAATTTTAAGTTTAAAAAGATAATATTCGTTACACGAAAAGTGCGTTTTGAATGAATGCGTTTTAGTTCATTGCATCCCATTTATCGCGCAATTTCAGAAAATTATTACTTATTTATTTTGAAATGAATGAGGAGAGTCGAGACATGTCAACAATCAAATAAAACAATTTTATTATTTTTTAAAGTTTTATAACTTTTAGCATTTAGAAATAGTATATTACTGCGATGTGTTAAATTGCCTGTAAAAAAACTGTATTTCTGCAGATCTAAAGTTACAGAAATCTGTAAGCTTGCTAAAATTTTATTTGTATGCTGTACAAAAAAAGGTCTAGATCTACAAAACTAGTTTTTAGAAAGCTACAGAAATCTTTAGCTTTAAAAAAGCATTTACTAAATTTATAGAACTTTACTAAAATTTTATCTAAATCATATTACATAAAAAAATTCTAAGCATCCCAGTTTTCTAAAAAATTCTTAGTAGTCTTGCATTTTTTTTATTTGCACTGTATACTTGCATCTGTTGTGTAAATTTTTGTCATTATTGTTACAAAAAAGAACTAAGAGTCCCAAGTTTTCTAGAAAAATTTTCGTAATTTTACAGATTGTTTTATTTTATTTATTTATTTTTTTACAATGTATTTATTAAGTGTCACTTTTAACCTGGATTACCAACACATGATTCACAAAGCTATAATTTAATTTATATCAATGTCATTACATTCATACAGCTTCGTTTTTATTTCTTTATAGATTTTATAGAAGATAGGATTTCATTAATATGACTTAATTCTGTTTACAAATTGATAACGTTATTATTGTTTCCCATAGTTTTCTTTTGAAATTTTTACAAAGCAAAGTTTGATGCCATAAAATTATTCCATATCTTAAAAAATTTAAATGATGGTAATAAAATTCTAAATCATTTAAATAAGAGAAAAGTATTTTTTTTTAATTTGTTTATTTGGAATTAAATTTTCAAATATTTAAATCTAAGTTAGCATTATACTGTTTTAGAAACAAATCTTTCGTTAAAATTTTTCATTTTTCTTCTAATAGTCTCAAAGAAAATATTGTTAAAAAACACCTTCATTGTATTATGATACTTATATCGGTTATTTGACATTTAATTTTCGTTTCTCCATTTCTTCGAATCGAATGCATCGGAGGAAGTGGTTATTCTTCAATATTTCCTTCAAGTTATAAATTACCACTGATTTCTAAAATGTCAAACTTATATGCGTTTCAATATTCAACCTCATCCTCGATTATTTTAAAGCACAAGGACTGAAGAATGTTGTCACTTTTTTAAGCAACTCTTTTTATTATTGTTATTTGCAGCACTTCTATTTATAATATTATGAAGAAAGTTAATTTATAATGTTATACAGAAAGCTAATTTATAATGTTATGCATGATTAATTTATAATGCACATAAACTACCATTTTATTTACTTATTTATTTATTTATTTGTATTTTTAATACGATATTATGGATGACTTATAATATCTAATTTGTATAAAACTATCTTAAATTCTTGTTTTTAATTTATTTTTGTACAGAAAATATTTGAAAAATCTTTTACTCTATTACTCTATAGCTTATGTAAGTTTTTTGAGTTTTACCACGTAAATTTTATAAATAAATGTATGATGTGTTTATTTTGTTCAAAGTAAATTTTATTTAATGTCGAAATTTGAGGTTCCATGCCCCACTGTAAATCTATTGAATTATTTTTTATTTTTTATTTATTTATTTTTTTTTACAGTGTATATGATAAGCATTTAACTAAAATATAATAAATTTTATCGACATCGTCTTATTTTAAAAAAGACAGGTAACTTGGTACAATTATTTATTGAATTAAAATGTATTTTAACTGAAAAGAATTGCAAATAATATAAGCTTAATTTAGAGATCGATTTGTCATTTTGAAAGAAGTGTTACCACAATTAATTTGCTCATTTATTATATTGAAATTAATTTCAATCCAAAATTTTATGCTCGTGTAATAGCAACTTATTAAATAAATAGTATGGTGAAATTAAATTTTCTTTAATTAAATTTTACTCCCTTTATAAATACATAACAATACCTTGATTTTTCAAGAGTCTAATTATTTTTAAAAATCACTAAATGACTCACTACTTGCACTACTTGCAACAGGATTAAATATCTATTTTAAATAAGTACTCACAATGGAGTGAAAAATTCTTTTATCATAGATACAAATGTGAAAGAAGATTGATTCAAAGAATTTAATTTCGATATAAAGTTTAAAATCTCGTCGAGATAATTCTGTTTCAGAAAATCATTATCATTTTAAAAAATTAATTAAAATTCATATAATCCTCTTAATCAAAATAATTTTGTAAATCTTGAATTAGATTATAATGGAATAATTTAAACTTAATCATTGTTACTTCCTTTCGCGAGATTTCTAATTCTCCTGAAAATGTTCCTTTCATTTGCACCGTTTAATGTTCAAATTTTTTAATTCACTTTTACAAACGATACAAAATACAACGTGAATGTGAGTGATTAAAAGAAATTAATTTAAATATAAAGTTTAATATGTTTAGAACTAACGTCGAGGTAATTCTGTTTCAGGAAGTCTTTATTATTTTTTAAAAATTCATTGAATTTCGTATAATCCTCTGAAGCAAAACATTTTTGTAAATCCTGAATTGGATTATAATGCATGCATGGAATCATTTAAACTTAATCATTGTTAATTACTTTCGCCAGATCTAATTCACCCGAAGAAGCGCCTACCAATCTGCACGGCTTAACGTCCACATTTTTTAATGAACTTTTACCAAAGATACAAAAGAAAACGTGAAAGCAAGCCATTAAAATAAATTAATCTATACTAATAAAATCCGTGCGCCTCTGTCTGTCTGTCTGCTTGAAGCCGATTATAGTTCGCAACGCGGGCGAGTTGGAAGTTGCGAGAGGTGTCTTTCGATTGAAAAATTCCGGGAAAGTCATTTCGGGCATTTTCGAGACCGTGGGACCAAAATTAAAAAAGTTATGAATTAAAAACCGGTCGGGAATCGGAACGGAAAATGTGTTATTTCCCAAACAGGTCTCAAACGGAGCTCTGAGGCAGAACATTGCGCTACCTAGCGGTGAATAACAGGAACTTTTCCCCTTTGGCTAAAAGAAGAAGCAGCCGAAAACCTATTTTTCTCCCGTCAATTTGTCAAAGAATGTATAAGAGAAAAAGAAGTAATTGGTAAAAAATATTAAACACTGTTTAATTAATATAATAAGTACAACTATTTAAGCACAGCAAGATATGTTCACTAAGAGGTAATAGTGTTGCTAATTAATATTTTGAGGATCTCAGATGTAACTGGCTATTCATATATTTATTCTGTATGTGAGTATTAATCGTTGTAGCTCATTTTCATACTTTTTCTTTTTGGTAGCATACACGAATATTGTGTAACCTAAGATTTACGCGATTAATACTAATTTCTGTTAGTACAAACGGAAAACGAGCTGCCAAAATTATTTGTTAGTTGTGTTCTTTGTGATATTAATGAAATTACTTATTTTTTTTAATAGCAGTCTTTTGCAGTTTTTAATAAACAAACTTTTTTTGCGCGTTTTTTCTTAAACCATCATGCAGACAGTTTTTAAAGTAGAAAAACTGATTACATATTCAGAATCTGCGTAAAAGTCTGCTTCTGATGATCCAAAAAATACGAGAAAATGTATTATGGACGCGCAGCGCCAACCGTGCAAAACCAAATATTTTTAACGGGACAATGGCGACCATGGCGCGTAGCACCGGTGGGCCGGCTTCGCACGATGGGCCCGTACCGCCCACTGTGCGAAATCACATATTTTAACGGGATAATGGGCGCATAACAACCATAGCTCTTTAATTTACTTGTTTTGTGCTGAGGATTCGAACACCAAGACTTGCTTATTAAATGAATTTTTTTGTTTATTATATATTGCTTAATATCGAGGTTCGTTTGGAAAAAGTAGCCCAGCTAGCGGGCGTAGCTCGCTAGTTTAAATATAAAGTTTAAAATGCTTAGAACTAACGTCGAGGTAATTCTGTTTCAGGAAGTCGTTATTATTTTTAAAAATTCATTGAATTTCGTATTATCCTCTTAATGGAAACCTGTTTGTAAATCCTACATTAGATTATAATGTGGGCATAAAATATTTTAGACTTAATCCTTGTTACTTCCTTTCGCCAGATCTAACACTTTCAAAGAAGTACATTTTCGTTTACACCGCTTAAAGTGCACATTTTTTAGTCAATGCCAAACACATAAAGCTTTCATAAAACATATACGAATGTCAAAAACTTCGTCTTTATTTCACAACATTATTTAGTCTTAGAGTAATTTTTGCATAAAATTCGAAGAACTTAGATTAATATGAGTTTTAAGCACAAATTTTTAATTCACTTTTACCAATGATACAAAAGACAACATGAAAGTGAGTCTTTAAATTAAATCAATTTAAATATAAAGTTTAAAATGTCAAGATCTAACGTCGAGGTAATTTTGTTTCAGGAACTCTTTATTATTTTTAAAAAATTCATCGAACTTCGTATAATCCCCTTAATCAAAACATTTTTGTAAATCCTACATTAGATTATAATGCATGCATGAGATATTTTAGACTTAATCCTTGTTACTTCCTTTCGCCAGTTCTAAAATTTCCGAAGAAATGCCTTTTCATTTACACCGCTTAAAGTGCGCATTTTTTAATCAACGCCAAACACATAAAGCTTTCGCAAAACATATAAGAATGTCAGAAACTTCGTCTTTATTCCACAACATTATAAAGTCTTAGAGTAATTTTTACATAAAATTCGAAGATCGTAGATTAGTATGAATTTTTAAGCACAAATTTTTAATTCATTTTACCAAAGATACTAAAGACAACGTGAAAGTGAGTGATTAAAATAAATTAATTTAAAAATATTGTTTAAAATGTTTAGAACTAGTGTCGAGAAAATTTTGTTTCTGGAAGTCGTTATTATTTAGAAAAAAAATTCATTGAATTTCGCATAATCAGGGCTCCCAAATGGTACGCCAGCTGAACATGAATATTTTTTTAGAAAGATTTTTGTTTTATATTTTTCTTATAAATTGTGCAGAAACCACCTTCCTATGCTAGTTTTGGCACAAATGCTGTAGAAACTTACTCTGAAATTTTCCATTAAAAAATATTGGTGTTACGTTTGCGGACCGTTTGGGAGCCCTACAAAATCCACTTAATCAAATCATTTTTGTAAATCCTACATTCGATTATAATGCATGTATAAAATATTTTAGACTTAATCCTTGTTACTTCCTTTTGCCAGTTCTAACTCTTCCGAAGAAGTGCCTTTTTATTTACACCGCTTAACACTAGAACGCCCGGAAATTTTACTCAAATTTTACAATAATATTTTTCGTCGGAATTTTTATTCAGAATTATTTAAGTTATTTATTTAACGTAAATCTGCATGGATCAAATTTAAACTATTTCAAGAAATATTTCTGGTTCGAATTGAAATTTAATCGCATAGTTGGAGTCGAATCGACTCCTTCCGTGCGTTCTAGTGTTAAAGTGCGCATTTTTTAATCAATGCCAAACACATAAAGCTTTCGTGAAACATATAAGAATGTCAGAAACTTCGTCTTTATTCCACAACATTATAAAGTTTTAGAGTAATTTTTACATAAAATTCGAAGATCGTAGATTAGTATGAATTTTTAAGCACAAATTTTTAATTCATTTTACCAAAGATACAGACAACGTGAAAGTGAGTGATTAAAATAAATTAATTTAAATATATTGTTTAAAATGTTTAGAACTAACGTCGAGGTATTTCTGTTTCAGGAAGTCGATATTATTTTTAAAAATTCATTGAACTTCATATAATCCTCTTAATGAAAACATTTTTGCAAATCCTACATTAGATTATAATGCATGTATAGGATATTTAAGACTTAATCCTTATTACATCCTTTCGCTATATCTAATTCTTTCGAAGAAGTGTTTTTTTATTTGCATCGCTTAAAGGTGTATTCCAATCTGTTGGTATAATCCAACTGCTTACTTTCTGATTTATTTTTAAATTCATTTTTGCTCTCAAACGCATCAAACTGACAAATTCTATTATTTAGAAACTACACAAAGTGACGTGCTTATGGATGTTTAGATAAATGCAGAAAATATTGCAAAAAAGGATGTCAAAGTTGGCGTTTTGAATTGAATTTTCCAAAACGGTAGAGCTGGAAATAAAAAAAATTGGTTATTCTGAGAAAATAATTGTTTATAAATCAAATTCTAATTAATTGAAAGAAAAATGAAATCACACGGTATCTTATGCATCTCTTCTAAAATTCCCCTCCCCCAGCTAGTTTCATATTTTTACTTCTAAAAGTGTGTCTGAAAATGTCTCAGAAAATTTCGAGCTGTTCAGGGTGAAAAAATATTTTTTCGAATACACCTTTAAAGTGCACTTTTTTAAATCAATGACAAACGCATAAAGCTTTCATAAAACGTATAAGAATGTAATAAGCTTCTTCTTTATTCCAGAACATTATGAAGTATTTGAGAATGTGGATTTTTAAATACAAATTTGATATTATAGTACAGGTAACAGAGACTGTATAGGGGCTCTACCTAGCAAAATTCATGGTAGTTCTTGAAAAAAGCTTATCTTATGTTTTTTGGGTCGCTGAATTCTAATTTTCAATTTCCCACCGAAATTTACCCCGGTAACCTCCCTCCTTCAATTTTGGTAAAAGGCCCCTACAATAAATCATTTTTTTTTAAAAACGATTATTGCTTTAGTGAAAAAGTAACGAGAAATTTAGAAAGTAGATGAAATTTGCCACAAATAAGATACATGACATTGCAACAAAGCGTGAACGGGCGTGCGTGTGTATGGGGAGGGAGATTGCTTTTCTACGCGCAATGGTGCTGCATGCAATTAGTTATGCAATTTCACTTAATTAATCGCACTTTTAGCGTTAGTTCTCCTGTTTCCCCTCCTACCTTTCCATAAATAAGGCTTACTTTGGTGTTTTCAGTCGTTCAATCTGAATTTTAAATTCCTCCCAAATCCCTCCCCCCCCCCACCCCCATATTTTGTAAGTGATCTCCAAAATAGTTTTTTTTAATTGTTTTAGAGAAAAAGTATGTAGAAATTCAGAAAGTATACAAATATGAATTGTTGTAGGATGAACGTTGAGAGGGAGCTCTCAGCATGCACCGTAGTGTGTGTGCTCTAAATTATACACTTTCGGAAAAACATTTGGCTATGGTTCCACCCCCTCCACTCTCTCCATTTTAGGTTCTCCGAGAGTTGGTATGCAATTTTCGTAAACCTGGTAATTTATCTTTTTCGACATCATAATCATTATAACCAATATTTTGAACTTTTAGAGTAAAAGAAGATAAAAAAAAAAGTATCTGGATACAAAAATACCTCTCAATAGTAGGTACTTAGAAAAATCGTACTCAATTTGGAGGTGTTTTTTCTTTTTTCAAGTAAAATTATACAAAATATATAATTTTTTTGAATGAAAAATTTGTTTCCTAAATGCTGGTGGTTTCTATTTAGGAGTTTCCATTTTAGGTTTTACTGCAAAACTTTGATATGTTCAACTATATTTAACCCAACTATATTTAACAACACTCAAATTTTTCAACATATATTTTTATCTCAGAAAAACAAACAGATTCAAATAACAAGCGAATTCATAATTCTAAAAAAGTTATTGACAGGTTTTGCTGAATTTAGATTTTATTACTTATTTAGTTTACATTAGAAGCTCAAAATATTGATTGTAATGAAAACAATGTCGAAACAAATTTAAAATATAAGCTTTACAAAAATGGCATATCTGATTCGGGATCCCTAAAATGGTAGGGAGAGGGGAAGAGACACTGCCCAGTTTGATCATGCTTCAATCAAATTTCCTACAAAAAATCCAACCCTGCACCGTGTTCTCTAAATAGGGGTATCTGGTATCCGAGAGTAAAATATTATCTGTCGACGCCGCAAGGATTGCCGGTCGACTACACTAGGAAAGTTAAATAAAATGTGAATTTTTATTTTTATTTTTTTATTATTTCTTTACTGCACGAATTTTTCTATTTTTATGAAAAAGTATTTGAAATATACATATTGGTCTAATAATAGGTAAAAAAAAGAAAAGAAAAAAAGAAATTTCAAATTTTCAGCTAAAATTTGATATTTTAAAAGCAATTACAAAAATACAGACTGTTCAATTTAATAGTTAAAAATCACATAAAAATTCTTTTAAAAAGAAAGCATTAACCCATTGAGGATGAGTGACACGTATATGTGCAGCAAAAAAGGGCTTAATAATCCTTTTTAACCTCCACCAGTAAAATTTTACTGTAAAATGTGTCATTTACTTGGAGTATTTTCTCAATTTAATAAAATACAAATTTCTGTTTTTTAAAATCTGGTGACGAAACATTAAAAATGTCTTGAAAGGCTCTCGTCGCGAAGGGGTTAAACGATTCGAACTTATTTAAAGTTCCTCATCAGTAATATAAATAATATAAAATCACGAGATAAAATATAATTTAACTTTTAGTTGAAACCATTTGCCAGAAATAATTAAACACTGAGATAGATAATTGGTTAAATTAAGATAGTATATTCTGGTTGGAGGGAACTAGATTCATTCAGTGGATATTTGGCTATTCTGGTATACCTAGCCTTTAGAAAAACACAGTTTTTGTACGTATTGCAGTTTGATTTCATGATCTGGACCGATTCAAAATTTGGAAAAAGATCAGTTTATATGGAGTGGGCAACAATTTTTTTTCACTTTAAAATTTGATATTTTATGATGTGTGCCTATATACACTATTAGGGCTTTAAAATATTGTATTGCGATATTTTGCAACTAAATGGACTTAAATTATTTAATTTTATCTGCTTAAGATTCTGTATTTTTTATATTAACATTTTTAAGTATTCAGTAAAAATAATAAAAGTAAATCTTACCTTAATACTTTGGTCAATGTTTTTTCCGAAAAACAAAGTCAAATTTTTTGATTAATGTAGCCATCTGAGATGACAAAGTAAGAGTTATTCCTGTCTTTGGATTGTTCTTGATGAGGGACAGAACTGTTCAAATTCATGTTACATAATTTGATTTATAATGTTTTTCAGGCATGTTCACAATATAGCACGTGTTGCAGTAAGTGTAAAGGCGTTTCCCTTTAACTATTATTTAATAATGGTATCCTCCCACAACCTTTTTTTTTATTACAATATTCTCTAAATTCGCAACTTTATTTAATAAGCTAAATTTTTAATCCCATTAATTCTATTCATTTGGTAACGTTCGTTTTTTTTTTTTTTTAAATATGATTTCAGTTTATCTCTAAATGTAATTCTTTGAAACCACAACGTGTCATTGATACTTTCCTGTAACTGTATGCATTTTACCCCCTAGCAACAACATTTGATTAAGGCTTGTATCTATGCAGAATTGATTCATTTTTACACCACTACTTGCTTAAAAACCAGATGTCGAATCCTATTATTTTTCTTACTTTATTTTATTAAAGTTCGTTTTTCCATTCTGATCCCATGGGACTTTTGGGAATCCCCTGTAAAGAATTCATTCTTTGTGGTTTTGAATTGCCATGCGCGTTCTTTTATCGTTTGGTGTTAATTATTTCAAATTCTACACTTTTACCACTGTCATTGTAACTCTATGTAACGGAATTCAAATGCATGCCTTTTATCATCGAAATTGTCCATCCAGAGTTCGTTATTGGCGATAATATCAATGCGATTTGCCAAAATTTGAGCCTGCAAAAAATGTATTTGTCATCATTCGGCTTTTATTCTTGGAAGTGAAATGTAAAAGAATTTTGCTACTCTCCTGCGGTCGGCGCAATCCCTCCCGCCAGCCAGCGCACTTGTGTCCTGGAATTGGAGAACTTAAATAAAATGCAGTACATTCAAGAGTGAAATTTTCTGTGTTGGAGATTTTTTTCTTATCTACCATCAGCGAACCCATATACTCGATAAAAATGACCACCGATGATCGCCATCATAGTAAGAGGACGAGATTTTTAAGGTTCAGATTATGCATTTTAGGGTATTATATTATGATTTTCTCCCAATGTAATTGTATTAAAATTTCAGAAGTTTGAGTTTTATGTAAAATTATAAAAAAGTTTATTTTTAAAATTTTTAATAATCATAATAATAGAATCATCATAATCGTCATAATAATGATAAGTTTAACTATCCTGATTGATTTAACAGAGTGAGAAACTTAAGTCTTTGTTTTAAAAAAATATGTATGCAAATGCGAATTTTAAAACACTCGAACCTTATTTCGACTTGATCAATTATTATTTCGAAAAATCATTTGCACTTCGTATAATCCATTTAATCACTAGAAACTTGTGATAGTTATAGTACATTATGATGTTTATATCTATTCTTTAACTTAATCCCTATTACTTTATTTATCCAGATAAATACTTTTCGCGTAAAAGTTATAATTTGCAAATTGTTAATAACTACCTATTTTGAAAAATGTGAACATTTTGAATCAACATCAGGAATTAAAAAGTAATAAATAGCTTCATTCCATGATGATAAATTTTAAATGTTTGAATAATCTTTGAGTTAATGCTGATAGAGAAAGGAATTTTTATTTATAATAATTATTCGTACTTAAAATAATCGTTTTAAACAAAGCAAGCTTATTGTAATTCTCATGTAATCTTATGATCATTTTAACCTCTTCAGTTTCGAAGCTAAAATAAAGAAACAAATACTTATTCATTTGTTTTTTTCCTAACAAAATGACATTGTCATTGACAGAAAAAATATCTTTTCTGAAATTGGTCCTTTAGGCGTTTAGTAATTCAAGCTCAAAAATATCGTAAATAAATAAATCAAAAATAAATTAGGATCTAAAACTATAAACCGCCTTAAAACATCTATTTCAGCGGTTCCCAAACTTTTTACGTACGCGACCCACTTTTAAGTAAAACAATTTTTCGCGACCCACCTAATATAAAGGTGCATATTAGTCGTTTTGTCACCTTCAAGCTATCAACTATCCTATTCTCCAAAAAAAGGCACTTTTTCGTCACTATTAACAAAAATAAGAATTGATGATCGCAACGTGGGTAAGTGGATTAATAATTAAAACAACCCACAAACTGTAAAGATAATTAAAATTATGTTTAATTTTTATTAAAACATAAGTGTAGGATCAGTGAAATTTCTGCACTGATGTTTAAATATGAGAGTATCTATATCAGGGTTGAAACTGGCTAATTTTAAACTTAAATCACTTATTACATGTAGTTTGTTTGTGTACTTTATTTTTTAAAAACAGTAAAGTAGAAAAAGAATGTTCACGTATGTACATCATGGTGAACCCAATCAAGGATCTCAAAACTGATTCAGATATTTCTGCATTTACTATTCGTATATACACTCAGAAGAAAAGTAAGGATTTTCCCTAGAAATTTTATCTACTATTTAAAGTTTTATATTTTTTAAACAGGTGAAATAAAAAATATTTTTGTGACAAACCTCAATTGTTCGTGACCCACCAAAACATCCGTTGTGACCCACTACTGGGTCGCGACCCATAGATTGGGAACCGCTGATCTATTTTATAAACATTAACCTACTTTAACTTAATCACAAATTTAAGAGCTTTTAACAAGTGAAAAATCTACAAATCCTCCAAAAAAAAAAAAAAAAAAAAAAAAAAAAAAAAAACTGTTGAAAGTGATTTAAGTTAAATACTGATGAAAATTGATCACACTGTCTTCTGGACATTTTTAGGCATTTTGCAAACTCAGATGAAAATAAAACTTATTTTATGAAGAATTTAGCTTAGATTCAGACATTTTATCGTTTGCTTTCAGCCCAAAAACATTTAGTTATTAAGAAGAGATGTAAAAGTGTAAAATAATCAGGCATTTCAGTTTTTATAAGTAAAAAAACAAACGTCCCGAAGGGGAGCCCAGGGAGCTAAGAGGTTAAGGAATATTAAGCATTTAATCCTCATTTATTTATTCCACCGGATTCCTTATATCGATATCTAAATAATTATTTTTTGTAGCTGTTCAAGTTGTAACTAACCTTATATTTCTAAGATTGTTTAATTTTCTGAGTTATTAGCACTAAAGCCATTCTTCGCATTTAGAATGTTAAAAAAAAAAAAAAAAAAAAAAAAAAAAAAAAAAAAAAAAAACAGTATTCATTAACCATAAGCAAAGAATGACGCAACGATTTTATCTTTGAATGTGACACATATAAAAATGTATTGCAATTTTATCCAATTATAATATAAATGCAACATATTACATAAATTGTAAAAAGAAGTGAATTTTTTACTTTTTTAGCTTAGTTGTATGATGCTCAGGGCGTTTTTCTGCAACACTACGAGTCCACAGTTTAATTCCGGACTGCGGACTGACCAAATTGAACATAATGAAATGTAAAAGTGTCAACGTTAAAAACACCAGTTATTTTGAATTATATGCATACTAGATTCGGTAGTATGTAATTTACCGTTCTCAGTGCTCAGGACATGAGGACGAGCACTCAAGACGTTAAGCTTTATGCTATTGAAACTAGTATGCTTATAATTTAAATTAATTAGTATTTTTAGCGTTGACACTTTTACATTTTTTATTACATATCATTAACCTCCATCACAATAATTTGAACGCAATATTTCATTCCCTCGGAATCAGTTAAATAAATATACTGTTAAAATTAAAAATAAATAAATAAATAAATAAATAAATAAAAAAGAACGATTTTATGATGATTGTATTGGCAATACCAGTACAATTCACAGTGTTTTTATGTTACTATTCAACGGTAAAATTTCCGTAAATTCCAGAAAATGTTCTGGAATATATTTTTTTTCTGGTATTTTTCCTTTAAAAACAGTGAATTGTATTGGCCTTCCGATTGCCAGATTTATAAAAAAATCTTTTCTAAAAATTAAATTATTATTTTACATATTGTTTTGTATACCTTAGACATTAATGTAAATAATTATTTAGGAGAAGCTATTTTTTATTCAAAATTCAGGACATAAAGTGATAACAGATTCATAAAATATAAGATACAAGTAGTCATGATTTCATTCTTTCAAATATCTATCTTCTTGCATATCCGAATTCACTAAATCATCGCGTTTTTCTACCATTTCACAATACTTCAAGTTATTAATACTCTTCAGATTTCTAAAAATAAAATATGAATGAATTTATATTCTAAAGTATTAAAAAAAGAAAAAGGTTTCAGATATAAAACCACTCTTTTAAGTATTTCAGAACTTCCTGCGCTTAGGAAAAGCATTTGTTAATGAGCTTAATAAGATAAATTTGGACTTTTCGTGGCTCTCAGCGCTTAATCCAGCAGGAAAGAGCTTTTCAATTATCTCTTGAGATAATGTAACCGAAAAGATAAAGAGATTTAACAAAAGCCCTTGGGGCATGTTTGTGAGCTTATCGCTATTGATCGAAGTTGTAGTGGAATTACAGTAAAAGTCGTTTTTTAAATATTTTTAAAATTACTTATTTTTGCAATAACAAATATAGAATGAAATTAACGATACAATTATGTGTGAAATAAAAATGACAAAAATAACTATAATTATCAAAGAATTTTGGCTTTTGAGTAAGATTTTTTTTATGAATTTAAAAATGACGTTGTTGATTGGATTGATTAATAAGAAAAATCGCTATTACTAATTGAGTCCATGACGATATATATATATATATATATATATATATATATATATATATATATATATATATATCTATTACAAATTTAATTTTTTTTTCGCCAAAATTAAGAATTATACTATATTAATTTCTTTTTAACAACATTCCCTACTTATCTCGACTTATTAAATTAAAATCCTGTTACTAGATCTAATCTATTAATCTTTGTAGAAACGATATAAATTCTTAATTCGCCTTAAAACCATTTATTCCAATATGTGTAAATTAAAAAAAATGGCTCTAAATTAAAAATATTCTTACTTAAAATTCCCAATAAAATTCATTTCCCCGCCTGTTTTTATCAATCCTTTTTTAAGAAAGTCTTATTAAATTTATTCCAAAACCATGCCTTTCAAAAATATCATTCTTTTTTATTTGTTTTTCTTTTTTTCGCGTTTGATATTTATTGCGTATCAATAAATTCATTTCTTTTCTTTTATGTTTTAAATTAATCGTCTGTAGAATATTTGGATTTTGATTTCGATTATAAATTAGTTAAATAATAATCTTTTAAAATAAAAATTATCGTCTGAAAAAGATTCGAAAATGCTAAGTTAATATCGACGCTAGACATAAAATTCTGTTTCCAACAGAAATTCATGGTTAATAATTATAGAACATTCTAGAAGTTTTTAGTATTTGATTTAAGTGAGAAAACCGAGTGGTGATGGGATATTCTTTCTTTTTTCCTTCGATGATTCGGTTTTAGACGACTTGCGAAAATTATGTTTTTATGATGGATTGTCACTATGGAGATAGCATTTTCCGCTCTATCTGAGTGAATTTAATAAACTATTTTGGAGCAGAAACTGCGTAATTTGGTTAAGCTTCTACATTTATTATTCTGCTTAATTTTTATCTTGCCACAACTCTTATGACGTAATATGGTGAAACTTGTGAAGATTTTACTGGTTCCTATCTCGAAATGTCACAATATATATGTATATATCTGTGTGTGTATCAAATATTATAAATTTTTCCTTCGCGATACCTCCTTTTATTTTCTTTTTATTACGCTAAATTAGTCGCATATTCTCTAAATTCTTATTCTTAATTAATATCTATCATTAATCCTATTAAATTATCCTTAAATAAATTATTATGTTACTCGATTTACTTAATTGGAAAGCTTTTAGTTTATTCCTAAATTGCCCAATCATTTTTGACCAATTTCTATAGTTAGTGTGAATTTGAATGCTTTTAAAAGAGTCAATTCTTTTAGGTAGATTTCGTAAGAAATACTACCTATTGCAATCGCACTAGTTTATCTATCTACCTATCTATCTATCTATCTATCTATATACTCACTTTTTTATGGACACGATAACTTCTATAATTCTTCACCAATCTCCACCAAACTGGTACATAAAATCAAAGGGGATAAAATCTTGGCTAAGTTCGTTAATGGGCAAAATCGGACCAAGGGGGTCGGAATAGGGGGCGTTTTTGTGAAAACCGAAAAAACGCCATAACTTCTTAATTAAAGTAGATATCGAATCGGTTTAAAGTTTATATTACTTCTTAAAAATGGGCCAAAAGTATTTGCATGACAGATTTCTGATAAATTTAGAAGTGGGCTCAAGGGGAGAAAAAAACAGGGATTTTGAGAGAAAAAAATTCATAACTTCGTCAATTTTCAAGATATCAAGTCCAACTAAATTTTTTGTAAATGTTCTTAAAATTATCTAAAACTTTTGTATTTACAAGTTTTTGATAGGACCAACTTTTACCGACGAAAAAAATTAAAAACGAAAAGAAAAAGGGCGCTGAAAAAAGAAAAAATCCATAACTCCGTCAATTTTTAAGATATCAAATCTGACTAAATTTATTTTACATCTTCTCAAAAAGATCTACCACTTTTATATTGACAAGTTTTTCATAGGACCAATTCGTATAGCAAAAACAAATTAAACAAAAATTGGAGTTGGAGAAAAAACCTCAAATCCAAACTGGTTATACTCTGACTCATTTTAGGTAGATTTCGTAAGAAATACTACCTATTGCAATCGCACCAGTTTATCTATCTATCTATCTATCTATCTATCTATCTATACAGGGTGATTCAGCTCGTCGGTGACAAACTTTAAGGATCGATAGAGCACACCTAGACGAACATTTTTGAATAGGGAATGTAGGGTCCCTGACGCGATGGTAAGGCGCTAGGCGCTTTCGAAAATTTGGGTGCCGAAATTCGAAACGTCATAAAAACTAGGGAAATTGTTAGATTTTCTTGCTTGTTGCGTCGAAATGATTCTGTTTGTTTAGACTTTTTTCAGTACCAATTTGATAAGCGTATCTCTTAAAACATGGATAGGGGGCGCTGCAGACTTTGGAGAGCTAGACAACAACTTTAAGCCCGTTATTTTGATAATTTAACACATGCTCGCCAAAGTTTATACTCTAACTTAAAGTTTGAACCCAAAAGTAGAGCCCTGCAAAAAGCGTAAGAGCCGGAATAAAATGTCAAAGTACAGGGTGGTCGAAACTCGAAGGCTCCTAAGAGATAAACAAACAGATTTCTTGACTTATGGCATGCATTTTCATGATTCTGTTTGCTGGGGCTCTCTGAAACTCAGTTGAACGGTACAAAAAGAAACATCGATAGGGGGCGCTTTGGGCAAAAAACATAATTCGTTGACATTTCGGACGCTAACTGGAAACGGGGCGCTACGATCAGTTAGAAACAAAACAAGAGAGTAATTTACTTATCATAAGAAGCTATTAAAACTGCAGTTTGTTTGTTTTTTTTAACAAACATAGCTGGTTTCAATCATGCACAATGCGCGCAATAAAATTTACATAAGGTGCTTTTTGCTGATTTATGCAAAAGATATCGTACCATATCGATATGCAAAAGATGCGTAGACGACAACGCGAGATGACGTAGTTGTATGCGCAGACACGTCTTTTGAACGTGCGGTACCTACTTAAGCTTCGGGTTACTTGTCTGCAGATCGGTAGTAGGATGGAACGGTACACAAACTCTGAATTGGCTGACATGCATTTGGCGTATGGCGCTGCTGGTTGTAATGGACGAGCCGCTCAGCGGTTGTACGCCGAGCGTTACCCCAACAGGCAAATCCCCTGCCATGCCTTCTTCGCTCGAGTACACCAGAGGTTGTCCACAACGGGATCTTTCGACGGAGGCAGGCCTGAACGGGAGCGATCAGTGAGCACCCCCGACAATGAAGAGGCTGTGCTTAACCTGGTTGAGGACAACCCAGGTCTTAGCACGAGAGATATCGCCAGACATGTTGGCATTTCGCAAGCAACTGCGTGGCGCATCTTACGTTCCCGGAATCTGCACCCCTACCACATCCAGCGGGTGCAGTTGCTCAGAGAGCAGGATTTTGGCCCTCGAGTGGAATTCTCAAGATGGTACTTGGCGATGAGATCCAGGGATCCCCGTTTTGTAAACAGCATTTTGTTTACGGACGAGTCCACCTTCAGCCGGGAGGGAATGTGGAACGCCCACAACAGTCATGTGTGGTGTGATGAAAATCCACATGAAACCAGAAGCCGAGCAGCCCAGAAGCGTTTCTCAGTAAATGTGTGGGCCGGCATTCTGGGGGATTGCCTCATTGGCCCTTATTTGTTACCTGAACGGCTGACAGGTGGGAATTACCTGATTTTCCTGGATTAAGTGCTGCCGCAGCTTCTGGAGGAGGCGCACGTACCCGAAGGTTCGCGTCGCCAGATGTGGTTCCAGCACGATGGAGCTCCGGCCCATTACACGAACGACGTGCGTCTCCATCTAAAAGCAAGGTATGGCCAGCGGTGGATCGGGCGTGGGGGTCCAGTTCACTGGCCTGCCCGATCACCAGACCTCACCTGCTTGGATTTCTTCCTTTGGGGTTACCTGAAGGCCGAGGTATACCATACACCTGTCAGCAGTGCTGAAGAACTTGTGGCGCGCATTGTGGCAGCTGCAGGGCAGATCAGAGATACTCCTGGCATTGTTGGAAACACACACTCCTCAATGCGACGGAGGTGCGAAGCCTGCATCATGGCCCAAGGTCGAAATTTCGAGCATCTTCTGTAGTGTTATTTTTTGTAAATAAATTTCCAGTATCATTGATGTTTTTGGTCTAAATTTATTCAGAAGTGTTGAGCAGAGGTAGAAAATGTGTTTTCATTATTACTAACTGATCGTAGCGCCCCGTTTCCAGTTAGCGTCCGAAATGTCAACGAATTATGTTTTTTGCCCAAAGCGCCCCCTATTGATGTTTCTTTTTGTACCGTTCAACTGAATTTCAGAGAGCCCCAGCAAACAGAATCATGAAAATGCATGCCATAAGTCAAGAAATCTGTTTGTTTATCTCTTAGGAGCCTTCGAGTTTCGACCACCCTGTACTTTGACATTTTATTCCGGCTCTTACGCTTTTTGCAGGGCTCTACTTTTGGGTTCAAACTTTAAGTTAGAGTATAAACTTTGGCGAGCATGTGTTAAATTATCAAAATAACGGGCTTAAAGTTGTTGTCTAGCTCTCCAAAGTCTGCAGCGCCCCCTATCCATGTTTTAAGAGATACGCTTATCAAATTGGTACTGAAGAAAGTCTAAACAAACAGAATCATTTCGACGCAACAAGCAAGAAAATCTAACAATTTCCCTAGTTTTTATGACGTTTCGAATTTCGGCACCCAAATTTTCGAAAGCGCCTAGCACCTTACCATCGCGTCAGGGACCCTACATTCCCTATTCAAAAATGTTCGTCTAGGTGTGCTCTATCGATCCTTAAAGTTTGTCACCGACGAGCTGAATCACCCTGTATATATATATATATATATATCTCACTTTTTTATGGACACGATAACTTTTATAATTCTTCACCAATCTCCATCAAACTTGTACATAAAATCAAAGGGAATAAAATCTTGGCTAAGTTCGTTAATGGGCAAAATCGGACCAAGGGGGTCGGAATAGGGGGCGTTTTTGTGAAAATCGAAAAAACGCCATAACGTCTTAATTAAAGTAGATATCGAATCGGTTTAAAGTTTATATTACTTCTTAAAAATGGGCCAAAAGTATATGCATGACAGATTTTTGATAAATTTAGAAGTGGGCTCAAGGGGCGAAAAAAACAGGGATTTTGAGAGAAAAAAATTCATAACTTCGACAGTTTTCAAGATATCAAGTCCAACTAAATTTTTTGTAAATGTTCTTAAAATTATCTAAAACTTTTGTATTTACAAGTTTTTGATAGGACCAACTTTTACCGATGAAAAAAATTAAAAACGAAAAGAAAAAAGGCGCTGAAAAAAGAAAAAGATCCATAACTCCGTCAATTTTTAAGATATCAAATCTGATTAAATTTATTTTACATCTTCTCAAAAATATCTACAACTTTTATATTGACAAGTTTTTCATAGGACCAATTCGTATAGCAAAAACAAATTAAACAAAAATAGGAGTTGGAGAAAAAATCTCAAATCCAAACTGCTTATATTCTGACTCATTTTTAAATTCATTTTTGATTTTAAACGCATCCAAATGGTAGATCCTCTTATTTAGAAACTGTATAAAGTGGTGCATTGGTCAATTTTCTGATAAAGACAGAATATATTTCAAAAAAGGCTACCAAAAAGGGTATTTTGAACAGAATTTCCGAAAGTCATCAGTACTGAAAATTGAAGGAAGTATTCAAATAAGAAATCGCGTTTTTTTCTGACTCGTTTTTAAATCCATTTTTGTTCTCAAACGCATCCAATTTTCAGATCCTCTTATTTAGGAACTATATAATGTGATGCATTGGTCAGTTTTTTGATAAAGACGGAATATATTTCAAAAAAGGCTACCAAAAAGGGTATTTTGAACAGAATTTTCTAAAATCATCGTGACTGAAAATTTAAGGAAATGTTCAAATAAGAAATTGCTTTTTTTTCTGACTCGTTTTTGAATCCATTTTTGCTCTCAAATGCATCCAATTTACAGATCCTCTTATTTAGGAACTATATAATGTGATGCATTGATCGGTTTTTTGATAAAGACAGAATATATTTTGAAAAAGCATTGGCTACCAAAAAGGGTATTTTGAACAGAATTTCCCGAAATCTTTGTGATTTGAAAATTTAAGGAAGTTTTAACATAGCAAATTGCGTTTTTTATGACTCGTTTTAAAATCCATTTTCGCTCTGAAACGCATCCAATTTACAGATCCTCTTATTTAGGAACTATATACTGTGACGTATTGGCCAGTTTTTTGATAAAGATAGAATATATTTTTTTAAATGCTGTCAAAGTGAGTATTTCGCACAAAATTTTCCGAAGCAATCATGATTATAGAATTAAGGATGCATTCAAACAACAAATCGGTTATTTTGTGACTCATTTTTAAATTCAATTTTTTTCTCAAATGCATTCAACTGATAGTTTTTTGTTATTTAGGAGCTGTATAATGTACTGTTTTGGTCGATTTTTTTACTAAATTCAGAATCTATTTCAAAATATGCTATCAAAATGGGCATTTGAGCTGAATTTTTCTTAAGATGATTCTGATAAAACCAGTTTTTTCAGATGGAAATGAAATTAAAAAATTTTCATAAACGGCCAACTGAAGTTATTAAACTGGGTTTATCTCTAATCATATATATATATATATATATATATTGTTGAAATGAGCACTCTTCGAAATCTACCTCCGCCTATAGGCCCAGCCGACAGGGATTTTTTAAATTCATTTTTGATTTTAAACGCATCCAAATGGTAGATCCTCTTATTTAGAAACTTTATAAAGTGACGCATTGGTCAATTTTCTGATAAAGACAGAATATATTTCAAAAAAGGCTACCAAAAAGGGTATTTTGAACAGAATTTCCGAAAGTCATCGGGACTGAAAATTGAAGGAAGTTTTCAAATGAGAAATTGCGTTTTTTTCTGACTCGTTTTTAAATCCATTTTTGTTCTCAAACGCATACAATTTACAGATCTTCTTATTTAGGAACTATATAATGTGATGCATTGGTCAGTTTTTTGATAAAGACGGAATATGTTTCAAAAAAGGCTACCAAAAAGTGTATTTTAAACAGAATTTTCTGAAATCATCGTGACTGAAAATTTAAAGAAGTGTTCAAATAAGAAATTGCGTTTTTTTCTGACTCGTTTTTTAATCCATTTTTGCTCTCAAATGCATCCAATTTACAGATCCTCTTATTTAGGAACTATATAATATAATGCATTGATCGGTTTTTTGATAAAGACAGAATATATTTTGAAAAAGGCTACCAAAAAGGGTATTTTGAACAGAATTTCCCGAAGTCTTCGTGATTTGAAAATTTAATTAAGTTTTCACATAGCAAATTGCGTTTTTTATGACTCGTTTTAAAATCCATTTTCGCTATCAAACGCATCCAATTTTCAGATCCTCTTATTTAGGAACTATATACTGTGACGCATTGGCCAGTTTTTTGATAAAGATAGAATATATTTTTTAAAATGCTGTCAAAGTGAGTATTTCGCACAAAATTTTCCGAAGCAATTATGATTAAAGAATTAAGGATGTATTCAAACAACAAACCGGTTATTTTATGACTCATTTTTAAATTCAATTTTTTTCTCAAATGCATTCAACCGACAGTTTTTTGTTATTTAGGAACTGTATAATGTACTGTTTTGGTCGATTTTTTTTATAAATTCAGAATCTATTTCAAAATATGTTGTCAAAATGGGCATTTGAGCTGAATTTTTCTTAAGATGATTCTGATAAAACCAGTTTTTGCAGAAAAATGAAATTAAAAATTTTTCATAAACGGCCAAATGAAGTTATTAAACTGGGTTTATCTCAAATCATATATATATATATATTTTTTGTTGAAATGAGCACCCTTCGAAATCTACCTCCGCCTATAGGCCCAGCCGACAGGGATTTTTTTATTCTTTTTGCTTATTTTATTCCAAAGTCTATCCTTCCCTGGAATTTTTGTTTACTCCTGATATTTTTAGCTCATTACGCTTTTCTAACAGAACTGTTTGACAAATTATTTTCATTTATCCTTTTCGCGTGACGTTCTTTGTTCCTTACAAATCAGAATGGGTGTCGACATGGTTTATATCATAGCGAATTTTTCAAAAAAAAACAGGAGCATCGACGGAAAAAACCGATTTTGGACGATTTTCTTCTGCTAAACATCTTTTTTCTTTTCTTTCTTTTTAACCCTTTATCTATTGACGATACTTATAAGTACCATTAAAATGACTTAAAAAATTCCTTTATACGTCGATTAGTTCTAATACTGTTCAGAATGAGTTCCAGATACATTACTTTATTTTGTTCCAAATGCATTATTGTTTACACAAAACAAAAATATTTTTAAAAGGATGATTTTTTTATTTTTTTTTCTATTTTTTTTTTTTTTTTTTTTTTTTTTTTTGTGTCTTTTTAGCTTTTTTGGCACTCATGGAGGGGATGAAGATTTTTCAATTCGGAAATATTATTATTTTATATTGTAAGAACATCATATTTGTACATTTTATGATTCTACAAAATTCCAAGAAAACAATCTAAAATAATATATTTGAGTGGGGTTATAAGTATTGTAAAAAATCCCTGCAATTTCAAATTTAATTAATACTTCTAAGTCCTTCAATCCTTCTAAAATCCATAAAAAAATTATTAAATGATTACGTAAATCTTTTAATTTAGTTTAAGAAAATTATGTAAAATGCTTTAGAATATAAAATTTTCATGAATTAATAATTCGGTAGATAAAGCGTTAACCGCTAGTAAGGTCTATACTTTCAATGCTATATGAGCTTCTGATGTTGATGCTTGCCTACTACGTTATGCTATAATTAAATGCACTTCAAATTTATAGTTTTTGTTCAAATATGTATTCTGCTTGTGTGCAAGTGAATAAAAATATGCTTAATTAAAATTAATATAAAAAATATTAATACCAATACCAATTTAGAAAATAATTTAAATCATAGTACAGTTTCTTAGAAAATCCAGTATATTTTTTTAGAAGATAGTTTTTAGAATATAGTTAATAACCAGTTTTGAATATCAGAGGGGCTGAGTTAAATATTGATAGAAATTGGTAAAAAATTTTGTAAGATCTAACTGACCCATTATATAACATCATTGTACGCAAATAAAAAAAATTCTAAATTTTATCAAAATATATTTCTTCACGAAAAAAAAAAAAGTTTTTTTTTTTTTTCAGTTTTTCAATGTTAGAGGGGCACGATTAAATAGTGAGTAATATTGCTGAAAATTTTTGTGAGTTATAAATGACCCATTACACAACTTTTGTGTACTGTGCCAAAATCAATTTCTAAAAAGAAATTTCGAACCATTCTACTGTATCAAAATTGTTCCTCTGTTTCTAAAACAACTACTCATGGAGTTAGTTTTCATTTCGATATCTCGTTGAATGTGTGGAAATGTTTAATTTTACAATAGTACAAACCGTTTGTAGAATCGTAACGAACTTTATCATCGTTATCATTGCGGAGTTAAGAATGAAATATTCTTTTATACTTTAAAATTTATGTTTTGCAGTAGCAAATCTTTTTTAAACTGAATTGTGTATAAAAAACAGAATGAAAACAGTCGAAACTATAAAACTTTTTATTATAAATTGAGAGAAATCGGTACTATTAAAAAATATTATTACTGTAAGGGTTGTAAAAAACAATCATCTTTCATTTATTTATTTATTTATTTTTTAATTAAGTTGAAATAGGTAGTTTTTATATAAATTAAAAAAAGTAATTCAAAATTTTCTTTACTATGTTTATCAGATTAATAAATTATGTTTTCGATCTCTAACCAGCAATTATTTTTTAAGTCGTTTTTAGCACTTTCCAACAAAGTTGAAAAGTGCTTATGCATTTGGTTTGTCTGGCCGTCTGGCCGCGTTCTAACTCCCGTAAATAACCTCGGATTGCTATGAAATTTTTATACGTTATCGAGGTTTACCCTAGCACGAACCCTATTGAAAATGAAGTATCTACCATGATTAGTTTATCTACAGAGAGAATCAAAAGTTTCCCATTACATTACAGCCTATGGGGAAAAATCTATAATATATTCGGATTCCCATGAAATTTTAGGACGTTATTGACGTTTACCCTAGCACAAGTCCTATCGAAAATAAAGTTTCTACCATGATTAGTTTATCTACAGGGCGAATCAAAAGTTTCCCATTACATTACGCCCTATGGGGAAAAATCGTTTCAAAGGATTTTTAAAGATGTTATACCCTGTCAAACATATTAAAATATGCATTCCATAAAATATAAGGTGAAAATGTAGCTATTATTCATTTACAGGGCCAAACAAAAGAATTCCATTAGATAATGGTAAAAGAGGGAAATGTGTGTGACATATTTTAAATATATTAAGCTGTTTCATGTATAATAAAATTGATATATGTCATTGAAGCTTAATATAAATTATACGCTACTGTCTTGCATAATATGAAGTACATAGCATTTACAGCGCCATACAAAAGATTTCAAATAGTATATTCTTTCGAAGTACCGTATATGTGGCTGATGGAGGGATGAAATGCATGTTAATTATGATATGTGCGTTTATATTTCGCTAAATATATGCACATTATTTGGTGTGAATAAATGTTATAGTTGATATACAGGGCTACACAAAAGAGCTTATCAACGTTACTGAATATGAGCGTAAATTATTTAAACATGGTTCTTAAATAAGCTATGCATTTTTACGCTGAGCTTCATTCAATTTACTGAGAAATGTTTGCAGAATATAGATAAAAGGATATACAGGGCCACGCAAAGAATTCGGTACATGGACGCCTATGAATGATGATTTATGAAAATGTGATTTCAGTTGCTTTAAAAGTGTTTTAGTTTACAATATATTTTAGCCAAATGCTGACGTGTAATAAAGGTACAATGTAAACAAAAGTATTCAAGTATGTTTCCATCTAATAGTATGAATTGCTGAAAAAGAAATTTCGAGTTACTGGGTATTTTCTTGCTAAACTAAATTTTCCCATTATATCAACTGACATGTGAAATACAGGGCTGTTCAAAATTACTGGAATACATATTTGGGTATATTTGACTATACACTATTATTTCCCTAAATAACAATGTTTTGTTAAAGATTTCATTAAGTGTTGAAAAGTGCTTCATAATCTATGCTTAACGCATGATTTTTCTTACTTGTTTAATTTTAGGGGTTTTTTTTTCCTTTTTTTCTTACCAAATTCAGAAATTTGCATGGCATAGCAGTTTTGTCACTTAAGTTACCATGTAAGAACAAAGATGTGATAATAAAAGTTTATAATCGTAACACGAGCATAGTCACGAGATAATACTACACTAATACCAGTGTTCTACTAAAAATTAATTTGCATTTCAATTTCAATATCTGTGTGTATTTATTTATTTAATTTCTCATAGTATATTTGAGATCAAAGTATAATCGGGTATCTTCTTACTTTTTCGATTTTGGTTGCAACTTCTTTTGTTTTAGGTAGATTTCGTATGAAATACTACCTATTGCATTGTCTCCCATGTTGGAATTTCTGAAAAATTTTTGCGGATCTACACGAATCATGACTCCTAGACCCCAAAACTACCATCAGTAAAAAAGTTTATATATCTATCTATCTATCTATCTATCTATCTATCTATCTATCTATCTATCGGTGTATATCACTTTCTTCTAGACACGATAACTTCCATAATTATGCTCAGATCTTCATCAAACTTTTACATAAAATCAAGGGGCATAAAATCTCGGTTAAGTTCGTTAATGGGCAAAATCGGACCAAGGGGGTGGAAGTTAGGAGGGTTTTTGTGAAAACAGAAAAAACGCGATAACTTTTTAATTAAAATAGATATCGAATCGGTTTAAAGTTTATATTACTTCTAAAAAATGAGGAAAAAGTTTATGCGTGACAGATTTTTGATAAAATTAAAAATGGGCTCAAGGGGCGAAAAAAACATGGTTTTTGGGAGAAAAAAATTCATAACTTCGTCAATTCTCAAGATATCAAATCCAACTAAATTTTATATAAATGTACTCAATATTATCTAAAACTTTTGTATTTACAAGTTTTTGATAGGACCAATTTTTACCGATGAAAAAAATTAAAAACGAAAAGAAAAAGGGGGGAGAAAAAAGAAAAAAACCCATAACTTACTCAATGCTTAAGCAATTAAATCTAATTAAATTTATTTTATATCTTCACAATAATATCTACAACTTTTATATTGACAAGTATTTCATAGAACCAATTCTTATAGCAAAAATAAATTAAACAAAAATAGGAGTTGGAGAAAAAACCTCAAATCCAAACTGCTTATATTCTGACTCATTTTAAAATTCATTTTTGATTTTAAACGCATCCAAATGACAGATCCTCTTATTTAGCAACTATATAATGCGACTTATTGGCCAATTTTTTGATAAAGGCAGAATATATTTTTAAAAAGGCTGCCAAAAAAGGTATTTTGAACAGATTTCCCGAAGTTTTCATCATTAAAAAATTCATTAAGTATAACAAATTGCGTTTTTCATGAGTCATTTTTAAGTTCATTTTTGCTCTCAAACCCATTCAATTTACAGGTCCTATTATTTAGGAACTATATAATTTGACGTATTGGCCAGTTTTTTGATAAAGGCAGAATATATTTTTTAAAAGGCTGCCAAAAAGGGTATTTTGAACAGAATTTCACGAAGTTATGGTGATTAAAATTTGAGGAAATTTAAGAAATTGCGTTTTTACCGAGTCATTTTCAAATCTTTTTTTGTTCTCAAACGCATCCAATTTACAGGTTCTTTTATTTAGGAACTATATAATGTGACGGAGTGGCCAGTTTTTTGATAAAGGCAGAATATATTTCAAAAAAGGCTGCCAAAATGGGCACTTCGTACAAAATTTTCCAAAGCGAGATGATTAATGAACTGTGGGTATTCAGGTTATTTTATGACTCATTTTTAAATCCAATTTTGCTCTGACACGCATTCAATTGACAGTTTTTTGTTACTTAGGAACTATATAATGTGCGTATTCGTCGATTTTTTGATAAAGGGTGAATATATATATTTTAAAAGCTGTCAAAGTAAGCACTTCGCAAAAAAATTTCCCAAAGCGATCATGATAAAAGAATTGAGGTTGTATTCAAATAAGAAATTGTTTATTTTATGACTCATTTTTAAATTCAATTTTGCTCTCAAACGCATTCAATTGACAGTTATTTGTTATTTAGGAACTGTGTAATGTGCCGTATTGGTCAGATTTTTGATAAAGGCTAAATATATATTTAAAAAAATCTGTCAAAGTGGGCACTTCGCACAAAATTTCTCAAAGCGATCTTGATTAAAGAATTGTGGATGTATTAAAATAATAAATTGGTTATTTTATGACTCATTTTTAAATTCAATTTTGCTGTCAAACGAATTTAATTAACAGTTTTTTGTTATTTAGGAATTATAAAATGAGCATATTGGTCAATTTTTTAAATAAAGTAAGAATATAATTCAAAATATATTGCCAAAATGGGCATTTAAGTAAAGATGGGCTTTTTTTTTTTTTTTTTTTTTTTTTTTTTTTTTTTTTTTTTTTTTGAGATGAAAACTTTTCGAAATCTACCTCCGCCTATAGGCCATGCCGAAAGGGATTTTTTCTTTTCAGAAGACATTGCTAGTTTTGGAATCTGTTCCTATTAATGAATTTTCAGTAAGAAATAGTAATGTCAGTCTGTTTGGAAATTCCAAGGAATTATCACCCTCTAGTTATAAATAATTATTATGTAATACATGTTATTGCATACATAGAATCGGTCGGAGTAGCCCAGTGGATAGAGCAACAGACTGGTATGTTGTGGTCTCGGATTCGATTCCTAGCTCTGGCTAATTTTTCATTCCAATTGGACCTATTTTATGTATGTCTGCAGAAAATTTATATTTATGATATGATTTGAATGCAAATTCTACATCCCTCGATTAGCCTATTGTATGGACTGTATCTAAATTGAAATTCGGTACTGTATTGCTGAAACGCCACAGAATTATAATTAGACTACGATTAATGTATTGTTTTTTGACAATAAGACCATTTCACTTGCTTAATCTGTTACGACTATTTTTAGCCCAAATATTAAAAAAGAGTAATATTATATACATATATATATATGTATATATATTGAATTATGCTTTGTTGCACATTATGTCAGATGTTAAAAACACCATTTTGTCAATTTTTAGGTATAATTTGATAAAATTTTAAATTTTCAATACGAATTTACGGAAATTCCTGTTTTAGTAGGACATAATAAATAAAAATCTATCAAAATATTGTATGTTGCGATCATATTTTTTTTCGAATATTCGAGTATTCGTGTTATAATTTTTCTTAATTACAAATTAACCTTCAAGCAGGCGCGCTCATCGTACCAACATGAAATGTCGAACACATTTCCTAGATATGCTATTGCAAACTGTATATTGTAAAATGTATTTGCAAGTAGGTCAAATTGAGAGACGAATTGCTAAGGTGAGGTGTTCGAAGTACAATTAGGTTTTTTAAAAAAAGTGTCTAGCAGTGTCACTGCATAGGATATCGCGAAAGATATCTTGTTACCATTCTTAAGAGCTTTGAGAAAAACTACTTTATATTTTACTTTATAATGGTTAGTAATATGAAATAATTGAAATTGATGATAAAATGACTTAAATAGTAAATAAAATTATTCATTAAAAAAAAGAAAATTCAGAACTAGCGTCTGAATCCTCAGACCAGAAAATTTACTAGTTTCATTAATACTGTAAATGTTGTTAATATTTACAGTACATTTTATGTTCAGAGTTATTTTTTCAGAGACGAATAAAAGAAACAAGAAGACAGAAAGTAGCAGATTTTTGACAATTGATTTGAATTAAAAATTTGTTTTCATTTAAAAGAGAAATACCTCTGCCCCATCAGCACCTCATCTTTTCCTATTATCTTGAAATTAATGCTTCTGTTTTTTATTGGTTTGATTGATTGCTAGATTACAAAATATCAAGGTAGCATTATAAGGAAAAATAATCTAGTTTACTATTAAATATTTTCTTTGTGCAAAAATGCATTTATTTATTCTTTTTTTTTCCAACTAACGATGCTTCATAACCTATTATAACAAGTTTTCCTTTCTTCTGCTTGATTATTATTAAAAATTAATGTTGAATTCGTGCATCATTACAACGACAATAAAAGCGCATTTTGAAAGAATATCCTTTTCAAATGCTTTTCAATATTGCATGCATTTTCTCCGAATCCACTGTCCATTATACCTTTAAAGCAGTTTACTTTGATCGATAATTGCTTTCAGTATTATAGATACTTTGTCAATGATAACAAAGCAAATGATATTATGAATGTGAATATAAGATGTACGCCAATACAAGATACAGTATCGATTCCGATAAACATGCAGTATGTATGTGTAAAATATACATGTATTAAGCATGTACTTGAGCAATTGTTTACGCTGTTATTTATAATCGCTTTCTGGCGTGTCCTTTAGAAATGAGTGTTGTTTGATATATTTACAGTATACCATCTTCAGGTGCATATTTTTAAAACTTCAGCACGTGAATTATATTCGTTGTGTAAAAAATTCGTAATGTTAGGTAGTTTTATCACAAAATGTACAAAGCTACCTATTGTAGCCGTCCGGCGGAAATCAGTTTTTGAAACTTTTGCGATTTTTTCACCGACCATGAACATCAGACCCTAAAATCCTCCTTATTCAGATGTTGATTATTAAACACAATTTAAACACTCCAAATCTGAACTCCTTATATATCACACTACTCAGTATAAAGGCTTGAAATTTTGTTTACATACTAATAATTTCCAGAAAGATTTATAATTGGTGCTGTAGAGCAAAAATAAATAAATAAATAAATAAATAAATAAATAAGTAAAATAAAATAAAATAAAATAAACAGACAAAATAATAATAATAATTTCCCGGAAGACTTATAAATGGTGCTGTAGAGCCCCAAAAAATTGAAAAAAAAACATGCATAATAATAATAAAAAAAACAACCATATGGCAAAATATTTTTATTCATTTTAATTTCTATTGCCCGAATGAAAAAAAGTAAATAAAATTACACGGCAATTTTAACTGTAATTTCAACTGTAAGCGGAAAACTTTCCATAAATCCTGTTCTTGGTATAAAAATCGATAAAACTGGTGATAATGCCATCTCTTCTACAACATTTTAATAACCATAAAGAAATTAGTCATACGTTTCTGACAACTTGGCCCTTTTAAGCTCCAGATCTTAATCCGTATGATTTTTTGCTATGGGGGTCACTTACAAAATCTTATTTATCGAGATTTTTTTCTAATTTTGTATTTCTGAAAGAAGATGTCATTCATGAGAAGTACGTCGGTCAAGCTTAATGAAGTTAACTGCTAAATTAAGAAAAGAAAATTGTCAACGAGAATTACTTTTTATTATTGTTTCATTATTTTGTGTAGAATTTGTTTTCAAAATTTAGGAATATCAAATACAACAAGAAAACTACAGCTCTGGCAAGACTATATATTAAGTTTTCGAATTCTGTTGTCACAATTTCTGTTACTACTTTGGCAACACACTTTTTCTTTGTTTATTTTGGCAACACCAATCTTGTTGTTCTTAAAAGAATTTGTTCCTAGCTCCTGGTGTTTGTCGCCGTGATATTTAACTACTGTGTTATTATTTTTCTTTTATCTATTAAAACTAAATATTTAACCGAGTAATTCGACACTATATAACAAATAACGTTTACAAATAGATTTTTAAAATAGCAGAATAATCTATCCATCAAAATCTTATCTACCATAAATCATGAGAGAATCAGTAGGGATATTTTTTTCCTCAGTGAGAATAATTGAAATGATTTAGCAATATGGAGTTTTTTAAAATTTGGAAAAAAATTGATTTTCTAAAAGATGAGACAATATTGTGAAACAATCCACGTGTACAGTTTTTTATTTACATTCGCAGTTAATTTTATAATGCTTGTGTTCACATGATTTTTGTCTTTTTTTACTCGTCGTCTAAGAGCCAACAGTACAAAAAACAAAGGTGACAAGCACAAGAAAAAAAGCCTTTATTTTATGGAAAAGTGGAAATAGGAAAATCTAATGATCCATTTTTGCCGAAAGTGAAGTGGTGCATAAGCAAAAAATTAAGACCATCATTGGTTGAATCGTAGGCTTATATTTATGTTTGTCCTATAACCAAAGGTATGAAAACATGGAGGATTGGGAGCAGGAAAACACAATGGTAAACCTTCGAATGAACAACTAGGGTATTAATTTTTGGCTTATGCACCACTTCATTTCTGACAAACATTGGATCATTACATTCCCCCATTTATACTCTTCCAATAAAAAAATACTCTTCCAAAATAAAAGGTCTTTCTTGTGATTAATACTTTAGGTTTATGTGCTGTCTACTCTTGTACTATGATTTTTCAATTTGATTTTTTGATTTTTGATTTTATTTATTTTTTTGTTCCAATTTACATAGTTTATATCATTTTACTATCCTGAGAATGTTGCTGTCTGATGCAATGAAAAATGTCGAAATGTGATTAAATAGACGAAGCTTTTGCCTTTTTAAGATTTATTTTTATCATTTATAAGAAATATTGAGTACTTTGATTCTTGAAGTGATTTTTATTTCGAATTTTTTGCAATTAAGATTATAATTTACCGGAAATCATTTCATCCCATACATCATTGCGTAGTGAAGTTAATAATGTAACACAAATATTTTATGTGTTACTGTAAATAGAAATATAAACAGTACGCATTTAATTTTGAATGCAGGACATGCTATACTAAACCAGAATAAATTTTATCAAATATACGAGAGTCCCAATATTTAAGAGCGTTACATCATTCGTCATCCATACGACAGACAAACGGAAGTTATAAAACTTTTCAAGTATGTATGTTGAAATGTGTTAAATACGACTTAAAGCAATAACTTTAGGATTTATACTTTAAGAAACTAATACAAAAGTGCATCGAATTTACGTATAGTGTACTACATTAAAAGGTAGCACCTATTTGACGAATTTAAATTAAAAAATATTTTACATTTTTTTTTAAGTTTCGAAGTGTTTCTAAAATTGAATGCGCACTAAATTTTCGTATATATGAATAAAATAATGTATTTTTACATTGATAAATCATGCATTGGTGGCAGTTCAAATGGTGGAAGAATTTAGCCTAGAATGTTAAAGCAATATTCTTTTATTGTCGAATTGATTGTAAAAATGTCTGTTAAAATAAATAAATAAATAAATAAATAAAAATAAAAAATAAAAGCGTTCATTTTGAGAGAAAATACATTAATTTAAAGCAAAATTGTGGAAACGATTTTCTACCAAAAATTTCGTTATTAATTTAATTTAAATAACTAGTTACAGTTTTGTTACTAATTCCGTTTTAATTAAATTACACAGAAGGAAAATATTAATTTTTCAAAACACTCCTATGTATTTCACCAGGGAAATATGAAACTATTTGTTTTTTATAAAGCTCAAATTAATTGATTAAAAATTAGCGAAGCTGTAGAGTGTCAGTGATTTTGAAAATGCTGTTTGGAAATCTCCGTGTTTAATTGTTTCGTTAATTTTTACTCGCTCTGGAGGTTCTGATTAAATAGTTTTAAAATTGCTCATTTAATTCTGATATCGATTTCTAACTATTAAAATACGATTTTAGCATGTATAAATGGTACTTTAAGCATTAAAAACTAAACAAAACAAACTTATTTTGAAATTTTTATCTGATAATGTTGTACAACGACTAAAACATACGAACAGCAGTACTTAAACAAGTCATTATATTTATACTAGTTAACGCTGGGAATATGTAGGGAATATGAAATTTTGAGGAAGCAATTTATGTTTAGAAAAGCTTTTTCTTTTCATTTAATTGAGCTTTTTTATTAAAATATCGCATATTAAAAAAAAGATAAATTTTAAAAAATTAAAAATTTTTGCGTTTTGAAAACTTTAAAGCCAAAATATTTTTTTTAATTTATTCACTTTAGTTTGGAATGATTTCTCGCACTTATTGAAACACTTTTTTGATATTATGGTGTGAATAATAAAATGCAATCCAATATTCAATCTCAATTCTTTCTTTAGGAGTGAGAGTAGCATAAAATACATCAACTAAATCGGTAGCAATTGAAGATTGTATTTATTAATGGATTAAAACATAAGCTGTTAATGTTAAATGCGGGACATTAATTTATTTTATGATTTTATAAATCTAATAAAACTACGTTCAGCGATCATTATTCAGACTCAAATTCATAGCTATCTACCTTGGTCGATTAGTAGGCTTGTTATATTTTCCGCTGGTTCGCACAATATATAGGATCGAGTTGTCACCAACAAGTTTAAAATTCGCTTGGCATCACTGCAAATGCGTGAAACACTTTAAGACACTAACTGAGTACAGTATTTAACAATTCTAACTAAAAATTTTTTCAATTGTCTTGTAAAAGTGTTGCGAATGTGTTGTGTTAAAAAAAAAGATTGTAGACAAAGCACTATTAAATATTACATGATTTTTCCAGAAATGCAGTTCGTGATATTTATTGGCAAAATTAGTCAACTCACTTAGTGATCTGCTGCATTTTTTTCTCTATAGACAATCTGTCTCTTATTTCTTTTTTAAAATTGTGTAATTTTAAAGGAACCCTATAGAAAGTGTTTTATATGTGTTGTTTAATAGTGTTCTAAATTGTGTGGTGTTTACAACATGTTGTTAATTTTGTGACAAAGGGATGTGCTGCACAACAATATTGCAAGAAAATATTTTCTTCAACACCATTTACAACACTATTTTTAGAACATATTTCTAGGAAGCAACACTTTTGCAATATATTAAGAACACAATCGTAGCACAAAAATCGTTTTCTATATGAAGTTTTCTAATTCACAACACATTAATGTGCTGTAAAATTAGTGACAAAAAGTGTTCTGAAATGTGTTTATTTGAATTTGCAGTGATATTGACAACATGCTGTCAACGTATTAAGAAAAAGTCTAACTTTTACCCGTTCAAAAAACAATACATAATTTCCTATAGATCGGAAGGCGGTAGCACAGACAATCACGTCATCGATATCGAATTCACAACTCATAATCTAGAATTAGTTATCACTGTCTTCGCATATTAGAACGCAGTTGGTCTGTAAAATAATATCTTGGTGGTGAAAACCGATTTTGACAGTTGCCTCCTAGGTTTAGCATAGTGTTTCACTGCTCGCAGTCTCCCATGTGGTCATACCTTTGCATGTGGGAAAATACAAGAGTAAACCTATTATAGTCAACCCGTAAAATCTAGTTGTCAAGTGTTTTTCACAATGATATGACTTGGCAGGCCGATTACATTTTAATATGCGATTAGAGTTTTAAGTAATTCTGGAATATCGGCTGTGAACTCGATGAGGTGATTATCTGTGCTACAGATTCCCGGTTTATTATGAAACACTATACTGCTTTTTAATTGTCTGTATGCCAAGGTTACTATTTACTGGTTGAGGGTGATTATAATTGGTTCATAAATATATATCTTTATTTGAACGCAATAACATGATCAAGAGTCAGCTCGTGTTCTATTGACTGTAGCAACATCTGACCAATAAATTCCGCTTTTCTTTCTTTCTTTCTTTTAACTATCATAAAATTTAAACTGGACTAAATAACTATTTGACAACTTTGCAACTATTTGAAGCCTTAAATTGGCAGATATTATGGATTTGTAAGTTATATTATATGGGGCCATCACACTATTCTTAAATTTCTAAATGTCCACAGCATTAGAGATTTTTTATTCACTAAAACTATCCTATTTGAATGAATACTTTAATTCTAATGTAAAACTCAGGTTAGACCTTAAGTTAACATTTTTTTGCATGCCAGGATATTATTAACTTTGAAAAAACAGAACCGAAAAAAGCGTTCTGGTAAGTTTCGTTAGTAGTGCATTTCTGCTTAACTCATATAAATTTATTTAACTAATCAACCTATTCAATAGCACATTATCGATTTCGTTGTCCTATTCTTGATTTTATACCATTGCATAAAAATTTTCGATTCAAAAATTTGCTTAATGTTACAATAGCTTATTATATGGAAAACCTTTATACTTTGATCTTAAGAATCTCTATTATTCAGAAGAATTTCCTTCACATTTCGATCTTGACTTACTAAATAAAAGGGATCTTTTTGAACTAAAGTTCAATATATTTTTGTATATGGGGCTCATCTATGGATTTCTTATTCAAAGATTAAATCAATTTAATCTAAGCATGTTGAAATATTTTCGCTTTGATGAGCATAACGGAGCTGCTTACAAATGGACTCATTGAAAAGGTGAAAGAAATAACGTCTGTAGTTTATTATCCGTAAAGTAAATTTTGCATCAAATAACTTTTACGAATAATATCTATTGCAGAATCAGTGAATGTTCTTATTCAAAACATAATAAAAGAATAAATCAGCAGAAATTCTGTTGGACATTCCGAACACACTATAGAATATTATACATTCACTATAGAATATTATACATTCAAAGAGTAAACTAGTCGTTTGGGACCATCGTAGTATTTATCCACCGTGGAATACAAATAATAAAATATAAAAATAAAACACGTGTAAACTATGTACAAAATGCATTGCAGTTCCAAAATAAAATAAAACGTATATTTAAATATTTTAATACACAGTAATGCTCTATTACGGATTTGCGGGGATTACTTGATTATCCAATAGACCCATTTCAACAAGTTATGTAAATCACCAAACGACTCATAAATATTATACTTAATTTGCATAATTTTTATTTTAATTAACTAAAGAACAAATATACTTGTAAAAGATTAATAAAAATACAAATAAAACGTCAAATTAAAAAACACTTAAGATATCCTAACACATGTAAGGTATTTAATGACAAGTGCATGTGACATTTACTATAAACCATTATTGGCATTTAATCCTATAATTTGGCGATTTTTTTATTGTCTTTTACAGCCACAACTTAAAAAAATAATCGAAATTTTTTATATACCTTTCATCAGAACGAGTTTTACCTCGAGAGTCCGAAAAAAAAAGTAGTTCAGGAAAATCGAGGTGACTGATATTCAGTAGGCTTCATCCCATAATTACATAATAACTACACACCAAATATTAAATCGCTATCTCAAATTGTTCGGGAGTACAGACAGACACATACACACACAGACGAACGAACGACAGGGTTTTTTTTTCTGAAAAATATGTTTATTGTAATTTCCAGTGTCTAAGATGTGTTAATTCGTCATTTTTTTCTATTTTCAAAACGATTGCAATATTTTCCCTTTACTACGTATGATAGGTAAGTAAAAGAGAAAATACGAATGAAAACTCATGACCTTATTATGAAATACTTTCCATCACATCATAACTGAAATCATGACTTATCTTCTTTTATGTTGACTGGTCCCTGTAACGTTTATCTTACTTATTAAATCATGCATATATTAACGCATCCCCTTAGGCCTATCCAGGTTTAGCCTTGTTTTTTGCATCGAAAGTTACACGTTAGTATTAGCACGATTTGTGGAAGGATAAAAAGAAGTATCACATGGAGCGTTAGAACCTTCTATGCACCGTCACATCCGGTCACTGAACTCATGGTTTCACTGTAATACCAGCAATTAATTTGAAATAATTCCACAGATAAAATGCAGTTTTAAAACTCCGAGTAGTGATTAATACTCGCTATAATTTTATGCACATACGATTTTTAAAATATGCGGTTAATAGAAAGAATCATCATACCAAACAGCTTTTTTAAAGAAAGATTGCTTTTCATATTTATGCGTATGTCATGGTAAATCCAGTTTATTTTTTAATTTTTTTTTCTTTTTTTTGTCTTGAATTACAATTAAACATACTTTTATTTCCTTTATGTTATACAAAATAAAAAATTAGCTTGTACAACTGTAGTGTAGGCAAATTGCGCTGAATAAAATTTGAAGTTTAGCACTGTTTACCAATAATATTAATGGATGATAAAGCATAAACTGAGTTAGAATACCATAAGTCATCCAGAGCTGTTTGAAAATTTCTGTAACTCATAAACAGTGCAATTTCAGATTTGAGTTATTTTTAAGTTAAAAGTAGAAATTACAAAACATAAACCTTCTGAATAAGTTTCAACATTATTTTATACTTTTTATCATGCTGGATTGTTTCTAAGTGCGTTCTTAATTATGTAGATACATATAGCATCTATAGTCGTCATTCAGTCCGTCTGTCTTGCCTGTCCGCATATAACCGAGCAAAAACTGCCTAACGGAATTGTTTCAAATTTAAAATATATAATTGTTGAATAATTTTGTCGAGTTATTTCAAATGTTATGAAAATCGGATGCATTATTTAATTATAGAAATAATCAAAAATATTCCGTTATATTACACCACATAGAAAAAAAAATTTTCAAGTGCATTTTAATGATGTTACACTCTTCCGAACATAATATAATTGATATGAATATATGAAGTATGTACTATGATATTCATTCTGTTGTGCAAAGAACATTTGTTATTAATTTAGAGGTTCACACAATAGTATTCCAATACATAATGGTATGGGGGGGGGCATTGTTTAGAGGGCGATTTAATAGTATTAAATTATTTCACATTTTATAAAATAAATATGCGTTTCTGAGATTTGCTATAAGTTACTTCCTGTACAATAGAAAGCAAGTAGTATTTACAGGGATACACAAAAGATTCCGGTTACTATACTATATCCTAAGTGTTGTATACTATTACACCTAGATCTGAATATTTTAAAAACTTCGTTATAGTACGAACGCACCTCATTTTCTACGCTTGACGAGTAATTTCCAACTTGTTTTAATATATTGAGTTTTTTTAACATTACGTTGTTGAGGAAGAGCTTGAATTTTTTTTTTCATATTAAATGAGATACATTTTACTTTAATCAGAAGTTTCCTGAAAAGTATCTAAATAAAGTATATTTTATAATTTATTACAATATGAATTTGGTTAATTTCAAACTTATTTTTTCCAAATGTAAAATAGAAATACGTAACTATTCTTATTGATATTTAACATTAACTTATTTTTATAAATACTTAAATAAAAAAAATTACAGCAAAGACAGAGAAAAAGAAAACATGAAACTTAATTTAGTTCTTTTCCTTTGCACTAATAATTGCATTTAATTAATTATTTTTGCTGTGAGGTGTGGCGAAAATTCTAATTTAAGTTTGACAGTGGTAATACAAAACGTCATTACCTGTATCAAATTTCATGTCCATTAAAAAGATTGCTTATCAAGAATATTCATTTTATTTTTCTTTACTTTATGCTTTGTAATTGCATTGAACTGTCAACTGTCCATACTTTTGTTTATTTTATACTTGTGCGACATTTGTTTAAAACTGCAATGAGGCCATTCCATTTATTATTTATAACAAAAATTCATAGTGTGTCAACAATACCTAGTAATATTCGTAAACTAGTGTTTTTCACATTACATTTATGTTATTTTAATTTGCAGCTTGCTATTAACACACATCTTAATAATGCACAATTTAAAATTTTTATTTTTCCCCATCATGAATTTCCGCAATCTTAAAACTCAGATATTAACCTACTTTCATACGGGTTGTCTACTGCTCTTACTATTATGTACCACAATTTTACGATTAGTGATTTGTTGTATGTGAAAACAGACTTTTTTTCGATTAAGTGAATCGAAGATAATATACGAATGGTGGTACACTAAAATAAGGCTCATACATATCCTTATGTAAGAGAAAAATAAGAAAACATTCTCAATTTTATCTTTTTTTTAAATTTTAACAACTCTGTAAAAAAAAATCTGTAAAGTTAGAGAGATTTTATTTATTTATTTATTTATTTATTTTGGAAACTGGGATGCCTAGAACATTTCATGTAACGATAACAGCAAAAATATGTGTAACCGATTCTGTTGTTACGAAAGTACGAATCTTTGCTGATACCACTACATAAAAATTTCTACAAATTCCAATTTCCTAAAAAAATGTTTAGTAATTTTATAGATTGTTTTCTACAGTGTGAGTATTTCCCGGCGCAAATCATTGGATTCATGTTTAAGCAGCTAGAGCACTTCTTTTCCTTGTAGGTTTAAACTTCAATATTATTTTTACCTTACACTGTAAAAAAAAAATCTGTGAAGGTACTAAACATTTTCTAGGAAACTGGGATTCCAAGAACTTTTCATGTAACGATAACAGGAAAAATTCATGTAATCGATTCTGAAACTTGAATTTTTGCTGTTACCGTTACAGGAAAAGTTCTTGGAATCCCAGTTTCCTAGAAAAGGTTTAGTACCTTTGCAGATTTTTTTTACAGTGTACTGTGATTGCATAGATGTTTTCCTGTTCTTTTTAAAATTCCTTTTAAAAAAACAGCATTTTACACCAGTCTCTGCCCTTAAGTATTTATAATTATAAACTAACGATTTGGATTAATTAATTAGATGCGAAAATATTTTGAAAGAAATATTTAATGAAACCTTCTTTGCGATCTGTGATACTAATTTATCCACTTGTTTGAAGTCATATTACTTTCATACATTCGGAACTGTACATAAGAATGTCTTAGTTTCCTAGGAGAATTTAAGTGATGACAATGAAACTATTAGGTTCTGTTTTGAATTCTAGGTACGACAATTAGAATAAATCAATGCAATACCGAATCCGAGCATGCCATCTGTTAAAATCTCCTGCCTTGTACAATAGTGCTTAAGAATAATGAGTGGAAAATCAACACCAATGTCGCCTGACACTAATGATTCACGATTTCATTAATTGAATTGATAAATACTCAGAATTAGCTTGCACATTAACGAACGGTATCTGTGCATAATTAAAACCCTTTAAGTGCTGTTGATTTAAGAAACAGTGTAAAGAGCATATAGTTTCAGACGTATGATAAATAAAGTAAAATTTTATTTTTAAAATAATAAATGAAATAGAAAGTTAAAAAACATGAGGCATTCTTTAGAATTTTAAACTTGGCTGTGTAGTAAATACATTAAGCATTAACTTTTAGGAATAATTTTAATTGTTGAGCCACTCTTCTGATTATTGAACTTAGCTATCATTATTGCAGTAATAAATTTTCTATTTATATTCTGTAGAAAAAATCTGCTAAGTTTTTTTTATTAAACTGGGATTCTTAAAAGTGTTCATGTACGGCAGCAACAAAATTTCATGTAACAGATACAGTTTTACACTGTAAATTGAAAAATATGTAACGTTACAAAGAATGTTTTAGAAAACTGGGATAACTAGAACTTTTTATAAAAATTAAATATGAATTACAGATAAAATTTTATTAAGGTTACTGTACTTTTAGTAGATTCTTTTTCAAACTACAGTATTTGTTGTAGTTTGCAGTTTTAAAGTTTTAAAGCCCCCTCCCCCCCCCCCCAAGAAAAAGCTCTAAAGATTTTTGAGACGTTATTACAGTGATGCTCTTCATATGTGCTGAATGTTTAAACCCGATTTTCTCAAAACGTAAATTTTTCCTCGCCTAGGAATATAACACTAAAAGTAATTGAAATACTTAAAATTTTGCACAGAGATTCGTTATTGTATTGGTATCAGCTCAAACCTAAAAATTTGTTGAAATAACAATTATATATACTATTATTTACAATTTGTTTATTGAAAAGGAAAGATGATTTTGTTTCAAAACATCTTCAAACTCTCATTTTTTACATTTTTTGCTATATTTTCATTCATGCTCAGCGTAAGAACTTGCTTACTTTTCTTTTGAAAAATGATTTACTGATTTTAGTCAAACAAAAAACCTGCACTGTAAAAAAAAAAATCTGAAAAGTTCCTAAATTTTTTCTAAGAAACTTGGATTTCTAGAATTTTTCATGCAACGTTGACAGCAAAAAATCATGTATTCGATTCTTTCACATGAATTTTATCTGATACCGTTACATTAAAAATTTTTGGAAGCCCAGTTGCTTAGAAAAAGTTTAGTACAGATTTTTTTAATAATGCGGGTATTTCCCGGCGCAAAACGTAGGTTCCAAGTTTATATAGTTACAATACCGCCATTTGATTTTTTTTTTCGTAGATTTAAATGTGAATACTATTTTTTACTTTACTGTGATTAAATAAATGTTCAGAGTTTTGTTTTTAAAATTCCTCAAACAATAGCGTTTTACACGAGTCTCTCCCCTTAAGTATTTAATAATTATAAATTAACTACTTTTTAAATTAAAGAATAAAATGTTTTGAAAGAAATATTCAACGCAACCCACTGTGCTGTCAGTGATCACACTTACCTGTTTGAAGTCACTTAAAAATGTTATATTATTTTCATGCGTCCGGAACTGTATATAAAACAGTCATAATTTCCTAAGAGAATTCAAGCGATTTCAGACAATTATACTATTAGGCTATATTTCGAATTCTAGGTACGAAAATTAGAATAAATTAATGCAATACCAAATCCCAGTATACTATCTGTTAGAATGTATTGCTATGTACTCCAGTACTTAAGAATAATGAGTGGAAAATCAACACCAATGTCATCTGACACTAATGATTCACGATTTCATTAAGTGAATTGAATAATACTTAGAATTAGCTTGCGCATTAACGAACGGTATCTGTACATAACTTAAAGGCTTTAAATGGTGTTGACTAAAGAAGAGTTAATGTGAAGAACATATAAATTGAGACATGAGATAAATAAAGTAAGATTTCATATTTAAAATAATAAATGAAATAGAAAGTTTTAAAATATGTTAAGTCATTCTTTATAATTTTAAGCTTCGTTGTGTGGAAAATACATTAAGTATTAACTTTTAGAAATTATTTTAATTGTTAACGCAGTCTTCTAATTGTTAGAGTTAGTTATCATAATAGCAGTAATAAATTTGATGTTTATATAAATTGTAGAAAAACTATTTTTCTGTACTTTTTTATTTTACCCAGTTTTCTAGGAACCTGGGATTCCTAGAATTTTTTATGTACGGCAACAATAAAAATTCATATATCAGATTCACTTTTACACTCTAAATCAAAAATTCTGAGCATTACTGAGAATATTTTAGGAAACTGGGATGCCTGAAACTTTTTCTATAACTGCAACCAGATAAAACTTTACTAAAATTACTTAATTTTAATAGATTATTTTGTAAAGCTCCAGATTTCTGTACCTTTACAATAACTAGTTTTGTAGATTTACATCTTTTTTTGTGCTGTGCATAGACAAAATTTTAATAATCATACAGATTCCTGCAACCTTACATCTGTAGAATTACAGATTTTTTACAATATGATACAGTCTAGTAATTTTTATCTCTCCATGTTAATACTTCGTGTGTTCGAAAAGAGATAAATTTACTGATTCTATTAATAAAATGAGTTTTTAATTGAATTTTTAAAAATATTATTGGACGTGTGAATTTAATGTTTTAGATACTAATAATCTGTATAACTAAAGAAGTGAGACCGATGTTCACATATTTTAACAAATTAGATTTAAAAAAAAAATAACAGAATAATGATAATAATACATTTTTATACCAAAAGTACCTAAGTGGAGAATAGATTCTAAGCAATTTGGGCGAGATAACATTTTTTTTTCAAATTATACGTACAGTAAATATAAACCAATACAATATTTAATTACGGGATGCTATTAGTTGCGATCTGTTATTGTTTGATCATTTTGTATGACATATTTAATGGACAAAGTCACATTTATGCATTATGACACTAATGATTCACGATTTAATTAACAGAATATATAATTAAGGTTTCATGGGGCAACTGAGCCATGATTTTAAAATGCGACTCTGGAGAGTCTGGCAATTCAGCTTCAAAAAGATAAAAATAATTTAAGTTAGTCTGGGCTTTTGTACATATGTTCAGTTAGGTTCCATCTATCAGATAATAATGTTTATAAATGCATTTAATGTCTAAAAGTAATATATATGCCCCGTAAAAAGGGCAAATGCACCAAAAAATTCTATGTTCCCCATGTTTTTTTCTTTTATACGGAGTACTAGATTATGTTTGAAAAACAAGTAAATAATTAAAGAAAAATATTAAACCAAGCAGATCTTGTAAATTATACATCAACTAAAGAGTGTTGTAAGAGATGTCTTTGGTGTCAAGGTGTCTAAGATTTGGTTTATTTTAAGACGGCCGATTACCTACACGAGGGATATAGGCCTTTAAGGGTGTGGGGTGCGCTCCGTGGGGATCTTTCTAAGGGGATCTAATCCGTATTCACGAAAAAAATTCAAAGTTCAAAGAAAACCGCGAAAAACTCCGAATGATTAAATCGACTGCCACGGTTGGGCTCGAACCCAGCACCTACCGTTTACCAGTTGAGAGATCAGAACCTCTCCGCCACTGGTGGGGCTCAAGGTGTCTAAGAAAAGCATCAAATGTGAAATTATTGTATTTATTTATACAGAAAAAATACTTATGTTGTTTAATATAAGTAATGAATAGTAATAAAAAATTCATAGACCTTCTATGAAAAAAAGAACAAAAAATAACTATAAACAAATGGATAAGTTTGTAAAAATTTCATTCTTCTTTTTATTTAATTCAGTAAATGTTTGATAAGTCGGATAAATCTGTGGAGAATGTAACCATGTTTTTATATCGAATTGAACTACGTTTTTTCGGTTTCCATAATTTTCTAATAATATTACTTTGTCTAATATACACATTCATACTTCGTTCATATCGTAAAATTTGAGAATTTGGTCAATCACTTAAGAAATTTGATTTGATATACTCATAATATGCTTTTTAAAAATTTTATTATGTAATTTTAGAAAGATAATACATGATTTTCTTTATTGTGACTAAAAAATAAATAAATAAATAAGTAAGTAAATAAAATTAGATAAATAATAAAATAATAAAAACAATGAAGAAATTAATTTCCTGTAGTAAGAGGAACTCAAAAAAATATTTAGAACTAGTGTACATCGGGACCCAATATGGTCCAGTTACCCCTGATTTATGTCACAGTTATCCCATTCCTGAAAATAAATGGCGGAGTAACTGGGAGAACGGTCTTACATTTGAAACATGAAAGAAATATGCATAGATAGCTAATAATATTGTTGCAGCTATGTGTTTAATATTTTTAAAAAGGACTGCTGAATAAATGTACTTACAGTATTTTAATAAAAAGCCGATAACGAAACTGATGTTGTTTTTAAAAAAGGAAACCGAAATTTTCAACAACCTATCACAATAAAGACAGAGTTATGATTGAGTTGATACACATTGTTTTAAAAAGTAGAGATTAGGGGGCATTGTTCACAAAATCTAAAACTTAAAAGACATAAATTGCTTTTTATAAAACAGTCTATAGCCCCATTACCTCGTGTTTCTAATTGCTCAGCTAACCTTATTAAAAATTCGATTTTAAATTAACGAATTGTATCTGTTGAAAAAATTAACGACCTTAACTATATTTGCATATAGAAAAAAATAATAAAAATGAAGGGTATATAACTTGTAATATATAATAGTTAAAATAACGATAAAAATCAGATAAAATTAACTACCTTTATTTAAATAAATAGTACTCCCTCTGTCCCAAATTAGTTGCTACAATATTGAATATTTTTCTACTGATTATTGATACTGAGGATTTTATAATTTTTTGAACATTTTTCAGAGATTTCAGGGTGCTATGCTTCAATATACTACATTTACTAACCAAGAATTCTCTCCGTTCCTTCGTAAATGAGTATCATATTAGTTTTTAAAAAATCCAAGAGTTCGCACGCTCTTAAGTCACGCCCCATTTTGTTTTGCAGTTACAACACTCTTTATAGCATAGTAATTGCGAATTTCATTCATCTTTTAAGCATTCGTCTCTGATATTGGTAAAAGCCACTGCCAAATGAAGCTAGACATTGTCCTATTCTATGTATATAGGCCTCGATTTTTCATTACTGGAAAATTTTTCACGTATAGCTAGCAAACCTTTTCTATAATAATTTTTCGGATTTCTTCTTTGTTAACACTTTCTACAATTTTTGCCACAGGATTTTTTTTCGTGGTTTTCTGAGATTCTTTTTGCATTTTCTCAATAAATAAAATATCATATTCCAATTATTCCAACAATCAGTTGGAATCATAATTTTGTTCTTGCCACCGCTGCCATAAACATTACTTTGGCAACAAACCTTTTATTTTTGAAATGCGTGAAAGGTTCAGTTTCATGTTTTATCTGGCATTTATAGCAGTTTTGCTTAGTTAATCATTTTTCAAATGTTGCTTTAAAAAAAAAAAAAAAAAAAAAAAAAAAAAAAAAAAAAAAAAACAGCGTTACATTGGTTATTATTCATTTCCTTCTTTAACGTACTTTCTAAATTAAAATTCATGATAACAATTATCGTCACTTTTATAATAAGTCGAGTCATGTTATTGGTTTCTTTGTTTTGTTTCGTTTCGTTTTTACACATTCACATTCGCATTCCTTCTAACATCATATTATTCATTGTAGTATAATTTTACTGGTATTTATTTACTAAACTGCATCAAAAGTTATTTATGATTCCACCTACTTGAAATGTAGCCACTAATTTGGGACAAAATTTTCGATCAAAATGTAGCAACTAATTCGAGACAGAGGAGTATCATAACTCTTTCAACGACCCAATTTCATGAACATCAAAATCAGATTCAGTTAAATTTTTTCATTTAGTAAACATAATAATATCGTCCATATATTGATATGTTTGCATATTAGTATTCAATGTTACTCTATATTGTTAAAATCTAAACTACATCGAAAATAACAATGAAAAAGGAACAAAAATGCATTAAAACATTAAGATTATGTTTCAAATTTACATTTGCATTTTATAATTATTTTCTATAGCGAACTTTTACAATGTTAATAAAAAGCATCATCAACTATATCAAATTGCATTTACATTAAAAAGATTGCTTTTCATTCTTATACCAGTTTCAAATATCTTTAAATCTATTTCCGCAACTTTTTTATTTCGACTTTCTTTGGGCTATCAGTTTTCTATTCCTTTATTTTTTTTTGTATATGAAACAGATACATTTTTTTAAAACTCATGTTATAAAACGGGTAAATTAACATTTTATATTAACATAAAAGATGTGTAGAAAATATTACTTATGTATTGTCAAAGAAATTTTATACAAATATAGGTGAATTTATGCGAATTTTTTTATTTTTTAACAGAAATTTTTTATTTTGAGTAGAGATCGTAAATTTTTAAAGCAAAAACGGATTTTATATATATATATATATATACACTATATTGCCATTGATTATTGGACACTTGCGATTTTAGACATTTTACTAAATATCTAGAAAAATACATGAGGAATCATCTCGAAACTCTTAGTGTATAAATATAGTAGTATACGCCATACATCGCCGTGAAGATTTTTCACCGAAACTCCATAGGGGACCGTCAACAAATTAAAAAAGAATGAATATCTTTTGAATAACCCTGTCAAAACTAATGTAGCAAAAGCGCTCAAACTCTAGATTATGATTGAATGACTTATTGTAATACGTCTTGTTCGTTTTTATGCAAATAGCATGCATACTCGCAGAGTAATTAAGGTTTTTATAAAAATGGTCCCAAATTTTTCCAAGTTTTTTCCTTATAATTTTCAGAGTTCTTAATATAAAATAATATTTTTTTCAGAAAATATGACAAACAACATTGCACACAGTAACTTGTAATCAGAATTAAACAATAATGAAAATTGTGTACAAAATGAGTAGGTTTGCTAAGTAATTTTTTACTGCGCATGCGTCAACGATATCAAAATTTCATTTGCATATTATGTTAGTTAAATGTATAGAGCAACTTTTGTGAATGTCACAAAATCATAACTTGAAAATTCTGAAAATAATCGTCGATTGAATTAGTCGAAAATCCGTTATTCTCAAAATGCAGCAAAAACAAGAGGGGTTGTATTCATATATTCATTGATTAGTGTCAATATAGAATACACAATACTGGATGTACTACTACATTTGGATAAAATCCCTCATTTTTTTGCTTTATTTTGGAAACAACGGATTTTGTCCTTTTTCTATAGACGATTACTTTCAGAATTATAAGCTATGACTTTGAGTCTTTTACAAAAGTTGCTCTATACATTTAGCTAACATAATATGCAAATGAAATTTTGATATCGTTGACGCATGCGCAGTAAAAAATTATTTAGTAAACCTACTCATTTTTCATACAATTTTTATTATTTTTTTAATTCTCATTACAGGGTACTGTGTGCAATGTTGTTTGTCCTATTTTCTGAAAAAAATATTATTTTATATTAAGAACTCTGAAAATTATAAGGAAAAAACTTGGAAAAATTTGGGACCTTTTTTATAAAAACCTTAATTACTATGCGAGTATGCATGCTATTTGCATAAAAATGAACACAGTGTATTACAATAAGGCATTCAATCATAATCTAGAGTTTGAGCACTTTTGCTACATTAGTTTTGACAGGGTTATTCAAAAAATATTCATTCTTTTTTAATTTGTTGACGGTCCCCTATGGAGTTTCGGTAAAAAATCTTCACGGCGATGTATGGCGTATATTATTATATTTATACACTAAGAGTTTCGAGATGATTCCTCATGTATTTTTCTAGATATTTAGTAAAATGTCTAAAATCGCAAGTGTCCAATAATCAATGGCAATATAGTGTATATATATATATGTATATAAATTTCATTCACTCAGGCCCGTAGCTAGGGGGGGTGCCAGGGGCGGCTCAGCCCCCCCTAAAAAATTTTGTGCCCCCCCCCTGAAAAAGATTCCAAGGTCACTAAATAAAACTGTTTAAAAAATCAAAATGAGAAATTGGCCCGAACCCGGCCTGTGCAAATCTTTTGAATGTCTATAATCGTACATTATGATGTTTTGCAATCAATATAAATTTGTATATACTTCAAAAATTTATCTAGATTATTCGGTTTATGTTTAGCAGAAATAAAACAAACATTTGAATCTAATCATCAACGTTCATTATTTATCGATTTCCATTTCAAGTTGAGCAATCTTTTCTGAAATGGAAAAAAAGTACTTAATTATGATCATAAAAAATATTTTTGCTTTTAACAATCAACAGTTTGGTTTGGCAAATTATCAACAGAAATATTTATTATCTTAACCCCCCCCCCCTCCATTTGTCGGCGAGGTGAATGAGTTATGTATAGATTTGTAAATTTAAATCGTTGGTATTTTGTAATGTGCATCCTATCTAATTATTATTGGTATTATTGTCTTCTACTGCTAGTATACATGGGTGACGTATGTGTGGCGCCATGATCAGCCGGCACCAAAAACCCGGTAACGCATTATACAGGGTGTATCTAAACTACTGGGCAAAGCTTTAAGGGGTGATAGTACACACCAAGAAACACAATATTAAATAGGAAACTAAGGGTCCCAAACGTCTTCCGAAGGAGATAGACGTCATTAAAGTTTAGGGTCCAAAATTTCAAATAAACATAAAAGACGGAAAAATTGGTTGATTGATTGCGGTTTTTACTAAAACTATTCTTTATGTTGTAATTTTCTTGAAAATAAATTATAAAGATAAATTTCAAAAAATACCGATAGAGAGCGCTTTAGACTTTAGAGTAACGAACAACTATTTTTTGACGTTATTTTCCCATCTCATTAAATGTTTTCGGAAGCTTAGATTTAAACTTAAATTTTGAGCTCAAAATGTGAATAGTTCTGAGTGGTTAAGTAGCGCAAACTGAACTGTATTCAGAGGTTCAAATTTCAAATGATTATAAAAAACCGAAAAATTTATCGATTCGTTTGCGGTTTTCGCTAAAACTGGTCTTTAAATTACTATTTTCTTGAAAATAAATTTTAAAGAAAAATCTCAAAAAATGCCGATAGAGGGCGCTTTAGACTTTAGAGTAACGAACAACTATTTTTTGACGTTATTTTCCCATTTAATTAAATGTTTTTGCAAGCTTAGACTTAAACTTAAATTTTGAGCTCAAAATCTGAATAGTTGGGAGTGATTAAGTAGCCCAAACTCAACTGTGTTCAGCGATTCAAATTTCAAATGATTATAAAAAACGGAAAAATTGGTCGATTCGTTCGCGGTTTTCACTAGAACTCTTCTTTAAATCAGTATTTTGTTAAAAATAAATTTTAAAGATAAATTTCAAAATTGCCGATAGAGGGCGCCTTACATTTTGGAGTAACGTACAGCTGTTTTAAAATTTTTTTTTTTTAATCTCATTAAATGCTTGCATAAGCTTAGACTTAAATTTTGAGCTCAAAATCTGAATCGTTAGGAGTAATTAAGTAGTGCAAAATTGAACCGTGGTCGAGGGGGTGGGGGGAGGGATATGTTTCAACTCCTGAACACAGTTCAATTTGCGCTTCTTAACCCCTCTCAGCGATTCAGAATTTGAGCTCAAAATTTAAGTCTAAGTTTTTGCAGGCATTTAATTAAATACAAGAAATAACGGTCAAAAATAGTTGCTGGTTACAATTAAGTTTAAAGCACTTGCTAACGAAATTTGTAAATTTTTTTTAAATTTATTTTTAAGAAAATACTGACATAAAGAATAGATTTAGCGACAACCACAAAGGAATCGACCATTTTTTCCGTTTTTAATAATCATTTGAAATTTGAACCCCCCCCCTCTTAACAAAGTTCAGTTAGCGCTTCTTAACCACTCCCAACGATTCAGATTTTGAGCTCAAAATTTAAGTTTATGTCTAAGCTTCTAAAAAAAATTAATGAGATGCAAAAACTAGCCGTAAAAAACAGTTGTTCGTCACTCAAAAGTCTAAAGCGCCCTCTATCGGCATTTTTTGAAATTTATCTTTAAAATTTATTTTTTAGAAAATACTGATTTAAAGAGTAGTTTTAGCAAAAACCGCAAACGACTCGACAAATTTTTCCGTTTTTTTATAATCATTTGAAATTTAAACCTCTGAAAACAGTTGAGTTTGCGCTACTTAACCACTCCCAACTATTCAGATTTTGAGCTCAAAATTTAAGTTTAAGTCTAAGCTTCCGAAAACATTTAATGAGATGCTAAAAATAACGGCAAAAAATAGTTGTTTGTTACGCCAAAGTCTAAAGCGCCGTCTATCGGCATTTTTTAAAGTTTATCTTTATAATTTATTTTCCAGAAAATACTGACATAAAGAATAGTTTTAGTGAAAACCGCAAATATATCGATCAATTTTTCCGTCTATTATGTTTATTTGAAATTTTGGACCCTAAACCTTAATGGCGTCTATCTCCTTCGGAAGACGTTTGGGACCCTTAGTTTCCTATTTAATATTGTTTGATTTGATGTATACTATCACCCCTTAAAGTTTTGCCCAGTAGTTTAGATACACCCTGTATATATATATATATATATATATATATTTAAGCAAATGTAGAATTTAGCTTGGCTAGGATCCAGGAAGTGTAAATGACTTTTTTTTATTATATATTTTTTTATATTTATGTTAATAATTGTTCTTTCTAGTGTGTGTGGTTTAATTAAAAAAAGTCCTTCCGGCAATGCCGGGAGGAAGAGGTAGCTTTCATATATTTATATATTTATTTATTTATTTTAAAGTAAGTTACATTGTTCAAAAATACTAAGCTCAAATTAGTGGAAATAATCTTATAAAATTAGTGATTTTATAAGATTGAATACTAGTTTTTGTCAAGACTGAATATTAATAGGAATTTTTAGAAATTAGTCATCTTTTATTCAACCTGCTTTTATTTTAAGCGATTTAGAGAGTCGCCAAATTCCACGACATTATAAAGTGTATGCCATTTTAAAGCAACATGATGGATCGTTCAGATCAGACCGTTTCAAAATGTCAGCCATAAGCAAAATTCAAAGTGCTATAACTCAATCATTTTTCAAGATATAGACAAAATAAAAAGTGTTCTAGAATCGTTGTTTTAAGTTTTAACAAGTAAAAGAAAAATATTTTTCAACTTTTAATTTTTTCGCATTTAATTTTAAATTTTAAATTTAAAAAATTTTTTTAAATGGCCATCTTTTTGAAACAAAATGGTGGATGATGCTGGCCAACGAACTCGGTCGAGACATTTGTATGTACTATGTACATACCAAGTTTCATTGAAATCGGTTCATAAATACGCGTGTTATCACGTGACGAAAATCAGATCGTTTCAAAAGGTCAACCATAAGAAAAATTCAAAGTGCTATAACTCAATCATTTTGGAAGATATGGACAAAATAAAAAGTGCTCTGGAACTGTTGTTTTAAGATCTAACACTTAAAAGAAAAATATTTTTCAAATTTTGATTTTTTCGCATTTAATTTTAAATTTTAAATTTTTTAAAAATTTTAAAATGGCCACCATTTTGAAACAAAATGGCGGATGATGCTGGCCAACGAACTCGGTTGAGACATTTGTATTTACTATGTACATACCAAGTGTCATTGAAATCGGTTCATAAATACGCGTGTTATCACGTGACAAAAATCAGATCGTTTCAAATTGTCAGCCAAAAGAAAAATTCAAAGTACTATAACTCAATTATTTTGTAAGATATAGACAAAATAAAAAGTGTTCTGGAATCGTTGTTTTAAGTTCTAACACGTAAAAGAAAAATATTTTTCAAATTTTGATTTTTTCGCATTTAATTTTAAATTTTAAATTTTTTAAAAAATTTAAAATGGCCGCCATTTTGAAACAAAATGGCGGATGATGCTGACCAACGAACTCGGTCGAGACATTTGTATTTACTATGTACATATCAAGTTTCATTCAAATCGGTTCATAAATACGTTAGTTATCGCATGACAAAAATCAGATATATATATATATATATATATATATGGTTATATATATATACGTATATATATATATATATGTCAACATTTGAACGGAGGGTGGTTTTGGGGTCTGGGGGTCATGATCGGTGAAAATATACCAAAATTTTCCGGAAGTGCTTTCCTCCGGACGGCTGCAATAGGTAGCTTTTTACTTTTTGTAATGAAAGCTACCTAAAAAAAGGAATTTTTAAATTATCAATTTATTTTATAGAAATCTGCTCTTAGTCGGGGAGGCAACGTTTTCATTCGGTCAATGAGGTGTCGTATCTCCCCCCCCCCTCTGTTGTTGGAAGTGATTTTATGATTTTTAGTCCGTATTACGCAATCGGATATCAGAAACTCAACAGGCGTGAGGGTTATTCTTTCGGTCTTCGGTGACTTATCAGGCAGGATGAATGCCGATGCACCTAGTGACATATCGAAGGTGGGCGATAGAAATTTAAAAATTACAAATTTATCAGAGTACCCAAAAAATTCGGATAACAGGAGTTTTCAACCAGATTGGATGAAAAAATTTAAGTGGCTGGAATATTCCAACAGCAGAGATGCTGTATTTTGTTATCCTTGTCGACAGTTTCCTCATTCGGGGACTAAAGAAAATCCATTTATCTTAGCCGTTTTCCGGAATTGAAAAAAAGCATTGTCCAAGGACAGAGGGTTTCAAAAGCATGCTTCGTCACAGAATCATATAATATCAATGAGCATGTGGACAGAAAGAGAAGAACGTGAAAAGATGAATTTGAGTGTGTCATCTTTGGTATGTAACGATGTTCTAGAAAAAACCGATATTATGTTCAATCTATTGCAGAAATCGTACAATTTTTAGTTATAAATGAACTTTCATTACGTGGGACGTATGATAGATGAACACGAGGAAAGTAGTTTATTTCAAAACCTTTTTAAATACACAATCAAAAAGGACAATAAACTTGCAGAATGTGTCAAATCAGTGCCAATTAATGCAAAATACACTTCACCTGAAATACAAAATGATGTAATACAAATCCTTGCTAAAATAGTGTCAGAAGATATATCAAATGACATTAGCGATGCTGATGTTCCCTGGTTTTCGATTTTGGAAGACGGAACGCGTGATAGAAATAATAGAGAAAATGTTGCATTAGGAGCAAGATACGTAAAGGACGGGAAAATAAAAGAATCAATTATCGCAATAAAAACATGTTCTGACTTGGATGCAAAAACATTTGCTGATTTAACTTTAACGATCCTTCATGATTGTAATTTAGATAATTCTAAAATTTTGAGTCAATGTTTTGATGGTGCTTCAGTCATGAGCGGTGGAAAAGGAGGGGTCCAAGCTATATTGCAGAAACATCTTGATAGAAATATCCCATATGTACATTGCTGCAACCACAGACTTCATTTAGTAATCATAAAAGCAATAAATGATGTAAGTGAAACCAAACAGTTTTTTGATCAGTGTTCCATGCTGTACAACTTTTTGAGAAAAGGTAACATAGCTAAGAAATATGAAGGTCAGTCCCTTGTTCGTTTATTAGAACAGCGATGGAGTGGACATTTACATGTTACAAAAATTGTGTATAACAATTATAAAAAAATTCTGAATACTCTAGAAGAAGTAAAACTGGACAGAAAACAAGATGGAGTAAACATTGCAGAAAGCACTGGTTTGCTAACGATAATGAAAACTAAAGCTTTCAAATTCTGCTTAATATATTTGAAGATAATTCTTGAAACGCTAGATCCTGCAAACCAATTATTGCAAAAGCTAGAAACTAGTTTAACTGATTCTTTAAGAATTGTAGATTCTACTATAGATTCACTTACTTGTTTAAGGTCAGATGAAATTTACGAAGAAATTTTAAATTTGATGGCCACTGAATTTGTTGTTGAGGAAGAGGAAGAAGAAACATGTTCAAAAAAACGAAGAAAAACCACTTCTACAAAACTCAGAGATTATTTAATTGTAAAAACTACAGGTGCTAGCTCGAATATTGATGAAACATTACATCTAAAAGCTATTTATTTTGAAACTTTAGATATGGTATTAAATGAAATGAAAAGGCGGTTTAATAATAACGATAAGTTACCTCTAGCGCTGTCAAGTACAGAGCTTGATATGGATTTAAATAAAATGAAGATATTAGAAAATTATAATGTTAAGCTTCCATCTAAAGATGAAATAATTGTTGTAAAGAATTTCATAAAAAGAACCATTGAAGAAAATCCAAACACCATTGTATTTAATGAACTTTTTAAATATAGGGGTGCATTTGAAGGCACTTATAAACTATTAGCAACTGTTAAAACTTCTGGATGTAGTACTGCAATATGTGAATCAACATTTTCAGTCCTTGCAAGAATAAATCGTCCACAAAGACTAACAATGTCTCATCAAAGAATGGCCGATTTGAGTTTTCTTGTGTTTGAAAAAGAAAGAACCAATGACCTATAATACCTACGTAGACACCAAAATGGCAACCTTTTCGTAGGCCGACATGTCTGCCTTCCGTCACGTGACGAGGGCAGATTTAGCACGCCAAACCGGTTATTCTCCCGCCGAAACTCATATTGCTATGTTTGTCTTGAATTGGACCGCACTTCTTCTTTTCTCTTTGTGAAATCTGAAAGTTGCCAATAAAGCGATCACCGCCAAAAAACAGCATTTTTTCGCCAAAGATGTTGGATTCGAAACCATGCCGAGATAACAATGGGATTTGGCGTCTACGTATATAAGAAAGTCAATGGAAAGAACAGAAACAATCAATATGGAAGTTTTCCTTAAAAAATTTAATGAGAAAAAGAATAGAAGACTTCAATTGTATTAAAGCAGGTGAACTTCAATTTGTTGACACTACTTTATTCCTTTTAAATCTACTTTTTTCATTTTATGTATTTAGTATACACTACAAGGTTAGTTTTCACATTTATAATGCTTATATAACCATTCGTATTTATATATCTATTTAACTTAAACATTTTATATTGTTTCATGTATCCATTAAACCATACTTCATTATATTTTTCCAAATTGGTTTTAAAAAAATTCCATTTGTTACAAAAGTGTGTTTGTTACATGTACTATTGTTTGTTTTTATTGTTTTGTTTTCGTGTTATATGAAAAATGCAGTTCGTTGCAATTTGGTATTTTAGCATTTTGCTATAAAGCGTTTTTTCTGAAGAATTTTTTAATCCTGTTTTGCTTCTAGTATAAAATAAAGTTTTAAGTATTCATATTTTGCTTTGTGTTTGAAGTTTGAGTCATGGTATTTCAAATTAAAGAATTTTTTTAGTAGTATACTCAATTGCAAATGTTTTTAACATTTGACTGTGCATAAAAATAATTTTAAAATTCTTTATCTATGAGTGAATTTGTTTATGCTTTTATTATATAACAATAATTGAAGTTCTCTTTTTGTTAAAAAAAGATAATGATTAGAAATGAAGATTACAACTCGTTTTAAGTAAGAGAAATGCGAGCATTTTAATTACTTTTGACATATTATTTATATTATATTGTATCAGCATTAGTTATATACTGAAAATATGTATTCTGTAGCATTTTCTATTACTAGCATAGATCAAACTTATAATTAATTTTTATCATAAATATTATCTTATGATAAACATTTTGTTGTATATTGGAATATTTCTAGTTTAAATTTTAAAATATATACGTATATAGTCCTTGATTTATGAATGGTAATCAAAGAAAAATGCCAATAGCCAATTCAAATGTACATGCTTTTAATTTTTGAATGAACACAGTAATAATTTTAAATGCAAAATACAACTTTGATTTTGTTAATGTTTTTATTGTAAAAGAATGAAACTTAAGCTTCCTTGAGGGCAGATTAAAAAAAAAGATTAAAGGTTGCAACTATTTTGAAACAAGTGAACTGTAAGCTTTTATTTACTTGTTGACATCATCATTTATTTCACCAGTATAAGTATTAGAGATCGAACGCCAATTCTTTAGCGTTTTCGACAAAAATTCTGAGTTTTACGAAAATTCCATAACCTATATATTTAAACCTATGAACTTCTTTTTTTATAATTATCTGTCATGAATTACTTAAGACGCGTGTGCAAACTATAAAGATAGCAATGCATATATATGACTAACTTTTTCATGTGCTTTTTTAAAAAAGCAGATTTAATGTTATTAGAAAATTTTAATTCGAAAATGCAGAGGCATTTCAATTACTCTGTCAGAAAGTTCTAGTATGACAGATAGGGCCGTAGTTAAGGATGTGCTGGCTCAGCCCCCTCCCCCTCCCCTAACCCTTAAAGCATTTTGAGCCTCTCTTAGAAAAGATTTCATGATTACTCAATGAATTTCTTTTTTGAAAATCCAAATGAAATTCTGTTCAAAAATCTAATTTAGTTTTGAGGCCTTTTCAAAGTTTTGTAGAAATACTAAATTATAACTAAAATAAGTTTCAACACTCGCTCTTCCTATTTGCACATACGAAGCTAAGATGATGTTTAATTTTGCACTCGTTATACACTAAAATTTTTCATCAGCTTATTCTTCTCTTAGCTTAAAATGAGGTTATTACAACAGTTTAATAAAAAACATAGTACATACAATATGAATATGCACTAATTTATCTTTCTACATTAGAGTGAGAGAAAAAAAAAACATGAGACCCCCCTACATTTTCTTGAGCCCCCCCTATTATTCACTTCTGGCTACGGCCCTGCATTCACTGAATGTTTAAAACAAAAAATTCTTTACAAACGAAAGTTTTCTTTCTCGATTCAGATTTAATCGAAAAATTCCAGAACTTTAATGTAGATTGATGCTTTTGCATATAGGTACCAAGTCTTTGGATATGACCAACTGATGCAAGTGACTGATCAGTTATCCTCTAATAATGAATAGGAAGGTTCGAAATCTAAAGAAAGTATGTGATAACATTAAATAGAAATACCTGCTCCGTGAAAATATGTATCTTTTCTTAATGCGGTATTATTATTATTATTATTATTATTATTATTATTATTATTATTATTATTATTATTATTATTATTATTATTATTATTATGAAAAAGAAATGTATTCCGCCTTCCATAGCAGAAAATTTCTCTAATAAAAAACAGAGACTAAGATGGAATTTTTTTGAAAAAACGGAGAATATACACAACATTTTGCTAATACATTTCCTATTTTTCATTTTTTTTTTTTTTTTATAAAACACGGAAAATAGATTGCAATTTTTTCCACCAGCACATTATTGTTTCTCAACAGATTCTTCCACGACTACATTTAACTCTTCAGTAAAAAAGATTCTGTACAGACAGTCTGAACGCTGGAAGCATATCTAACGTACAAGAGGCCAAATGAAGTAATGCGATATAAAAAGAAAAAAAATCATGTTTTTTTTTTTTTTTTTTTTTTTTTTTTTTTTTTAATCGCGGTTGTAAAAGGCGTGTGTTCGAATGTAACGTAAAAAAGAATGAGAGATCGGAAGATTAAATTGTATTTAAGACGTGTCTATTAGTAAAATAGATGCATTAATTCCCAATAATATTTATTTATTTATTTATTTATTTATTATTTTTTTTGTAAATAACATTTGAATGTAAATAGTTATCAATATAATCAAATTTCAAAGTTTCAGGAAGTGCCGTTCATTTTTTGTGTATAAAACCATTGTGTCAATTTCTCTGTTCTGCATTGTTGTTATTATTATTTTTGCGTATGTGTGTGACAAAATAGAAGACTGTGGTAAATTCCTTGCCAGTACATTTTCCTTTTTATCACTGATTATTATTATTATCTATATTTTTTTACCCTATACTTTTACTTTCATACTTATGTACATCTATGCAATAATTACATAATTACACCGCGGAATGGAAGCAATTTCAGGCAATCAAGCTATCATTACAGTTTGAATCATAAGTGCAACAGTATGAATAAATCAATGCATGTCAAAATTCCAGAATGCTACGCGTTATCATTTAATGTTTCGCACTGTAGCACTTAGGATAGTAAGTGGAAAATCCACACTCATATTGCATGACACTAATGATCCCTAATTTCATTAATTGAATTGATAAATACTTAGACTGCAAATTAACGAATGATATTTGTGTATAAATTGATGGCTTTAACAAAGAACAGAAACATTCCTGGATACATGTACATAATTTGTGATATTTTATACTTATGATCTAATTTCAAAATTTCAAGAAATGCCGTTTATTTATTTATTTATTTATTTTTGTCTGTGTTTAAAGAAATAAGTCCATGGTATCAGTTTTCCCGTTCTGGATTATTGTTATTATTATTTTTGTGTGAGTGTATGGAAAAACAGAGAATAGTGTCAATTTCATTGCCTATTTATTCTCCTTTTTTTTCGCTGATTTGTATTATTATCTATATTCTTTTACACTTTACTTTCACTTTCTTACTGATATAATCTATACAATAGTTAGTTACATAATTACAGTTCAGAATTGAAGCAATTTCAGACAATAAAGGTATCACTACAGTTTGAATCATAAGTGCAACAGTATAAATAAATCAATGTATGTCAAATTCCAGGATGCTACCCGTTAACATTTAATATCTCGCACTCTAGTACTTAGGATACTAAGTGGAAAATCCACACTCATATTGTATGACACTAATGAACCGTAATTGCATTAATTAGACTAACATATACTTAGACTGCAAATTAACGGATTATATTTGCATATAAATTAATGGCTTTAACACAGTACAGAAATATTATTGGATATATACATAATTTGTGATAAATAATATTTAAGATAAAAGTTTAAAGTATATATAATAAACGAATTCAGGAATTACAAAACTTATAATTAATATAATGATAATAACCGAGGAAAGTGTTTTTATAGTCTTTTGTCAAACACATTTATGTCTAGTGTGTCTTTTTTGTGATGCTTTGAATTTTAATAAATTTGTATAGTTTCTTTTTTCCTTTTTTAATATGAAAGTTGTATGAAATAATTATGTATTACCGAATGATAAGGTAAATATTTCCTTGCTTAAAAGGACACAGTATCTTTGAAACTTTCTTCTCAATTTTGAATAATATTGGGTCATTCCACGTAAAATTAGCAAATCTGTAAAAATAGTCGTGGCCTGATAATAAACGATTTGATACACATGTTCAATTCATATTGAAGTAAAGCTCTGCAAAATATCTTACCAAAAAATAAATTATTTTAGAAATTTTGGGTAGTTGAAAATCTTGTGAATGACATGCGAGTAATTGTCCAAAGTTGTAAGTTTGAAGTTCTGTATCTTAAAACATTATTATTATTATTATTATTATTATTATTATTATTATTATTATTATTATTATTATTATTATTATTATTATTATTATTATTATTATTATTATTATTATTATTATTATTATTATTTTGCTTAATATTTTAACCTTTGAAAAATTATCTTCATATTTGGTGAGTAATAATAATCTACACTTTGTAACACTTTGATTAATCTCAAATTGGTTGCAAATATTTAAAATGTGTGAATTTGGAAAAAAAAATGAAACGTTATAAAAACTAAAGGAATTAAAAAAACATGTGTAATTGATGCATGATGTAGTATTGTATATGAAGAAAAATAAAAAAAAAAATACTTCGAAGCAAAATTAGCAATGCGACTTTCGCCAGACTTGAGAAATTATTTAATACTTTAAAATACAGCAATTTGTAAATTTTGTAGCAACTGTGTGGGTTGCCAGCTCATTTTGTTGTAAATTACAGTAATTTTTCTGCATTTTATGTTGTAATGTTTTAAATACGGATCTGTGAAGTAAAATCGAAGCACCGATATTATAAAAGCGAATTCAAAGAAGCGAAATAAAAATCGAATTCCTTCTGTCACATTCACCACGTAGCCAATAACAACACTTATTTCTCCTGACTTGAGAAAATTTGCAACAATCTTAAAGACTATAATTTGTAAATTTTTCAGCAAATGTGATGGCAGCCTTGGTGGTAACACCTTCTATTGTAAAAGAAAGTTATTTTTTTCCTGCACGTTATGTTATTACTGTCTTGAAGATTTTGCAGCAAAAATAACAACGCGACTTTTTCCACGCTTGAGAAAATCTATAACCCTCTTAAAGACAGTAATTTGTAAATTTTCTAGCAACCATGTTAGTACCCAGGGTGTCAGCACATTTTGTTGTAAATTATAGTGATTTTTCTGCACTTTATGTTGTAATTTTTCAAACACGGATACTGTGAAATTGAATGCAAGCATCGATGCTAAGAAATCTAATTCAAGCAACAAGTGAATTAAAAATCGAATTCTTTCTGTCACGTGAACCACGTAGCCAATAACAACACGACATTCCCTAGACTTGAGAATTTTTACACCAGTGTTAAAGGCAGCAGCTTGTAAATTTCATAGCAATTGTGTTAACTACCGATGTGCCTGGACTTTTTGTTGTAAAATATAGATATATATATATAGCCTGGATATACAGAGTGGTCATAAAACATTACATGGATAAACACAGGTTCCAACATTGTGTGTCATAAACCATGCAGCCTGTCTCCACATGTAATTAGTTTGTTATTTTGATATTAAGGTTTTTATTTTGATTAATTTTGTTCAAGACCCAGCAACTTATTTTATGGTTCTTTGAATAAGTTAATATCTTGGAATTAGTTAATTTCTTTTAATTATTTTATTGTTTAGTTTAGTTACTGTTATTTATTTCGTTTAAAGTCTACATAAATTAGTAATGCATAAACTTAATTTAGGGATTTTTAATATGCATATTTATATTTATATTACAGCAAAAGAATTGTTTTTAAAACACATTTTTATTTTTATACTTATTCTAATAATAACGGACACCTCGGAAACGCAGAAATTGTCCGCTATTCGGAGGTGTCTGCTATTGGGAAAACCTCAGAGATACAAAAATCGCTAAGAAATACTTAATATTTCATTAACTGACATTTATATGTCTTAAAACCTCTACTATATGATTAATGAGAAATTAAAATTATTTTTTAAGCTATAAAATATAAGTAAAATTGTGCACACCTTTAACTGCTATTTGTTACCTTCTTATGAAACAAATCTGTTACAAAAGTTTACTTTTGGTTGCGATTACGTGTAATTTTTTTTTCAATGAGATGTTATTGGTCATTATAGAGTTCTGGGCGGGGATGGGGATTGTACTGTTTTATCCTTTAAAGCATAAAATCTTCCGGGGGGGACACAGGAATTTGAATGCTTTGGGAGATGCCCCTCCCAGGCAATTCCCTGAATTCAACACTGAATGTGAAGAAGAAATTTCCTCAGCCCCTCTACATGTTTTCTGTGATCACAAAATTTGTGACCAATTGCCCTGATAAATTAAAAGACTTTTTTCTTTTTTTTTTTCTTTTTTTTCTCGTTAAAAAATACTTTTTCATCCTTTATCACCGAAAATAGCGTCCGCTATTTGGAATCTCCGTTATTCAGAGGTTAAACATAGAAAAATTTAGGCTTTGGGAGTGGGGATTGGAAAACTGTCCGTTAAATAGAGGTGTCCGCTATTCGGAAGTGTCCGTTATGGATGTTTTACTGTATTTGCTTGCATACAGATTTCTTTTAAATTGTTAAAGAATCACTGATTCGTATAAAGTAATGTTCGTTGGGCATCCGCATAAAAATTAACTGTAGATGTAAACAAAACTTATCTGTTTAAAGGTATTCGAATATCTTTAAACCGTAATTTTCGATCAAATATCGATTTTTATTTTTTTTTTTCAATAATATTCAAACTTAACATTTTATCTATCGAAATATGCTTAAATTTTGTCTGTACCTAAAATTGAACTCTATTTACAACCGTTTAAAATTGCATTTATTACAGCTTTTGAATTGTGTTTTAAAGTTATTTTTAACCGACTTCAAGAAGAAGGTTATGATTCCGGCCTGTATGTACTTGTTGTTCACTCATAACTTCCCTAAATATGAACCGATTTTGAAAATTCTTTTTTTGTTTGAAAGTGTAAGATGCCCTTGTGGTCCCATTTCAATTTCATCAAATTCTGGTGATTAGAACTTTTTAAAAAACAAAAACATTAAAAATTCAAATTCTTTTTGAAGCAGTCGTCCAATTAGAAGCGTTCATTTTTCAGGCTATTACTCTTTTACCGATACGCTATCTTTTTATTTCAAAGTGCGAAGTTTTGACCAGACAACGATCGGGATCCAGATAGATTTTGTGCTCTTAGAGAAAGGAGATTGATCAATCTGAAAGTTTACACTGTTAGAAATCTGCAGCTGTAGCTACACTGTTAAAAATTTGAAAGTTTGCTGCATCGTCACTCCACCGCTTTTATAGAAAAATATTACTTCACTGTATTATAAAGCATTCTCATTTGCCAATATAGAGATATTCTATAAAAGCAATGGAGTGACGTTGCAGCAAAAGTTTAAAATTTTTAACAGTGTATGTAATCACTCCACCATTTGTATAGATCTCTATTTTGACCAATGACAATGCTCCATCCGTCAGTTGATTAGAACTTTTTGAAAATAAAACTTTAAAATTCAGATTTTTTTCAGAGCAGTCGTCCAATTAGAAGTGTTCCTATTTCATGCTGTTACTCTTACGCAGATACATGACCTTGCGAAATTTTGACTGGACTGGATTCAAATAGATTTTGCTCTATTGCGAAATGAGATTGATCAATAAGAAAATTTACTTACTTTAGGCAACGACAATTTCGCAAAAAATGCAGACTTCTAATTGGTCAATCTGTTTTCTTTAATAGCACGAAATCTACTGGATCCCACTCAAGTTCTCTTTCGCTGTTAGCAAAATGATATTGGCCAATTAGCCTGCATTTTTGCGAATTTTTCGCTGTTTACTTCAAACAGTGAAAAGTTAGCAAAAATGAAGGCTACTGATTGCTCAATCTCGTTTCGCTAAATAGTGAAAAAAAATGTGGATCATAGCTACTGTTGCAGAGATGCCAGTTCTTTCCAAAGTGCGAAATCTTAACCGGATCAATTCGCGTATAATATGTACTAACGTATGGAGATACTTTACTCTGCATTAACTCGTAGAAACACTTTGACGCGCTCTGATTGTGTAAGGACACTTTATTGATCGATTTTCAGCTTTTCGACACTCTTCTTCGATGTTCGTAGATTTCAATGTGGATCTTAAGATTTGTTGGATGTAGTAAATTTCCGAAGTGCGAGAACATTCCAAAGTTCTAAATCTTAACTAAACAAGTTCTCACATCCAATAAACCGTAAAGCCACATCGATATCAACTGACATTGGAAGTACGTGCCTAAAATATAAAAATCCACTACTATACATGCTGTTCTGGATGAAAAAGTATTTCCATAAGTCAAGGCACAATAATGCGCATTGGCATGTGATGCGAAATTGTCTTCAGATTCAGATATAGTTGCCGGATTAGATATTAGAATGATTTTAAATTTTATTCAGGTGGGATTCCTTGATATGTAAATGACGATGCACGGGATATATTTTTTAAGTGAAATGATTCTGGACAAAAGCGTGTCACTAAGCATCTTATTGAGTCGACCATAATCGTCAATCTTGATAATTTTTAAAACGCATACAATCCAATTCTTTCAGGCAATTATAATTAAGATCTGTAATAGAAAATGCCTAGCATTGCTATACTTTGGACAAAAACAGCTGTCGAAGAAGTCTTTAGGCATGGAATGTTTTCACTCTCAGATAGGGGAGCTAAGTTTCGGTTATCAGTTTGAGATTCCTCATACATCATCACTGTTCCTTTCCCATGCGTTTATGGGAATTAGATTGTACTGTTTATCTGATGAAGAATAGCGCGATTTTTCATAAAATATTTCTTTTTACTTTTTCTTACTGAATAATGAATAATTTTGATTATACTAGAAAAAACACTTTACTATACATTGATATATGGAGTCATTTTGCTGTGCTTATATATGTAAGACAGCACTTTGCCTCTCTGTGATGTGTAAGATCATTTTACTTGATGGATTGTCAGCTTTTCAAAACCTATTTCCGAGATCCGTAAGAATCGATGTGGACTTTAAAGTTCAAGGAATGCAGTAACTTTTCGAAGAGCGAGATGTCATTAAAACAAGTTACGAATCCTAAAAACATAAAGATCCACAAAGGTACCAGCCGACATAGTAAGTTGCTCTCGAATAGCTGAAAACGACATAGGAAATTGAATACATCAAAGTCCAGGAAAGTTCTTCAATTAATCATCGCATTTCAAAGACGCATCATATGTCAGTACACATAATTGACTATTACAGTATGAATAGCTAAAAAGTAGGAAAAAAAATACGCTTTTTTCAAAAAAATATCAACCGACTTCAAAAAAGCGCTAAAAAGAATTAAATAATTCTTTAAAATTCTCTAATGACAAAACGTTGTCCAATAAGCACACATCGGATATTAGGTACCGGCATAAAAATGGTTAAATTTAATGTATATAATTTAACATCCACCAAACATAGATTTTAGAGAGAATATTTTTTACAAGAAATGAATTTACATATTTATGATTTAATTTATGAATTTGTACATATAAAAAGTAATGAATTACTTTTTGAAGTTGATGCCAAAGTGTCTTAAATATAATAAGAATTGTGAATATATTGTGCCTAGTAACACAACGAAAATGGTAATCAATTGTGACTGTTTGGCACCGACTTCAAAAAGTAATTCATTACTTTTTATATGTAGATATTCATAAATTAAATCATAAATATGTAAATTCATCTCTTGTAAAAAATATTCTCTCTAAAATCTATGTTTGGTGGATATTAAATTATATACATTAAATTTAACCATTTTTATGCCGGTACCTGATATCCGATGTGTGCTTATTGGATACGTTTTGTCATTAGAGAATTTTAAAGAATAATTTAATTCGTTTTAGCGCTTTTTTGAAGTCGGTTGATATTTTTTTGAAAAAAGCGTATTTTATTAGCTTTTTCTCAAAGTGAAGTTTTTCAGTTTTTTATTACAAGCAAAATATCCTAAAACAAAAATATATGCATGAAATGCCACGAAATTTTCTGTACTTCTTTTACAAATGTCTTTTCAAGAAAGAGATTACATTCATAATAATACATTAAATAGTTTTATATTTACACCGGTTTAAATAACAAACTTGAGACAAATTTTGCGAATTTTTCATTACATTAGTACTTTAACTGCCATATCATCTGAGATAGAGGTGCAATTATAATGTATGTAGTCTAAGTTCCAGAGAAAGTTTTTCTATCTATTATGAAATTCACAAAGTGTCAATACATTGTTATATTTTTCAGTTATCAAGTTTTGCGAAAATGTCAATTTTTGACAAAATTTTCACCATTTTTTCCTTTAAAGAATAATTTCTGGATAACTGCTAACATTTAAAGTAAATGTTATTATAAAGAATGACTTCCAAAGGACTGCAGATACCTTAAAATCAGTACAGACGAGTTATTGATACTTCAAAATTTCAAATACTGAATTCTAACAGAGTTGTATGTTACAGTAAGCAGTATTGAAAGAGGCATTATTATGCACATTCATTTCATCTAATGAGTGTAAAATATTTGGGTGACATAATTTGAGTATTAAGGACCGTATACAAGCAATTGAAATTAGATAAGAAGATGAAGATGTTTGCTAAAGTTTAGTAAGAGAATACCGTTTAATGGTTTAATAGTGTAATTATTAAATTACTTAATGCTGATTTTAATACCTATTTTTTTAGAAATTAGTTAAAGAATAGTAACTAGAAAATATGTTTTTTCTCTTACAGCACTAAATACATATTTACTCAATTTAAATTTATTAAGCAATAATTCACATCGGCATTGGCGAATAATCACTTCTATTAATAGATGATTATTTTTATAAAATATTTCTCCTTATTTTAATTTGAGTGCTTAGGATTGTAAATAATCAACTGAAATTAAAAATGAAAATGAAAATGTTCATAAAAGTTTAAATACCATTTAAGAGCGGAAATTATTGGATACTGAAATCGGTACTTGTTTTTTATCGATTAGTTAAGGCAAAATTTAAAAAAGCATGCTTATGTCTTATCTCTCACAATATTATATACATATTTACTATCTCCAAATTTATTCAATATTTATACTAATTGGTATTGTTAAATAATATCTGAATATTTTTACAAAAACATTTTTGTTCATTTTCAACGGTTAGATTAGTAAAAACATGAATATGAGGATGTCCATAAAGTTTTTTATGTCAATATAATTTAATAGTGTAAGTCATTGGATATTGATGTCGATAAATATTTTTGGTAAATTGTTAATTTAGAAATAAAGAATGATGTTACGCTTTCTCTATGGGAAGAGTACATTCATAACTTCTCACTCTACATATTTATTCAATAATCATTCGTATTTATATTGAAGGATAAAATTTGAATATTATGATTTTTACAAAAATTATTTCATCTTTTTTTTCTTGCATGAGTTCTAATATTCCAACAGGGCGAAAAATGTCCGAGCCAAGAATCGAACCATGGATGTCCTCACTGTAAATGTTAAAGATTTGCTTACTGAGCTATCCCAGACGAATCTAGAGTAGCTAAATCACTCAGCTGACCTTATCATCTTCATATCATTTAGTCTCATATAATGACTTCTGAATAAATTAGGTCCTCCATATTTGTCCGGGATCGCTCGGTTGGCAGATGTTTGCAGCTTCTGTCAAGACATTTCTGGTTCGAATCTTGGCCCGGACATTTTTCGCTCGCTTTGGTCAATTACAATTTATATGAATAGTTGACTTATATGAATAATTGTGTTAAAATTAATATAGTGTGAAATGATAAAGTAAAACATGGTAGTATCATAATTTTTTATAATTTTTCCGTAGAACTTTCGTTGAACAACAACATGTTTTACAAAATTAACTCATATTTTTATCATTGAAATACTAGTTGAAAGAAAACATTTTCTGATGTGACAACAATGTTAAAAATATGTTTTTTTTTTTTTTTTTTTTTTTTTTTTTTTTCAAAATAAAAGTCATTGCAGCTTTTCAATAATAGTCAGAACTTTTTACATATTTAGTTACTTCTTATTTTACAAAAGATACATTTTAATCAGTTCTTTTTTTAAGATATACGTACATTCTAACAATTGAATTACATCAATATTTAATCCAACAATGACACCTAAAACAGAGTTGAATACATTTACGTTCCAGATTAGTCCAACATGATTTTGATAACGACCACACCCCGTCTTCCGTAGATTCAGAAGAAAAATAACGACAAATATTACCATTAGAGACTTTTTACAGAGGAATGTTTAAAAAAATCAAAACCCATATACCTGGAACGAATCAGGCTCAATTCCTAATGAAAATTTCTTGTTTTTAAAAGAAAAATTTCAAGTTTAACTGAATCCACTGTGCTCGATGTTTTCTTGCTGTTGATGATGTTAATACTGATGAGGATCTGCGATGACATAGCGAAACTTATACTTTGTATACTTTCGATATTAAATTTAAATATTTTGAGTACAATTTGAATTGTTTTTAAATGTATTCAAGTCTGTCTGTTGTCTCATTGTTAGCTTAAAGATTGATTTAATTCGGATGTTAGAATGTACGTAAGTCTTAATTAAAAATAAACTGGTTAAAAGCTATCTTCTGTACAAGAAGAAGTAAAATAAATAAGTAAGCTATTCTGACTGTTATTAAAAAGCCGCAAAAGAATATTTTCGAAAGAGACTGACCGAAAAATTGTTGATTCTAAGAACAATGTGAACAAAAAATAATTATTATGGTGCAGTAAAGGTTAAATTTTTGTCAGTTTTCTGTTAAAATCATTAAAGAATTATAATAATAAATGTAATTATATTTCAAAATGTTAAAAGAAAAAACATTCCATAATATGATGGCAAGAGTTAATTATTGATAATTATTTTTAGTTGATCGTTTTTGCTTTCAAATTAATTAGAGCTACCGTATATATCCACGTTAAGTCGACTCGAGTATAAAGCGTAAAGCGTCCAATTTTCAAACACAAATTCTGGGAAAAAAATAATAAAAATCTCGCTTATAAGTCGGTCCTCTAACTTTTTACATCAATTTTGCACTAAATCAAACCAAAGATTTGACTTACCAATGCGAAAAAGTTGTAAGCAAATAAGAAATTCAGTAACTATTTTTTTAATAACTTATTATTATTTTATTATTCACACTTCTAAAAAGTCAGAATTTAGCAATATTTGAAGGTAGTTTTTTTTTCTTATTTTTCTCGTGTATAAGTCGACTCCACCCTCCATCCTCTCAATTTGCTATCAGAAAATTTTCGAAAATTCCTCGAATTATGTGCGAGTATATACGATATTTACTTTTAATAGATTGTATGCAGAGGATTAAACTAAGATGATTATTTCAAAACATATATATATATTTTTAATTTTATAGTGTTTTAAGGTTAGAAATAGACATCTTATATTTTTATGAATAGTTTTGCGTTATTTGTTTTTTATTCACTTCCTGTAATATCATCCTTTTCTTATGTTATTTTTTTCTTTTCATTTACAGGTATTATGATCGTCATTACTGCTATTGGTAACATGCTTGTCTGTTTATCCGTCTGCCTGGTACGTAAATTACGACGAGCTCCAAATTTTCTTCTTGTATCCTTGGCTGTGTCTGACTTATGTGTTGCCTTGCTAGTTATGCCTCTTGCTCTTCATTACGAGTTGGCTGGTGATTGGCGACTTGGCGCTACTGTTTGTGATATGTGGGTGGCTTTCGACATTACCTGCTGCACTGCTTCAATCCTAAACCTTTGCATGATTTCCGTAGACAGATATCTAGCAATTACTAAACCTCTCACGTACGGAGTGAGGCGCCGATCCAGAAGGACTTACATTAGCATTGGTGTCACGTGGCTCATGTCAGCATTAGTGAGTGTTCCCCCGTTACTAATACTAGGAAATGAACATGGTTCCGATGATAATCCAATATGTGAAGTCAGCCAAAACTTTGGATATCAGCTTTACGCAACATTAAGTTCATTCTATATCCCAATGTTTGTGATGGTTTTTATGTATTGCAAAATATATCTCGCTGCTAAAAGAGTGGTGGAATCTGACAAGGGGCGTGTATTTTCACAAAGGTGCATTCCTCACACTAATTCCTGTCCTGGAACATGGGATTCTAAATCTGAACAACTGGATGCTTTCGTGCAGTTAAAAGCTCCACAGTTAAACAGTACTCATCGCAGACATTCTTCGGTGGACCTTGGGGATGGTAGTGCCTCGAAAATGTACAACTTAGAGGCATACAAAGTAGGTGATCGTGCTGTGACAGCTGTTTGTAAGCCGAGGATTTCAGCGATAGTGAAAGATCGGAAAGCCTCCATAACTTTAGGCATCATCATGACGGCATTTGTGGTGTGTTGGCTGCCATTCTTCGTTGTTGCACTTTTACGATCATTGTTTACGAGTTTATGGGTGCCAAAAGAAGTTTTGAGTAGTGTATTGTGGCTAGGATACGCAAACTCTATGCTCAATCCAATAATTTATGTGACTTTTCATCAAGATTTTAGAAGATCTTTTAAAGAAATGTTGTGCTTCAGGTGCCATCTAGTTAACGAGACTTTTCGTGAAGAGGCGTACAGAGACCAGTATGGAGAAACGCCTCTTTGTTCTGCACCTAATACTTCTTGGCCTTCTCCCTATTGTAAAACATACACACCACTAGTCCCCAGATCCTCAGTGTGTGCCAGTTCAAACAAATCCGATGGTTTTGTAGCAAATCACAAAAATATTCAAAATACATTTATGTAATTGCTGAGTGGATCGTCAGTTCTTCATACTCGTTTCTGACTGAAATCTACTTAAGTATTATTTATGTGACATCAAAATAATGTTATTTAAGTGATCTACTACAAAATGTTTCAGTAGTTGTATGTTTATGATAAGCCAGAGATTCCAGCTATACAAAATTCAATCATTATTATGCATATATACTTTTTCTCTACTTTATTTTATATCTTCTACAATAGTTAATCAATAATGAAAATTTTAAAAACTGATAAATAAAAAGTTAAAATAAATTTGTCCTCGTCGTACAGAAATTGGTGCTAAAATATTTTCACTAAAAAATACTACTTTCAATGCTTACATTCCTCTAAAATGATTGTCTAAAATTTCTCCATGATATGAAAATCAAAATTTATATCTATTACTTATGCAAAATTTTTAATTGTTTTATCCTTTTTCAAAACAAGGACGACATGTTTTTCTATTAAAATGGCGTAAATTTAATAGAGTTAAACTAAATAGAGTTATTTTCACATTTTTTAGAATTGCAATTAGGGTGTTTCAAAAATATGACCATAAAACTTTTTCAATTTATCAATTATAATGAAGTTTCCTTTCTTTCTTTAATAAAATTGAGACTTATTTCTTGAATTTTACCCATTTCACAGTTTTAGAAGTGAAAATGATAACATTACTGCCCAAAAGAGAATTTGTGTTGCATGTTTAGTGCATGCATGTACATATGTATAAACTTTAGATTATAAAAATTTAAAAGAAGAATTGACTAACTTGAATAATAACAAGGCATTTTGTAGGTAAAATTTTAAGTCTTTTATGCCATGTTTACATGTATACATATATAACTTTTTGTTATGGTATATATTTTTTAAAATGTTTCTAAGGCTATTTCCGGTAATAGGCGCATACTTTAAAATGAAAAAAAAAAATAGTTAGTACTTTTGATAAGTTTAATTGCCTGCAAATACACTGGTTACACCAATCTAAGGTTTAATGATTTTCTATATCTTTTTCATCAATAAAAACATCTAGAAACAAGTGTCAACAGTAAGAATAATAACATTTTTTTACAATTGTGTTATTACTTTTTTTAAAGTTTACCTTAAAATTCACACGTTATTTAATTTTTTTATTATTATTAAAAATGCTTTTTTTTTGCTTAGGCTGAGTAAAATAATCAGCATGGGTAAATGAACAAATCGCATTAATTCAAAATGTATATTTGATCAATACATAAAAAACACACATTAGAATAAGTATCATGTTTTGTAATATTTTTAGTATTAAATCGATATAAGATAAAGTGAATAACAATGAGTATCAGTACAGTAAATGGAGGAGTAGAAGTGCCCCCAGGAAACATGCAGATTGCAAATGTCGAAAAGATTCTCCGCAGAAGTTATTGCCCCAACTTTCCTTCTTTCTAACAAATAAAATAGTTTTCAGCAGCATTTTATTAGGAACAATGAATAAAAAATCATTTTAGGGGGAAAATACCATCTGATCATTTTGGTGGATCTCTTTGAGGCGAGTTCTCCCAAAATTGAAGCCATTACAAAAACTGCTCCTTAGAAGCTAACCTACATGACTTAGCTCTTCAGCCATACATTTAGAACAAACAGATAGATGGAGGTGCAATATGCTGTAAAACCGGCTTGTAATATGATGGGCGTTGTCGCTACTTTAAATCCCTCATTCAACCTAAACAAAATAATCGCGTAGAATAAGAACCGAATTCTTTGATATCAGCCGTGCGTTTTTTCTCTAAATGAAAATGATCTGCTTATATTTAAGCATTCTAAGGCAGTATTTCATTGTATTATGAATCAAAAATGATATTACTAAAAGTTTTCTTCTTTTTTGCGAAAGAACGTGGCGCTGTTTGGTTAGATAACAACATCTATTAATTATTCTGGAATCTCATCGAAGACAAATGCGTTTTCAACCAGAAATTTTATTTAATAGATGATTTTAAAATGAAATCTAATGAAACAATGGCACAATGTAGAAATATTCTGGATGGTCCAGTTAAATAACAACTGTACATTTAGTCTAAAGGTGGTTCGATTATGTGAAGCGTTAGGGAGTCGTAAAAAAAAGTTTGTATAAGTGTGGTTAAGCTATAGAAAATTATTAAAAAAAACTAGTCTAAATGCTTAATACAAAGAGATAAAATAGCGTAACAACATATAAGAAAGAAAAATTATAATTAAATTACAAAACAGAAAAATAGAAAATCAAAAAAATTCCACTAGATTTAAAAAAAAAAAAAAAAAAACGAATTTCCGGGACTAGGCTCCACCAAGAGAAAAAAAACTCAATTCAGAGACCATACATTATGTTTAAAAGTTTAAGATATTAAATGCTAGTAACTAGCAGAAAAACATTTTGTTTTTAACCTTTAAATAAAGACAAAACAAGGCAGAAATCTAATAGGTACCATGTTGAAATAAGACGTATTTTTCTATAAACACTTTTCGGTTTTTAACTTATTTGTCTTGAATCAGATTTGGAATAATTAAGTGATGTTGCCATGTATATAGTTACTTGGCAAAAATTTAGTAATTAAATCAAATTGGAAGTCGATTTTAAGTTTTGTTTTCACCAGAGTTCCTGTGTATAACATAGAATAAATGTATTTTTTCATATTAATATTTTAACAAAATACGAATTATAACCTGTTTTCTTTATTTAAGGTACACTTTAACTCCTATGACAGAGAAAAAAAAAGGCATTTTTCAAAGAACTTAACTGTTCCGGCCAGCATTGCTAGCCAGAACATTTTATCATTTGAAAAGCTATTTTTGAGCGTGTTCATTTAAACAAATAATATATCTGTTACGTTATAATTCAACTGACAAGTTCATCCATCAAAAACGGCCTGATCTTGTATTTAATGATGACAGATAATAATATTTTAGATTTTTTGTTATGGTGAAAAATATACATAAAAATTTATTAACGGATAAAACGTTCCAAGACATCTCAATTTATAAAGAATACTAGTCACATACACACGCAATTATATGCATATTATTTAGGGTTGATCAGATATTCTAACTATTTAAAATGCAATTTCAGAATAATGGAATATTGTACATTATTGTAGCATTTCCGGTACACTTCATATATACATATATAAGAATATCACAACTGTAGTACTGTGAACATGTAACCTAGAAATTTATTGATCCATTCGAAATATTTTATTTTTCAAAAAAGGAACAAGGCTATCTCAGCAAAAACTTCAAAAATACTTTAAAGAAAAGAACTTTAACAAAGTGAAATGGAAACGAAAAATCAATAAGTTCCTGGGAAACTTTCTTTCTTTTGATATGGAAAAATCAAAGTAAAATGAATTTTCCAGCACATAAACAAAGAGAATTCGAAAATATCTTCAATGGGTTTCTAACGGTTCAATTAGTGCGGTAAAACTTTAAAGGTAAATGAAGTGTAAACATTAATAAAGAAAATAATAAAATAATAAGAAAGAAATATAAAATATACAATTCAATTAATTTTCCATTTAATTTTCAGCGTGTAATTATTGAATATTTAATACGGGATTTATCCCTTTCTAACTAAGCGTAGAAACCAATAGGGTGAAAAATATTCTAGCAGGGGACCAAACTCGGAACCCTTGGAATAGATCTCCGAGTGCTCTAATATTTAAGCTACGAGAACGATGCCCCGTTTGGCATTTTTCTCGACAATACAGCTACTTTCATACAGCTATTGTTTTAAAAATAGTATGTTTTATTGATCTGCTTGTTTATTAGGACTGTTTTATGCGTCAAATATTAAAGAAAATTTAATGTGAGAATGGACTAAATTTTAATGATTTTTTAAAAAAATTAATACATTCACTCAAATTTGGCAGAGTTGTTAAAAATAAGCTAAAGCACAGAAAATTTTAAATTTAAATTTAAATGATAGTTTTAGTTCTTCCCTTTTAAATATTTTAATATGACGAAAAATTGACATATTTTAATCGTTTCATGCACATTTCTTTGGCATAAAATATGACAATATTTATTTACGAAATGTAGTTTCTGTGTTACAATCAAAAATTATCGGCATGAATTGCAAAGGTTCATTGAATGTATAAGAAAAACAATTATTTTTATAATTAGATATTTTTGCCTTTAAACGTATTCATATGTTTCTATATTATACAAATTTCAACATTAAAATAATTCAAAAAATCTAATTATTAAGTATGCGCCTGAAATATTTTAAAATTTAGAAATGTGGAAATTTTTAATATTGAGAAAACAACCTGTTTAAGTATATAGTTTGTAACAAATATTAAAGAAAGCTTCTGACTCAGAGGAGAAACATCAGAATTAAAAAGAAAATTGCTTCAGTTTAGTTTATAATTCACTAAATTAAAAGAAAAAAATCAATCTTTTTGTCGAATTTTGTAATAAGTACAAATATTTTAAACATCATTACGAAATTTGCAAATGCATTATAGTTTTCTACTATTAAAATTTATGTAATTTATTAGTTTTGAATCTCTGGCTTATTTTTCCTCAACGCACATTTCATATCATTGTTTATTTCTTGATGAATGTTTTTACTTTCATGTTTTTGTGTGTGATTAAAATTTCCCGTCCTTACAAAGTTGAATCTCAGCGCATATATATATATATCATACGAGCTTATGGAGAAATATAAAGGGTATGTTTAAATTTCAAATGTAACAAATTTATTACAAAAAAATATTTTATAGAAATGGCCTTTTCTATTTTCAATCTCTATATAACTAAATATGTATATCGAACATATGGATAATAAAATATTTAATATAAATATACATATATATATATAATCCAGCGTTTATCTGACCTACTGGTGGATATATTTTAAAAAATTTAATAACCTCAGAAATTATAACTTCTAAATAATGTTACATTATTTAAGTACAAAAAGTAAAATTGTTTAAGGGATATCGGTACTCTTTGAACTTTCTTTTAAAATTTAAATTTTTAAGTACCTTTTTGGCATAAAAATAAAGGACTCAACAAAAGAAAATGATTCTACCAAGAAATTGTTGAATTTCATTGTCAAAATTTGAAAAAAAAAAATATTTTTCTAAAAAAATGTTATTTTTTGAATGCATCTTCTCGTACAATTTTGAACATTTTTAGCTATTTTTTATTTTAAACTGTTAGTAGAAGTTTGGTGTATGATAATTTTAAATGCCGGATTTATCAAGTTAATTAGTTTAAATGAAAAAAATAACAAAATTTGCTTATACGCGTAAAATTACAGTAAAAATTTTATTTATTTTACATTTTTATGTATAAAATAAATCCCATTTTCATTTATTCTATATATGATAAATAGTTTTATCAAACAGACTATAAGAAATAACTGGAAAAAAATTGAGTCAATTGAAAAATATACATAAAAATATTACTTTTAACGTGCCTATATTCATCGAAAAAGCACCAAATGAGAAAATTCACTTTTAAGTGAAATATATTGTGGCTTTTACAGGAACAGCGATGGAATAAAATTGCTTTAAAATATATTTATAATACTCGGATCTTTACGAAATTTCATCAGAATGCACTAGGGATAATAAAGTATAATTTAAAGAAAAAATTAGAATATCGGTATATTCATCAATATTCACCGCATGAAGGGTATCGAGTCCCTTAAGAAATATAAAAAATGTCCTCCATACTACTCGCAACTTATGATTTTTTATTATTAAAATAAACAAATAGCTTTGTAGCTACTTGCAAATACATTTGTGTCTTTATAATGAGTTTTAATTATAAATCAAATTTCTTACACGATACACGTTGTCCCTTCTATGAATGATTTTTTGCAATTTTACAGTATCGCCCTCTATCAGCTATATTGTAAGATAAAAAAAAATATATATATATTCAAAATTCCTATTCTGTTGTTCTTACAGAATATGTTTCAAACTTGTTTATTTTATTTATTGTAGTCTCATTTCTTTTATTTATTGTATTCTCATTTCTTTTATTTACTGTATTTTTTTAATTCATTCTCATGTAATAATTTTATCAAAATTGTTTTTCTTTTCTTTTTCTTCTTTTTTTGTATTTTTAATCACTAGTCTCATTTCTTTTATTTATTGTATTCTCATTTCTTTTATTTACAGTTTTCTTTTTTTTATTCATTCCCATGTAATAATTTTATCAAAATTGTTCTTCTTTTCTTTTTTTCTTTTTTTGTATTATTAATCACTAGAATTTTTTATCGTTTACCGATTTTAACAGTATTGTAACAAATCCAATACTAAATTAATATCAGTAATTAACACGGTTGTGTAAAGTTCATTTGTTATGAATTTTAGTTAAGTAAATTAAGTAAAACAAAATAATTCTGCATGAGACACAAATAATACTTATGAGACACAAAATAATACTGTATGCCATTATAATTTTAAAACTTGTCACAAATGAAATCCAAAGTTACAAAGAAAGTTAGCAAAACTTTATTGTCACCAGAAAAATTTTCACAACTTCTGAGAAAGTTCAGCATATTTTCTGCTTATAGTTTTAACAACAGTGAGTGACAACACTTATTTTAAATTTACTGTGATGTATGTAACATCTCACGTGTATCTCTAAATTATTTCATTTTCGATTATGTTCACGTTGTCGCACTTTCATTTGTGCAAACTTTGACTAAAACGTTGTTCTTTTCACTTTATAACTCGTTGGTTTCAATAAATTAAGCTAAAACACATATTTATAAAACTCTGCAATCATATTGAAATGCGAGTTAGCTTTATAATATAAATATATAAAAATATTTATTTTGAAAACGTGTTATAATATTAGTTTAAAGTATCATTATAGAAAACAATATTAATTGCACATTATTTTACTATTTGGTTTATGAACAAATTTTGAAACCATTCGATTTTTGCATACTTAAAATATGATATTTATTTATAATTCTCAAAATTTCCACGATTTATGATATCAGAAAGCCAAAATTTTTAAAATAGAAAACATATTGTATATAAACCATGTTTTTAGTACTTATCAAGAAATGGTAGATTATGAAATTGTTTTTGAAAAATACTGCGGGTTGAAAATCTTTTTAAAAATCGATAAAAATTAAAGTTATATACTCTCACATTTTAAAGAATGCATTTTTTGTTTTCTTATAATATATTCAAATTATTGTTTGCTATAGTTTTTATTATTGTTTTTTAATATTACTTAACTAAAATATCCACATAAGAAACTATGAAATAAAGATTAAAAATAGTTTAATTATTTTAATTGCAATAAAAAACACCCTCCCTGAACATATGTTGAAAAAAATGTTGGAATTGATTTAATATAAAAATAATTGTTCCCTTTCACTGTGTTGTTCCATACTTAAAGTTTTCATATAATATAAATATGTATAATAATATTTTTATTTTAATTGTTATTATGAATATGTGTTCAATTGGCAATATATGATAAAAAGTTTCAAACACAGTTCAAATTATTAAAATATTACACATTGAAAAATTGATGTGCAAAGCTTAAGAAACAGTAAATGTTTTAGTTATTAATTTGATAACAGACGTATCAAAGTAATAAAAAAGAATAGCAGCAAGCTTAAAGAAAAAAATCTTTAAGAAAGATAATTACTAAACATGAAAGTACACATTACTAAAAATGTAAAACACATAACTAAAAATGGAAATATACATTATCTCCAATATCGTGATAATTTTCATTTATCGTGATAATTTTCATTTATATTATGGTAATCATTTAGTATTTAATAAAATACTGTAAAAATGCATTAAAAATTGTTTAGAAAATTGAACATATTAGAGTTTAAAAAATTAAAATTAACTTATTTTTGAATAAGCTGAGATATCTCTTCATTTAGCGCATAATTAGTTTATTATCAAATTATGATACTTGGTGCTGATCATCAAAAAACTTTTGTAATAAGCAAACAATATGTAAAAAAATAGTCAAGTTTAAAACTGCGTTATCACAATTGTAACCGCACTTCCAACTGTTACCACCCATAGACATCCCTGGAATCGAATTCGGTTGTGCGCTCCTCTGAATGAATGATAAATACTATACATATTGTATTCGATTGTAAGGATTTTTTGGTCTACCTAAGTGATCTATATCACTTTTAAAATGTTTGAAACAATACAACTTACACTGTAAACAATTTTTCTCCATACATAAAAATATATTGGAATTATTTTAAATACAACTGCAAAAGAACTCTAAACGCTACTTACCCTCATTTTAAATATCAAAACTTCCATAACAAATATGAATTATGGTAATCTAAATTCATTTACATGAGTTAGAATGCGGAGACAGACAAACCGAATTCATAAGCACTTTTGAACGATGTTGGAAAGTGTTTTAAAAACACTCTCGCTATTGATGACATCTATTTAACAAGAGAATCAGAATTTGAACGAATCCTTATATTTAAACAAGCAGCCCTATTGTAAATATACATTATACCATACAGTTCTCAACAAAAGTTTAGACACTGGTGATATTTAACCTTTAAATAAAAAATACAAACTCTTGAGTTATACAAATGGGTATACTAATTTTCAAATACTTTTTAAACATTTTAGAACAAAAATAATGGTTTTGCTATAAGATAATATTTTTTAAACTAAAATAAGTGAAAATTGCATATTGTAAAAGTTTAGACACATTCTTGATTTTTGGCAATTGTTCACAGAAAAATGCAAATTTCAAACTTAAAATGTCACATGCATAACGTATCTAAGTGTTTTTCTCAATAGAATCAGCTGTGAAGATGCTGCGAGCTAGAAATAATCAGTCAGATGAAGTAATTGAAGTATGGGATCTGAAATTGAATAGTTAGACAACTGAAAAAAATTTCAGCTAATTTGAATTGTCCAAAAAAGTATGTGTATCAAGTATTGTTTAAGGGTGACTCTTTCAAAGCAAAACATAGATCTGGAAAGCCTCGTGTGATAAGAAAACGAGTTGGTAAAAGGATCCATAAACTAGCTTCTACACAAATGATAATTGCTAGTCACATTAAAAATTAGTCAGGGCATTCTGTGTCAAAGGAATAGATTAATAAATGAATTTAAAAAAGAGAAAAATTAGTTTACACGAAAATAATAAAACAACCACCTTTGAAAGCTCACTTTAAATGGATGAGAATACAGTGGGCTTCCAAACATATATATCATATGGACCCAAGTGGTGTGCTATGATACTCAGTGGGGATAAACAAAGTGTAATTTGGATGGTTCAGATAGTTGCACATGATATTTGTACGACTTGCATAAAAAGCCTTGGGCATTCTTCAGTCATCAACAAGGAGGTTTGCTCTCTAATGATTTAGACTTTATTTTTCTTAAATGCTCAGGCATCTCTGGAGTTCCACAAAGGTTGCCAAATAGCGCAGGGCTACATAAATGCATTAAAGTTCCATTTGGTGAACTTTTAGTTGGTCCAAAGTATGTATTTGAGCAAAAAAAATACGTTTATTCATGTCAAATACAAAAAAAAAACTTGATTAAGCTCTCAAAATATTGCTGTTTTGATTGGCCAGCGTGTATTCCTAATCTGAACTTAATTGAAAATATTTCTGGCATTATATGTCGTAAGGTTCACGGTGGTTTTTGACAATATTATTCTGACTTTTCTGTTAATGAGCTTCGAGCTGCTATTGAACGTGTTTGGTACAAAATAGACCCTAAAGTGATGAAGTATTTAGTTTCTTTGATAAAAAGTCACATTTATTCACTGATTGCAGACAATGTGGTTTCAGATTGATTTTAATTTATGGTTATTTTTCCTGTAAATATACAGATTGTCTATACTTTTGCAACAATGTTACTTTTTTTTTTTTGTCATTGTACATTATGTAGCGTGCAGAGTTTTAAACTTATTATTTATAATTAAAAGATAAGTCACAAGTAATATGTGACTGTTGAGTTAAAAAAAATCGTTGCATATTTCTGAGTACAGATGTGTAATCGATCTTTGTCTAACCTTTTGCTGAGCACTGAATGAGGAAATGAGTTTCAAAACATGTCTTATACAAATCTTAAAAATCAACTTCTTTCTATTATTCTATTATCTTGGAAATCTTTACCGAAAAAAATACAACAATCTGCATATAAACTAATTTTAACCCGTATTTATGCTACTGTTAAATCTTCGTTTGCTATAAAAACTAATAAAAAAAATTAAAGATTTTTTTTTTTCAAAAATTGGATTTTTTTGTATAAAACGAGTTTTGAAACTCGTCCTCATAAATATTCAAATTCTTTTTTTTTCAAATCTTTCTCCTTTTTTAACTGATCTATAGAAGTTACCTCCTTGTATATGTATATTAGAAAATATTTTGTGAACATTAGCTCATCTTAAAATCCGCTGATTTAAAAACTGAATTCGAAAACTTCTGAAATTATCACTCGAGCGAATTATCGCTTATATCGCTAATATGTATACTTAACTAATAATTTGTTTCATATAAAATATCGAAATGAAAACAGCCTCGGTTTCACTTGCCATAAAAAATGTTATTTCTTAATGACCTGCATTACAAAAAGAACCCAATAAACATAAACTAGTAGTATTTTAAACCATTTAAAATAAATAAAACACGAAAACAAATTCAGAAACTTTCGCAATCATCATACATTTGCAAAAACGTGACCTTTTACTCCAACTTTAAGAAATGTTTAAAAGCTGTTTTTCAAATATTCAATATTTTGTAGAGCGGGACAAGTAGTTCCGTTGTATTACTGATTTATAATGCTTAAACTTATATTATGATGTTTCTTAAATTTTCACATCAATGCATTTTAAAATTTACAATAATAGTTTACAATGTTAATCATATGTCTCTCAAATTGTATATTGGTTTATGCAGTTCTTTTTATTGAACCGCAAAAAAAAAAAAAAAAAATTCTTTAAAAACAGAAAGATTTTTATGAAAGTAAAAAGAGAAATACATGCTTATTTTTATCCTTGAAATCTAATAGATTTACCTTCTGTATATTGAACAATCTTCATAATTGTTCTCCATCAGCTATTTTATCTGAACGTATTACTTATTTCACACTGAATGTGTAATAAATATTTTCTTCAAATACCAGTGTTTCATTGATTATTTTTTACATATTTTTGCACTACATCAGTGGTTCCCAATCTTTATTGGTAAGCGACCCACTTTTAACACTTAGACTGCTATGGCTATGATATGTGATAGCCAATGATGTTTCCGTTGGGACACTGGCTATATGATATGATAACAATGGTGTTTCAACATTTCAGGCCTTGGCTGTCAAAAACGATATGAGTTACACGAAAATTTTATTGGAGTTTCATTATTGGGCTCCCTACGATGTGTTAGGTATATGCAGTTTGTGCAAATTGATATACAGGGTGTTTCGCTACCAGACCGACAAACTTGGAGGGGGGATAGTAGATATGAAGACAAACATTATTAAATAGGAAACCATGGGGCGCAAACGTCTTCCGTAGGAGCCAGGGGCCATTAAAGTTTAAGGTCCAAAACTTCAAACAATTATAAAAAATGGAAAAAAGTGTGGATTCGTTTGCGGATTTTCGCTAAAATCATTCTTTATATCAGGATTTGTTTTTAAAAAATTTTAAAGGTTACGTTCGAAAATTGTCGATAGAGGGCGCTTTAAACTTTAGAGTAACAAACAACTACTTTTTACCCTTATTTTGTGCACGAGGTTGAAGTTATTCTAAAGTTTAGACCTTAACTTAAATTTTAAGCCCACATTGGGATCGGGTAACTTGTGAAAATTGAACTGTGAACAGAAGAGGGGATTTTGAACGCTCATAAAGATTTGATAAACTAATCAATTTTGTTGCGGTTTGCGTGTAGGTCATTTCCTTGGTAATTATTTTATGCAAAATGACGTACAGCATTGGTGTTTCCATTTTTTGATAGAGGGCGCTTCCAACACATCTCCGACATTTCAATGGCATTACTCCTGGGTATTTTACTACCAGTCCAACACACTTACAGAAAGTGTTAGGGATGCAAAGCGACTCGGAATCACATAGGTATGTAACGTTGAAAATGCCTTTTTAGAGAGTTGTGGTTAAAAAAAACAGAGAAAAAAAGCAACAGAAACAGGTAGTGAAATAGCAGTACGTTAATGTGGCAGAAAACAACTTTGTTAAGGGTTTTACTACAAAAGGTGTCCGAAATTACGACCAGAAGTAGTCGGGCATGCTTGAAAGCAGCGATGCACGCAATTCCTCACGCTTTGAAAGATTCCTGGCATCTCAAATAGCTTTCTGGCAGCTACAATTCAAGCTGAGAGGTCTTCCACTAACGATACGGGAGTCTCATACATTCAACTTTTCATTTGACCCCAGCAGAAGTCAGATTCAGATTCAGATTCTGATTGAGCCAGGTGAGGGAGCCTACTAATTGGTTTGAGCTCAACTAGCCTCACCCAGCAATGTTTATTTTAAAAAATACAGAACAATTATACACTAATAAAATAAAGGTAAGTAACAAAACGTAATTGATATAATGAACTACGTGTGACGACTTGGCAGGCCAACAAACCGGGCTACCACTACCTATCCACCGCTGTCCATATGTTACGTTGGGGTATCTGCGAACATCATTGGTAAAATGTGTAGGAGCCGTATCGTGCTATAGAGTGGCGCAACGAAAGAGGAACATGTGCTTTTACCAGAAGTTTCCGACAGAACGTGTTGTATAATTATCAAGTTACTTTTTTCTCTGCTTCTTTTAACCCTAACTCGTTAAAAAGGCTTTTTCGACGTTACATTATAATATGATCCCGAGTCGTCTTTGCATCCCTAACACTTCCTGGAAGTATCTTGGTCTGGTAGTAAAACATACAGGAGTAATGCCATTGAAATGTCGGAGATGTGTTGGAAGCGCCCTCTATCAAAAAATGGAAACACCAATGCTGTACGTCATTTTGCATAAAATAATTACCAAGGAAATGACCTATACGCAAACCGCAACAAAATCGATTAGTTTATCAAATCTTTATGAGCGTTCAAAATCCCCTCTTCTGTTCACAGTTCAATTTTCACTAGTTACCCGATCCCAATGTGGGCTTAAAATTTAAGTTAAGGTCTAAACTTTAGAATAACTTCAACCTCGTGCACAAAATAAGGGTAAAAAGTAGTTGTTTGTTACTCTAAAGTTTAAAGCACCCTCTATCGCAATTTCTGAACGTAACCTTTAAAAAAAATTTACCAACAAATCGTGATATAAAGAATGATTTTAGAGAAAACCGCAAACGAATCCACCCTTTTATTATTAGTTTTTTTATAATCGTTTAAAGTTTTGGACCTTAAACTTTAATAGCCCCTAGCTCCTACGGAAGACGTTCTCGCCCCATGGTTTCTTTTTAAAAATGTTTGTCTTCATGTCTACTATCAGCCCTCAAATTTGTCGGTCTGGTAGCTAAACACCCTGTATGTACTGAAACTATGTTCTTTACAGTTTTATATATGTATAGTTTTATGTTTAAAAATACAAATTACACACACACACGCAATGGACCATGGTGAATATTTGCAATTTTTTCTTGTCAAGCAAAGTGTTAAGTCTAAAAATATTTCCTGACCTATCTGATATAAGGATGTGTATCAGTATGGTTTGTTTATACAGTAAAACCTCTAAATAACGGACACTTTGGGAGCACAGAAATTGTCCGCTGTTCGGAGGTGTCCGCTATTGGGAAAACCTCAGCGATAGAAAAATTGCTAATGAATGTTTAATGTTTCATTAGTCGATTTAAAAATGTCCTAAAACCTCTATTATATGATTAAAACAGAAATTAAAATAATTTTTAAAGCAATAAAACTGAAAAAAAAAATTGTCCTTTATCCTTTGCTTAATACATTCTTACAAAAAAAAAAAAAAAAAAAAAAAAAAAAGTTACAAAAGTATGCTTATACTTGCGATTACATGTAATTTGTTTTGCAATGTGAAATTTTAACTCTATCAGTAATTTTAATCCTTTTAAATCCTCTTTTTCTAAAAAAAAAAAAAAAAAAAAAAAAAAAGAGTATAATTGTTTATTGTAATTTTCTGCTTCTTAAAAGCATACAATCTCCTATCATCCGAGGGTGGGGGGAGATATGGTAGGGAATAAATGTAGGGAAGAGAGGGGATTTTCTCCAGCTCATCTCCACATTTATCTGTGATCACAAAATCTGTGATACATTCCCCTGATAAATTTTTTTCCTCGTTAAAAAATAATTCTTTATTCTTTTTTGCCAAAATTACTGTCCGCTATTCGGAATGTCCGTTATTCAGAGGTTAAACATATAAAAATTAAAGTTTTGGGAGTGGGGATTTGAAAACTGTCCGTTAAATAGAGGTGTCCGCTATTCGGGAGTGTCCGTTATAGAGGTTTTACTGTATTTATGTCGGCCAATTATCCACACTGTGAGATATAGGTCCTAAGGGGTGGGGGTCTCCATGGAGGTCTTTCTAAGGGAATCTAACCCGTATTTACGCTAGGAAATCCAAGGTTCGAAGAAAACCACAAAAAACTTCGAATGATTAGGCCGACGCTCACGATTGGGTTCGAACCCAGCACCTACCGTCTACCATTTTGGAGGTCAGAACCTTACGGCCACTGGTGGGGCCATGTATCAGTATGGAAATTGCTGTATGACCTTTATCAGCTATCGGCTATGTTATCCTACGAAAAAGGCAAATGTTTGTAAGAAAAATAGTACACTATCAACAGAAACAAGAATTGATGATCCCAATTCGTGTAAGTGAAATAATAATTAAAGCAACACACAAACTACAAAGATAATTACAAATAAGTTTATTTACAATCAAAGTATAACTTTTTAATGAGTGAGATTTCGTTTGTTTATGTATTTTTTTTCCAAAAACAGTAAAGTAAAAAAAGTCCTTCCGACCAGTGCCGGGAAAAAGAGCTAGTTTTCATACATTTTATTTTAAAAAAATAATCTAGTTATATAATTCAAACATACGAAGCTAAAATTAGTAGAATCCGATTGAGTAGATTCATTACTATCTTTTGTCAAACTGAATATGAATGGGAATTTCGAGAAATTAGTCAGATTAAAGCAGGTTAGTTTTATTTAAAACGATTTATATTTGGTACCAAATTCTGAAATATCAAGACCTACCTGCCATTTTTAAACAAGATAATGGGCGAAACTATCCAATGAGCTTAGTCGATATCTCAGTTATTCCAATGCACATACTCATTTACATCGAAATCTGTTGATATACGAATGATGTCAGCGGCAAATAGATTTTTCAAAATGACATCCACTTGAGAAATTCAAACTGCTATATCTTAGCCATTTTTTAAAATAAAGATAAAACGAAAAATTCTCCGAAATCCTTGTATCAAGATCAAACATTTCATAAAGAAGCTTTTTACAATTTCTAATTTTTTTGTTCTATATACCATAATAGATGAACAAGTTTTTCACAATATTAAATGACCGTCGGATTGGAAACAAGATGGCAGATGCAGTTGGTCAACGAACTGGGTCGGGGCATTATTATGTACTATGTATACACCAAATTATATCTAAATTGGTTCATAAATACACCTATTTCGCCTGACAAATATCAGATTGTTTCAAAATGTTAGTCACACTAGAAATTCAAAGTGCTACAATTCAGCCATTTTTTTAAATATATAAACGGAATAAAAAATGATTTGAATTCTTTGTATCAAAGTCAAACACATTAAAAAAAATCTTTTTCAATTTCTAAAATTTTCTTGTACAAAATTTTAAATTAATTATTTTTTAGAAAATTTAAAAGGCTGCTCTTTTGAAACAAGATGGCGGATGAGCTCGGTCAATAAATCGGTATGTACTATGTTCAACCAAATTACATCTAAATTGGTTTATAAATGCTCATGTTATCACGTGGCAAAAATCAGATCATTTCAAACTGCCAGCAGCGCTAGAAATTCAAAACGCTATAACTTAGTCATATTTTAAGCTATAGACAGATCACCTTCACACACAAACACCCACACCCTCACACACATCTACAGACACGAACACGGCAGGCCCATACACTAACAGAACACCTAACACAAAAGTTACTCAAGACGACTCTCTTAAATGCATTCAAATAAATCTACATGGCGGAAGTAGGGCAACGGATTGCCTGGCGGGTCTCGCCGAAGCACGGGGCCTCCAGGTGATACTACTGCAAGACTTCCACCAGGGTCAATCCATTTCAAGTGGTCCAGCACTGGTCGCTCGACCATTTTTAAAAAATCTGAAATTTTTTGTACAACAACCCTAACATGATGGAAGTTCAAAATGACCGTTATTTTAATTTTACTATCTTTTGTTTGCGCATGGCAGCCATCTTTGTTTCATCGTGTGCAGCGATTTTCTCAGATACTAGGATAAACAAAATTGTAAATATCTCGTCTTTTATTTTTCCAATTGAAATGGGGTTTGCAGCATTTTGTTCAGAATAAAATAGGCTAAATGTATGGTGGTAGAATAATTTTGGAAAATAAAATTTTACAGGTGAAATTTTAGCACAAAATTTAAGATTTTTTCCAAAATCTATCCGTTTGCAAGAGGAAATTTTTCACGCAAAGAAAACTGTCACACTTACACAATTTTTTCTACAAATAGGTCAAAAGGGCGTATACTCATACACCAAGTCCATATCTGGGAGTTAATTTCTCTTTGCGAAAAAAATTCCGAAATTCTTTAAATTGTCAAAAATCGCACTTTTTAGGCTTCGATATCTCTGGTGGGGCACGAGATAAAAATCTGAAATTCTGGCCTTTGATAGTATTGTGTAGTAGTGTTATGTACAAAATATTTCAAGAAGGAGATTTGACTACAAGCGGAGATATGACATGGACAATATGTGAAAACAATACTGCCAAACTATTGTAACCTACTATGTAATAGTTCAGTAAGACTGTCAACCTTACACAATTTTTTCTACAAATAGTTCAAAAGTGCGTGTACTCATACACCAAGTCCCAGATCTGGGAGTTAATTTCTCTTTGCGAAAAAAATTCCGAAATTCGTCAAAAATTTCAAAAATCGCACTTTTTAGGCTTTGATATCTCTGGCGGAGCACGAGATAAAAATCTGAAATTCTGACCTTTGATAGTATTTTGTAGTAGTGTTATGTACAAAAAATTTCAAGAAGGAGATTTGACTATAAACTGAGATACGGTGATTAAAAAATTTTAAGAAATGCTATTATTAATACATTAGGAGAAATGAGATTAGTCTTATTTATTACAATATTTACACAGAAAATATCGTTTGTTGAAAACAGTTTAATAATAAATGTTTAATTTACAAAGATACTACATATGCTCAACAAAGAGCTTAACACTATTTACGAGAGATGTTATGAGTTCGACTAGTTACTGTTGTCAGTCAATCAGGCTGTTCTTTCTCAAACTTTTATTTGAAGCCACCCAAGTCTTGTCATCCCTTGTTAACTTGAATGAAATTCTCTAGGTTTAATAACTGAAACCATGTCAACTCGATCAGTTGCAACCCATTGTCTGAAATTTACTTTTCCTGAAATGTGTACCGAGTAAAATTGTTGAAATAGCATTTCTAGTAGGTTTGTTCCTTTGGACAAATAGTGTGTTGGCTTAGCATACATTCTGAATTGTTTAAATCACACTGACGCATTTGAAGAAGATATTTGTAATTAACATTTAACTTTGTACCATAAATAATTAATCTAAAATTTTGTAGGTATGAACAATTACATAGTAGGTTACAATAGTTTGGCAGTATTGTTTTCACATATTTTCCATGTCATATCTCAGCTTGTAGTCAAATCTCCTTCTTGAAATTTTTTGTACATAACACTATTACACAATACTATCAAAGGCCAGAATTTCAGATATTTATCTCGTGCTCCACCAGAGATATCGAAGCCTAAAAAGTGCGATTTTTGACATTTTTGAAGAATTACGGAATTTTTTCGGAATTAGAAATTAACTCCCAGATCTGGGACTTGGTGTATGAGTACACGCACTTTTGTCCTATTTCTAGAAAAAATTGTGTAAGGTTGACAGTTTTCCTTGCATAAAAAAATTCCTCTTGCAAATGGATAGATTTTGGAAAAAATCTTAAAAATTGTGCTAAAATTTCATCTGTAAAAATTTATTTTTCAAAATTATTCTACCACTGTACATTTAGCCTATTTTATTCTGAACAAAATGCTGCAAACCCCATTTCAGTTGGGAAAATAAAAGACGAGATATTTACAATTTTGTTTATCCTAGTATCTGAGAAAATCGCTGAACACGATGAAACAAAGATGACCGCCATGCACAAACAAAAAATAGTAAAATTAAAATAACGGTTATTTTGAACTTCCGTCGTTTTAGGCTTGTTGTACAAAAAATTTCAGATTTTTTAAAAATGGTCGAGCGACCAAAAAAATATTTTCTGGACCACTTGAAATGGATTGACCCACCAACACAAAAAAAACTGGGAAAATCACAGGGTTTAACCAAAAGAAGTGGAACATAACAAAAACACCATCCAACAAATCAGCGATAATCACCAAACTAGGAACTAAACCTATGACAATACTCGCGAAAGAATTTACCACTGCCATAACATTAGAAAACAAAGACAACCAATTTACAATAATCAACGTATACTCTCCCCCGTCAGTGCACTTCCCGAACGTAATAACAGAGATCGAAGAAGATCTGAAAAAAGAGGTGGACGGAGTGCTGCTGACGGGGGACTTCAACGCACACTCCACAGCCTGGGGATACGACGACACTGACCAAAGGGGCAGGGAACTCACAGACTTCCTCCTGCTACACTCCTTGTTCGTCCACAACCCACCAGACGCCGAACCCTCATTTAGAGTCTCACGGAGAGATCCGGACGGGAGGCAGAGGGAATTAAGAGGCTGGCCGGACTTAACCATAGCCACGGTCGCCCTGGGCAACGAAATCAATGATTGGCAAGTCAGCGACGAAGCCTCACTTAGTGATCACTGCTACATTACTTACACAATCAAAAATCATAAAAACATAGACTACCAGAGACATGGTCTCCAAACCAAGGTAGGAAAACATGCCATATTTGATAAACTCATTAGAAAAATAAGAAACAAATACATAAAAGAACTCAACAAAGTGACAACAGAAGACCAACTGGACAACATTACACTGAGACTGCAAAATGAAATCACAACTATAGCTTTCACATGCTACAAAAAGAAAAAACACCAGTGATCACTGCTCCACCGTGGTGGACGGACGAAATCAAAACAGCCAGGAACAAGGTTAGGGCTCTTAGGAGGAGGTATCAAAAGCAAACTGTCGAAAACCTAAAACTACAACAACACACAGTTTTCAAAAAAGAAAGGGCCAAACTCAAAAAACTGATAAATAAAACCAAATCAAAAACATGGAAGGATTATTGCAGTAAAACAACGGACACCTACGGAACGTACTACAAACACGCGAGCAATAAAACCACGGGACCAGTGAAACTCGTTGACATACTAAAACAAGATGGCACAACAACCATAAAACAAACATTAACACATTTCCTAGACAACCTGTACCTAACAGACAGTTCAACACCACATACTATCAAGGCAGACAAAAATCCATTGAAATACGCAAAAGCACCAGTAATAACTAAAGCGGAGCTCAATGGAATAATAAGAAACATCAAACAAAACAAGGCGCCAGGGTACGACTACATAGACTATAACCTAATTAAAAGAATACACACAGCAGCTCCACAACTTCTAATAACTCTGTTTAACACGTGTCAAAAACTAGAATACTTTCTCAAATCATTTAAGTTAGGCGTAGTCGTACTCTTCGAGAAACCAGGCAAAGACCCAACAAACCCAAAAAATTATCGACCAATCTGCCTACTACCAGCGTTAGGGAAAATGCTAGAGCGAATAATCCATGGGAGAATTAACTACCACCTATACAAAGAATAGTCACAAACAATACGGGTTCAAACAGGGGACCTCATCAGAACATGCACTAGAAAACCTATTAAAAACAGTTAAAGAAGACGGCAATAACAATTATAAAACACTCCTAATAGCCATGGACATCAAAGGGGCCTTTGACAACATAAGATGGCCAATTCTAATAAATAATTTAAAACAGTCTCCCTGTCCGCATTACTTAGTGAACTGGGTAGTGAGTTTCCTCCAACAAAGATTTGTTTCATTAGAAGAAAACGGTATCAAGGTAACAAGACAAACTTATGGCGGTTGCCCCCAAGGCAGTTGTCTTGGCCCGCTTCTGTGGCTACTAATCGCGGAAACAGCTCTCAAAAAACGCTGGGGGAAACATGTAAGAATACAAGCCTTTGCAGATGATTTCATAAAAATTCTCAGGGGTAGGTCAAAAGACAAAATAAAAAAACTAGCAAACAGAATATTAAAAAAATTCAACGACTGGATAGAGGAAAACAACCTAACATTAAACAAAGAAAAAACTGAATTACTATACCTAAACAGGGGCCATTCTTGGAACCTTCCAACAGCAGACCCAAACATCATAGAGGCAATAGAGTTAAATGGTCAGGAACTACATGTCAAAGAACAAATTAAATACCTAGGGGTCATACTCCATAAAAACCTAAACTGGAAACCACACTGTCAAACACAAGCCGACAAGGTTAGAAACAACTTCAAAAACCTAGCATTCATGACAGCTAAAAGATGGGGTCTTACACCTAACATAATGAAAATTTGGTACAACACAGTAGTTGAGAAGACGCTAACCTACGCGGCCCCGATTTGGGGGCACAGCCTTACGAAGAGGTACAAAGAAATCCTCTCGAGCTGCCAAAGACACTTCGCACTGACCATAGTCAGGGCCTATAGAACGGCCAAACCTACGCCCAACCTCGGCCCTACTGGTACTTGCTGGCCTGATTCCAATTCACCTTAAAGTAAACTATGAAGCGGCATACGGCACAGTCTCAAGATTAAAGAAGAATGCAACAATACACAACAAAATCATCTTTCACAGAGAATACACTCAGAAAGTAAACATATGGCAAAACTACCCGGCAGAAACAATTGAACCACGTATAGGCCACAACCCAAAAGACACATGAATTTATACAGACGGCTCAAAATTGGAATCAGGTGCTACAGGTTCGGCTTTTGTAGCTTTCAAAAATAATAAAAAAATAAAGACTTGGTCAGTGCCTCTAAGAAGTTGTAACAGCGTCTTCCAAGCCGAACTACTGGCTATACATAAAGCAGCGGAATGGGGCAATTCATTGTGTGAGCCATACAGCATTAGGTCGGACTGCCAATCAGCAATAGATTCGTTAAGCAAACCATTCAACACCAGTGACACAGTCAACAAAATATACAACCTAATCAAAGATTCAAGAAACAATTTTAAAATCAGCTGGGTCAAGGCGCATGTCGGCATCCAAGGAAACGAAGAGGCTAAACACGCAGCACTAAACCAGAACAATGAACGTGCATACTACCTGGAAAAACCTAATTCAAAACTAAAAAGAACACTAAAAGACTTAACAACTGAACAGTGGCAGTTCGAATGAGACTATGGGGACACAGGCAGGGAAACTTACCAGTACTTTCCAAAAGTAGACGAAAATAGATTAGTTAGCGACTACCTACTCTCACAACTTTACACAGCTCATGGAGCATTCCCAGAATACCTCCACAGATTCAAGAAGGCGCACACACCGGACTGTGATTGCGGTTCGGAGGGTACGCCTAAACACTACCTGCTACACTGCCCACTCACACAAGCAGATCACCTAGCAAACATAACAACAGAAAACGAAAAATTATGGCATAAACAATTAGCAAAGAACAAACACGTACAGAGAAAGGCAAAAATCATAATCAGGTGGCTCCAAGACAACTGCGACAACATCACGTCACTCATACATCAGAACACCTAGACAAATGACCACACATACAAAAAAAAAAAAAAAACTCGCAATCCTTTACTACAGCCACTAATCCTTCATGTACCCGCGCGCATTTTTGTGTTATATGTTATTATATGTAAAAAAAAATAATAAAAAATAAATAAAAAATAAATAAAAAAATAAATAAAAAACTTATAAAACGGCCTAGGATTCCTATCGCCACAAAAAATTATAAAATAGTGTATTTTGTCTTATGTCCCAGCAGTGTGCGGTAGTCGTGCGATATCAGCAGTATCCAAGGCCCGAAACAGGTGCCCCGCAGGAACTTCCTGCAAGCACGTCGCAAGACATCACGGATCTACAAGTCGCACACCATGACATAGTAAAAAGCTTCTCCCGCCTCCGGCACTGCTTGTCCGTCCTATATGTTAATAAAGGAAAATGACCTAGGTCTAAAACCCTACGGTCAACAATAAAAAATCATAAAATGTTAAAATAATGATATGTCTTATGATCACAGCAGTAAGCGGTAGTCGTGCAGTATCAGCAGTATCCACGGTCCTTAACAGGTGCCCCGCAATAATACTATTGCAAGCACGTCGAAAGACATCTCGGATCTGCAAGCTGCACATTATGACAAATCAAAAAGCTTCATCTGCCTCCGCCTAACTGCTTGTGTGTCCAGATCTAAACAACATAAGATATATATATTTCAAAAAAAAAATCAAAAGGGAATTCACGGGGAGTGCTTGGGTTAAGTGAACTTTCTGGTTAATTTTAAACAATAGCAATGTTACTAACCCATTTACCTTCCAGGATTCCTTTCCCTAGGACTTGGCTCCCGAAAATTTAAAGTTGACCTAATCGACGCAGGGACTCAAGGGACCCTGTGCGGTCCGAAGAGATTCGGGAGCACCAATCAAGTCTACTGCACCAGAACCGTACAGGTTGACCTCATAGACGCAGAGACTCAAAGGACTCTGGCCGATCCGACACCATTCTGGAACCCTCCCCCTAATGGGCTATCGCCTCTCAGGCTTTCAAGTTGACCTCATTGACGCAGGGACCCTGTGCGGTCCGAAGAGCAATGGGAAGCAACCTACCCCTAATGGGCTATCGCCTCTCAGGCTTTCAAGTTGACCTCATTGACGCAGGGACCCTGTGCGGTCCGAAGAGCAATGGGAAGCAACCTACTAGCCCACTTACCCCGAACCGCACACGTTGACCTCATCGACGCAGAGACTCAAGGGACTCTGTGCGGTCCGAAACGTGTTCGGGGTTTCCCTTTTTTTCCCTTGTTTTTTTCTAGTGACAGTACGCCTCTTAATTAGGTGCATTTGGACTCTGTCCGCACGAGCTACCGGACCCGCTCCAATGGGAAAGCCAATGGAGCACCTTTTTTTTCTTTCTTTCTTTGGGTACGGTAGAAAGGAGGGATCTCGTCACCACCAGCAGCGATTCGACTGCCTTGCTTTTCGGCCCAAAAAATTCTCCCTTCTCTGGCACTACTTAGCATTTCGGCCTTTTTAGTTTTGGTTATTTATTTTTTTAAATCTCCCTCAAAATTGTCCCCCCTGTTGTCTGCTAAGGACATGCCACCGTTTCGACTAAAAAAAAATTAGCTCCAGCCCCATTTTACCTGGCACGGCGAGTGGGAGTGATGTACGGCGCCAAACTCAGTACATTCACAAAGGCAATAAACTACTCAGTCCAGCAACCGTTAGCCATAATCAGCCGACCTCGGCACTTGTCTGCGTAGATCGTCCCCACTTTGCCGGCTAAAATTCCATCATGTACGCTAATGGCGCCTGGTGCATGCAAAATCCGTCGTGGGTGCAAAGTCCTCCAAGTTACCTGTGAATTATATCTCTGGAGGTGCCTTGCCAGGTGAAGGTCTCGTCATCTGATCAAGGCTCTAAATTACGAGACCATCTTGCGAAGCCATTTGCAGTTCAAACAACAGGATGTATTATTAATTAACAAGCGAAACAAAGTATGCTCAACGACAAGCAAATACTGCAGAAATGATGGCATGCGAAGCAAAGTTTATTGCCACTACGTGGTAATTAGGCGGTCGTCCGCCCCGATACCAGGTACTAACCCGTTAAGCTGAGAAAACTCGGCAGGTAGGGGGCCTGGTCATCGGTTAGAAAGAAAGCTATAGACAGAAAAAAAACACTTTGGAATTTATGTATCAAGGTTAAACATATAAACGAAAAATATCTTTCAATTTCTAATTAAAAAAATTAATTAATGGTCTCCACTTTGAAACAAGATGGTGCATGAAGCTGGCCAACTAACTCCGTCGAGACATTAATAAGTACTATGAACACACCAAGTTTCGTTTAAATAAGGTTATAATAATGTTTTTATGACAGAATATGTTAAACAGAAGTCATTTGAGATACATGACATTTGTATTTAGTCAGATAAGTTTTCTTGTGTACTTCTTAAATCGAAATCACGTCTAACATGGCTCCATCTTATCGCCGACTGGTAAGATGCACGGTTTCCCCGGAATGGTTACCGAACTTTTTTAACATTTTGATTTTATTTTAAATAAGATACAATTGATTAGGCTTTATAACAATTTTTTTCTCCCCCCATCGTGCTTTTTAAACATTTACTGACAAAAAAATGAAGTATAATACAAATAATAATATAAATGTTAAAATATATGTTTTTTAAAAACACTTTCATCAAAATTTACTAAAATGCAGAATATATATATATATATTAAATACACTACCAAATTTGAAGATATTTCGCGAAGTTAGCCAAAGTTTGGTTCTACCGTGGTAACCTTGCTATTAGTACGTTTAAACAAACACTCATTATTGAAGTTGATACTGATTTCTCCACGGGAAATCAAACTATAAGTGAGTAATCATTAAATTTAAGTTATGTTTTTGTGATGTTTTTGTATTACGAGGGACAGATCTGGGTAGATTTTACCCATTCTTTGTTTCTGAAATGCATAATTAAAAAAAATATGTACATTTTTTGGAGCATTAACAAGTGTAAGATAGAAAAAAGTTTTTGGATTGACACATCTATTTTTCCCGACTAGTTTTTCATTCATAACTTTTAGGTATTTTATTTATTTATTCCATTAACAGGTATTGTAAAGAAAAATGTAAAAAAAAAATTAATTAGCTGTATAACAACTACTGGAAGATCATTAAAAGTCAAAAAACTTTATTTTACTAGTTGTATATTATGTTTTTAATATAAGAAAATTGATCGTAATTTACTAACATGTGTTACACGTCAGTTAATAAAAGAATAAACATTAACAACAACAACAAAAAAAAAAGACAAAGGCTAAGATTTCTTATTTAATAAGAACGCTTTTAAAAACAAATCGGAAATTGCACGCCAAGCATACCAAACAAGATATTATAACCAAATTTTTAATGTATTCAGATCTTGATGTAAAAGTATACATTACTTCGGATGCAATATATTACCTAAAATATTTTGTGCGTCTTTGTAAATACTACCCTCTTTCTATTATACAGGAAATAACTTGTAGTAAAGTGCGTCAACATATATCAATTTCATAAAATGTGAAATAATTTAATGTAATTAAAACGTGCTCCAAACAATATTTCCTCCCATACCATTACCTAATGGAATACATATGTATGAGCCTGTAAATTAATAACAAACATTCTTTTCAATCCACATTGTACAGAATGCATATTTTAGTATTTGCTGTGTAGATGCATATCAATTTTGTTGTGTTCGAAAGAGCTTAAAATCATTAAAATGCACTTGGAACTATTTTTTTCCCATTGACTGTAATGTATTTGATTGTCCCTGTAATAAAACTTTACATGCTATTTTCACAAAATTTGATATAACTCGATAAAATTACGCAAAAATTATAAAATTTTAATTTCAAACGACTCGGTTTGGTAGTTTTTGCTCTGTTATATGCGGACAGACTGAACGACGACTGTAGCTGCTACGTATTTACGTAATTACAAACGCACTTAAAAACTAAACTGGATATTCTGATCCTAAATTTTCTTCTATCTCATACGTCTTAATGTTTCAAAAAGTAGTTACACATGTTAATGCTCTTATATTATTTGTTCAATACTATACTAACCTCTTAAATTTTTTCTTCAGTGAATTAATCGGGGTAAAAACAAGTTAAACTAGTTCATGATATTTATTAAAATAAATTGTTTTCCCTTATTCTGTTGTTATCAGCTGTTTGAGAATAGATGGCTTAGCAGGCCGCAAGCCGACATTTGACAATAGAGCTACAAAAAATCGAGAAAATAATACAAAAATCACTATTACAGCACTCTTTTCCTGTGGAATATTTTCCAAATTGTAAGAAGACATGCTGGACATAAGTAAGAAATAAAATAAAATAAAATAAATAAATGAATAATACGCGAATTGTTTGTTAAATTCTATGTATAATTTGATACATTTTTCGATGGTACAATGATGAAAATAGCACAAAAATTGCTATTACATCGCCCCCTTACCGCAGATTTGTTTTCAAATTTAGGGAGGATCTGCTTGCCACAGCCAAAGACATGCATAAAAAATTCGTTCAATTCTATGTCTAACTTCATACAGTTTTCGATGGTACAATTGCGACTCATAGACATACGGACAGACAATCATTTTACATAAACTTTTTTTTTGTATCTCTGATTTCTAAAACATGTAATTCCGTCGAAAACCAGAAGTCGAAAAAAATTCTGATTAAATACTTTCTTCTATCTTCAATAGAAGAAAGTAAAAAGCAAAGAAGACACTTTCGCTATTAGATTGCATAAAAAGTAAATAATTATCATATTTTTAAATTTTTTTTTCATTTTTTTCTTTTATCTCACAACTTTCTAATATTTCTAATTTTTCATAGTTTCTTTATAAAAAATCAGCTATCTGTTATATGGTTAATATGCCTAAAGATTAAAAAAAAATAAATTTGAAATTTCAATGTGCATATTATACTTCATAATAAGTGGTATTTCAGATTATAGATGTATTGTTTGATTTTAAGAGAATATTAGATTTATGATACATTTTTCGTGCTTAGAAACTTGTGATTTTTAAGAATAAATACAACTGAAATTACACAAATAACATATTTTGGATAATTTTCTTCTTAACTTTCATGATTTTATCAGCTTATACAACATTTTATAAAAATGCAGCGACAGTGAAATTTTTCCATGATGTACAAACATTGTACACATTCTGAATAATGTGAAATGCAAATTATTGCAATTTTTTTTTTACTTTTGCCCATAATCATTTAAATTTTATTCCATCACTTTCTATCTATGAATTTTAAATGTACAAGAAAGAGTCGATTTAGTAAAAGTTCTTAAATGTAAAAATTCTTCTTTTACACTAGTAAAATATCTTAAAGACTTTAGAAAATACAGTAGTCTGTTTGAAAATATTGTTAAAGTATACAATATCTAAATAAGTATATATAAAATTTCATTTTTTTCTAAAGCATACGTATTTCGAATATCGATATTACTATTTAAATATATGTGGCAAATGGAAATGTTTTAACAGTTCTAAAATATTAAAATTTATGCAAAAATATTCAACTAATTAGAGTTACATTTTATTTTATACTTTCCACTAAAAGTTTATTTTTTCGGAGTTACTTATAATGAATATCCAGTTATATTTCTGATATCTAAATAACATGCAGAAAAGTGTTATATTGATTTATTTATTTATATCGAACAACTTGGATATATATTTTTAATTTATTGAAATGTTTACTTGAGATATTGATTTTTACTTACCAGCATTAAGACTTAAGTAAAATAAAACCGAGTCTACTACAGTAGTGATAATAAACTAATATGCAATTAAAAATGACAAATTGTTGTCATTATGGTGTCAATATGCCTGTGTTGTTCCATTGTTGCATTTTGTTGAGGTTTGAAAGAGGTACAAATTGCTAATTTACAGAGTTAAAAAAAAACTGTCGCCACAAAAAGTTAGAGCAAAGTCCTATCGTCCCAAAATTTCCCCCATCGAATCAAAGTCTCTCTTCAAGATATTTTGTAAAGATAAAAAATGCAGACCATATATAGTATGGACCCAGTTACTAAGCAGTCAACTTAATTTGGCAATCTACTTCTCTCTCAAGCATAAAAATTAAGTAACATAAATGTTGAAAATGAGGAATACGATGTTTTACATTTTTACTTCATTGTTATATTCATACACACTGTTAAAAATATGTACCATTTGCTCCTGCATCATTCCACCGCTTTTATAGAAGACGATTACTTCATTGTGTTATGGATTATTCTCATTGGTCAGAATAGGTGACAAATTTTGTCATTTATGCACCTTGGCTTCTGGGGTCCTCAAATAAGCATTTAGCATGCTTTGTAATATAAATACGAATCTAGAGATCATATTCAAGGCTGCCCAAAACAATTTTGATATTTTTTGAACAATTTATGGCAATTGCTGAAATTGTTTTTCAAATATGTTATTAATTACTTAAATTGCTTAATCAGACATCTTTCATCTTAATAAATTAGGAAGTTTTGTTAAATTATCCTCTGTGTGTTGGAAAATGCTTCACAGTCTATGCTATACGTATGATTTTTCCTTTTTGTTTAATTAGAAACTTTAATGTGCTCCAAAAAATAATATTGACCACTGAATAGTATAGTTATAAAGTTACGAACGACTATACAAGTACTACCTCTAACAAAAAAGTTCGGTGAATGAATTCAGAACGGCCGATCTGGCAACACAGGGGAAACGAAATGCTGCACCTGCATAGAGGAAAATGTTGACCATCTCCGCCCACCGTTGTTCAGTAGCGCGTCGTTTATGTTTTGTGTAAGACGTGCTTTAAGAAGTGCTTCTGTGTGAGTTCTGTGTAAGAAGTGCTTGTTCAGTGTGTTGGTTCTTAACTGAGAGCAGGAAAATGATCGAACAAAAGATCAGTTTAAAGTTTGGTTTTAAGCTTTGCAAGACACCGAAAGAAATATATGAGGAGTGGTGCAAATTGAACATCCACCATACTCAACAAATCTCATTCTTCCAGACTTCTTTTTATTTCCACAACTCAAATTTTTTTGAAAGAGATTTAACCATATTGCTGACATCCAATGAAACATGACGAAGCTTTTGAGCTCCATCCCAAAAGAAGACTTCTTGCGAATTTTCCATGACATGTATAGCAGATCTCAGCGGTGCATAGTTGTGGGAGATGACTATTTCGAAGGATGGTATAGTAACTTTCGTTAATATTTAATCTACATTAATGTTACAGGACTGTTTACCGAACTTTATTGCCAGAGGTAGTATAACAAACAAAATGTTGCTTATGGACAAAAATATTTGTCATTTTCGAATACAGGATATAATACATATTAATTTTAAGCAAAACAAAACAAGTCAGAAATCGAACGTCATCTGTGACATGCATGAGGTGCGTTCATATAATGGTTAATTTCATAAATATTCAGATCTTGGTGCAATATCTGTTGCACTGCTATGCAAAAATGCATGTATAAAAATTTTGTTGCGATTATACATTTATATTGAATTTAGTAATACGGAAATAATATAGGACTCCATCTTAAAAAGGACGCGTATTCACTAATTCAGTCTAGAATCTTTCGATATGATAAGATGCCAATCAGTTAATTACGTGTGATAGGATTTACAGTCGGACCTCTATTTAAAGAAGTTGCTAAATACAGATTAAAAGTTCGATATATGGAAAATTCGTTAAACAGAGATTCACTTTAAAAATAATTTTAAGAATATAAAATATATACTAAATCCATAAACCCAACCTAAATCCATAAACCTAATAAAAAATCTAGAATACAGGAGACTAATTCAAGGATAACGAACTGCTCCATCGAAGGTGAAACGGGGATAGTGTAAGTCTACAGCTCATATTCAAAATATTAGAATAATTACCTTTTTTTTAGAAATTGAAAATATCGTTTGGTAATTTAATGTCTTTTAATGAAAATATGCAAACGATATTTTTATTAAGAACTTATTGTTGATTAAACTTACTTGTTATCTTAAATTTAATATCATTTTTGAAAAGATTAATTGCAAAAAAAATTATTTTGAAAAGTCAAAATATTAGAATATTTATTCAAGTGGTTCAAAATATTAGAATATTTCACATTAATTCTCCTTTAATTATTACCAATTCTTAACTGGTGGCATCATTGATTAAATTCAGACTATTTTATTTAAAATCAGTATTCTTTTTTGCAGTTTGTTTCTTTTTCGTCTTAAAATGGGCCGTGTGAGTGATATTCCTGAATCTACTAAACTTCGTATGGTTGATTTGTATCGGCACGGTAAAAATCAATGTTTTATAGCGAATTATTTACATTGTTCGCAATCGAGCGTTAGTAAAATACTAACACAATATTCAAAAATTGGAAAATTTCAAAATAATGGTGGCCGAAAACCAAAAACATCTGCTAGAGATGACAGGAAACTGAAGCGTATAGTTAAGAAAAACCGTTTTAAAAGTGTGCGATTCTTGCACCGAAAATGGAAAGAAGAAGGAGTTGAAGTTTCTACATCGACAACATTAAGACGTCTCCATAAATTTAAATTTGAATCTCGTGTACCGGAAACAAAACCTCGCATGACTGCAAGACAAAAGCGTATAAGATTGAATTGGTGTAAATCAAGACGTTTATGGAGCAATGAAGATTGGAAAAATATATTATTTAGTGATGAAAGTATGTTTTGTGTTTCATATGGTAATCAAGGTATTCGAGTTTGGAGAATGAAGCAAGAAGCATTTGATAAAGAATGCCTTAAACGTTCCGTAAAATTTGCTGCTAGTGTCATGGTTTGGGGTTGTATGAGTGCAGAAGGACCTGGAAAGTTATGCATCGTCTACGAAATGGTTAACTCTCTGATATATCAAGAAATTTTAGAATATTACATGATTCCATCATCAGAAGATTTATTTGAAGATGATTTCATCTTTCAACAAGATTTAGCGTCCCCGCATACCTCGGTGTCAACTAAGAATTGGTTCCGCCAACGCAACATTAAGGTACTTCCTTTGCCACCAAATTCACCAGATCTTAATCCCATCGAAAACTTATGGTGTATAATGAAGAAAAAGCTTCAAGAAAATCCTCCTTCAAGTAAAACCGAGTTAGTAGCACGTATAAAGTCTATTTGGGCTAATATTGATAGAAATGTTTGTAAACACCTTGTATATAGTATGCAAGATCGATTGTACGCTGTTATGAAAGCTAAAGGGGATGCTACAAAATATTAACTACCATTTACTTCATATTCATAAGGTAATATTGTTGCGTAAAATAAAATATTCTAATATTTTGAACCAATCTAAATTTTATTCTAATATTCTGGTGTGTTTAAGGAAGCTGTATACCTAATTTATTGTGCTGTATTTTATATTTTATAAATGTTAAAATCTTATCTAAACATTCCAGATTTAATTTATAAGAAATTTAATTGCATTTACTTAGTATAAAAAATAAATAAATGACAAATAACTTTTTCTTATTACTTTTTCTCAATTATTCTAATATTTTGAATATGAGCTGTAGACTTCCTGGATAAAGGCACAACCATTATAATTATGGTTAAGTTTATACTAACTACACTCGGTAAGTTAGGCGCCTGATGAAACTAATTGAATATCCTGATAATCATAAAATGAGCTAAAAGAAAGAATAAGTTGAAAATGTTTGGAAAGATTTTGAGAAATAAAGAGGAAAAAAATTAGGTGACACGAAAAAGCTCGTTAAATAGAGAATGCACTTCGCTATTTAGAAGTTTTTTTAGAAAGAAATTCGCAAAATGTTCTTGGTTCTTAGAAAAAATTCGCAAAATAGAAGTTCGTTAAACAGAGGCAGTAATAGAATGAATAAATTTTTATTAATATCGTTTTAAGTTTTGATTCGACTTCCGCAAAATTTTAAATGACTCGACGAAATTCCGCAACAATTACACAACAAAAAATTTCAAGGCATTGAATTGGATAGTTTTAGCGCGTATATATGCGGACAGACATACAGACAGACGGATGAAGTTATAAGAATTGTGCTACTTATTTATAAAATTACGAACGCACGTAAAAATGCTTTTAGATCAGAAATTTAAAATAAAAAAAGATCAAGAATACATGAATAGTTTTTTATGTTCTAGTAAATTTGAATAAAACTAATTTAATCCTAAAATATCTAGTAAAATGTGCATATCGATTTTTACAATAAATGTTTAATAATGAACTATATGTCATAGTAGAAAAAAATGCAGCACTCAAAATTAGCGTTTAAAATTAGATTTTTATTTATTTATTTACATCTAAATCTTTTATAGTTATTATAGTGAACTTTATAAATATTAACAAAATCGTTGAGGAGACAAATTAACTTCATTTTAAAATCTGTGATTTGATTTTCGTTTTATTCTTTTAATCTGGTTCAACATGTTTGACTGATTAACTCGATTATGATGAGAATAAGAAATAACGTAATCAAATATTCATAATTATATAACAGATTTATATCACATTTTCAATTTTGGAAAGCTATCGGATATATTTTTATTTGATAGAATAAATTTAAATGATATTAATTAAAAAGAAAATGAAAGTACATAATTTTTAATTTAAAATTCTCTTTATATTTTATAATTATTAACTAATCATTTTCGCTTGAAATCAAGTTTCATCTGCAAATTCCAATATCTTTCATGATACATTCTGGTGATTTTATGAAGGTATTTGATTGATATCCTCTGATTATGAAGAGAAAAATTACCCTAATCAAACATTTACAGTAATGGATGTTTGATTACAGTAATTTCCTTTCTAAGTATTGTCTCAATTTAGAAAAGATGTCGGGATAGTTTTTACCAGAAAGAGTAATTTCCAATTATGCTCTTTAAAAGAAAATTAAATTGCAGAATTCGTTTGTATTAATTTTAAGATAATCTTCATCATTTGAATGTTAAGAAATATTCAAAAGAGAAGAATTAAAATTTATTTTTAAAATTCATTTATTTACGGGAATGCTTGAAAAAATTTCAAATAAATTGATATTTTTATTTGCCTTTTTTTAAATATTTAAATCCTATATCGACCATTCTAGTGCAGTCCTGGCAGGAAAAAAAGAAGATTCTTTTTAATTGACACATTTGCCTACTTTTGTTCATTTTAAGATAATTTTAGTGATTTCAAGCTATTTTTGCATTTATTTATAGATTGACGATGATTTGGCTGAATGGTAATGTCTTTCGTAGTTCACGCTTCCTGAATACTGTGCCTAAGTGCTGACACAGAAATGGCGGCTGCCAAAATCGGATTTTGTTTTTAATGTAACTACGGCCCCTTAAATTTAGACATCAGTATTTTCTAAAATATTTCTTGGGCTAATTTAATCTCAGAAAAATGAAACGAAGAAAAATTTAAAAAAAATGTTTGTACAAAATTTAAGCAATCATACACACGATGTAACAAAAAAATAAATAAGTCTTTGTCAGCCGCCATATTTAATTCGGAGCTCAGGCCTAGAATTCGAGGGACAGTATACCACGTAATACAATGCATTGGCTTTCAGCCAAATCCTCGTCATCCAAATCATTGTATTATAACGCAAAAATCTCATGCAATAACAAAAATTAACTTAAAATGAATAAATTAGGCAAATGCGCGGTTTTTTTTTTGGGGGGGGGGGTGGCAGGACTGTATTTGTGCTACCTTTCATGTTTCCAATTTAGCGGATTTTATTGTTATTATTATTATTATTATCATTTATGTATTTGTTCCGAATTCATACTAGAACTCTAAAATCGTAATTGTTCTTTCATATATTAACAGACATTATGTCATTAAAAATACTTAAATTTATTATTTAGATTTTCTGGTATAAATTCGGAATCTTTGAATAACTGAATTTCTAGAGCGCCTTCTGCCATAGGCGTTAGAGAATGGACATGTCTAAAACAAACACTTAAGATTCATAAATCCATAAGGGATTTCTCAAATCCATAAGGGTAACTATATAACATAGACTAGACTTTATAACATCAAACTAGACAATTATAGTTGAAGGAGAAATAAAACTAAGTTAGTATTTCCTAAAAGTGATAAAAGTCAATTTGCAAGGTAAATAAATATTTTAATTTATTCAGGTTTCATAGTTGCATTTATTGTAGTTAATTACTTACCCATCATACGTTGCATAGGATAAATCTTGCAATCGTTTTAAAAATCATTTATTTTTTATTAATTTTTTATTTTACGTATTTATGTATTTATTTATTTATTTATTTTATTACTATTCATTGACAAATTTACATGTTTCAGACACTGGAACTTCAACATATTTTTAGAAAAAAAAAATGCCGTCAATCTGTTTGTGTGCCTGCCTGTCTATAAACGCTCTATCTCTCGAACAAATTAAAAAAGGTACTTGAAATTTGGTGTGTAATTAGTGTGTAATAATAGAAAGAGTACAGTGAGTATCAATAAGCTCGATTATCCGGAACTATTTTTTTTCTCACTCTGTAAAAATTCTTTCTGATGAAAAGTTCATAAACATTTTCGAAATTGCTTATTTTAAGGAGTGAATATAAAAGAGAATAAAAATACATAAATTTTGCAAAAAAGAATGAAATGTATCAAAATATTAGTTGTCAAGATTTTTGTAATCATATTTTTCACATTTTTCGATTTTTCATGGTCCTATATTTCCCCTATTCAAAATTCATTTCAAAAACATATTTTAATAGAATATGAGATGCTTAATTCTACGCAGTAAACTGTTAGTTCATACGATTATCATTTTTGGAGTTATAAGGAGGTTTCTTTTACACAATTCGGTACTACTTGATTATGCCGCTGACCAAAAAAGTATAGCCAAACTATAAGATTAAATGTCAATAATGGCTTATCGTAAATTTCACATTCACTTGACATTAAGTATGTTACATGCTTTTGTTACGTGATAAAGTGATTTTTGAATCGACATTTTATTTGTAATTTTATTAATCATTTACTAATGTATTTGTACTTTCGTTATTTAAAATAACAAATATGCCAGTTTGTGTAATTTACGAGTAGTTTGGCGATTTATATAATTGGTCGACGGAATAATTTACTACTACCCATAATTCAGCAATAAAGCATTACTATGTTTAAAATATATTTAAATATACGTTTAAATTTTATTTTGAAATTGCAAAGTTTTCTTTAATATAAATTACACATGTTTTACTTTCATATTTTATGTTACGCATAAACATTATGAAAAGTATTTTGCTCCTTAAGTATTATATGTATAAACATTATGGATAAGTGGCCTCCAATGACTAGTTTCATTAAGCATGAGATAACGTGATTTTTCTTTATCAGTTTTAAACTAAAAATTGTTTTTAAGAAAATATTTGTATCATTATAAATCTTGAGCATGCTATCCGTCAGAGCGATGATACATGTCCACTTGAATAAATTAAGGTATTTATTTGCCTTTTAAAAGTATTTTTAGTAAATATGAAGTTAGTTAGATGCTTCAAGCGTTTTTCGTGATATAGTAAAGCAAAAAAATAATGATGAAATGTGCTGGCGGGTCTGACAATAAAACACATACTTAAAATTCGCTACTTTTGGTTCAAATACAACCACGTGCTTTTGGAACAATTGAAGAAAAATTTTAATAATGCAGTTTTAAACTCATAATACAATGAAATGCTACTTTAGAATGCTTAAATTATTTTCATTTTTTTCATTGAGGAGAAAAAATGCACGGAAGATGCCATAGAATTCGGTCCCTGTCCCACGTGTGCTTATTTTGTTTGGGCCTTTAAATTTTAGCATTTAATGGGCATCATATTACAAATGTTTTTTACGGCATACTGACTCTCCATCTGCCTCTTTCCTCTATATTTTTTCATATATAATATTAGAGTATTATATAATATTATATTTTTTCGATTTATAATATTATATTTCTTTATATTAATAATATAGAATGAGAACCTTTATTTTATTTTATGTTTTAACAATTTCAATTTTTAAATACCGACAGGCAGACTATTTGTAAAAACAGGACTTTTCGGAGTCTTTGCTTCCTAAAATATTTAAATCCATCGAAACGTGGATGTCGAAATAAATTTTGATTACAATATGATTTCTTTTATTACAGATAGTCGAAAGTAAAATGTTTTTATATATTTATTTATTTAAATTCTCAAAAATGCATATAATTTTTTTTATCAACATAGAGAAAAAAAAGAAACATTTGTAAAAATATGCCAAAATAGTGTATAATTTGAAAAAACAAGCTCTATAATTGTTATTTTTGCACACGAAATGAGAAATAGTGATAATCCAATACATTTCTTCTTACGTATTTTTTTATGTCACAGTTCCAGAGTACATAATATTTAGAATAATAACTGTGCAAAAGAATGAAACAGCGAAAAAATATTTATCTTTTTTAAGAACGACTTAAACTTATGTGGGAGTTGGAAGGATATTTCTTACTGCATTAAGATGATATCAATAAACTCTTATCTGTATTGCGGGAACGTTATCGAATATAAAGTTTGAAACAGAAATATACTTTTGCTATGTTATGATAATATTTCTTCTTCCTACACATTGCTGAGTTTCTTCCGAAGATTTCAATTCAGAAATTATATTGCAGAACTTTTCAGTTTTTAGGATAGTTGTATGAGAGATTAAACTTCAAGTAATAATACAAGCGAAACATTTTTTATATCAGAAGACAAGTATTACTTAGAAAAGTTTGGTTGAGATGTTTCTCTACTTTTTAAGTTTAAAAATTTTACAATTTATTATATGATATGCGATAAAATGTTATTTTCTAATACGCCAACGATTAAACGAGAAAGTTTTCATTCTAACTTTCAAATCTCTGAAAATGTATATTTATAATCATTAAAAGTGGAGAACCAACGTTTAAGAACGCACAAACAAAACATAAAAAACAACAAATAGCTGTATCAAATGTAAAAGCGAGATTCTTCTTCAGTGCAAGATAGATCAAGGCACAGCATGCTGGAAAAAGCAAGGCTTGGCTGCCTAAGTAAATTAAATAAATTTAAACTATTAAATAAATATAATTTAATTTTTAAAAACTTTAAAAAACTAAATTATGTTTTCACATTTTTTTTAATTCAAAATTCAACCTCCTAATTTGAAACGAAAATATTACAAACAATATTGTAAATAATACCCTGCAATCAGAGTTAAAAAATAATAAAAATTATATAAAAATGAGTAGGTACACTAAATAGTTTTTCATTGCGCATGTCAAAACGCTATCAAAATTTTATTTGCATATTTGTTACCTAAATGTATAGCGCAACGTTTGTGAAAGTCTCAAAAACATAGTTTGAAAATTTTAAAAGTGATCATCGATGAAATAAGATCGAAGTCCGTTATTCCCACAATGAAACAAAAAAGATGAAGGGCTATATCCATTTATCTATTGATTATGGTCAATATAGAGTACATAATATGGTACATACTTCCATATCTGGATAGAACCTCTTTTTGTTGCTTCATTTTGGGAACGACGGGTTTTGAGCTCATTCTATCGATAATCCCTTTCAGAATTTTCAAGTTATGTTTTTGAGACTTTCGCAGAAATTGCTCTATATATTTAGCTAACATAATATGCAAATGAAATTTTGATACCCATCAGGTATCGCAAAGAAAAATTATTTCGTAAATCTGCTCATTTTTCATATAATTCTTAGTATTTTTTAATTCTGTTTGTAGAGTATTATGGACAATGTAGTTGTCATATTGTCGAAAAAGAACATTATTTTATATTAAGAACTCTACAAATAATAAGCAAAAAACTTGTTTTTATAAAATATTAATTTCTCTACGAGTGTACAAGCTATCCGCATAAAAATGATCACAATTTATTATAATAAGCCCCTTAACCATGTGATTGCGGTTCGGAGGGTACTCCCAAACACTACCTGCTACACTGCCCACTCACACAAGCAGATCACCTAGCAAACATAACGAACAGAAAACGAAAAATTATGGCATAAACAATTAGCAAAAAACAAACACGTACAGAGAAAGGCAAAAATCATAATAAGGTGGGTCCAAGACAACTGCGACAACATCACGTCACTCATACATCAGAACACATAGACAAATGACCACACTTACAAAAAAAAAAAAAAAAAAAAAAAAAAAAATCTCTTAATCCTCTACAACAGCCACTAATCCTTCATGTACCCGAGCGCATTTTTGTGTTATATGTTATTAAATGTTAAAAAAATATATACATATATATATATATAAAATGGCCTAGGATTTAATAAGAGAATTAAAATAAAAATAGATATAGTACTTTTTGTTAAACATTAAACACGGAAATTTATTTCGTTAATAAGAATTTTTCTGACAAAAATGGGGGCATAATTAGAAATAAAAGAAATAAAAAAGAATTATATTTTTAACAACTATTTCACTTGGTAAAATATGACGTCATAGTTGAACAAAAACAGGTATTTTATAGCAGTCGTTAAAAATACAACAAACATGGATATCAATAACTCATGAATGACGTCATTGCCGAAACTTCAATGAAGGCTTACTTTGGAGACACGAAATTTATTGTTTTTCATCTGTCAGTCTGTTCTTCTGTCTGTCTGTCAGTTCCGTGATAAGTGCCGCAAAATGCAATCAAAACTTTTTTTTTTTTTCGGAAGCAAAATTGTAAAATTCTAGATTACTGAGTTTACACTTACAAAAGTTCCTAATTCTTTAGATTTAGACATAGGCTAGCAGGTATGTAAAAATACGAGTATAATAAAAAATGTTTGTTCAAACTGTTACCTATCCTTATAAATCAAAATGTATAAAGAAATGCAAAATATACAATAACCATTACCACAATTAATAGAAAGTTAAATATTTAAATTTAATGAGACTACGGGGGTTCAGGGGGGCTCCGCTCCCCTGAAGAAATCTGCTATGTTATAATAAAAAAACAAAAATAATAGATCATGAAAATTTCAGAATATCCTAACATAATTAAATTTTTAATTTAACGCTTTTGATGGCTGAAAACTTCTTATTCTTATTTTATTCTTATAAATAACTAGCGGCCCGCCCTCGCTTTGCTTCGGGTAGTCCGGTGTCGCTACTGACACCGCAAATCGTTACTACCACTTCACCCCATTAAATTCAACTACTAAAACCATTACTCTAGGGTTCAGCCTGCGTTTGCAATGTATAAGCGGAAAAAATGAAATTATTTACGACATCACATTAAAAACCTCAAAAATAACAGTATTTCTCCACTATTTAATGGATGTTATTATGCATATAAACCTTCCTCTTGAATCACTCTATCTATTAAAAAAAACGCATCAAAATCTGTTGCGTAGTTTTAAAGATTTAAGCGTACATAGGGATATAGGGACAGAAAAAGCGACTTTGTTTTATACTATGTAGTGATAGTGAAGACCTTTTTAATGTGTACAATAATTAGTACATTATTTTGATAAATCTTGTAGGGTTCAGCCTGCGTTTGCAATGTATATGCGGAAAAAATGAAATTATTTATGACATCACATTAAAAACCTCAAATATAACAGTATTTCTCCAATATTTAATGGATGTTATTATACATATAAACCTTCCTCATAAATCGCTCTATCTATTAAAAAAAACCGCATCAAAATCCGTTGCGTAGTTTTAAAGATTTAAGCGTACATAGGGATATAGGGACAGAAAAAGCGACTTTGTTTTACACTATGTAGTGATTGCGTAATTTGAAAATTTTAAATTACAGTTTCCAGGAAGTTGAATATTACCCAAAGTGTGTTTAAAAAAATATGTGCAAAGCTGACGTTGAGGCTCCTGATCTGCAGATTTACTAGTTTTATTTTATTTCAGGTATTTTTATCCCTTGTATGACCTATGTACCTCAAAATATTACAATGAAGAAAAAAAATTAAAAAAAGTTATTGCGATAAGGAACAGATTAATCATAGAATAATATATTTCCTTTATAAAACATACTGCTAAAGAATCGTTCGATTCTAAATTAGACATGAGGTATATAGATTACAGTTTCTGGAGTATATTTTTCTAGGGAGAGAATTAATAGACTTCATAGTAATCAATATTAATATTTCTGACTGCGCAACTGCAGTAAATGAGGTAAAAGAAATATCAGGCAGAACGATTTCCTACACCATGCAAACTTCCCGGCTGTCTGCTTAATAAAAATAAATTTACCTTACACACTCTTTCAAACTATTATTTTCAGTTTGCACAAAAGTGATATTATTCAAATGCCACAGCGAAATATATGTAAAATTTTTCAAATTTATTTATGAGAGAAAATATTTATTGTTAAAATAGGAGAACATTTGAGAGATATTGCGGGTATTAAAAGAAAATCATTGAAAGGTAATAGTCCGGGACAGTAAAATTTTGTTGTTAATTATTTTATGCAAGGTGCATTCAAATATGTCATAGATTTTACTTATTTAATCATAAAAACTTGTGTAGGCTGTCAGCATAGCGATAGATGCAATCTAGGCAAGGACAACATCCCTGGTCAAAGAGAATTGAAGTGTAATCCGAATGCGGAAGAAACAAGTCGAAAATTGCATGTCAAACGTAGCAAATGAAGTGCGTTCGTACTGTAATGATGGGTATTAACATAATTAATAAACTCATATTCTTAAATGGACTGTATATACTTTATTTAACATACTGCAATGCGCAGCGTGTCCTTATAGAAAAAAAAAAACTATAAAGAAGCAGACGATTTACGTTTCTATGGTTACATGCAATAGCGAACAAAGTATGTTGCCAGATTCCAAATATAAATTCCAAATAATTCTAACACGTACTCTAACAAAATTTTAAAAATGCTTAGATTTTGGCGTAATAGTATACAGGACTTCGGTTACAGTATTTTATCTAAAATCTTTTGTGTACTAAAAGCTATTGGCTTTTTATTATATAGGAAGTAACTTGCAGTAAACCTCAACAACATGTATCAATTTTATAAAATGTGAAATAGTTTAATATAATTGAAATGATCGTCAAACAATTTTTCCTCTGTACCAATATGTGATGAAATACAAAAAAAAAAAAAAAAAAAAAAAAAAAACCAGACAGTCATATTAGTGATAATTAGGTGATAGTTTATTTCAAAACATTTATTTTTTCAATTTATTTATTTTACAAAAATATATTTCAAATAAGTTACGCAATGCAATACAAAATAATTATAATCCATCTTTTTTATAGTTTACCAATCAAAATCACATTCACTTTAATTTTTATGGTAATATTTATAATTTTTTACACTGCTCTGAGTCTAGTCTATTCTGTAATTTAGATCATATGAATTCAAATGTAGAGAAAATCCTATTCATGGAAGCAGAGCTAGATGGAACAGAATGCAGAGATTGGAAAAAACTACAAAAATCAGAATCTAACTTGTTTTTTCTGTATTTTTTCTTTAAGAATTTCCCACCATTTTGAAGCTGAGATTTGTGAGATAATACTTTCTGAGAAAAGTGATTTAGGAAAATAGTCTATGTCTTTAATTTTAAATGAAAATATCGCAGGTAACCATTCTGAATGATACTGCATTATCCATTCAGCAGTTTCTTCCTCTTTTGTTAAAATTCTTATTAAAATAATCTAAATTAAAATTCTCTTCCCATCTAAACTTTGCATCCATTATATTAGCTAAAAATGTTCGGTCTCGATGATCTGTTTTTAGCATTTCAGCATAATTTCCTTGTGTTATTTCAATTCTTCTGATTCCATCAAATTTCTCCAAATCTTAACAGAATATGACAGTGTGGTTGTATCTTTTTACAGTTCATCAAGAGCTGAAGATATAATTGTTAGCTGCTTTTTTAAATTAAAACCCTCCTTCTCTCAAATACCACTATTTTTTATTATTAATTTTTGTAAAAATCTTAAATTCTTGCTTGATTTGTTTCAAACTTTTAGATAACTTAACTTATAATATACTATAAAAATTTATAAAAAAAAGAATGCTGTGTCAAATACTGCTACTTTCTGTAATAATTTCTGCAAAAATCTTTATTTCTTGCCTTAAAATTCCAATCCCTCGACTTATATGTCTACAGAGTTTTGTTCAAATATATTTTTGTTAAGAATATAGCGCACTAGCCGGTAGTGTGCGTGCAGTATGACCGCTATACAGTGCTATATGTAGCTGGAACCTAGTTTGAGGTATGTTCTGCACGACATTTGCATATCAATTACAAATTTATTTAAAAGGAAGGATATTTCTGTGCATGCTCAGCATCCTTTACGTAGTGGCATAGGCAGTCGAGATACGGTTTGAGATGTGCATCTAAATTAGAGATTTGTTTAAAAGGAAGGGCCCAGTAGTGCATGCTTTCAACCTGTTATGCAGTGGCACAGGCAGCGAGGATCCAGTTCGAAGTTTGTTCGCTTAGAGATTTACGTATAAAATTACAAGCCCCGTTAGCAGGCAAAGCCAGCTAGTTTAATATTCATAGTTACTAATTATTATGACAATTTTAATTATTATAGTTACTACAAAAATAAAATTATTCATTGTGACATCTAAAATATATTTAAAAGTGATAAGAACTCACTTTTATCACTTAAAATAGCATTAAATTAACTATAATAGTACTATTATTATTAGTATTAATAATAGTATTAATAATAATTAACATGAATTATTAACAGTATGAAAATTATTTTATGTCAGTTAATAAACTTATTCTGATATTAGTTTTAAGTCTTCTATTGATTTTAGTATTAATACTAATATCAGAATAGAATAAATTAACTGATATTATAAATTATATTTATTAGTAATAAATAGATCAGATGTAATTAAAAAATGTAACTTAATAAGTATATTTTTAAATGAGTACATACATATATTATTATACAAATATACAAATACATAGAATATACAAATATACAGAAGAATAACTAAAACCCACAAAAACCCAGAAAAGCCCACAATAACCCCAAAAAACCCACAAAAACCCGGGTGGGTTAGGTTTTTGTACAAAAACCCGGGTTTTTGCCAACCCTGACATTGATGCATATCAATTTCATTATATTGAAAAAAGTGTAACATCATTAAAATGCATAAAAAAATTCATTAAATGGGGTGAAGAATTTAGAACAGATAAAACTTAAAATATAACAATAATTCATTTCCTAGGGCTTTTTAAGCAATGTCAACAAAACAATGAATTTTTCAGAATCTAGTTGAGTGCACATGCCAAACGAATGTCTTTTAATGCACTTTTTGCGAAAAAACATATATTGCAGTCATGAAATTAGGTATGATTTAAAAAATATAGGTTGAATGTTTAGAAAAGAATGTTCCTTTAAACTATTTTTACTTTTATACTTATAATGTTGAGCTTTTTTTTTTACTATTTGGAAAATATTTTTGTCCTCGGTAGAGAATTGGGAAATCTGAATTATATCTGAATGTTTTCATTCGTTGAATTCCGCAGCTTATTTCATTTTTATTTAATTTTATTTGTTTTCTGATTGGTCTATGTTTAATGTCCAAAAATAGAATACTTTATTTTTTATTTTTTTTATTTTTCTTATTAATCCGTGCTTAATGTCTAGAAATGAAGTACTTCTGTTGCCACAATAACAAAAAAGTATCAAAAACTACAAAAAAAAAAAAAAAAAAAAAAAAAAAAAAAAACTCATGACAAATTTAGATACAAGTTTCAAACAAGTTGAATTCTAAAGTATCCTTTTTTCTGTATATGACAATGTAAAAATTAAAAATGTGCAATGTTTAAAAAATTAAAAATTTACATTACCGAAAATTGTTAAACTGAAATTTCATTTAATGTATGTTTATAGCTGCCCCAGAAACATTAACGTGACTCTAAATGTCCAGGCATATTAATAGGACTCTGTTATTACGTAAGGTACGTTGTGATCATCATAAAAATGATGTTATTATTGTTTTTTTCAGTTAGGAAAGTGATTTAAACGTTATTGTAAGCATAAAAAAACGGAGAATTTTTTAATGCAATAACATTTTTTAGAAACTTTGAAGATCTATGTGTCCCGGACCCACTTAAGACAAAGGTTTAATTAAAAAAATGCGGATATTTTACTTTTTATATATCTATTCTTTAACAACTAAAACAGTATACATATCAAGCGTTCAAAGACATGCTGGAATTTGTCGTAAATTTATATAGCTGCGCCAACTTGTGGCCGGGGTGATAAATGAATACGCGGATTTTTAGTATGACGTCATATATGCGCAGATATCTATTATCTGCGTATCTCATGAGCATATTTCCTGAATTTTTTCTCGATCATGACAGATTAATCAAGTCTACCAGATTTATTGCAAAAATATTTTTGTTACAGTTTGTTAAAATTACGTACATTTAAAAAAAATAGTCTCAATATCATTTTAATTTCGGGAGAAAAAGCACTAATGCTACGAAAAATATTGTCTTTTACCCTGAATTTTAAAAGACAATGCGACTTTTATTTAAATGCGCATATTTTTAATAAAAAAAACTACAACAAAAATATTTTTTTATAATCAATCAGATAACAGGACTAATCTATCTTTCATGAGAGAGTAGCTTGAAATTTATGATTGAATTTTTAATATGAATTTGCTAAATAGCTTTGTCTGTTTAGAAAAAAAAATGAGAGAGAGAGGGGGGAGGGGGAGAGAGTATAATCTACGATTTTATAAAAATTATTGTTTAGAACCGTAAAATATTTAAACAAATAAAAGAACAGTATTTGTTTGTTTAATAAAATAACATTTAATAAATGCATTTAAAAGTTATTCCGAATGTATAATGAAATGAGTTTTAAATTAAAAGAATGAAATGTTTGCAAGTTAAATAAAAAAAGTGCGATACGACCAAGAAAACTTGCGATACTTATCATCTGCCCTCAGTAAATGAAAAAAATGGAGATAAAATTGAATACTTCATTTAGTAATAAATTCCATACACATTCTGAACATTGATAAATATTTTCGAAGGAAATACTAAGGTGAGTATCATTTTGTATAACTTAGCTCATCAAGAATTTAGTAAAATATGAGACTACTAGAAAATTCTGTCTTGACATATTAACTACTTATCCTTTTTTATGAGCCATCTTTCATTACATTAAAAAACATAATTAAAATCGAACATGTTTAAATCAGCGACATTTGTATTGCATAATTAAATACTATTTCATCTTAGTGTAGTTTACTTTAATATTTATTCGAACTAAACTTATTTATTCCATGTTTATTTACAATCTCTCTCTCTTCATCTCATCGTCCATGAGATAGTTGTGTAGTGTATATGTCGCGTAGCGTCATGTATACTAACATGATCTGTATATTTCAGATGTAATTTTTTTTTTTTTTGAACAACATACAGCTCATATTCAAAATATTTGAATAATTACCTTTTTTTTAGAAATTGAAAATATCGTTTGGTAATTTAATGTCTTTTAATGAAAATATGCAAACGATATTTTTATTAAGAACTTATTGTTGATTAAACTTACTTGTTATCTTAAATTTAATATCATTTTTGAAAAGATTAATTGCAAAAAAAATTATTTTGAAAAGTCAAAATATTAGAATATTTATTCAAGTGGTTCAAAATATTAGAATATTTCACATTAATTCTCCTTTAATTATTACCAATTCTTAACTGGTGGCATCATTGATTAAATTCAGACTATTTTATTTAAAATCAGTATTCTTTTTTGCAGTTTGTTTCTTTTTCGTCTTAAAATGGGCCGTGTGAGTGATATTCCTGAATCTACTAAACTTCGTATGGTTGATTTGTATCGGCACGGTAAAAATCAATGTTTTATAGCGAATTATTTACATTGTTCGCAATCGAGCGTTAGTAAAATACTAACACAATAGTCAAAAATTGGAAAATTTCAAAATAATCGCCGAAATGGTGGCCGAAAACCAAAAACATCTGCTACAGATGACAGGAACTGAAGCGTATAGTTAAGAAAAACCGTTTTAAAAGTGTGCGATTCTTGCACCGAAAATGGAAAGAAGAAGGAGTTGAAGTTTCTACATGGACAACATTAAGACGTCTCCATAAATTTAAATTTGAATCTCGTGTACCGAAAACAAAACCTCTCATGACTGCAAGACAAAAGCGTATAAGATTGAATTGGTGTAAATCAAGACGTTTATGGAGCAATGAAGATTGGAAAAATATATTATTTAGTGATGAAAGTATGTTTTGTGTTTCATATGGTAATCAAGGTATTCGAGTTTGGAGAATGAAGCAAGAAGCATTTGATAAAGAATGCCTTAAACGTTCCGTAAAATTTGCTGCTCGTGTCATGGTTTGGGGTTGTATGAGTGCAGAAGGACCTGGAAAGTTATGCAACGTCTACGAAAAGGTTAACTCTCTGATATATCAAGAAATTTTAGAATATTACATGATTCCATCATCAGAAGATTTATTTGAAGATGATTTCATCTTTCAACAAGATTTAGCGTCCCCGCATACCTCGGTGTCAACTAAGAATTGGTTCCGCCAACGCAACATTAAGGTACTTCCTTGGCCACCAAATTCACCAGATCTTAATCCCATCGAAAACGTATGGTGTATGATGAAGAAAAAACTTCAAGAAAATCCTCCTTCAAGTAAAACTGAGTTAGTGGCACGTATAAAGTCTATTTGGGCTAATATTGATAGAAATGTTTGTAAACACTTTGTATATAGTATGCAAGATCGATTGTACGCTGTTATGAAAGCTAAAGGGGATGCTACAAAATATTAACTACCATTTACTTCATATTCATAAGGTAATATTGTTGCGTAAAATAAAATATTCTAATATTTTGAACCAATCTAAATTTTATTCTAATATTCTGGTGTGTTTAAGGAAGCTGTATACCTAATTTATTGTGCTGTATTTTATATTTTATAAATGTTAAAATCTTATCTAAACATTCCAGATTTAATTTATAAGAAATTTAATTGCATTTACTTAGTATAAAAAATAAATAAATGACAAATAATTTTTTCTTATTACTTTTTCTCAATTATTCTAATATTTTGAATATGAGCTGTACATCTGACTTGTGTGCTCGACATTAAGCCTGCTTATAAGTCATCGTCAATATACAGGGGCGAGATAGCACAAGGAAATTTTACAACACAAGAGATATACAGCCAGGAGCTCCGTACAAGGAGTGCGTGCAGTTGAGCCTGTGGAATTCGAACCCACAAACTCTCTAAGGCGATTAGCGGCGTTGGGCTTTGACCACTCGGCCACGGAGGCACATCTAACTTTATTCTACGCAACATTTTACAGAAACAAAGCGATTGCGTTGCCATTCACACAAAGGAAACTGCAATCTACTTAATAAACATCTTGTTGTTCATCCCTCCCGATAGGTGGCGTATGACCTTGATTAATATGACCCCGCCATCTTGAGCACACCTCTCACATTCATCATCGAACGCTTTACTACTGCTTTGTTAACAAAGCTATCGAATTAAACATTTAAAAAAAAATTAAATAAATTGGTTAGTAAGCTTAATTTTTTGAATAAATCCCTATAAATTTAAACAATATTGATAATAATTTAAAGAAGCTGTTTTAAACGAAAATTTAATTTTTAAAAGTCAAGCTATTGTACTTTTTGTACCCATTTTTCACTACCAAATCTTCATCAGATGAATCATTAACATTGTGTGGAAATTAATGGCTTATGAGCCAGATGTTTACGACCTGAAAATATGAGATTATAGAATGGTTAAATAACTTAAAAGAATTTTTTTAAACAAAAAATTAATGTTTAAAAAATGAAGATATTAAATTTTTTATCCATTTTTAACAGTGCTCTCGAATAAAATATTCCTTTTAATTAGTTTGCTACATAAAAATAAATAGCTTAAAAAATAAACTTTAAAAAATTGTAAAGAGAATATTTAAATATGAATTTTTTCTCCAAGACGTTCTAATGGTAAAATTAAAATACTGTTTTATTAAATTTTCTCACTACTAAATCATTTTCAGGCAATTGACTTATGAAATAATAATTATTATTTATATGCCGAATTTACTCATGTATAAGTGAACCCCCTAACTTTTTATTTCAATTTTGCGCAAAATGAAATGAAAGGTGCCACTTGCTAATGCAAAAAAATTGTAAGTAAAGAAAAAAAAATGATTGATTTCTTTTATGATAAATTATTATTATTTTTTATTTTTTATACATTGTTTTATTATGCATACACATAAAAAGCTCAAAAATTTGCAGTATTCGAAGAGCTTTTTTTTTTCTAAATTGACTCGTTTATAAATCGACCCCCTCAATTTGCTAGCCGAAAATTGTCAAAAATTCCCCGACTTATACACGAGTACATACGGTAAGTTTATTAACGAAAATGTATTTTTTTAATAAAGTTATAAATATATTTGAAAATAAAAATAACATGAATACTAATTGGCGTGCAAAATTTAAAATCTCTATAAACATTAAAGTAAATTTAATAAATTCAATGTTTGGATCTTCGTCTTTAAATTTACTTTAATGTTTGCAGAGTTTTTAAATTTTGCAATATTTTGTACACCATATAGTAACCGTGTTATTTTTATTTTCAAGTCTATTTGTAACATTTTATAGTGTAAATGTCCATCACTTTCACTAGAAAAAGTTATTTTGCTTTTTTAAATCCATTTTGCTCTCAAATTTAAAAAAAAGTTTTTATTTTTTTTAAAAATGAATATACATAGCTTTAAATATAGTTTTGATGTAATCCCCCAAGTGAATTGTGAAATTTAAATTTTTGTTCAAAATAATTCTAGTAGGAAAAAAACATATTTAGTTTTATTCAATATTTTGAATTCAAGATCATCGTCAGATGAGTCATTAATGCTGTCTGGAGATTAATGGCTTATAAAATATACGTTTATGAACTAAAAATATGAGTTTAAACAATTTTGAAATAACTTAAATAAAGTCTTAAACAAAAATGTAATTTTTTAAATATGAGAATATTTTTCATTTTCAAACTCATTCTTTACAATGTTATAAAATTAAATATTTTTAAATTAGTTTTTAAAATAAATATAGACAGCTTTAAATTATTAAAAGTAATTCTTATATGCGAAGATTGAAATTTAATTTTTTTTAGTAAAGGAGATTGAATGATACAAAACAGATGTATAATGTTTTATTAAATTTTCTCGCTTCCAAATCATCCAAAAATGGCAAATTAAAACAATCTGAAGGGCACTGACACAGGAAATAGACAATTACAATAAAAAAACAGGAATTTAAATATTGTTGAAATAAATTATACAAGATGTATTAAATAAAAAATCAATTGTTTAGAAATGAGAATATTTTACTTTTTTAACCAATTTTGAAAGAGTTTTCTCAAATGAAATATTTTAACACTATATTTGAATATAATTATATGCATAATTAAATATTATTTTAAGGTATATCCCAAGAGAATCGTGAATTTTAAATTTTTGCTCAAGTGAATTCTACTGGGAAGAAAGAGATAATATTTTAAGCAATTTTCTCCAATAAAGTGTATTTAACATAAATTTAATAGCTAAGAAATGATGATATTTTACTTTTTAAGCCCATTTTCAAGAATATTTTCGCTTTAAATTTTTTAACATTATTTTTAAATATAAATAAGTGCAAATTTAAATATTATTTTAAAGTATATCTCGAGAGAATTGTGAAATTTGAACTTTAGGTCAAATGAATTCTACTGGCAAGAAAGAGATAATATTTTAAGCAATTTTCTCCCTACAAAATTATCCTAAGATGACTAATTAACACCGTCAGGAAGTTAATGACTTATGAAATAGGCATATAAGAGCGGAAAATGGGACTTTAAATATCGTTGAAATAAATTATATAAAATGTATTAAACATAAATTTAATAGTTATGAAATGATGATAAGATGTTCTGGTGTAATAATGCCAGGAAGTGTAATAACGCCAAGTGCTAATATTACGCATAATTATGAAATAATCCGGAAAATGGCACCTGTGGGCTCTGCGCAGAAGGGCTCTGAGTCATATAAAACACAAACAATAACTTAAAGTTAATTTGTTGCATTTGCAGATCTTATCGCTTTTAGAAGCAACTAAAATTAATGCTTGATCTAAAATTTGCGAGGTAAGTTCTGTGATGTGAAGACTATATATTTACCAGGAAATATTTTGTTTACTATTTAAATTTGTAGTGCATTTCATGTACTTTCAAAATGTAGTAGAAGATTTTGGATATGTTCGCGAGATAATTTGAAGTTTAATATGAACTGCATTATAAGTATATCGGGGTAATCACGCCATTCCTTGGCGTTAATACCCCAGTTGATTCCTTACAGTGGCGGAACTATAGCCAAAAGGGTTTTTTTTTTTTTTTTTTTTTTTTTTTTTTTTTTTTTTTAATTTACGTATGAAGCATAATTATTGTCATTGTTAAAATGGTTAGATTAAAGGGAAGGGATAATCCGATATCCATAACTGATCTTTCTTTTTTAAAACTAATGTAAAAACTATTTTTAATTCTTATAAATAAAACGATATCAAAATATTTTCGATATTTTAATTCATACATTTTCAAAATCAGGTTTCTATTAAATTCCCACATGAATTCAATTGAATTCTAAATTTTAACTTTCGGCTTTTCCAGCGTTCTCTTTTTCAAAATTTTCAAAATTTAACCTTGAAGTGATGTGACATAAATTGTAATATGACTAATGTGAAGGGGTCTGTGTGATCGTAAGATCAAAAGATGAATATGAGGCATGATTAACTCATATGATGGTATTTTGTACTAAACGTTTTGTACAAGACGATTATAATTGATATGCATCTATTTAAAAGTGTCTGGTAATAGTACTAAAGTTCCAAATGAAAAAAAAATTTCGATAGTGTTTGTAGTTAAACTGAAAATTACAAGTTGAACTATAAAAATTGCAAAAAGAAATGGTCTGTGGGACCGATAACATTAGTTAAAGATTAAAAATCCCTGTCGGCTGGGCCTATAGGCGGAGGTAGATTTAAAAAAAATGCTCATTTAAAAAAAAAAATGTGATTAGAGATAAACCCAGTTTAATAATTTCATTTGGCCGTTTATGAAAAATTTTTAATTTCATTTTTCTGCAAAAACTGGTTTTATCAGAATCATCTTAAGAAAAATTCAGCTCAAATGCCCATTTTGACAACGTATTTTGAAATAAATTGTGAATTTATTAAAACATCGACCAAAACCGTACATTATACAGTTCCTAAATAACAAAAAACTGTCAGTTGAATGCATATGAGAAAAAAATTGAATTTAAAAATGAGTCATAAAATAACCGATTTGTTGTTTGAATACATCCTTAATTCTTTAATAATGATTGCTTCGGAAAATTTTGTGCGAAATACTCACTTTGATAGCATTTTTAAAAATACATTCTATCTTTATCAAAAAACTGGCCAATGCGTCACACTATAATTCCTAAATAAGCGGATCTGTAAATTGGATGCGTTTGAGAGCGAAAATGGATTTTAAAACGAGTCATAAAAAACGCAATTTGCTGTGTGAAAACTTCCTTAAATTTTCAAATCACGAAGACTTCGGGAAATTCTGTTCAAAATACCCTTTTTGTCAGCCTTTTTCGATATATATTCTGTCTTTATCAAAAAACCGATCAATGCATCACATTATATAGTTCCTAAATAAGAGGATCTGTAAATTGGATGCGTTTGAGAGCAAAAATGGATTTAAAAACGAGTCAGAAAAAAACGCAATTTCTTATTTGAACATTTCCTTAAATTTTCAGTCACGATGATTTCGGAAAATTCTGTTCAAAATACCCTTTTTGGTAGCCTTTTTTGAAAGATATTCCGTCTTTATCAAAAAACTGACCAATGCATCACATTATATTGTTCCTAAATAAGAGGATCTGTAAATTGTATGCGTTTGAGAACGAAAATGGATTTAAAAACGAGTCAGAAAAAAACGCAATTTCTTATTTGAATACTTCCTTAAATTTTCAGAGTCGATGACTTTGGGAAATTCTGTTCAAAGTACCCTTTTTGGTAGCCTTTTTTGAAATATATTCTGTCTTTATCAGAAAATTGACCAATGTGTCACTTTATACAGTTTCTAAATAAGAGGATCTACCATTTGGATGCGTTTAAAATCGAAAGTGAATTTAAAAATGAGTCAGAATATAAGCAGTTTGGATTTGAGGTTTTTTCACCAACTCCTATTTTTGTTTAATTTCTTTTTGCTATACGAATTGGTCCTATGAAAAACTTGTCAATATAAAAGTTGCAGATATTTTTGAGAAGATGTAAAATAAATTTAATCAGATTTGATATTTTAAAAATTGACGGAGTTATGGATTTTTCTCTTTTTTCACCGCCCTTTTTCTTTTCGTTTTTAATTTTTTTCATCGGTAAAAGTTGGTCCTATCAAAAACTTGTAAATACAAAATTTCTAACAATAGTACGAGGGCTTGAAACGGAAGAGAAATTCAGTTGTACTTATGGTTAAGTTGGAAACTACAAGTTAAAATGTGAAATTTGACCAAAGAAAAAAAAATCAGCGTTTAGTAAGAGCGCTAACAGCAGTTAAAGGTTAATTTTGTTCCTAATATAGAGATAACGAAATATAACCTCATGAATCATGTGTAAAATTTAATAAGAAATATTGATAATACTGAAATCTTATTTATTTAATTAAAAATACAAATTTATTAAAAAATGTTTAATATAACGCCGAAACTTTAACTTTAAGTTTGAGCTAATCTACATTAGTGTGGAGTTTACGGGTTAAAAAGTATTTTAAAAACTTCTATAGCAGTGTTAACAAAAATATTTATTACACATAACTCTAATTATTATAAAATTTCACATGATAAAAAATATTACATTATGATTACAAATAAAGTTACAACCGTTCAATGTTTTTTTATAATTATATTTAAGCGGGTCTTTTAAAGTAAACAGAAGCTCAAGATGTTATATATTAGTGATGTTCTCCCGATCTCTATTTCCTTTCACTTTCACAAAAGATTGAATATTTTCTATAGCACAGAATGCATATATGTGAACATAAATACTGATTTATATAAACACAGTTAAAGCCGTGCAATGTTTCTAATAATTTTATTTAAGTGGCCCTTTTTAGGCAAAAAAAGCTCAGGGTCAGATATTCTTTAGCCTCCCCATCCCTTCTTTTTCTTGCACTTTCACAAAAAATCAAACATTTTCTATCGCCTAAAAAAAATTTTGTCAACAATTTGTCAAATTTTAGAACAGTATATTTTGTATTTTTAGAAATTGGCAATCTACATGGGATTATTCCATCTTATTTTATAGGTTTGTTTGCATGGCGTTATTACCCGCATAGGTTTGTAATAATGCCAAATAGCATTGTTCAAGAAATCACGACATTACATTTTATGAATGCATATCTGTTAAATTATTTTTTTTTCTATAGACAGACAATGAGTTGCTGTATCAAATCCTATATTTGTTTGAAAAATACAATCTAAAAATAAGCCGTGAAAATTGATAGAACCTTAACGTGGCGTTATTACCCCAGGATACCTTATTTTTCTTTTTTAAGCCAATTTTCAAGAGTGTTCTCGCATTAAATTGTTAATATTATTTTTACATATAAATACATACAGATTTAAATATTATTTTAAAGTATATTTCGAGAGAATTATGAAATTCAAATTTTAGCTCAAATGAATTCTACTGGCAAAAAAGAGATAATATTTTATGCAATTTTCTCCACACAAAATTATTATAAGTTGACTAATTAACATCGTCTGAAAGTTAATGACTTATGAAATAGGTATTTAAGAGCTGAAAATGGGAGTTTAAAATGTTGTTAAAATTAATTTTATAAGTTGCACCAAACCGAAAATTTAATCAAGAAATGAGTTAATTTTACTTTTTTAATCCCATTTTCAAGAGTGTTATCGAATTAAATTTTTAACATTATTTTTAAATACAAATTACAGATTTAAATGTTATTTTAGAGTACCGTATTTACTCGTGTATAAGGTACACTTAAAAAAAAAAAAAAAAAAAAAAAAAAAAAAAAAAAAAAACATAGGGCAAAATTCCTAGGTGCGCCTTATGCATGGGATAATTTTTTTTTACTGTTGGAAGCAGTCGAACTATATACATATGAAACAAGAAATTATTCAAAGAAGATATTAAAACTCTGAAAATGTTACTTAATTGAAGTATTACTGCATATTTATTTCACTCCTTGCAGTTTTTCATACAACAGAGCTAGTGACGTTATCTAAACGCTAATTAGCAATTCTCTTTACCGTCACTCATTCCTATTTCCCGTTATTGTCTTACAACCCGAAGTCTAAAAATGCATTTTCGTCTTATTTTCTGGTCAGGTGTAATGTTTGTTTCTACTTTTTTTTTTACTGAAATTTATTTGGTCATTCTTCATAAGTGTATCAATTTTATGGTGCGCGTTATACATGAGATTTTAAGAAATCGCCATTTTTACTTGTAAAATAGGGGTGCGCCTTATACACGCGTGCGCTTTATACTCGAGTAAATACGGTATATCCCAAAAGAGTATTAAAATTCGAATTTTTGCTCAAATGACTATTCCAATTGTAAGGAAGAGATATTATTTTACGCTATTTTCTTCCAACAAAATTTTCCTCAAATGGCAAATTAACACAGTCAAAAATGTGACTAATGAAATAGATGTTTGCAACATGAAAAGTTGAGCTTAAAAATTTTTGAAATAACTTAAATAAGCCATTTTAAGTGAAAATTTAACTATACACATGTATTGTTTTACGCCATAAATAGCAGAGATTATTTACTTCAAATACTATGACAAAGAAAATAATTCGAAAGCCGAAGAAGTAGAGAATCAGCTTGTAAAATGTAATATTAAAGCGATGGATAAATCTATGTTAGGTATAAGGGATGCAGTCAGAGTTTTAGAGAGTATTAATAGACTTGGTAATCAATATAATTATATCTATCTGCGCAACTGCAGACAAATAGCTAAAAGAAATGACAGACAAAAGGATTTCCTACGCCGTACAGATTTCACGGTTATTAAGCTAATAAATATAAATTTGTTCGAAAAACTACTTTGAATGAAAATTTTCAATTTGCATAAAATAAATATATATGAATTAATAAAAATATATGAAAGTATGCACTTTATTTCTATATTTTTTCCAATGTGATGCTTTAAAAAGTTACTACCTGCAAATAAAAAAATATATTTATATTTTAGTACCTTCTTTGCTTATAATAAACTCGAAAATTTAAATCTAAGTGGAAGAAAAAAAGAAAAAGAAAAAACACGAACTTATGTTACCAATATGTCGATTATATATAACTTCTCTGTTACAAAAAAATATATGAAATATAATACGGCAGCGGAAATATGAATTAGCTCAGTCAGATTACACATAGATTCAATGCATCTAACAACAAAAAAAAAAAAATCAATTAATTTAAGGTGCTGAACTTTTATTTTTCTATGTATATGAAAATATCTTGAACAAAATGTATGATGCAAACTCAAGCAAGGAAGCATTCGAACAACTTTAGCACAGACAAAGCTAACAGTTATGTAAGGGGATATGTAAATGCAAAGTTATCAACATTTTGGTACTTTTGGACCCTCTTCCCCCGCCCTTTTGAGATCATATGTTATCATCGTTCGACCCCCTCCCCCGTAATGATATCATAATCACTGTGTAATTTTTTTTTATTTATTTAGAACTTATTTCTTTATTCTTTTTTGCAGTGATATACAAAATTGTTTACATTTATTTTTTGCATATTTTATTGATTCAAGGTAAGAGAAGTCAATAAAATGTCGCGCAGTTGCAACGGACGGAGGAGGAGTGGAATTCAGACAGAAATTCTTATCAACAAAACAAATTAACAATATTCTTTCTCTTTTATTTATTAGTAAACACAAACTTCATTTCAAATATATTTCACGTATGGTTTCTCGAACCATGATTATACATGCATATACAATATACATATGAAGAAGAAAAATATGTCAATCTTATATTTCAGAGTTAAATAATTTTGTAATAATTTAATGATTCAATAATAACTATTTTTATAAAAATAGATAACAGACTAAAAAAAGATGCACTATTTTGAACGAAAGACCATGATACAAATAAAAAGGAAAAATTTTGAATAGATGAAGAATGATACCGATATCAAAATACACCCGCTCCCCCTATAGATATCTTACAATATCCTGTGCTAGATTTCCCCTTCCCCCTAAAATGATAACATCATATATGCACAGACCTAAACTAGTGCCTATTAAACCAACAAATGGCAACACATACAATCATTTTATGAAGTTCAGGACTGACATTCCAGAATTAGTTAAATATCCATTCGCATATTAAAACACATTCGGCCTGCCAAGTCATATGTCGGTGGAAAATACCTGAAAACGCTATTTTAGCGGTTCACCAATGCGTTTATCATTGTGTTCTTTTGCACCCAATACTCCATGTTTACGTAGCTTTCGGTCAGAAAAACACAATTGTAAACATATGAGTCAAACGCTGAAATCAGATTTTCAAGTGTTTTCCTCCAAGATATGACTGGGCAGACCAACTGAGTTTTAATATGCGAATGTAGTTTTAACTAATTCTGGAATTTCAGTCCTGACCTCGATGAGGTTATTGTCTGTGCTGCCACCTCCTGGTCTATATGCATGTAAAATGACTACGAGCAGTCAGATGAGACAAATTGTTGCAGCCCTAGTGGAAAAATTTGAATTTATTTAGCATATCTCGAAAACTATGAGATACAGCGGAATAAAATCAATAACGAAAGCAAAGATCGTACTAGATTAATTGTACCTAACATGCTGAAAAATCTTTTTTGTGAACTCTAAAATGAACGTTTGTCAATAACCAATTGTCAGCGTAAACAACTCATAACGTACAAAAATAATACCTTATATACAGATGGACTTTAACTAATAAATAGGTTAATAGGTACACATGTACACGTGTAAACAAGGTACAATTTATTTTAAGCATGTTCAATATGTCGATGGCTATAGGATCGCAGATCAAGAATACTTGGAAATCTTAATATGTAAGAGGGCTTCGTCCCCTGCAAAGTACGCTCGTCAACCCCCTTTCAGGTACCACAAACTCTAAAATCACGCTAATTTGATCGGCTTTTAAAAGATTGCGAAACCTTGAACTATTTATACTTTAAGAGGCGATATCTCTGTAAAGAGGTTTCCATTCATTTCTCTTTGAATGGAAGAATTTTTAAGTCTAATTAGCTGCTCTTAAATATCTACTATCTATTTGTTTGATAAAAGATCAGTTAAACAATGAAATACACATAGTCGTTGCCTCCTAATATCTTTTGAACCGCAGTATAAGAAAAAAAATTAAGTATAGCATTTTAAATGCATCGTGAAAATCTGATCTAATTATCACTAAATTATTTTCTATTTTTAATATTCGCGTGAAAATACATTTGTTGTTTAAAAAAATACATTATTTTTACCGTCATAAATTGCATACTCGTAAAAATTCCAATCGTATAAATCGTCTGCAATATCTAAAGCTATTAAAAAATCTAAGCATTTCATTAGTTATTCAAAAAAAAAAAAAAAAAAAAAAAAAAAAATTTTTATCGTCTGATTTTTAAATATTCAATTGGCTGTAACTGATTGTATTGGATTGTCTACGTTGCAGACGACAAAGACGATCAAACACGTTAGAATCGCTCACTCTCCTGAGCGAGTCCTTTGAAGCAATAAAGAACCATGGAGGAAGAATATACTGGAGGTGAACTATAATGATTTGGGTGATGCCAAAAATATAACCCAACATTAAGTCACATTAAGTCCAAACAAAACCACGTGCTTTGATTCGCCTATCAATTCAAACCAGTTAAAACCCGTATTTGTTTGCTCTTGTTTTTTATCGTCGAATTTTTTATTAGACAGCGAATTAAAATTTCGTAAACAATGAAGTTTGTGCGAGCGATAATTGGCTGTAATACTCGATCAATAAATACAAATTTATCGCTACACAGCTAAAAATTTCTTTGATTATTTAATTATATGTGTTTTAAATATCAAAATAGAAAATCTTTTAATATTTTGCTTGAAAAGATAACATTATTTTGCTATTATCTGAAAATCGTTTGCAGTCAGAAATCTGTATTTTAGATTAATATTTATTACTTATATTTTCATACATGATTTTAAAAGAATGTTTTCATTATTATATTTTAAATATTATTTAAATATAATTATTAATATGTAACAAAACAAATTTCTTTTTAACAAAAATAAATAAAGATGTTTAAGTAAATTAGCAGCGAATTACATAGGCAAAATGGAGATCTATTTAAAAATTTCATTCCATAAAAGAGAATATTTATTTATTATTTTGAAATATTTGAATTATTTATGCGTATTGTTATTTGCAAATAAAATGAGTTCTTCAGACTGGAAAAGTTTAGCTGCAAGACTGAAATTATTATCAATAAATGCGTGGTTCACATTTGAATAATTGCTTTTGATCTTACGATACAAAATTTTATTTTCACAAAATTCTTATATTCATCGCCTATCATGGAGGATGAAGACGCTGATCAACATTAGCTTTATATTTGAAATTTAAGCACTCTGCATTTTGATTTAAAAAAAAAAAAAAAAATCCATATCTGTATTGCTCTCTATAGTAAAAAAGCAGTAACCTTTAGATATTATATATATCATCCTTTGACTTCTAGTAAATTGTTTTAAAATTCTTGAATTAAATATATATATATATATATATATATATATTCATCTTGATTTTTTTTTTATCCCTGAATTATTTATTTAGAATAAATCTATTTGTGATATCGAAACCCTGTATTTATGCTTCATTTTTCGCATTTAAATGCGATTAATCTTAAAAGATGTGTAATTTATTTTCTAATAATTTTAAAAACATGATAAGAATCGAAATTTTTATTGCGTGAAAATCAGCTCATTTATTTTACAGCTCTCAAATTTTATTATGCTTTATATCTGTTGTTTTAGGTGCTTTCGTAATTATGTAAATACGTAGCACCTATAGTTGTCGTTCAGTCCATCCGTCTGTCTGTCCATTCGCATATAACAACGCAAAAACTACCCAACCGAATCGTTTGAAGTTAAAAATACATAATTAATACATAATTTTGTCAAGTTATTTCAAGTTTAAGATAGATCAATTATGCATAGATGAATTACAGGGACAATCAAAACTATCCCGTTACATTACGGTCAAGGGGGGGGGGGGGGTTCAAATGCATTTCAATCATTTGAAATTAAAAACAAATCAATTACAGGAACAATAAAAAATATTCCATGACATTACGGTCAATGGGAAAAAAAGTTTCAAATGCATTTTAATGGTGTTAAACTAATTCAAACATAATAAAACTGACATGAACCTATGAAGTATATATATACTAAAATATACATTCTATACAATCTGTGATGCAAAGAATATTTGTTTTTAAATTACAGGAGCACACGAAAGTATTCCATTACATAAAGCTATACGGAGAAACATTGTTTGTGGGGCGTGTTTTAATTACATTAAACTATTTAGCATTTTATGAATATGATATACGTTGCTGAGGTGTAATAAAAATTACTTCCTGTATATTTACAGGAATACAAAGATTTCTAGTACTATAATGTAACCGAAGTACTGTCTACTATATCAGCAAGATCTGAATATTTTAAAAACTTCGTTATCGTACGAACGCACCTCATTTGTTACGCTTCACGTGTAATTTCCAACTTGTTTATTGATTGTTTCTCAAAATTTTTTATTTATAATGCTGTTATTTTGAAGAAGTAAGATTTTTATATTTGTCAAAAATTGTTCTTATTAATGTAAGGCATGACTATATGCTAACAATATTTGTTTTAAAACATGTTTTGGAATTTTTTAATAACGTTGTAAGTATTAAAATTAGCTCTGTTTCAGGCGGAATACTGTTTATGTGTCGGATTCGAATTCAAATATTAGCGGTTCAGATCGATAAAAAACATTTATGTTGGATTCCGATTTGAATAGAATTTTCGTGTTCAGGTAAAATACAACCCGACCCATTCAAGGATCTAGTCTCACTGCAAATTTAACATACATTTTTATTTGTGCAGCTTTAAGCGTTGAGCAAATAAGCAAAATTATAATATCATTTTTTTTTATAATGTTGCAATATTATAATTTTTCAACATTACAATTTAAGCAACATTATATCATTTTAAACACTCTTACTTTCCTTTGCGTGAAATTTTATATCATCACGAAAAATATTGAAAAAGCCCGGTTTTAAACTATATTGAGCTACACTCTTCACATTTTGAATATGCCTAGACAGGGTGTTTGAAAGTTATGCATCAGAAATGTAAAGGCAATTAGCGGGAACATTAATGAGCAGATTTGGAAAGGAATGTGGGTGCGGAAATGTAGCGTTGAGGAGAATCAGTGAATAATTTATGTCTATTTCACAATAATTTAGTAACATATTTTTGCCGCTAAAAGCTCCCAACCATATATCATTATTCCCATAAACGGAATTCCTTTGTGTGGCTCTTTAAATAAATAATAAATGTTTAGCAAACCCCATATTCTACAAAATACTTGTTACACTGCCGTTTATAAATGCATATCAATTTCTTTATGTTTTAAATGGTCTAACGTCATTGAAATGAACTTGAAACGATTTTTCCCATTGACCATAATGTAACAGAATACTTTAGACTGTCTATGCAAATGAACTATAAATTCTACACATTTCCTTTTCAATAGCGATCACGGTGTAGTACACGTCAATAACATATAAAAAATGCTACAAGCATCAGAGTTTATTTACAAGAGTTAGAACTCGGCCACACAAACCGGAGTCATAAACATTTTTCATCTACGTTATAAAGTATTAACCAGTAAAAAAAAACCCTGCGTTAAGCATAGATTATAAAACGCTATCCAAATTTCCTTAATTCTTTAACAAAACTTCGTTATTCAGGGAAATAGGTGTTACTGCCCATAACAAAATATGTAACGCTATCCAAATTTCCTTAATTCTTTAACAAAACTTCGTTATTCAGGGAAATAGGTGTTACTGCCCATAACCAAATATTTAATCCAATACTTTTGAACAGTTCTGTATTTGATTTGGCGGTTGATATATATACTATATCATGGAGAGATTTAGTTTAGCAAAAAAATGCCTAGCTGGATGAAATTTTTCTTTTGGCAGTTTATACGAATAGATGTAAAACATACTTCAATACTTTTGTTCAGCCCTGCAGTTTACCTAGTACCTTTATTACACGAAAGTATTTTGCTAAAATTAATTATATAAAAAAATAAATAAAAAGTGTTAATCAAACAACAATACTCTTTAAACTATTTAAATCATATTTCCAGAAATTATCATCCTTAAACGAACCTGTATCCAGTTCTTTGCGTGACCTTGTATATCATTTAATCTATATTCTACAAACATTTCACGATAAACTATAAATGCGATTCGACGTAAAAATGCAAAACTTTTTTAAAAACAAACCTTTAAGTAAATTACACTCATATTCAGTAACTTTTCCGAGATCTTTTGAGTAACCCTGTATATCTTAATTGTGTAACTGTTATAGCATTTATGCACACCATATAATGTGAATACATTTAGTGACACTTAAAAGCGCATATCATAATTAAAAATGCATTTCATCCATGGAACAGTTACCATGCGTAATATACAGTACTTCGAATAGAATATGCTTTTTGAAGTCTTTTGTGTGTCCCTGTAAATGCTATGCACTCCGTATTATGCGTGAAATAACTCATATTAAGTCTCATCGACGTATATCAATTTGATTACACATGATACCGTTTACCATCGTTAAAATATGTCGCAAACAATTTCCTCCTTTATTATCATGTATTAGAATTATTTTGTGTGGCCCTGTAAATGAATAACTATTCTTTTAGCTGCATATTTTAGTGTGCTTTTCGTAGATGCAAATAAATGTGAATACGTTTGTCCGGCCGCAACATCTTTAAAATTAATTTGAAACGATTTTTCCCCATTGGCCCTAATATAATCGAAAACTTTTGACTGTCCCTGTAAATAAACTAATCGTGGTAGAAACTTCATTTTTAATAGGGTTTGTGCTTGTGTAAACTTCAATAACATGGTAAAATTTCTTTGCATTCCGAGTATATTTACGAGAGTTAGAGCGCGGACAGACGGATAGACAAACCGAATGCATAAACATTTTTCAATTTTGTTGAAAAGTGTTAATAAAAATTACTGTAAAAAGAAAACTTTTAATACAATTTTTAGTTCGTATCAAACGTTTTCAATTTCTTATTTAATTTTAATTTGAAATTTAATAATAATAATGTCATTTAATAATAATAAAAATTTCCCAATTTCAATTATTTTTAAAATAAACATTTCTTTTAATAAATAATAATAGAACAAAGACCATTTTAAAAATTTCCTATTTCTTCTTAAAAAATGCTCCAGCTGTAATTCATTTCTTTCAATTCGTCTTATTAATACAAAATCCCTTCCTTTTTTGGAAGCTTTCCAATTTTCCACGTGCTTTTGTTTGGTACACTAAAATTTGAGCGATAAATGGATTCACATTGCAAACCTTTTTTAAGGTTTAGTTCACCTCCAACTATCTTCTTCCTCCATGATAAAGAACATTGAGATGCCTAGAATTTGAAGCGACTTTGACTATCTATCTTCTATATTATAAAGACCAAACGTATCTGTGCGTAACGCATATGTCATTTAGCGAATGGCAATACTTTTAAACTTGAAATGAAATTTCAGTTTTGCAATTTTTGTAACTGCAAATTTTTAAACTTCTGAATGTCGTATGTTTTCAATTTTTACATCGACGTATAGAGGAAAAAATTAACTTTTAAATGCAATTTTTTTTTTTTAAAACTGTATCTCAATTTATTTTTCAGGTATTAATTTTTTTGTAGTTTTCAATACCATCTTTGTGATCGTGGCCACAGAAGTACTCAATTTCTATTAAAAGTAAAGGAGAAAAAAAATCAGATTTCTGCATCTTTTTGTTGCCATTTTTTCATAAAAAGGGAAAATTTTTCTAATTAGAAAGCTTTTATTATTAACGCTAGCAAATGTGACACGTTATAAAAAATACGTAACTTTAAGTTCTAAATACCTATAAATCAATAATAATTAATATTTTTGAATATTTATCTATCTTCAGTAGAGGCTGATGAGGATATGATGAGGTGATTATCTTATATGGAAGATCTTATCGCAGGAATATTGGGTAAAATATTTATTGCAAGCAAATTATATCAAAAATTTTCATTTACATTTAAAATAATATAAATATTTTAATATGTTTCCGGCTAATAACAGTCGAGACTTCAAGTTTTGAATTAAAATGATTTTAAAAAGATCAAGTTAAAATACAAATTCTTCAAAAAAAGTGAATACGGATATAAGAGGTAAGAGATGGTGAAAATGATATCTGTTTCAGATTTCACCGGAGAAAAGTTCCTGATTGTGTCAAAGATCAATAAATGAATTTTACTGTGTTTTATTTTGGAATACTAAGCATAAAAGTCTTAATTGACAACTGTACAATAACAACTGATCTTTATTATATTTTACTGCCTACATATACGATTAAAATTTAATTTTACTAATTTCTACAACTGAGATTTTTGGAAATAGTACTTTGTTGACTTTAGGTGAAATATCATCTGTATAACAGTTAAACTTACCAGTATAGGGTGCATATTTTATTGTTACAAATATCGTAGATTTATCATAAATCAATGAAAATGTGCCTCCTTAAAACATATTGCAGTCGAATCTCTCTATAACGAAACTCCATACATCGAATTACTCTATACAAAGAATTTTTAGCAGGAATGGCGCCCTTTTTCATGATTACATTAAAAACAGTCTCTATATAGCGGAATATCTATCTCCATATAACGATTTTTTTCATAAAATGTTCTTTATTTATTCAGTTTTAAAAAAGCTTCAAAATCACATGGAATCAAAACTCCATCACTTATTTTTGATTTATCGTTCAAGGAGGAGTTTTTTATATTGCTTCTCTACCTTGAATCTCCTTGATCTTTAAGTCCAACGAATTCATTCCACCAGCTCCTCTCCCACACATCTTTTAACATCCTTCGAGAAACAGTGTCAATTTAATTGTTACACATATAAAACCTGGATCAATGTGATAATTGAAGTCAGTGTTGATTTCAGAGGGTGGCTTGGGGGGACATTCACTCCCAAAACAATGAGATCGGCCCTGAAAATTTGAGAAAATTGTGTTTTCAATGGCCAAAAAAATTAACGTACGTTTTTCTTGTGTGATTTTTATTAAGCTTTTAAATAAATGTCTATTCTCTTTTTTGAAACTGTTCAAAAAATTAAGAAATTGGATATTACGTTAATATTTATAGTTAAACACTTCAATTTTTTAATTAAACGTACAAAAAGTAATATTTGTTCAAAATTTGCACAATAAACAGAACTTTTAATGGCTTTCTCTATTCAACGAATTTCTCTATATAACGAATTTTTTACTGGAACAATCCCAGGTAAAAAAATCAGCAAAAAACCTTTAAAAAAAAGTTCATGTAAAATACCGGTATTTAGAACTAAAGTTTTTTGAAGGTAAAAAACCTGCATTTTCCCTGAAAGTAAAATATTCAGGTATTATGCAGGTATTTGGAACTAAGGTTTCTTGAAGGTAAAAAACCCGCATTTTCTCTGGAAAAACAATATTCAGGTATTTTACAGGTATTTGGAACAAAGGTTTCTTGAAGGTAAAAAACCTGCAATTTCCCTGCATATGTGTGAAAACAAAGTTTTAAATTTCACATTTCTCAATTGTACTCAAAATAAACAATAGCCCCTCCCCCCCCCCAATTTAGAAGTCGTAGGCATAGGAACCCAGCGGAAAAGAATAAATGTTAATTAATTAATGAGATAATTAGAAATTAGTGTTTTACGGCTGGATGAATAGTACGGTGAGTGCGGCGTAATCATGCCGACCACCGGTAAAAACAGAAATGCCGTACTAAAAAAAAAATTAATCAAAATCGTTAATTTTATGTAATAATTAATCAATTTCCCAGTTTTTATCTAAAAATTAAAAAAAATATTTTTGCGAAAAAATGAAAAAAAAAGTCGAAAAATATTCTAAGTTTAGAAATTAAAACATTAAAAATGGAGAAAATAGTTAAAGTTTTTTATATAAATGCATATAATTACAATATATAAATATAATTACAATATATAATTACTGGGTACATTTGAGACCAGTGTATTGTCTTGAAGTTTTTTAATCTTGAGATTTTTTTCAAAGTTCAGAAATTCCACGTGGTCGCTACGGGGTCTGAATTGCTGCCGGCAGGATGAACGGGACGTTATCTTGTGGATATATATCTTAATACTTATCCCCATTAGGCTGAACTTAGCCTTATTTAGCTCGAATTCGAACACGTGGTTCTAGATTAATTTGGAAGAAATAATAATAAAACTCTAATTAATGCGAGAATTTTTATGAGAAAATTATTATAAACTAATCTTGATTGAATTGACTTGATTGACTATGAGATGACTTTTACATGATTTGAGAATTTTTAATTAAGAGTTTAAGCAATTAAATATTTATAATTGTGGAACTTAGTATCTGTAAGTGCCGATAGAATTAACTGGCAAAGGGATGTGATAATTAATTACTTATAATTTAATTAATATTTGTCCTAAATCATGCAACTTACCTCAAAATGTAGTTGCGATATTAACGCATCTAAATCAATAGATTGGTCCTGTCCCGCGGGCCTATTCATGTATTTTGAAGGTCGCGCCTATTCTTGTATTTTGAAGAGCATTTCTGGGACACGTCCTCACGTAACAAAACGAAGGCTTGAACTAAGAAATTGTAAATATTCACTAAGTCATTAAGTCACTGAAGGTAAATTAAAGGCTATATTTTCCTTCAAAATACCTGAAATATACTTATCAAAAATCAGCTAAGTTACTAAAGGTAAATTGAAAGCCATTAACTTGCTGATAAAAGCCTCTATACAACCTTTAAAAATCTGTGCATTTTGTTCAGTTTTCAATTTCCTTCAAAATACCTGAAGTGACCTTCAAAGTACCCGATTGGTCAATGATTAGTAATTTGGAGGTCAGATAAATGCCTGCATAAAATCTTTTGATTAACAGTAAATTCCCTCAAATAAACCTGCGCTTTTAATTTGCCTTCAAAATCCCTGTAAAATCTTATTTTTTCTAAAGGTTTTTTGCTGATTTTTTATCTGGGATGGATTTCGTTATAAAGAGACTCGACTGTATTTCGTCGAAATTCCACGGGTTCTACCTTGTTAGTGCAATAGCACTTTTAGAACTGACAACAATAGTTAACAAGTAAGAAAAATCATGCGTTAAGCATAGATTATGAAGCACTTCCCAACACTTAATGAAATCTTTAACAAAACGTTGTTATTTAGGGAAATAATAGTGTATAGCCAAATATACCCAAATATGTATTCTAGTACATTAGAACAACCCTGTATTTCATACGTCAATTCATATAATGGGAAAATTTAGCTTAGCATGAAAATACCCAGTAGCTTGAAATTTCTTTTTCAGCAATTCATACTATTAGATGGAAACATGCTTGAATACTTTTATTCTGCCCTGTAGTTTACAATGTAACTTTATTACACGTCAGCATTAAGCTAAAATTTATTGTAAACTAAAACACTTTTAAAACAACTAAAATCACATTCTCATAAATCATCATTCACAGGCGTACATGTACCGAATTCTTTGCGTGGCCCTGTATATCCCTTTATCTATATTCTGCAAACATTTCTCAGTAAATTGGATGCAGCTCAGCGTAAAAATGCATAGCTTATTTAAGAACCACGTTTAAATAATTTACGCTGATATTGAGTAACGTTGGTGAGCTCTTGTGGATAGCCCTGTATATCAACTATAACATTTATACACACCATATAATGTGCATATATTTAGCGAAATATAAACGCGAATATCATAATTAAAATGCATTTCATCCCTCCATCAGCCATCATCGGACACATATACGGTACTTCGGAAAGAATATACTATTTGAAATCTTTTGTATGGCCCTGTAAATGCTATGTACTTCATATTATGCAAGACAGTAGCGTATAATTTATATTAAGTTTTAGTGACATATATCAATTTTATTATACATGGAAAAGCTTAATATAAGGTACCTCGGGGTTATAATGCCACGTTAAGGTTCTACCAATTTTCAGAGCTCAGTTTTAGTTTGTATTTTTCAAACAAATATATGATTTGATACAGCAACTCATTGACTATCTATATAAAAAAAATAATTTAACAGATATGTATTCATAAAATGTAATGGCGTGATTTCTTGACCAATGCTATTTGGCGTTATTACCCACCTATATGGGTAATAACGCCATGCAAACAAAACTATGAAATAAGATGGAATAATTGCATGCATAGATTTCCCAATTCTAAAAATACAAACTCTATAAACTTAGAAATTGACAAATTGCATTCTAAGCTATTGAAAATGTTCAATTTTTTGTGAAAATGTAAGAAAAATAAAGGTGTGGTGTGTGTGTGTGTGGGGGGGGGGAGGATGAGGCAAAAGAATATCAGACCGTGATCTTCTTTTACTTAAAAAGGACCGCTTAAATAGAATTATTAGAAACATTGCACTGTTTTAACTGTGTTCACTTGAATCAGTATTTAGGATGTAGCTCGGCCACTGTAGGGAATCAACCGGGGTATTAATGCTAAGGATTGGCGTTATTACCCCGTTATAGTTATTGGCTGTACATTTTAAATTACAAATTATCTCGAGAAGATATCCGAAATATTCAACAACATTTTGAAAGTCCATGAAATGTACTACAAATTTATGTAATTAACAAAGTATTTCCGGATAAAAATAATAGTCTTCACATCACAAAACGTATCTCGCAAATTTTAGATCAAGTGTTAATTTTAGTTGCTTGTAAAAACAATAAGACCTAAAAATGAAACAAATTAACTTGAAGCTGTTTTTTTGCGATTAACGTGACTCAAAACCCTTCTGCGCAGAGCACGTGGGTGTCATTTACCAGTTTATTGCATAATTATGCAAAATATTAGCACTTGGCGTTATTACCCCGCCTGGCGTTATTACCCCAGACCACCTTATTTAAAATATGTCACACACAATTCCCCTTTTTACCATTATCTAATGGAATTCTCTTGTGTGGCCCTGTAAATGAATAATAGCTACATTTTCACCTTATATTTTATAGAATGCATATTTTAATATGTTTGACAGGGTATAACATCTGCAAAATTCCTTTGAAACGATTTTCCTCATAGGCCGTAATGTAATAGGAAACTTTTGATTTGCCCTGTAGATAAACTAATCATGGTAGAAACTTCATTTTCGATAGGACTTGTGCCAGGGTAAACGTCAATAACGTCCTAAAATTTCATGGCAATCCGAGTATATTAACGATTTTTCCCCATGGGCCGTAATGTAATAGAAAACTTTTGATTCGTCCTGTAGATAAACTAATCATAATAGAAACTTCGTTTTCAGTAGGGTTCGTGCTAGAGTAAACAAACGTCAATAACGTCCTAAAATTTCATGGCAATCCGAGTATGTTAACGATTTTTACCCATAGGCCGTAATGTAATGGGAAACTTTTGATTCACTCTGTAGATAAACTAATCATGGTAGATACTTCATTTTCAGTAGGGTTCGTGCTAGGGTAAACCTCAATAACGTCCTAAAATTTCATGGCAATCCGAGTATATTAACAATTTTCCCCCATTGGCCGTAATGTAATGGGAAACTTTTGATTCGCCCTGTAGATAAACTAATCATGGTAGAAACTTCATTTTCAATAGGACTTGTGCTAGGGTAAACGTCAATAACGTCCAAAAATGTCATGGCAATCCGAGTATATTAACGATTTTTCCCCATAGGCCGTAATGTAATGGGAAACGTTTGATTCTCTCTGTAGATAAACTAATCATGGTAGATACTTCATTTTCAATAGGGTTCGTGCTAGGGTAAACCTCAAAAACGTATAAAAAATTCATAGCAATCCGAGTATATTTACGGGAGTTAGACCGCGGACAGACGGACAGACAAACCGAATGCATAAGCACTTTTCAACTTTGTTGGAAAGTGCTAAAAAGATCATATCAAAATACGAAGTAAATGTCTTATATATATACATTTTTGGGGGGAATTTTAACTGTTTTGGAATATTATTTGGTTCTTTTAAATATAGCGTAATTTCTTTTTACTTGCTGCATTTAACGCTCAGTAATTAACTTATCTATTATTTAAATTTTTCTGTCATTTTTTGATATTCACGTGAAGTACATTTATTAAAATATTTTTTTATTTAAAAATTTTACGATTTTCCATTTACAGCGGTCCACGCAATTTAATGAATCCTTTCTTTTAATATTTTCTATCTCTTTTAATACGCAGAGGTAAATATAGTTTTATGACGCAATTTTCAATATTTCTCGATTTTTACTCGTAATTTTTAAATTTTCATTTGAAAAATGTTTTGTTTTCTGCTTGGGATAGTCGCATGTAAATATATATATATTTTTTAATTTGAAAGTAATATTATTCATTGATCATTTGGCAACATTTAAAATAATAACCTTTTCTAAAATATATAAAAATATCTCTCAAAATGCTGAAAATTTGAATTTAAAATGAAAATAAATCCTTGAAAAATGAGTCAAATTAAAAAAATAAATGCAGTCTGCATACCGAGAATTTCTAATGTATAAAATGATCTAAAAATGTTTAAATTCCTATGCATAGTTTTTCCTCCTATATAACTTTTTTAACGGAACAATTTTGACCAACTTTAGCATCAAATATCTCTTTAAATATTTTTTGAATTTGAAAACTGCATGCACCAGTGTGTTTCTCAAGTATTTCCATATAATATAGAGAAGAAATACCCTAGGTCACAAATATTCATTGTCAGCGGTGGTGAAAACGTAAGTTACTTTTTTTTTTCTTAAAAGAAAAAAAAAAGAGGGGGGGGGACAGATACGTATATTTTTTAATTTTGAACCGGTGATGTTTTCAAATTTCATATAATGTAGTTTATGAAATAACAATATTTTCTGGTTTTCGGTTTAGTTCCATTTCAAAGTCCCGATTTCAACATATTGTTATAAGTTGCAAATTTACGTGTATATGGAACAAAAAATGGTTAAATTTTTTTTGCAATCATCGGTCTAAAAGAAAAGTTGAAAGATTATGATGTTAAAAGACACCTAACAGTTTATAGTGCTAAAAGGTATTGGATTAATATATTTTATGCATCGTGGATGTGCTATAGATTTTACCTTTTTTATTGAAATTTGTTTATGTTTATGCCTGGTGCATTTTTCTAAAATTTTGTTTCGGGCAAACTATTGGAACTTTCGAAAATTGTGTAACAAACTTCTTTTTTAAAAATATCTAACATTATATGTCTGAAAAAATGTTTAAAAAAATGAAAAACATGTTTTTCAAATTTTTAGGATTTTTAAAGTTTTTTGTAAAATGTTTTTATTTCTTTCAAATCGAAATGGAAATTGCTTTTTATTCTTCTCAAACAGCGTATTTTCTGTCACCACAACAAATTTTCAGATGGTACATTTAACATCTTTTTTAAAAACAGACATATTATTCAAAAAAATTCATAGAGGTTAGTAAAATGTTGGTTAGTTTTGAAAACTAATTTATACATAAATCTAATTTCTTTTGATTCATATATGGGCTATAAATGTGTACACTTACGTTTAAAAAAATTTCACTTGTATCTCTATTTTTAAGAGAAATACATGATGTTAAATATATGACGAAAACTACTTTATTTTACTTGTCCCGAGATGTTCTATGTATTTTTAACTGCCACAAATGCTATTATGCAAAACGATAAAATTTTTATTTTATTTTTGCTAGTTAATTTTGGGTGGAACAGATGCACCCAAGCGAACAATTTTCAGTTCAATTTACTATTATTACTAATCTTCAACTTGTTTAAATAAAAAAACTTATCTTTGGGTGAGACAAAGAATGCTATTAACCCGTTGAGTGTCAAGGTGGCTGACACTGCCGCGTGGCCGCGTAAGTCACCGGTTACTGACAGTGTAAAATATGATTTAAAACTAAAAAAATATATTGTTTTAAATAATTATTAAGAAAGCACAGTAAAAATAAAAAACGAACAACTATACGAAGATTGTATTGGTAATCGGGACGCCAGTATAATTTATTGTTTTTTAACGAAAAAATTCTTGTAAATTACAGGGAAATACGGGCAAATTTCTGGAAATTACAGAAATCTTTCTGTTAAAAAACAATGAATTGTACTGGCGTCACGATTAACAATACAATCTCCCTCAAATCGTTATGGAACATTCAGTGTCAGTCACTGGTGTCTAGCATGGCACTCAGAGTGTTAAAATTAGTGCTGACAATCGTCACACATCTACTCAAATGCACCACCTCTAATATTATTCTTGTAATTATTAAATCTTTTGTTTTAATGTAGAATATTAAATATTTATATTCGATTATTTATGTACAACATTATTCGCGTTAATGAAATCCTAAATGCTTCATTAAAAAAAAAAAAAAAAAAAAAAAAAAAAAAAAAACATAAATTTAAAGAGAAAAATAATTTTGTAGGTATTGAATCCATGTTTCTACAGGCGTTAAAAAACACTGTTAATCGCTTTTGCTATTTCTTTAGTTAATGAGTTTTTTATTTTTAGCAATTTCACAACAATTTCAATATCGATAATTTTCAGTCTAATATTTAAAGTGCGTTACATGAAAAGTTAAAGTTCAGAAAAAAATTACGTTAAAAAAGTGTACTTTATATTTCAGTCAACACTAGTCAACAAAAACATAACTTTTTTTATATCGCAAATGATTTTATGTCATTCGTGTTCTGTGTGCTAGAAGTAGTGTAGAATGTCAAATAAAACATTTCTATTACGTCACAATTTTATGATTTATCAATATTTATTTTTTTACGTTTTTTATAAATTTTAATTTAAACTAATTTATTTAAAAAAAGCATCTTTTTTCATTTTTTTGTTTGCCTTGCGATGGTATTTTGCAATTGAGGTTTCCCTAATTACCAACCAGCAGTACTATGCCAACATCACAGAGTTCCATCTTCCTTGATATTGTTTTTCAATAACAGCTATATCTTGGTGAAATCGCTCTCCTTGTTCATCAGTCATAGCTCCCATATTTTCGGAGGGGGGGGGATCTAAATGCGGATACAAAAAATGTATTTTCAAAGACATATTGCAATTCATTTTATGAAAAGCTTGTAACATTTTCTCAACAAGGTAAACATATTGCGCGGATTTATAATTCCCTAAAGAGTTTTCAGTGACTGAAACGAACGGTGTCCAAGCTTTCTTTTCTACCTCATTTAAACATGAAGTGAATGTTGGATCTTTTATTATAATAAACCAAGAAAGTGAAAAAGACATGATTGATTCAAAGTAGCATTTCAATGCGGAATAGCAGCAGGTTTGAAATTTATTATTAGAAACGAATATTTATTATGAAACAACGAAATTTATAAATTCAATTTGTTTATAAACTATACCGTATTTTGCTTGAAATCTGCATTGCTGTTTCACGCAATTTTAATTGCTTTTAGCTCACAGGCTATGCAAGCCTGAAAGCTAATGGCCTTCCAGGCTCTGTAGGTACGTACGTATGTATCTATGTACTTATGTATCTACTTAACGCATAACTCTTGATAGAACTATATGATTTCCTTCAATTATTTATTCTAGGTTTATTTTATTAAGGCGCTTTCCTGATTATTTTGGGGGGAGGTATATTGATTAAGCATAACTGGAGTGATGGGGGCTCCCCCCCTTAACGTATACATGAATTTTCCATACAGAATTATTCGATTTTCTTGAAATTTTATACGCAGGTTTATTCTAATAAGGAGCTTTCCTCATTAAATTTGGAGGTTCTTTCTTCGATATAAAAGGGTGTAAATGGGACCTACCCCTATTAATTTAGATAGATGGGCTTTTTGCAGATTTATCCAATTTACTTCAAATTTGATCTACCAGTTTATCATGTTAAGGAGCTTCCTTGATTAGATTTGAAAGTTCATTGATTTCTTGTAAAGATGTCAACAGGCAAGTGTCCTCTTAATTATATATATAGCTTTTTCATGCAGAGTTTTTCGATTTGCTTTAAGTTTGATGTATCAATTTATAACGATATGGCGCTTCTTTGATTACATTTAGAGATTTATTCATTAAATATAAAGGAGGATAAGTAGAGAATGCCCCCTCCTTTTAATTTAAATAAATGAGTTTTCATGCAGAATTCTCCAATTTGCTTCATTTTTTTTTCTTTTTGAGGTTTATTCTGACAAGGAGCTTTGCTGAATAGATTTAGAAGTTCATTGGTTAAGTATAAAGGGGGTAATGGGGGAGCTAATACCCCCATTAATTTTACGAAATGGATTTTTCATACAGAATTATTTGCCCTGTTTCTTCATAGGTATATAAGTTTATTCTGATTCGCATCCCTGATTTGATTTGGAGGTTCAATGATTAAGTATAAAGTTGGAAACGGAAGCTAATCTCCCTTGCTTTATTTTTTGAGGGGATGTTTCTTTGAAATAAACACATAATATACAATTAGCATGAATATTCTGTGAGGTTAATGCAATCAGTTTAACGGTCACTTCTCTTTTTATTAAAATATTTTCAAACATGATAGAAATAAATACATATCTGCATGTAAGATAAACCTGTTTGCACTAAAAATAATATAAATAGCTCGATATTTGTTTCTAGCTTAGATACAAAATACAGTCGGCTCTCGTTAATTCGAAATCGGATAAATCGAATCTTCGCTTAATTCGAACTAAATATGAAGTCCCGAAATTTTCAATAGCAAAATAATGTTATAAATTTTCATTTATTCGAACTCATTTTCTTTTGATTTAGTTTAATTCGAACTAACGAGAATACCAATTTTTCATTTATCCTTACTTTCTCACAGACTCCAGATCCTTGAAATAACTTTATCTCTTTCATTTTCATCAGAATTGTTCTGAAAGTAATATGCATATAATCCCATTCATTTGATATCCACTTTTTTAGTGCCGCGTCTGTCCATCAATGATCCCTCCACCCCTTCTTCCATTGAGCTTGTTCTTAATATTTTAATTAGTTTATGTATTTATGTCTTTTAATTTAATGTTAAGTCATATTCTAATGATTAACAGCCGAACTAAATTTAAAAAGTACTATAATGTTAATTCCTTTGTAATAGCGCCCTTTTAAATATGTTTTCCCCTCACACTTTCCACAGTTCGAACTCTGGATAATTCGAACATTTATTGTGGTCCCGACGAGTTCGAATTAACGAGAGCAGACTGTATATAAAAAATTTATCAAACTTTAAATCTGATTCCTTTCAACATCTATTATTTTCATGAGAACAATCACGATTATTTTATTTCTTAATTGTGCTTGAAAGAACACATAAAAATACATTTTCGATATTGTAATAATTTTTGCAAATTTTATTTTATTTAAAGCTTTTTTATTATAGCAAAATACAAATCATAAGTATCATAAAATTGAAAATGTACTCTATTTTGAAATGTTAAAAATTTCCAATAAAATCAAAATTTATTGGCGTGCGATAAATATGAAAATGACGTCAGATTTATGCACGGACATGTTTTTTCTCTATAATATAGATTAAAAAATAATTTAAAATATTTTAATTGAACAGTCATCTCACTTGACAAATTAGCTCGAAATTGAACTGAAGCTCCTAAAAATAAATTTAACAGAATTCATTAAATTGCAAACCTGATTAGATCTCATAAGAACAATCACGATTGTTTGTATATGCATCATTTATATGTTTCAGGCATATATATTTTATACATTTTTTAATAATAATAATAATAATAATAATAATAATAATAATAAAGTACGAACCTGCTGCTACATTGCATTGAAACATAATTTTCATAAAGCGAATTCAATGAATTAGAATGAGTATTATTAAATATTTTTCAAAGACAAAAGAGAATGGACTATGTTATTCAATATATAATTTTCAGTGTATGCGCAATTATATTAAAAATTAATGTGAATTTTTGAAATCTTCATTTCACAAAAATATTATACTAAAAAGCATTTTTGCACTCGCCTAGGCGAAGGTTAGACAAAATGTCACATTAAAAGTATGTTAATTAAATATATTGAATTTATGTATGTAATAAAATTTCAAAAATTACTGTCTATTAGAAATGCATGCATATTTATTAATCAAAATTCACATTGATAATATGGATTTCTTTTAAAAATATATTCAAAAGAAGTTCATTTAGAAAATTTAATTGTTAACAAATAAATCACTTATGCATAAAATTATCATATTTGTCGAAAATGAAAAGAATTTCAAGCTAAGGACTGATAAATTCTGGAAAAATCAAAATAAAATGTTTTGTAAAGAATAGAGAAGATTTTTTTTTGCATTTCATAAAATAATTATAATTGAATATCGACTGAAAGACCAAAGATTCTTCAGTTTACTAATGAAAGCTTAAAGAAGTCTTTTTTAATATTTAGTTCTTTTTATGTAAAACAGAAAAATGGTTTGAAAAGTTTTACTTAAATCACTGGACAAAAATTTCTTTGCTATGGAATCGAAAATCTATTAATGGTGTCAAAAAGAGTGTAAAAATGACTTCTCAATAAGGAGTGAGGGTCACTAGTTTTGCCAATTAATCTAGTAGAAAAAAAATAATAAAAATGGCTTATCACAAAGGAATGAAAGTAACCACTCCGCACGATGCATGAAACTCTCCCTTTTACGATAAGCACATTTTCAGTAAAGAGAACTGGAACACATTGATACACCCCCTGTACTGCACGCAGAGTTATTACAGGAAGTTTCACAACAGCTCCAAAAGATGACACTAGTACACTCAACTACATACAGAAAGTCTTGGAATGATTCAGTAGTTTGATAATAGAGTTTAATTCAGGGTGATTAATTGTTTTTGTAGGTCAAAAGTAAATTTGAGTTGTACAATTAGAATTATATTATACTACTGTTCCAGTATCTTCAACTTTAAGAATACTCTCCCTGGCAAGTAAAGCTACTCTTTATCAGTTCCTCATTCTTTATTGTTAGATGAATTATAAAGTGTTGGATTTGAGACTCAATTCATTCAAAATGCCTGAATGGGGCACATTAATACAGTCTATGTCGGGGTACATTGATACAACCTAAATCCTTTTCTAATTCATTTTTTAACTACCTTTTATTATTCTTTTACCATATACTCCTTAATCCAACCATTTTTCGCCAAAAATTTCTAATGTTAGTTTTTATTGAAGTGAAATATCTCTAATTTCTTTATAGTAGAATATTTTATAGTATCTTTGCAAACAGAAGACGTACGAACTTACCCAGCATCTTGTGCTAGAAGAATTAACAAAAGAAAAGGACGGCAACCTGGAAAATCTCAAATTTATATATTCTCCAGAGAAAAAAAGTACTTTCGACATGAGAAATGTTAAGTAAGAGGAACAAGCTGCAGAACAGCACACAGATAATTATATTATAAACAGAATTTTTAATATAATTATCTTTTATTATGTTTATAAACCGATTTATAAACAGAAAATCTGGTAATTTTAATATCTTTCCTAAGAAAGAAGATAATGCTGGGGTTGAAGTGCCAGATATGACAAAGTTCCCACAGCCAACACTCAGACAAGGAACAGCCAGAACATCAGGTCATTGTACATTTCATTTTGATTGCTTTAATATTGCTTATAAGTAAATTGTTGGTGATTGGAATTTCTATAAATAAATATAAAATTGTTTGTTAACTTTTTTAAATTAAAAATATGCATTGCTGTAATTTTATCTCCATTTTCCCAGACGTATCTACGTGTCCCATGAGGTGTATCAATCCGCCTCGGAGATGGGGCACATTGATACAAATGACTTTTTTTTTTAATTACATGCAAAAATAATTACAAAACAGCGACTGTACATCCTTATAACACACTACACAAGTTTTACTGACATCACATGGAAAAATAATTTGAAATTTCTGCTTTCTGGACACCAAAAAAATTCTTAGAAAAAAGCTGTATCAATGTACCCCAGTTCCCCCTACTGGAAAGGAGTGTAAATTCACTCAGTCTAAGTTAAAATCATTTATTTTCTTTTTTTAAAGGAAAGCTTGCTCTTTTCTTGCGAAAAAGTTTTGATTCGTAACATTTTTAATGCTGCGAAAAAAATCCTGCCTTTAAAATTTTATCCAACTTTTAAAACGCAAAATGATATCCCCGACTGTTGAAAATGGGAAAGCAAAAAAGAGCTTAAAACTTTGACAGTTCTGTTGAAACGAGAAATGATATCTTCGAAGACAATGAGGGAAAAATGTTCACCAATTGCTATAAATAACTTAAAAAAATAAATGATTAATTTCCAAGTACTTATCATTCAAATATACATAAATATATACATATATATATATATATATATATATATATATATATATATATATATATATACAGGGTGATTCATAAAAGATGGGCAGAACTTTAAGGGGTTATAGTACACTTAAAGACAAATAATATTAAATAGGAGACTAAGGGTCCCAGACGTATTCCCAAGGAGATAGGGGGCATTAAAGTTTAGGGTCCGAAATTTCAAATGATTGTAAAAAATGGAAAAATTGGTCGATTCGTTTGCGGTTTTTGCAAAAAATTCTCTTTATGCCAGTATTTTCTTGAAATAAAATTTTAAAGTTCAATTTCAAAAAATGCCGATAGGGGGCGCTTTAGACTTTGGAGTAACAAACAACTATTTTTTAACGTTATTTTTTGTATTTCTTTAAATGATTTCGAAAGCTTAGACTTAAACTTAAATTTTGATCTAAAAATCTGAGTCCTAACCAGTAGTTAAGTAGCGTAAATTGAAATTTGAAATTTGAAACCCTTCTCCCCCCAGAACAAAAATCAGTTATTCCCGATCTTTGTGTCATAGATTAGGTTCTAACTACTGCCGCGTTTTGCTAAAATTATTCTTTATGTCAGTATTTTCTTGAAAATAAATTTTAAAGAAAAGTTTCAAAAAATTCCGATAGAGGGCGCTTCAGACTTTGGAGTAATGAACAACTATTTTATACCGTTATTTTTTGTGTCTCATTAAATGCTTTCTAAAGCTTAGACTTAAACTTAAATTTTTAGCTCAAAATCTGAATCGCTGAGCGTGGTTCAGTAGCGAGGGGAGGTTGTTCAAATTTCAACTTCTGAACATAGTTCAGTTTGCACTACTTAACCATGCCCAACGATTCTGTGCTGTGATACGAGGCAAAAATACAACTTTCGTCAAGGACTGCATAGTCGGAATTCACTCATAAAGGCACTGGCACAGTTGGAAACGTCGCTCATGCAAACGTTAAAGCTCCATTCCTGACGCTAGTCACCGGGTGAAGAAGGAGACAGAAAGTATGCAAATGTCAAATGGGGAAGAAGAAGAACACGTATGCAAAATTTCGACACGATTCAGGCATAAAAACCACTGAACGGTGAGTCAAGTGTAAGTAGCTGTAGTAATGAATCGGAAGATGGTGCCCTTCACGAATAAGGAAAAGGCTGAGATGCATTTAATTTACGGAGCGGCAGATGGAAATGGTGCAGAGGCACAACGAATGTATGGAGAGCGATTTCCCAACAGGCGGTTGCCTAACCGCAAAACTTTCGAGCGCTTGCACAGACAGTGAGACGGGATCATTTCTCGCTTCCCGGTCGAATGCAGGTCGTGCAAAACAGGACGAATCAGTAGTTGTTGCAGAAGCCATTCTGGATGTAGTAGCGGCGCAGCCAAGTACAAGTACACGAACAGTGGCTAGGCAGGTGGATACCTCACAGTCCATGACTTGGAGGGTACTGAAGGATGAACATTTGCTTCCGTTTCATGTGCAACGAGTCCAGAAACTGTCTCCAGGAAATTATCCAAATCATATTGAATTCGCCCGCTGGTTTCTGCAGCAGAACGCGCTAAATCCACATTTTGGACGAACTGTGCTTTTCACTGATGAATGTACCTTCACACGTGAAGGTACATTTAACACACACAATGCACATGTATGGGCGGATGTCAATTCACATGCTACGTATCCACATGCTCATCAGAGACGCTTTTCCATCAATGTTTGGGCAGGAATCCTCGGAGACCACCTAATCGGACCGTACCTTCTTCCTGAACGCCTCAACGGTAAAACATACCTCACATTTCTGCAACATGTGCTGCCAGACCAGTTAAACGTTGTTCCTCCACGCATCCGGCGGGTCATGTGGTTCCAGCACGATGGAGCGCCAGCCCATTACGTACGAGACGTCCGTAACTACCTGGACATCACATTTCCGAACAGATGGATTGGTCGAGGTGGTTCTGTTGCTTGGCCTGCTCGCTCGCCAGATCTTTCACCCCTCGATTTCTTTTTTTGGGGACAATTGAAGGCTCTTATGTATGAGACACCCATTGAATCCCCCGAGGAACTGGTCGCCAGACTTTCCGCCGCTGTAGGGGAAGTGCTCGAAAAGCCTGATGTTTTCGGGAATGTTCGCCGTTCCATTCTTCGCCGTTGTTCTGCGTGCATAACCTCTGGTGGTCACAATTTTGAACATTTATTGTAATTACATGTTAATAAATATGCTTTGGTAACATAATCCTAATTTGTGTCTTTTTACCTCGTATCACAGCACACAATGTGTGGACATGGTAAACTGAACTGTGCTCAGGAGTAGAAATTTCAAACCCCTCTCCCCAGAAACTTAACCACGTCTAACGATTCAGATTTTGGGCTGAAAATTTAAGTCTAAGCTTTAGAAAGCATTTAATGAGACACAAAAAATAACGGTATAAAATAGTTGTTCGTTACTCCAAAGTCTAAAGCGCCCTCTATCGGAATTTTTTGAATCTTTTTTTTTAAATTTATTTTGAAGAAAATACTGACATAAAGAATAATTTTAGCAAAACGCGGCAGTAGTTAGAGCCTAATCTACGACACAAAGATCGGGAATAACTGATTTTTGTTCTGGGGGGGGAGAAGGGTTTCAAATTTCAAATTTCAGTTTACGCTACTTAACTACTCGTTAGGACTCAGATTTTTAGATCAAAATTTAAGTTTAAGTCTAAGCTTTCGAAATCATTTAAAGAAATACAAAAAATAACGTTAAAAAATAGTTGTTTGTCACTCCAAAGTCTAAAGCGCCCCCTATCGGCATTTTTTGAAATTGAACTTTAAAATTTTATTTCAAGAAAATACTGGCATAAAGAAAATTTTTTGCAAAAACCGCAAACGAATCGACCAATTTTTCCATTTTTTATAATCATTTGAAATTTCGGACCCTAAATTTAATGCCCCCTATCTCCTTGGGAATACGTCTGGGACCCTTAGTCTCCTATTTAATATTATTTGTCTTTAAGTGTACTATAACCCCTTAAAGTTCTGCCCATCTTTTATGAATCACCCTGTATATATATATATATATATATATATATATATATATATTTATACCATTTCGCTTATATATATACCATTTGAATAAAAAGATGTTTTGGATGAATGCTTTTTATTATTATTTATTTATTTATTTATTTTTGAGAAAAGGGATGGCTGTGTAAATCTGCAGAAAGAACGAAAAACATACAAACGTACATAAATTTGACTTCCAGAATATTTTTTTTCTTTTTCTTTTTAATACTATTATATTTATATAAAATACCGTTTTAACCAAAATACTGTGAAATTGTATGTCTTTTTTCCCCTTCAGGGTGTGTTATTTAAGAGTATAAAAAACTTAACTATTACTGAACTTGAAGAAACACAGATTCTTCGGACTTGAGTAGAAACGATCTTGACGTGAGTGAACTACTAAAAATTGAAGCTCGTTCATTTGGGTTTTTAAATAATACCTTCACTAATTGTTAAAAATTGAAAAATGTAAGCATCAAGTGCATACTGATCTGTCTTCGTGTGTCTTTAGCCAAATTTGTAGACTTCTATACAATATAGGTTTACAAAGACATCGCCAAATCAGAGACAGATGCACAGACAAATATTTCTCTTTTATTACTATAGATTATTTATGTAATTCTAACTGGATAATCTTGGTGATTATGTTCTATATATTAAATTCAGTAAAAAAATGAAAACTAGATGGATTTACTGAAGATTCTAAGAGGAAATTAAATCAAATTTTTAATCTTTTCTACGTTGCATGAGTTCTACAGTCACCGCATAAAAAATCTTGACACTTGCGATTTTAAAGGTTTTGTTAAATATCTAGAAATAGTCATAAGGAATTATTCTGAAACTCCAGGTATGTAAGCAAATTTGTACAAGTCATGTATTTTCACGAAGAGTTTTGTCCTAAATCCAATAGGGGACCAGAAATAAATTGAAAAAGAACAAATATCTTTTGAATTACCCTGTCAAAACTAATGTAACAAACACGTTAAAATTTCAGATTTTGATTAAGTGCTTTATGTTAATTAACTGTGTTCATTTATATGCGGATAGCATTTATACTCGTAGAGAAATTAAAGTTTTTATAAAAACGGACCCAAATTTTGAAAAGTTTTTTGCTTATAATTTGCAGAGTTCTTAATATAAAACAATGTTCTTTTCAGAAAATATGAGAAACAACATTGTACATAATACCCTGCAATCAAAATTAAAAAATATTAATAATTTTACTGAAATCGAGCAGGTTTACTAAATAAATTTTCACTGCACATTCGTCAACTCTATAAAAATTTCATTTGCATATTGGGTTATCTAAGTGTATAGAGCAACTTTTGTTAAAATTTCACAATCATAGCTTGAAAATTCTGAAAATTATCATCGAAAGAATAAGATCAAAATCCGATATTCCCGAAATGAAAGAAAAACATGAGGGGCCGTATCCATATTCCATTTATTAGTGTCTACACAATATTGCAAGTACTACTAAATATTTGGATACAGCTCCTCGTCTTTTTGCTTCATTTTGGGAATAACGAATTTTTATCTAATTCTTCCGACGATAATTTTCAGAATTTCAATCTATGATTGTGAAATTTTAACAAAAGTTGCTCAATACACTTAACTAACATAATATGCAAATGAAATTTCTATAGATTTGACGCATGCGCTGTGAAAATTTATTTAGTAAACCTGCTCATTTTTCATACAATTATTAATATTTTATAATTTTGATTACAGGGTATTATGTACAATGTTGTTTTTCATATTTTCTGAAAAGAACATTGTTTTATATTAAGAACTCTGCAAATTATAAGCAAAAAACTTTTCAAAATTTGTGACTGTTTTTATAAAAACCTTAATTTCTCTACGAATATACATGCTATCCGCATATAAATGAACACAGTTTATTACCATAAAGCATTTAATCAAAATCTGAAGTTTGAATGTTTTTGCTATATTAGTTTTGACAGGGTGATTCAAAAGACATTCGTTCTTTTTCAATTTGTTGACGGTCCCCTATTGGACTTTGGACAGAAATCTTTGCGAAAATATATGACTTGTACTATTTTGTTTACATACCTGGAATTTCAGAATTTTTGCTTATGTATATTTCTAGGTATTTAAAAAAACATTTAAAATCGCAAGTGTCAAGATTTTTTTTTTGCGGTGACTGTAATTTCGAGATTATGTTATCCATTTCTTTTTCCTTTTATTACTTAAAGAGACATTATTAAAACAATAGTGCATAGACAACAATAGTGCATAGACATCGTAATCCAATAATCATTTAAAAATTTAAATAACTCACACTCAATGGGATTTTCTTTCAAAATTCTCGTGTCAATACACTTTGTTATCAATTTAAGTGAATTTATAAATCAAAATTGCATAATGGATGCAAAGATATGCTGTAGAACGTAGGAAGAGTTTTTTTAGTCATAATTTCCATATTAAATAAAAATTTTAAAAACTCATACTCAACGGAATTTTCATCAGAAATTCTCATATTAATATACTTTGTCATCAGTTTGAGGGCATTTATAAACCAACATTCGATAATGAATACAAAGTTTCGTTGTTGAATGTATGAAGAGTATTCTTTAATGATAATAAGGTAAAATGCACATATTTCGTTTCCTTCCCTAATTTCGTCCCCATTCATTTCCGCGCTTCTGTGAAAGTGATGCCACTGATCACACAAAGTAAAATTAACAGAAGATAGAGAGATTCAGAAATGAAATTTTCACTCGCCAAGACGAATCCGTGTATTATTAATATCGGATTTCCTATTTTTATACGATCTAAGTTCTTGTTACATCATTTGTAGAACGATATTTACTTTACCGTAAGTATTTATTTCCTATTCATTGCATATATTCTACGTAGGTAAGATACTAACAGTACCATATAGTGAGTTTTACAATGTTCATTTTATTTTACAAGAACTGAAGCATTGTCACATTGGGAAGTAGCGTTGTTCCAATTTTGTTCCCCTTTCAGTTCCTATTTTCGTGCCAAGAACAAAATTAGGAGTACTTTTTAATCAACCATTGTCAAGCAGTCAGGTTCAGCAAACTGTTGCTTCCATCAACCCTAAAGAGATCGGGGAAGTGCCACTGATCACACCAGCAACTTCTGCCCAAGAAGGTTCAGCAATATTGATCCCTGGATCTCCGAATGAAAACAAAGTGAAAATTTTCCACGTGACGAAAACACACTCAGCTGAAAAAAAAAAAAAAACTTCTGACAATTATCGCTTTCAAAGGAAAGAAAAAAAAATCCACCGTATAAAAAGTCCAAACATGACCTACCTAACATCCTTGATGACGAAAGTGATCCTTCTGTTGTAAATATAACCGATGATGGCGACAATGAAGCAGAGTGCTTTACTTGCTTGAAGCGTTTTTCTCATGATAAACATGGGGAACAACGGACTTCAGTGCTGCACATGGTCACACGAAACATGATCAGGAGCCAAAAACAATACACAATTTATATGTTCCTCATGCTTGAATGGATAATTATTTTTTATATTATTATGGTATTATTTACTATCAGGATTAATAGTACATTTCTTTGTACCTTGAGTAAAGGTAAATTAAGTTAATTATTTATTTTAAAATAAATTTTGATTTAGTCTTCCTTGTTTTAGTTAATCCTTGGCTTTTTGGATTTTTTTAAGGGGGACGAAATCGAGACATTTATTATTATTATTATATTTTCATATTGAGATACCTTTGAAAAAACAACTTTTTCGTATTTTTAAAGTTTTTTTTTGTACAATTTTTGCCAATGTTTCCATATGTGTGAATAGTTAATCTATACAAAATCAAAATTTGGTAGGGTTTCACTGAAAATTAAAACTTCCAGAGGAATAAAAGTAACTCGGAGAAGATAGTTTACCTTATTCAATAAAAATTAAAACGCAGAAGTATTTTTAATTATATGTAGCAATATATTTTTATACTTAAGTAAGTTTTAATGTATTGATAATAAAAAAAGAAAAAAAAAGGCAACTTTGCTCCATTTTTACTCTTTTTAATGTCTACTGTATCTTTATTTTTTTATTTTACAGTATATTATGTTTATTTTATTTCCTTTTACCTGAGAAATATTTTCATGTTTTGTAGTGAAAAACTGGAAATTGTTTAACACTTTCAGGGCCATGTAATTTTGTTTCTGTAATGTTGTATTTCAACGGCATTTTTGAAGTATTTTATTTGAAAATTAGAAAATGCAATTCTACACCTTTTTTTCAACCAAATTTATAAAAGTAAAATTTAATTAAAACATTCTGGTACAAATCTTGATTAAAGCTAAGTGATAAATGTATCTCTCTGTTTTCAAGAGGTATATTAGAGTTCTATATTCGATTGCATAATTCTGAAAAAAAATTTCGTCATAGTGAAAAATATTTAATCCTTTCGGGTCTGCTGTACTATTAATAGTACATGTCTTTTTATCAAAAATTATTTTGTATTAACAATCACTTAATTAATTTTGACATGTAGAAACGATAATATGCGTTTCTTATTATGACTTCATGTATGTGTTCACATTTGATAATATTAATGATAATAAAAGTTTACGAGTGGAATCCCGTCGAATTCGACGAATGGAATGTTTAAAAGACCCGATCGATTTGGTTTTTAAAAAACCAAAAGTAATTACATTATTGAATCAATATATAATAAATATATTTCCAAACTTAATGTCAAGTTTGTCCAGTTACAATTTTGCATGCAAATATTCGCACATCTTCAGTTATAATTGTAATCTAAGTGCCGGCGAAATCCAGAAATTTTATTTTACATGCACTCACAGAAAAATAGTTATATATATATATATATATATATATATATATATATATATATATATATATATATATATATATATATAACTAATTTTATTTTTACTATGACATTATTTTCACTAACTGAAGTCATCTGAAAGTAAAATCTCAATCTCAGTGTCCATAATGAAAAGAAATATTGAAATGTAATATCGTTATGAGTAAAAATGCGATGTTTTAAATAGTGACATCATTTTATCTTCATATTTTTTTAAGTTACTATTATGAGTAATATGAAAAAGTCATCCGTAATAATATTGTAATTCCCATTTTTCTGGTTGCTGAATGACATCATTTTTCTCATTTGAAATTATTATTATTTTGCTTTAGACATTAATTTTTATCATAAATTATTTTCTCTTATTTTATTTACATTTTTAATATTATTTCTCAGTAAATATATTTTTTTAACCTCAATTAGTGCATAATTATACGCAATCATTTTATTGTGGTTAAAGTTTACGAAAACAATTAACGTTTTTCTTATAAATGCGAGGACGCTGATGAAATGAAGCTTGTGACTGGTGGAAAGTAATAATGGAAAATAAATTTTTATTATCGAGAGAAAAGTTAAACTGAGTTGCCACCATTTTGAAAAAATATCGTAAAAACCATTTAAAATTAAAAATAAATTATAAAAATGGAAATAAATTAAAAAATAGCTGAAATGGGCACAACTACAAATAAATAGCTTTCATTTAAAAAAATAATTATCAAAATCGGTTGAGCAGAAAATTTAGGGCTGATGGCTAAAAAAACAGCCAGGTCTTTTAAATATATAGATTATTTTTGCAACGTTGGTGATCTCTTTATTTTATACATGCATTTCACTCTTTAAATTTAAAATATAAGATATTTTTCTGAATCCATCAAATGGGATAAAACGCCAAAAATATTTAAAAAATGTAATACCTTCAACTCCTGCTGGAGCATATCATTTTCCAAACGTCTTCGAAAATTCTTCCTTAGAGCTTATCATCAGATAAATATGGATTGAATAGAACACAAAATAAGCACATTCGTTAAATTCCAGACAACGAAATATCTTTAAACTTCACTAAGTCTATTTGGATAGCTACGGTTAATGTTATTCAAATAAAATTAATTTTGTCCTCAAAATGAAAGAAAAAAATCCGACCCGAAAGATTTATTTACACTTTTATAATTCCTCATGTAAAATTTATTTTAAATTACCTGGATTCATTTAATGAACAAAATATTGTTAATAATTTGCTGTGTAGTGTCTGTCAATGTATAATGTTACTCACATTGAGCATCATATCTTATCACTATCTTCCCTTTTATTAAATCTTAAAGACAAGATTCTGCGCCGAGAAAAATAGAAGAGTGAGACTATAATTTGAAGGGATAATGATAGCATTGATTTATCATCACTATTTATAAATCAATCAATAATTTTCGTAACCATTATGCGTCAGGGAACACTATTACTATCGATAAAATAGGGTTAATAATTTCTGAATATCAATTAGCTGCGCAAGATTTTATTAAAGAGTCTAAGGAGTCTTACTTTTCACCTGGCCTGTGCAATTTAGTAACATATCACCATTATTTTTTTTTTCTCTCAGTCCCTATACAACATAAATGCATAAAATTTCTAATATAGTCAAATTAATATATTTTCTGTTGAAAAAATATTTTTTAATATTCTATGAAGAAATTTTATTTTATTTCATTCATATTTAATTTGGATGAAAAATTTGAAATTATTTTTTGACTTACATCCGCTGCGCGCAACATTGTAGCAAAACTATTGCTTTAAGAGACCTCAAAAACATCGATAATGGCTTAAAATTAATGTATCTTGAACGTACGCTTTATTTTTAAGTAAGTTATTTATTTCTTTTAAATTGGAGATTATCAATATTTTTTTTTCAAAATTTTATAATTTAAATTTAAATAAAAAATAAATAAACAAACAAATTGCGTAAATGAATACGTCCAATATGTATTAATTTTACATATCATTTTCAATACTTTTGGGAGCGCTTAAACCGAAAGTTTTATTACAATTTTGCATGCAGTGGATGCAAATCGAAAAATAATTTAAAATTTTCATCAAAATATAATAAGAACAAAATTAAATTAAATTTCAATATAGACTATTAAAAAAAATCTTTGTAATAGAAGATATATTATGTTGTCCATATTAAAAAATGCATGCATTTATGATTTATACGGACTGAGAAAAAAAAAAAATGACATGTTGCTAAATTGCGCAGCTAGGTAGAAAGTCTCCAGAGACCCCTTAATTTACATTCACATAAAAATCTAGATAAGGGTCCATGGTAACTTACGTTACATTTAGAAAAAATTACTGTTGTAATTTTAGTAACATAACACTGAAAAATATTCAAATGTAAAATTAACATGATTTGTCAATATATCTAAGCATCAATTTGGATGAAAATTATCTACAAAATGATAATGAAAATTACACTTTATATGACAAACTTACATTCCTTTTTCAATAATGGCAGTAATTATAGTAAATAAAACTACCAAAATTTAAGAAATAAAACTACAATTAGGTAATTTTTATTTAAATTGGGCTTTCAATAAGTTTAATTAGCAAACCATTTCAAATTTACATTTTGAATAATATTTTTGTATGTATTTTATTACTAAAATTACTGAAAAGAGTTCAAAATGTAACGTTAATCATCATAGAATGACTCATTAATAAAATATGTATACAGAATTCACCACGTGGAATTTATTTTAATTTACCTAGATATATTATTTAATGAACAAAATATTGTTAACAATTTGCTGTGTGGTGCCTATCAATGTATAATCTTACTGACATCGAACATCATATCTTGTCATTATCTCCTTTAAATTAAATCTTAAAGACAGGATTCTGCGCCGAGAAAAATAGAAGAATGAGACTATAATTTGAAGGGATAATCATAGGAATTTGAATAAGCTTTGATTTATCATCTTTATTTATAAATTAATCAATAATTTTCGTAACCATTATGCATCAGGGAATAATATTATCGTCGATAAATTAGGGGAAGGAATTTCTGATACCAATAAGCTGCGCTTGATTGTATTAATTTACATTCATATAAAAATGTAGACGAATAAAATATGTTTGCACAATGGATTAAAATTGTTTAACAGTAGTAAATTGTGATATTTTTCAATGGCAAGAATTATTGAAGATTCGAATGAGAGTAGAATCCAGGTAAAAAAGTTTTCTTTCTTTTTTCTTTCTTTTTTTAATGAATTGGTTGGGATTTAGATATAAATCAATCAATGATATTCGTAACCATTATGCGTCAGGGAACAGTATTCTTATCGATAAAATAGGGTAAATAACTTCTGATATCAGTTAACTGGGCATTTTTTTTTTTTTTTTTTTTTTTTTTTTTTTTACATTCACATAAAAATATACAGGGTGTATCTAATCTACTGCGCAAAACTTTAAGGGGTGATAGTACACATCAAGACACATAATATTAAATGGGAAACTAAGGGTCCCAAACGTCTTCAGAAGGAGATAGGCGCCATCAAAGTTTAGGGTCCAAAATTTGAAATGATTATAAAAAACAGAAAAAATAGTCGATTCGTTTGCGGTTTTCACGAAAACTATTCTTTATGTCAGTATTGTCTCGAAAATAAATTATAAAGATAAATTTCAAAAAATGCCGATAGAGGGCGCTTTAGACTTTGGAGTAACGAACAACTATTTTTTACCGTTATTTTTTGCATTTCATTAAATTGTTTTTGAAGTTTAAACATAAACTTAAATTTTGAGCTTAAAATCTGTGGTTAAGTAGCGCAAACTGAACTGTGTTCTATGTTAGTGGGTAGGTTCAAATTTCAAATGCTTACAAAAAAAAAAAAAAAAAAAAAAAAAAAAAAAAAAGAATAATAGGTCGATTGATTTGCGGTTTTCACTAAAACTGTTGTTTATGTCAGTATTCTTTTGAAAATAAATTATAAACATAAATTTCAAAAAAATGTCGATAGACGGCGCTTTAGATTTTGGAGTAACGTACAATTATTTTTTACCGTTATTTTTTACATTTCACTAAGTTTTTTTGAAGCTTAGACATAAACATAAATTTTGTGCTGAAAATCTGAATCGTTGAGAGTGGTTAAGTAACGCTAATTGAACCGTGTTCAATTTGGGTGGGAAGGTTCAAATTTTCAAATGATTATAAAAAACGGAAAAATTGGTCAATTCGTTTGCGGTTTTCTCTAAAACCATCCTTTATGTCAGTATATCCTTAAAAATAAATTCTAAAGAAAAATTTCAAAAAATTCCGTTAGAGGGCTCCTTAAACTTTAGAGTAACCAACAACAATTTTTAACTATTATTTTTTGTATCTAATTAAGTGCTTGCAAAATTTTAGATTTAAATTTTGAGCTCAAATTCTGAATCGTTCGGAGGGGTTAAGAAGCGCAAACTGAACTGTGTTCAGGAATTGAAATTTTACCCTGCCAACCCAAAGAACACAGCTCAATTTTTCGCTACTTAATTACTCACAACGATTCAGATTTTGAGTTCAAAATTACGTCTAAGCTTTTAAAACATTTATTTGAAATTTAACTTTAAAATTTATTTTCAAGGAAATACTGACATAAAGAATGGTTTTAGAGGAAACCGCAAACGAATTGACCAATTTTTCCGTTTTTTATAATCATTTGAAATTTGAACCTCCTCATCCCCATTGAACACAGTTCAGTTTGCACTATTTAACCATTACCTCAACGATTCAGATTTTCAATTCAAAATTTAAGGTTATGTCTAAGCTTCTAAAAAAAGTTAATGAGATTAAAAAAATAACGGTAAAAATAGTTGTAAGTTACTCCAAAGTCTAAAGCGCTCTCTATCGACATTTTTTGAAATTTAACTGTATAATTTATTTTCAAGACAATACTAACATAAAGAATAATTTTAATCAAAATTGCAAATCAATTGACTAATTTTTCTAATTTTTAATAACCATTTGAAATTTGAACCTACCCACTCCCATTGAACGCAGTTCAGTTTGCGCTACTTAACCACAGAATTTCAGCTCAAAACTTAAGTTTATGTCTAAACTTCTAAAAAAATTTAATGAGATGCAAAAAATAACGATAAAAAATAGTTGTTAGTTACTCCAAAGTCTAAAGCGCCCTCTATCGGCATTTTTTTAAAAATTTATCTTTATAATTTATTTTCAAGTCAATACTGACATAAAGAATAGTTTTCGTGGAAACTGCAAATGAATCGACCAATTTTTCCGTTTTTTAGAATCATTTCAAACTTTGAACCCTAAACTTTGATGGCGCCTATCTCCTTCGGAAGACATTTGGGACACGTAGTTTCCAATTTAATATTATTTGTCTATATGTGTACTATCAAGACAAATATATATATATAATATATATATATATATATAGTTGTCTTGATATATATATATATATATTATATTATTGTCTTGATATATATGAGGAGCCCAGAAGCCAAGGGGTACAAGTGACAAAATTTAGATTTCAAGGAAATTGAGTTCAAAGTTAAACATCAATTGTAATTCAATGAATTGAGGTATAAAACTTTAGCTTACTTCTTACTGATCTTTGAACTCTTATTTCAATAACTGTTTAAAAAAAGTGGAATACAATTTTTCTTTTTATTTATAACTAAGCAATGTTTATTGTCATTCGGCACTTGTATCCCTTGGCTTCCAAGCAGTAATGAAAAGTGCTTGGAAACTAAAAGGTACAAGTGCCGAATGAGCACAAGAAATGACAAAATTATGAAATAAAAAATTGTATTTATGAAAAAATTAAGAACAATGTTTATACAAATAAATGAAAGGACAAAATTTTGTTTTAATGTAAATTCTAAAGTAGGAAAAATTATGAAATAAAAAATAAATTTACGAAAAAAAAATATGAACGATGTTGATATAAATGAATGAAAGAAAAATTTTTGTTCTAATGTAAGTTTTAAAATTTTATTTAAAATTTTGAAACACTGAAATTTTATATTTTTTAACACTTTCCAACAAAGTTGAAAAGTGAATTTGATTTTAATTTGTCTGTACGTGCCCTAACTCTCGTAAATATATTCGAATTGCCCATAAATTTTTGGGAATTATTCATGTTTACCTCAACACAAACCTATTGTAAATGAAGTTTCTAACACGATAGTTTATTTACAGGGACAATCAAAAGGTTTCCATTACATTACAGTTTATGGGAAAAATCGTTTTAAATGAATTTGAAAGATGTTACACCTTGTCACATATTAAAACTTATATGCATTTACGAATTGCACTAAAAGAAACATTCTATAAAATCTGAGGTGAAAAGCATAGTTGTTATTTATTTACAGGACCATACAAAAGATTTACATTATCTAATGATAAAGAGGGAATCGTTTGCGACTTATTTTCATTATATAACAATTTTCATGCATAAAAAAATTCATATATATCGCTGAGACCTAACATAAGTTATTTTGCGCCTAATACGAAATACACAGTATTTACAGGGACACAAAAAAGATTTCCAATAGTATATTCTATCCGAAGTACTGTATGTATTATCAATGATGATTGATGGATGGACGAAATGCCATTTTAATTATGAATTGCATTTTTAAGTTTCACTAAATTTATACATATTATATGACATGTATAAATGCTATAGTTCATATAAAGGGTTACACAAAAATACTCGAAAAGGTTACAGAATATGAGGTACTTTACTTAAAGATTGCTTTTAAATAAGTCATGTATTTCTATGCTGAACTGCATTCAGTTTACCAAGAAATGCTTGTAAAATATAGATAAATGATATATAGGATCACACACAAAATTTTATACATGGTCATCGATGGATGATAATGTGATTTCAGAAGTCTTAAGTGTGTTTTAGTTTGAAATAAATTTCAGCTAAATACTGGCGTATAATAAAGGTTCAAGATATACTACAGAATGAACAAAAGTATACAAGTATGCTTTCATCTATTAGTATAAACTGCTGAAAGAGAAATTTCAAACTATTATGTGTTTTCTTGCTAAACTAATTTTTCCCGTTATACAGTATATATCAACCTACCAATAAAACATAGGCCGGCTCAAAAGTATCAGAATACATATTTGGAAATGGATAGTTAAACTATATTACCCTAAATAGCAAAAATTTTTAAAATTTTCAGAGAGTGTTGGAAAGTGTTTCATAATCCATGCTTAACGCATGATTTTTCTTACTTGATAACAGTTAAAATGCATTTATTTAATACATAAAAAAGCAAATTGCTTTGTATGTCGTTGGTCACGCTTCTGCTATATAGACGTTAACGGACACAACTGTACTTATACCCCTTGGCCTCCACACGTTTCACAGTTTTGGGAAAGATGTTAAGTAACTGACCCCTATAACTCAGTACATAATGAAAAAATCACTCTTAACTCTTTACCTACAAATAAATAGACATATTTCCAGATAGCCTGTGCACTTAACTCAATTTTTTCAATTTTGTCACTTATACCCCTTGGCTTCTGGGCTCCTCATATATATATATATATAGATATATATATATATACTTGTCTTATAAATATATATAGTATAATTCATTACCTTTATATTTACATGCATCGTATCGTAACTTATAAGGTACTTGTACCCAATATGGACAGTGCTTTCAATATGGAAACCCCTAATATTTTTAAAAGTAACAATTTTTATAGAGAGATCACTCTACATGTCCATGAAGAAAAGCAGTTGGAAAGATAATTAAGCCAGCAAAGTACAAAAAAGCGCGCTGTTCGCTATTTAAAAGGAAACTTGTTGTTTCGTGGTGTGCTGATAGTAATTACAGGTAAGTTTAAATTCTATTTAGATATTGTAAAATTACTTTAAATATTGAAAAGTGGGGTGTTTTAGAAAGCTTTTAAAACATATTTTCGGTTCCTGTTGCATATATTGCTTAAAAACGTTTTCTTTCTTTATTTATTACAAGATTTAATAAAATTACTCCCGATTCCCAATATGGACACCTTATGTACACATTGAAAGTACACAAGGTGAATCTTCAGATTCACAAAAATAGAAAGATAAGCAAACCAACAAACATTAATTCATAACATTTTGTAGTAACTGAGGTGATTTGCATCGGTCTTCGAAGAGCCACAATCGAAAAGGACCTCCCGTTCTAAAGTGCATGTTCTGAAGATATTTACTGTGCAATACCCTCCCCCGCAATACTTTAAGAGATATATTTTTATCCCCTCTCCTCTAAAATTCCATAGAAGTATGGCTCTTCTATTCAACCTGTGTATTAGGTCAATAAGGAACCACTTGTCCATAATAGGGACTAGTGGTTTCTTATATGGATATTTTTAAACAATTTTTGTTTTTATCATTTAAATTAAACCATAATAGTTACGAGGTCGCTAATTTTAATAATGATAGTCAACAGTCCAGGGATCATGGTCACATATTTTTGGAGTCCTATCACGTGTACATGGATGTGAAAAAAATTATTTTTCCTTAGGGTGTCCATATTAGGCACAGGTACCTTATATGCTTACATACTAACTAAACAGATGATGTTGGTAGAATGTTCCAGATTTATAGGTAAAGAGTGTATTTCGAAGATTTCTGTGAAGGATATAATATCTAGACACAGGACTTTAAGGGGACAAACGACCCTTAAGCTTTAAAAAAAATCGATTTTTCACAAAAAATATATGTGAAAGTCCGAACATTTCTGCGCATTTTAAAAAAAAAATCACGAAAATATTCCAATTATTTCCAGAGATATGATACAAAACACAAAAGTCACTCCTAAAACTTCCTGAGTGGCAACAGCTGTTTAGAGTAAACAAAGCATTTAAATAGCCGCGCGATAAACGATGTTTGCGATGCTTTGCTAATTTCAGCGAGTTGCATAGATATAAACACTACTGTTCAGCTTATTATTTATTTTTAAACTACTAGAGAAGTAGGAGGAATGTTTCTCAACTCAACTTTATTTCGTTGGAATTTTGTTTACATCGTTTGCACGTTGTAAGCTGTTCTTCCAATTTTGATACAAGTTTTGCTCAAATTGTGATAGTTTGTTTATTTTGATTACTAGAAGATCTTTATAATAGGTTTTTATTTTTAAATTGATATAAATTTGATATTTATTTATTATATCGGTACTTCAAGAACTGTGTTTTGATTGTGTGGTGTTAGTTTTAAGAAATACGTCTTTAGCGAGTGAAATAATTTGTGTGAAAATATTGTTTACTAAAGTATCAGTGCTTTATAAAAAAAGCTGTCATGGATTCTAAAAAGAAACAATCTGGTAAACGGTCTAAAAAAACGTCGTTTTCTGGGTAACCAGTTTGTTAGTGCAAACAAAAAGTCACTTGAAAGTAATTCAAGTTTAAGCAGCTCTTTTGACCTGAATACTTCTACAAGTAATAACAACTCATGTCCTAATCAGGGTAGTAATGCTGAAAGTGCTTCTAGCAAGAAACTAAACACTACTCTCAACACTATATCTAAAACTATTTCTGACTCAGAATGTAATGTAATTAATGAATATGGTTACTTAATTATTGATAAACAACTCCTGTTTTCTTTTCTAGTAGAAAATCTGCACTGCAAACTATGTAATGGTCAGGTGAAAGTATCTGATAAGAGATATTCTGGACTTTATGGAAAAGTATTTGTTACATGTATTAGTTGCAAAAAACAGCTTCATTTCAAAAACTCAAAATTGATCGGCGAGAAACAAAACATCCCAGAACTTAATCGTCGTATGGTGTATGCTGTGCGATCGATTGGTCAAGGTTTAGAACCCATGAGAACCTTTTGCGGCCTAATGGACTTTTATCCACCGGTGACACAAAATCCATATGACAAAATTTGTCGTCATATAAATAAAGCATCAAAATATGTTGCAACACAAAGTATGAAGAAAGCAGCAAAGGAAGAAGCTGATGAAACCCATTCAAGAGATATCGCAGTGAGCGGGGACGGAAGTTGGAAAACAAGGGGTCACACTTCTCAAATAGGTATATGTTCAGTTATAGGAGCTCAAACAGGGAAAGTTGTAGATGTTGAAGTACTCTCGTTAACCTGTAGAGGTTGCGACTCTTGGAAAGGGGTACGATCTGGCTCGTCATTAGAAGAATGGAAAAAACGGCATTCTGATAATTGCTTAAAAAATCACAGCGGTTCATCTGGGAATATGGAAGTAGATGGAATGCTGCACATTTTCCATCGTTCTGAATGTGAAAGGGAAGTTCGGTATCTTCAATACATTGGAGATGGAGATGCCAAGACATTTCTGGCAATTCAACAAAGCAAGCCGTATGGTGATACTCCGGTAACAAAACTTGAATGCATCACACATGTGCAAAAACGAATGGGCACCAGATTACGGAAACTAAAGCAATAATACAAGTGTCGTAAGTTATCTGATAAAAGGAGTTTATCTGGAAAAGGTCGTCTGACTGATGCTGTCAAAAACAAATTGACAACTTTTTATGGAAACGCAATCAGACAGTACCCTGATTCCCTACAAAACATGAGAAATGCTGTGTGGGCAGTTTATTTTCATACCCGGTCTACAGACCAAGAACCCCTGCACAGTTTTTGCCCAATAGGAGTTGAATCGTTTTGTAAGTATCAGCAGGCTGTGGCAAAAGGCACAGTAAGTACATTTCACCATAAACAATCTTTGCGAAGTGCAGTTATGGATGCTATAAAGCCAGTTTTTAATGCATTGTCTGCACCTGAGCTTCTGAAACTTTGCCTGGGCTCTTACACTCAAAATCCAAATGAGTCATTCAACTCAACTGTTTGGAACATTTGTCCAAAGACATCAGGAAGCGGAAGAAGAATTGCTGAAATAGCAACTTATGAAGCTGTTATACTCTTCAATGATGGACGCAAAGGTAGATTGGATGTGATGAAAAGACTAAACATTTATCCTGGTGCAAGTGCTGTAATATCTGCATTTCAAAGTGACATGAAACGAGTACACCATGCTAATCGAAAAAAAATCCAAAACACTCTTGAAGTTCGTCGTGCTAAGAAAAGAGAAAAACTTAATTTATCTCAAAAAAATATTGAAGAAGAAGGATTAGTTTATGAGCCAGGGGGTTTTTAATCCTGTATCCTTTTTAATTAATTTCATATTATAAAAAGTTTGTGTCATTTTCTTAAAATTCAAAACTTTAGTATTGCGGATATGATGACTACGGATTATCATATAACTAGCAGGCTAAGCCCGCTGCGCTGATCAGTATTTCAAAATCAACCGTGGATGAAACGAACTGGTGAATTTAAATTTGTATTTTAAATAATTTGGACCTTCAGCAGCACCTTGCTCATTGCTGAAAACGATTTAGACACCATTGTGATATTAAATTATCTTAAACTTTGCGCAAAAACCAGCTATTTAGAAGTAACTATTTTAGTTTATTACTAACAGTGCACATTTGGAAGCGAAATGAGACCATCATGGCAACAGGATTTAAAATTTTCCCTTATCTGAAGAAATATTAATTATTACAGTCATTACCATGGTACAACTTCTGAAAAATTTCTTCACAACTTTTCATTATGTGAAGCCAGGAACCCAAAGCTACTCCCACCTAAAAAGTTTATGTATATATTAAGTTTTGTCCGCGCGATAAAAAGCACAATTATGCAAGAATCATCTTCAAACTCGTCAAGTACATTGAGATGGTTAATATCTCAGAGGGAATTGCAAATGAGCAAAATCGGTCCAAGGGGTGGTAATTGGGAAGGGTTCAAAAATTTGAATACCATCTTAACATGGCTTTCACAAAACCAGCTGTTACAAAACTATAACAGGAAAAAAATAAAAATTTTTCGTTACAGCAAGTAGCCAACGATAAAAAAATACACACATTAAAATTGTCACTACAACAATTACTTTATTATTGCAAAATATCCTCCTGAAAAATGAAAACAAAATTATTTGCTCTTTCATATTTAAGCATTTTCTCTTTAGTTATTTAAGATAAAATTATGTAAATTTGTATAATTTGGCGAACGATTTGGCGAAATTGGTTGACGTGATAATCAAGTAGTAGCCAATTTACACTTTTCATATTTCACAAAAGATTTCTACACAGACATCATATACGCAATAGGTTTAGCACGATTATCTTGCAACTACAATGTCGCAAAATCCTCGTTTTAGAATACCAAAGAAATTTATGTATATTTTATTATTTTCTATCATTTTAAACAGCAATTAACAATAAATAAAAAGTAACTGTAGAACAAAACAACAAATATCATTTCAAAAAAGAAAAAAATGAAAGTAAATAAATAACTTATCATCAGATAAACAACTATAGCTGGGTTACCATATGAGGCAAATAATGCCATCTTTGCGCCAGTGAGATACCTCGATGAGTATATGACCAAATCCGTGACAAAATTTCCATTTGGAAAAAACTTTAATCGGTATTTATACTGCATTTTCCCTACTTATGTATAAGAAAAAACTTTGACACAGATGTCATGTATGCACCACATTGGCGCAATTTTTTTTCTGGCGCCAATTTAGAGAACTTGGTTTTTAATTACCAATTTCATAAATATTTTTTAATTATTTTGTATTATTTGAAAAAAATAATAAATAAAAAAGTTTAATTAATAGCTATAGAACAAAATGATTTATATTATTTTAAAAAACAAAATGAAAGTTAATAAATAGTTTATTAATAAATAAACAACCATAGTCGGTTTACCATGTGTGGCATAAAATCGCCATTTTGTTGCAATCGTGCGAATGTGGTGCTTATATGACATCTGCGCCAAAACTTTAAAAAGTTGCAATTAAATTATTTACAGTTTGGATGAGGAAGACATTTGTACTAAAATTTAAACATTATAAGCATTTTTTTTTTTTTTTTTTTTTTTTTTTTTTCTGTAACTGTTATTTATATATTTACAATTAAACATAAAAAAAATATCCTAAAAATGCTCTCACACATTTAAAACAGAGTGAGAGAATTTAGTAATTGTGAACATCGCTCCGGCTTACGCCTTCTTGATATAAAATCGCATTGTTTGATGACAAAAGTAAATTCAAACACCCAAATAAACAAATAACATACAATTAACAGATAAAACCATTTTTTAAAGTAATTCTGCTATTTTGTCCTGTAAAACACATAATGGTAGAATTAGATTTTAAAAATATTTTTTTAAAAAATAGAAAAATGTTATTTACGTTTTATCTAATCAAATATTTAAAATACATTTTTGTTAGCCTGCGCGAAAGAGAATAGCGAAAGTTTGGTTGAAGAAATATTGAAGAGGAAATGGTCAATTAAAAAAGACTTGTAAATTTTATTCAGCGGGAATTTTTCATTTCAAAATGTTGAATTTATCTATAGTAATAACGCATAATTGCATAAATTTACTTTGAATTGCAAAATTTTTTCTTGAGTACTACTTGGTTATACCGTCGACCAATTTCGCCAAATTATACAAATCGCCAAACTATTAGCTAGATTATATAGATTAGCATAAATTTTCATTTAAGTAACGAAAAACAAATTAGCAGAACATATATAAAAGTAGAAATAAAATGTCGAATTAAAAATCACTTAATGACATAATTAGTATTTATATTATGCTTAATGTCAAGTGAATGTGACATTTACGATTATCCATTATTGACATTTAATCTTGGAATTTGGGGGTAGATTTTTAATCGATGGGGTAATCTTTCCTTCTTCAGTTTTTAAATTTTAAAACTGAAATTTTTCCTGTAAGTGAAATTGACGAAATGGCGCAAGAAAAATTAAATTAACAATGAAAACATTTGCAAAAAGAAATAAAAGAGTTATACTCATATCTATATAATTTACGATTGAATATTAAAATATACTCTAAAAATTATCTTCACTTGAAAAAAAAAAAAAAAAAAAAAACATTATTGCGGCCATTAAGAACCTAAGTCAGGCATTTGGTCAGTACTACATTTTCGGCTTAAAAACACATTCTTTGGCGACAAAAGCAAGATGAAAATGGTATAGAAACGAATAGTAACTCACAACTTACAGTGTCTTTTACAATCAGATCTGCTTTTTTCTGCTGTAAGTTATATTATACGGAAATTCGATAAAAAAGAGAAAGAAAATAATAAAAAGGGAAATAACTATCATTCAAAATTCATTTAATCAATTTCTGAAATTCATGTTTTTATTCTAACACCAGGGATAAGTCGCCAAATGTTGAACCAATTGTTATATTTCGCGTTAATTTATTTTTTAAGCATTACAAATATTTTTTTCATTTTCAAGATAAATATATTTTTATAATATTACGCCTCATTTAAGCGGTCTTTCTTTATTATTATTAACATTATCAGTAGTTATTTTCTGCTATTATTTGCAAGATATTTGTAATATTTCTAATAGATGTAGCCATTTTAATTCTTTTAGCAATTATAATTTTCGCCAAAAACAGCTACTGGCAACCCTTTTGTCAAAAATAACCGAAAAATACGAAATTTACTACGAAAAATCAGAGTTATCCCTGTAAATTTGAATCATAAACCTTCGGAAAAATATTTCCTATCGAATAATACAATCGGCAAAAAAATCCATCGGGTAGTTTTTGAAAACACTCGTTTGGAAGTTTCAGAACTTCTGCTTTATAATATATATGATATGAATTTAATTAATTATAGTCTTTTTTTAAGTAAATTATTGTTAACTAAGCTTCATTAGGCATACCTAATTGATATCTATAAGTTTATAATGTATTTTGGAATATAATTTAAATTCAATGCTGAATTATTTAATAATTTAACTTTAAAGTCATTTATCTCAAAATGTGTTTTTTTCACCTTGCGCGCAGGATATCTCTGAAACTATTTAATATTTTTTTGTGAAATTTTCACACATTGTGTAACATATTTGATCCTTCAAACTGAACCTAAATTTTCACATCCCCCACCCCCCCTCCCCATTTTTCATGCAGGTCATACTTCAGATTTTATTAAAAAATAATTGTTATTTTAAACTTTAAAAAAATATTTTTTTTTAGCTTAAATTTGAACAAATTTAGGTTCAGATTATAGAGAAAGTATTGTAAAATGTTATTACAGTCGATTTTTAGTATTACATTAGATGTTTGAAATCATGCGCGCAAGTGGTTGTATCAGTTTTTTTTAAATACTTACTCTTTAAACCTTTACAAAATATAAACTTTTTTTTCCTTTATAAGAATATAAAAAATATCTTTTAAATTGCAAAGCTTCAATTTATAGCCAGTAAAAAAATTATGGTCATAGAGCAAATATATTCTGAGAAATTAAATGTAAAAGGTGATGATTTTTCTTGCCTAATTTTCACTTTTAAAGATTGTATGTACCCTTAAATATATTTTTGAAAAAAACTTCGCCAAAGTGGAATACGTGATCTAATATAGAGCGTCCCTCTCGAACATGTATTTTAACACACAGTTAAATGAATATGACACCATTTGAAGTAAGCCCTGGTACAGCAATTCAACTGATAAGGGGAAAGCCTTTAACTGATGAGAGGAAAGCAATGGCAAAAGAAATGTAATATCAGTGCTCAGTTTCCACTGAAGGTAGAATTTCGGACCAGATGTAGTCTACAATTAAATATAAAGAGAAGAGTCAATTTAATCTAATTGATAAATTGGTTATAAGAATTTTCTCTTCTCTCTTTCAACGAGATTTCCGATAGTTAAAATCTGTCATAGACACAATGGAAATTTTAAATATGTTCAAAATTCCTATTTTACGAATGACATTAAACATTCTAAATTTATTTAACTTTTTTTGCAATTTCTCATTAATTACTTGCAATATAGGCCTGATTATGAAGTAAGCCTTAATGTACAGATGTGTGTGTGTGCGCTTCTGTGCCCAAATTTAATTATTTTTTTTATTATGCACTCACTTTCAAAGATTAAGTACAGAGAGGAAAATACTAATTTCCTAAAGTCAGTCAGAATTGAAGAGGATGCAAATCGCTGCAGAGGTAGATTGAAGTATGCAAATATGTTAGGTAACAGCCAATCGCGCTTTCATGTCAAGAAATATGCGAAAAGGGCAGTCTTATAAGAAGCCACCTTTATAAAGGGTTACAGAAGTTGATTGTAAATGCTGATAGAAGGTGTTTAAAACTTTCGTACAATTTGTTTTGAAGACATACGTATTTCTATGACTTCCAGAAGACGAATGGAAGATTCTGAGAACTGGCGTGCTGTGGGGAGTATTGAAGCAGGACAGTCGATCACAGATGTTGCTCCTTTCTTCAGAGTTCATCATTCTGTAATTTCACATTTATGGAAACAATTCCACACCACACAGACAGTTCTCAGAAGGCCCGTAGTCGTTCGCCTAAAGGTTACAACCCCCGCGGAAGATCAATATATTGCTATTGTAGCCAAGCGGAATCGCAGAGCTTCCTCCACACGTGTGACATCTATGGTTACAGTGTCCATTGGTAAGGCGATATCTGCAGCTACTGTACGCTGAAGATTACATATGAGTGGACTGTACGGCCGGATACCTCGAGTTTGTGTTCCTCTATCCGACCAATCAAGAGGAGCCCGATTAAAGGGGTGCCGGGAACATGTCAATTGGACTGTGTCTGACTGGGGCAATGTCATTTTTAATGATAAGTCAAGATTTGCTCTGCAGACAGATGACAAGACAATAAGGATATGGCGTGAACAAGGAACACGCAATCAGCCCCAAAGCATCACGAACATCACGCATTCCGAGGCGGAAGCATGGTGTGGGCAGGGCATTAGGAAACCGCGCCGACCTGCACATCTTTAAACTGGGTTCTGTGACGGCTGTCCGGTATCGAGATGAAGTCCTAGAATACATTATGAGATTATACGCAGCAGCAGTTGGCCCTACTTTTGTTTTAATGCACGATAACACACGTCCCCATAGAGCCGGCATCGTCGATGACTACCTGGAAAATGAAGAGATTGTGCGTATGGCGTGGTCAGCATATTCCACCGACCTTAATCCCTTTGAAAATGTTTGGGACGCTCTCGGCCGTGCTGTATGTTTACGTTTCCCACATTTAGCCACTCTTTTTATGCTGGAAACTACTCTACAAGAGGAATGGCGATTGCTTAATTCTGCGGTAATTGACCACCTAATAGAAAGCATGGTCACAATGTGTAAACTTTGTATATAGATGAAAGAGGATCACACCCTATTAATGTCTTTTTTTCATTTTATGCTGTTTATTTTCACTTTATACATAATTCTGTTTAAGTTTTCAGTATGTCATTATCTGATAACTTATAAAAATTTAATATTGTTTTCATTTCTGTATATAATTATTGGTTTTGCTTTATGCATAAATATATATATATATATATATTCGTATATATATATATATATATATATATATATATATATATATATATATATATATATATATATATATATATATATATATATATATATATATATATATATACATATATATATATATATGTACATATATATATATATATATTATATATATATATATATTTATAAAGAGCAACATAGCATTAATGTTATTTTGAAATTACACACAAGTTTTATTTGCGACCCATTTAAATTATCCGCAATATAAATTGGGATAAACTACGTTTTAGAATGTTTCAGTATGATTACTATATAAATATCGAAGGAAAATTTTAATGATAAAGAGCAATCTGTTTATTATTATTATTTTCAGTTTCAAGAGAAAAATATTAACCTTTACAGAACAAAAGAAAAGTATATGCCAGATTGGCTAACAGAGTAACTAACAATTTAAAAAAAAAAGAAAAATGTAAACAAACTCAGAGTTGCTGATGAGATACAATTCACAACAATGCTGTGCCAAATTTGTACTTCCGGTTTGTTTCTATTAAAAAATAGATTCTGAAAAAGAATTCTTCCCGCCAGTGGCCAAGATGTTCTGCTCTCGAAACTTGTAGACAAGATGTGCTGGGTTTGAACTCAATCGTGCCCATCGTCAAATCGTTCGGAGTTTTCCGTGGGTTTTTTTAACCTTGGATTTTCTTGCGAAAATACGGGTCAGATTCCCTTAGATACCCCCCCCCCCCATGGAAAGCACACCTCCCCTTAGGGCTTATAGATTGCGTGTTGGAAATTGGCTGCCATAAACACAACCAACCTGAAAAACTATTCCCGTGTAATGTAGACGAAATGACATGAGTGTGGACATCTTCACGTATTTATGGCCAATAGTTATGCTGCCTTATTGAGGCCACCGCGATTCGTTTTTAAAGGAACCATTAAGGTCAATGGTAGCGGATCCATTTAAGCTCATTAGACCAAGTCTACCATAACTGTCAGTGGCCAGTAGCTTAGAAATTCTGAGTCTGTTGGGAAACATTATAATTAAGGTAGAGCAAGCATAACATTGGATTAAAAAATCTCTGTTGGTTCGGTCTACAGGCGCAAGCAGATTTCGAAATTAAGTTCTTATTTCACCATCAAAATATAAAATATGATTAGAGATAAGCCCAGTGAAAAACTTCTTTGTCCGCTCTTGAAGAGTTTTTAACTTCATTTTTTTTGTAAGAGCTGGATTTATTAGAATCATCTTAAAGGAAATTGTGTACAAAATGCCCATTTTGCCAGCATTTTTTGAAACATATTCTGCTTTTATGGAAAAAATTGATCAATACGGAGCCTTATAGAGTTCCTAAATAAGAGAAACTGCGAAATACATGAGTTTCAGAGCAAAAACGAATTTAAAAATGAGTCAGAAAATAAACTATTCGTTATTTGAATTACAAAACCTTCGGAAAATTCAGTTCAAAATGCCGAATTTGACAGTATTTTAAAATATATATATATATTCTGCCTTTATGAAAAAATCGACCAATACGGCACTATATGTAGTTCCTAAATAAGAGAAATGGCCAACTGCTTGAGTTTGAGAGCAAAAACGAATTTAAAAATGAGTCAGAATATAAGTAGTTTGGATTTGAGTACTTCTTCAATACGATTTTTATTTCAACTATTTTTGTTTAACTTGTTTTGATATAAGAAATTGTTGTATCAAAAACCTTTCAGCATAAAAATTGTAGACAGTACTGAGAATGTGTATAATAAATTTAATCGGACTTGATACCTTAAGAATTGATGAAGTTATGGATTTTTTCTTCTTCAAACCCCCCCCCCCCCACCCCCCCAACCTTTTTTTCTTTAATTTTTTTTTTTTTTTTTTTTTGGTAAGAGTTATCCCCATCAAATACTTGTCAATACAGAAGTTCTAGACAATATTAAATAAATTTATAATAAATTTAATCGATTTTCATATCTTGAGAATTGATGAAGTAATGAATTTTTTTCTTGCAAAAGCCCTATTTTTTTTAGTCCTTGAGTCCATTATTTATTTAATCAAAAATTCATCATGCATAAATTTTGATCAATTTTTTAGAAGTAATAAAAACTTTAAACTGGTTAGATATCTATTTTAATTAAGAAGTTATGTTTTTTTTTTTTCGATTTTCACAAAAACCCTCCCTATTTCTACCTCCTTTTACCGATTTTACCCACTAACGAAACTGAACGATATTTTATGTCTCTTAATTTTATGTACCAGTTTAGAAGAGATTTAAGCAAATTTATGGAAGCTATCATGTCCATAAAAAGTTACATAAATAGAAAGGTAGATAAGTAGATAGATAAATAAAGATTTTTACTGATGGTAGTTTTGGGGTCTAGTGATCATGATCGATGTAGATCTTCAAACATTTTTCAGAAATTCCAACTTAATGGAGACCGCAATAGGTAGTATTTCAAACGAAATCTACCTAAAAATGAACTAAAACACTCAGATTCTTTATACATTTGCTGAATCAGTTTACAGTTGGAAGCACTTTACAAAACGTTTAAAATATGCCTGACACTTAAAAATATGTCTGACATTGACACAATAAACAATATTAAAAATTTTCAAAAGTTTCAGAAAAAAACCACTTGGTTTTTCTGAAAGGGTAATAAAGATTAACAGTCGAAGGTTGATGTAAATAAAAATCTAACACCCAAATAAGTAAGTCTATCCTCAAATACAACAGAAAGAAAAGGGACAACAAAAAAAGAATAAGAACACAGGACTTTTGAGAAAAATTAAAAGGGGACCAGACCACCCATAACCTTTTTTACCGAACACTTAAATCCATGTCGACATTTAAAATTATAATTGGCCATTAAAATGTCAAATAAACTTATTGCACCATGAATAAAACAAAGGTTCTCATGTCACTTAAATTCTGACACGGAGAAAAAAGCTGGATATTATCCCCAAAGTGAATTAGTGAAAATATTTGATCATGCATAACTTAAGAATTATCCAAGGAAGGTAGAAAAGAGGAATGAAGAGGTATCCCAATTGGAGAATTATATACCAAATAAATTACAAAATATTGATCTAACCATTTTCAGGAAAAGAAAGTTAAGTTAATAAGTTAGATTTGAAAATCAAAAATGTAAAGTTGCGAGGGGAAGAAACGATGAGATGAATGTTAAATTTTAATAGCAAGTAATTTAAATGCTCAAAATCTGTAGAAGTCTATGGATATTTCTTGTAAACTCGTTGGATTGGAGGGCTAACCTTATCGAGATGAAATGTGAGTCTTCGACAATTCATCCTCATTATATTTTGAGAAATAACCACGCAGTTTCGGCTGAAACTGTTGGGAATTTTTTAACATGGTATATTGTTTAAATGTCATGCATATTCTTAAGTATCATGCATATTTTAAACGTTTTGTGTAGTGCATTTCCTGTTGTACACTGTTTCAGCAAATATATAAATAATCTGAGTTTTTTTTTTGCTCATTTTATTATTCACAGTGCAAATTCCACGCTTCGTTTTAAATATTTAAACGTAACTTCATTATTAGGTGCGTTCGTAATTATGTAAATACGTAGCACCTATAATTGTCGTTCAGTCCGTCCGTCTGTCCGTCCACATATAACAACGCAAAAACTACCCAACCGAATAGTTTGAAATTTAAAATATATAATTTTTACATAATTTTGTCCGGTCATTTCAAATTTTATGAAAATTGGATGCATAAATCAATTACAGGGATAATCAAAGTATTCCGTTACATTACGGTCAATAGGGAAAATGTTTCAAATACATTTTAATGGTGTTACACTCATTCGAATATAGTAGAATACATGAACCTATGAAGTATATATATATATATATATATATATATTAAAATATACATTCTGTACAATCTGTGATGCAAAGAATATTTATTATTAAATTACAGGGCCACACAAAAGTATTCCACTACATAATGCTATACGGGAAAGCATTGTTTGGGTCGTGTGTTAATTATATTAAACTATTTCACATTTTATGAATATGATATACATTGCCGAAGTATAATAAAAGTTTCTTCCTGTATATTTACAGGAACACAAACAAGATTTCGACCACTAATACTACATCCGAAGTACTGTCTATTACAACAGCAAAATCTGAATGATTTTTAAACATATTCAGGAAATTGTAGATAACTACAATCACAAGTATGATACCTTCATATATAATTTTCTGTATTAAAAATACCAATTATAGGCATTAGTTTTAGATCTTTTAAAAAAACCCGAAGATAATTTTATATATCATAAAATACATTGTCACTATCACAATAAAAGTTTGTATAATCCTGAAAGTTAAAACTGATAACGTTTTCGTCCCTTCTAGGACATCCTCAGTCAGCGTAAGTGAAAATCATTTCCTCCTGTGCTTTATATTTAATTTTCGAACTGTGCAAATCCCCAGATTTTCCCTCCTTTTTTTCTGTTTTTCCCTTCTTTTTCGCCAAGCATATTTACCCATCTGAAGTCAATGGCTGCATGTGTCATATCATTACATGGTTTTTCTTTTGAAGTAAAGATTTCGAGAGTTTCCCGGTAAAATGTGTTGTGTAGGTTATCGTAATTAGCTATTTTTTGTATATGTACAGATTCTATTTTTAAAGGTATCTTATGGTTACTTCTTGACAATGCTGTATTTAGTTTATCATATTTTAAATCTCTTAAATGCTCTTTCTCTCTCTCAGCGATTTTTCTTTTCGTCATTCCTATGTATTCTACTTTTTCGTTATTTTCATTTATGCAATTTATTTTATAAACTCTTGCCGTTTGGGTTTCTTTATGTTTTTCAATTTCATTTCCTATTTTCTTGAATAGGGATGGAGTATACCTGATATTTTTTTGCGCGGGTTGAATTCGGTCAATTCTTTCAATAGCTTATCAATTATCAGCTTTAAATATCAGATACACTCCCCCCATTCCATATATGAATGGAATAGTGTTAAAGATAAAAAGAGAATTTAGAAAATTAGATAAACATATTCCAATAACCTCCCATCCATCCCTATTCAAGAAAATAAGAAATGAAATTGAAAAACATGTAGAAACCCAAACGGCAGGAGTTTATTAAATAAATTGCATAATTGAAAATAACGAAAAAGTAGAATACATAGGAATGACGAAAAGAAAAATCGCTGAGAGAGAGAAAGAGCATTTAAGAGATTTAAAATATGATAAACTAAATGCAGCATTGTCAAGAAGTAACCATAAGATACCTTTAAAAATAGAATCTGTACATATACAAAAAATAGCTAATTACGATAACCTACACAACACATTAATCCGGGAAACTCTCGAAATCCTTACTTCAAAAGAAAAACCATGTAATGATATGACACATGCAGCCATTGACCCCAGATGGGTAAAGATGCTTGGCGAAAAAGAAGGGAAAAACAGAAAAAAAGAGGGAAAATCTGGGGATTTGCACTGTTCGAAAATTAAATATAAAGCACAGGAGGAAATGATTTTCACTTACGCTGACTGAAGATGTCCTAGAAGGGACGAAAACATATCAGTTTTAACTTTCGGATTATACAAACTTTTATTGTGATAGTGACAATGCATTTTATGATATATAAAATTATCTTCGGGTTTTTTTTAAAAGATCTAAAACTAATGTCTATAATTGGTATTTTTAATAAAGAAAATAATTCTTAAACTTTGTTATCGTACGGACGCATCTCATTTGATACACTTCACGTGCAATTTCTAACTTGAATATACTTGACTTGGTTGGAATCAGCGTCTGTAGATACAATTTGTAGAATGTCCATGCAAGAAAGAATGATTTGTAGCTGTACATTTTTTTATTGCCCTCTATTTTTAAAATGTATACCAAATATTAAAATATTTAACTTTTAAGAATAAATTTTCAAAAAATTTAAATAAAAATAAATTACACCTGTTAAAATGCTGCTAAAATTTTTTTTGTCTAAAAAAGTTGTGTACATGTTTCAATTTTCATGAGTATTTAACTCAAGAACGATATCGGTATTTTATCTAAACAAGTAACAATGTAGTACAAGTACTATTTTTTTTTCATTAGCATTGAAAAAACTTGAAAAAACAACGCGAACATTGCACGATAAAAACAGCTAAAACTGTTACTTTAACATACTTTTACAAAAATTACCTTATATAAACAAAAATAAAAAAAAGAGATTCCATTTTTTTAATAACATACTGAAATTATTTCAATAATTAAAGCTGTGCGGGAATATCATGCTTTAATTCTAATTCAATGACTATTTTATCTTTTATTTATAATTTTTTTTTATCATTTTGTTGTGAATATATTTTTTTTCATGTTCTTATTTTTTTTATTTAGAAATGAAGTGTTTAAATCATTAATTTTATACAAAATTTTGTGCTTTAAAAAAATAGTAAAAACATGCTTCGTTGGAATTCATTCATAATTTATTTGTAGTCTGACGCATGAATTCTTTTCACTTTGACATTTAACTTGAAATAGAAATTTTAAATGCATTAAAGCTTGCATTATACGAAAAATATTTCATTTATCGAGTTTTAAATTATACTACTAATAAAAATAAAACTACTTACTGACGTCTGAATATACTTAGATTCTTTAGTCTATATTTCTTATTATTTTAATAATTTTATATTAACTGCTATTAGGAATATTTTATCTAAGTAACATTTTTACGTCTATTTAATAGGATAAATGTATGTTTATTTAAAAAAGAGACTACTATGAAAAAAAAATGCCATTAGTGTACCAATAAATTTTGCACAAATACTTATTAATAAGCGGACTTTTGCTCTATAGTTTCTTTTTTACTTGTTAATTTGTATAGAAATTTTTAGTCAAAGTGTTTTTAATTTATTATAAAATATCGCAGTTAGCAGTTATTTAGAAAAAAGTAATAATGTTCGTTGTTTGAATCTGTAGGAGTATTTAAATTACATTTTAAATAAGTTTAAAGCAGAAATTTAATAAATGATTTTATATTTCAAAAACATTTTTGATTTAATTCCCCATTTACTTTTTCTTTTATTGCTTTAATTTATTTAACAAAAAATATTTTTATAATCATAGAAGAAAAAAAATCTGAAATATTTTTTGGAATTGTGTAAGAATACAAATTAATAAATAAATTTTCATTATGATATTGTTGACTCGAAATGCATATTCTTTTTATGATTTACTTGCAATGAATTAAATAAATAAAAATCAGGAAGAGTATTCTTAAAAATAAATGAATAAAATAAATGCCCCTAAAAATAAGAAATGACTATTAAGTATAGTTCAGGTTTATTTAAATGTTTTTATAAACGTTTAAGCTAAATTAGTTATATTATTATAATCTAACCTGCATTAAATTAATTATTATTTCAACTAAAAATATTCAACACATTTTGTGATTTTTTATTAGTAACCCATGTTCATTAGGTGTTGTAATTGAAGCAAAAAGTGTTTTAAAGTTATTGAAATAGTGATGAAAGTGAATATGATATTGGTTTAAGCTATTTTGAAATGGACAGAAATTCTTCTTTTTTCTTTTTTTTTTTTTTTAGTTCCAAATCTTCGAAAGAAGTGGACGTATTGATAGTTAACCTTCTGACTTACGTTGTTGAGTCGCTGTACTTTTAGGGTAGCAGAAAATTTTCATTACCCTGTGCAATATTTTTCCTATTTTAACATGTTTTGTATTAGTTGCGGCAACCTACACTAATATTTGAATAGTAAAGTAAGAGCACATCATAGGCTCATCATAAATATGTCATAATTCGCATCCTGATTATGGAAAATTCTGATTATGAAATAATGAAATTTCTCACAGTTGCTTCTATAACTATGTTTATGATTGTATGTTATAACTTCTATGATTTCAAAATTTTCGTTAAAAAAAAAGGATTGTTCACATCAAAGCAACTGTCCTTTTTAGCACTTTGCAACAAAGTTGAAAAGTGCTTATGCATTCGGTTTGGCTGTCCGTCTGTCTATACTTTAAATAGCGTACATATATTCCAATTTTCATGGAATTAATAAAGATTATTTAAGGTTGTAACGCAAGGATGCACATACTGGGTGCCATTTGTGACGGTCATGGGGGTGTGCTGGTTGAATGCAGACATAACTCAAGATATAAGTTAAAACCACAGTTTATTTAAACTGTTAGGGCCCAGGGGTAGTGGAGCGTCAGTTCGTCAGTTTCGATAACGAGTCACAACACTAAAAGATCAAACTCATAAATATACTCACAGCTCCGGCACTAGACTCAGTCGGGGCACTTCCAACAAACTTCTCACTTAGACTTCGGCTAAACTGCTAGATAAAATCTTTATTAGAAGCCCGTTGCTGTAAAACACTCTTCATTATCTAAAATACTCAACGTAACTAAACTATCTCTTACCAACGGCAAACTTCTCAAATAGCTCCGCTCTGAATGAACACAATCGGCAAACGCTGCTAGCTATCTCACTTCGAAACTCCTCGCTAATACACTGGAGGCTAATAATAACTCGCTATAACTCAATCCAATTCAATTCACTGCTTCTCACCTCACTGCTTGTCGGCTTACGCCGCTGCTCACCTAGCTGGCTTGGTCGCTACTCACACCTATACTCAAACTCAAAACTTTTATATGCTGCAAACTGAGATACTATAAATCTACATATTACTTCTAACCGAGACATAACTGTAGAACCGAAGACGACACACACGCTCTAGAAAGTTAAAGCAAAAGCGAGGATAGATGTCGCTTCCACGCTACACATGTTAAATCATTGACGTCACGATCTCACAAAAATGCTAGAGTGCCTTTATCACAAAGGTCACTCCCTCACAAGGTCACTAAAGCATGTTTGATATTGCATATAAAGTACGTACGATTAAGGATTCAGATATGTCTCAGATATCTGTAGACTGAAAGCAACAACCATTTTCCAAATGGTTAAAAAAGACCTCTTTGTAAAATAAATAGAATTATCTAGCGAAAACGAATTAATCATTAAGACAATTTTTAGAATCAGTATTAAGCGAAGTAAAATGTACAAAATTGCATTTCTTTTCATTCGTTTATTCAGGGTTTAATAAGTTCTAAACAAAGAACTCAACTAAAGGCATTTTTTTCTACATAAAAGAATAAATTACTTTTCGATCTCTTAAAAATACTGCATATCAACGTCTTTCATATGTTTACTTCTAGGAATCGCAAAAGCTTTATTGGGAGCTTAAAATATTCTTCAATAATAAAACACATTTCTTATTGTTTTTGAAGCTCGTTTCAAGATCTTAAATTTTAAATAGCTTTTCTTATTTGGCAACTGTGATTTTATTTCTTTCCAAATCTTCGGATTTATTCAAAAACATAAAACAAAGGGAGGAATGGTTTATTATTTTGTTTCGTAAAGAAGAAATTGTACTTTATTGGAAATCCAAAAATAAATTAATATAATGCAGATTTTTAAAAGAACATGCTACAAATTTAAAGTTTTTTTTTTTCAAGAGAACATTTTTTAATGTCCACGGAAAATTATAGCGGATTGATAACACAACCGGATTGCTTTATTAAACAATTAAACAGATTTCACATGGCTAGCATCTAAATGAAATGTTAATAATAGTTAAACGTGTTTATTTAACAAATAAACAGATGTCTTGATACAAAGAATAGATCAATAACATTAATTTTACATTTTGAAACAAATGAGACAATTTGCGAGAGTTTATGTTACTTTTGCATTATGATGATTTTTAAAATGCTACCATCTCCTTACTCCTATATTCAATCAATTCTAAAAGTAAAATTCTGATTAAAATTATTATTTAACTTCTAAGTTTCATTTGTTTGAAAATTAAAACTTATAACCATGTTCCACTTGATGTTCTTATAAAAATAAAATAATTAGCTGGATGTGCCAATCCAAAACTTTCTTCGATCTTATACGTGCATTTTAATATTAAAAAAATGGTTACACATGTGAATGATTTTATAATTTTAATTCAATACTAGGCCAACTTTGATTTTCATCTTAAATTTCTGCTTCAATCAATTAATCTGAGTAAAAATGAGTTTTCGTCTCTGCACGAGCCGATGGACAATAGAATGTTAGGCAGGTTTTTTTTTAATTCAAGGAGGACCTATTTGCTATACTCAAAAATAATCATACACAAAAATTTGGTTCAATTCTATGCATAATTTCATGCATTTTTAGGTGGGACAAATTTGAAAATGATACAAAAATCGCTATTGCAGCAACCCTTTTAGGCGGATTTTTTTTCAAATTCAGGGAGGACCAACTAGCCATAGCCATACACTTACACAAAAAATTTGGTTCAATTCGATGCATAACTTCATACACTTCTAGTCAGTACAATATTGAAAATAGCACAAAAATCGCGATTGCAACACACCCCTATTAGCAGAACGCTTCAAAATTGTAGGAGGACCTGCTTGCCATAGCTAAAAACGTTCTCAAAAAATTTGGTTCAATTCTATGCGTATCTTTGTACACTTTTCGATGGTATAATGGCGACATACGGACACACAGACAGATAAGCACACAGACAGACGGAGACACGATCAGACAGACATTTTGTAAAAACTTGTTTTTTGGAATCTTTGACCACTAAAACGTGAAAATCCGTCGAAAAACGGAAGTAAAAAAAATTTCAATTGCAATACTTTCTTCTATTGAAGATAGAAGAAAGGAAAAATTACTTCAAGAAACATTTATTGCACAAATAATCGGATCTAAGAATTTGTCAATCACATTAATTTTTGGAAGATCCTGAAACAAAACAAGGAGCAGGAGTTCCGCTTTCGGTTGTCTAGAAAAATATCTTCTGTTGAAGTTGTCTACGTTTTAAATACACAATTCTGATAAAAAAAATTGAGTTGTCTAAAAATATGCAACATATATACTTTTCAACATTTATAAAAATTACAGAAATCTCGAAAATTAAAATAGCATGTATATGTAAAATTCTGCTCTATAACAATGCAATATGTAATGCCAAAACTTGATCTGCCAATTATCAAAAGCACTCAATCGGAAATTGTTTAATTAGCAGTCATGGGTTGCAGGAAGCAGGACGTTTCGGTCCCGCCATTTCGGTCCTGCCATTTCGGTCCTGCCATTTCGGTCCCGCCGTTTCGGTCCCAAGACATTTCGGTCCCAAGACATTTCGGTCCCGAGACACTTCGGTCCCAAGACATTTCGGTCCCTAGACATTTCGGTCCCAAGACATTTCGATCTCAAGACATTTCGGTCCCAAGACATTTCAGTCCCTTCTCCTATAAACTGAAATTTTGTGAAATAAGGCATAATTTTACAGGGAAAATTGCAGAGTTTTTAAACTGAAGGCCATAAAATTTTAGTATAATGAGATTATTGTGCCCGAAAACCACATACACGTATAACTCTTATCCAAAATATTATAATTCACACAAATTTTGTATGGTAATCCTAATCATAATTGGTAATCCTAATGATAATTGGTAATCCTAATGATAGTTGATAATCCTAATGATAATTGGTAATCCTAATTATGAAAAGAGTTAGTAATTTTAATATAAAAATCAAATTAATATTTTATCAAATGTACTTATTAATTAATAACATTATTAATTTACATAATGAATTTTACTTTAAAATAAACTCAATACATAATCCATTTTATATTCAATACATCATTATATTTTCTAGTAGTTCTAAACTGAAATTTATCCTTTACTTGTTTACTTATTGTTTATTTAAAATTACAGAAATTTAAAACAATTAGTATAGTTAAAAAAATAACTAAAATTAGAATTAGTATATTTTTCTGTTAAAGCAGAAACGAAAAGGTAATCCAAATAAATGAATAAATAAATAAAAGCTTAGTTTTGTCACTTAAAAATTGAAAATAAAATTATTTAAAATTTTATTATATTGCATTTTAATATATTTTATTAAATTATATATTATATTTTATACATAATATTTATATTAGGATATTTATATATAATATTTATATTATTATATTTTTAAATATTATTGCATTAATTTTATGTAAATAAAAAAAATAATCATCTTATTAATAAAATAGGACCAGTTTTAATAAAATTAACTCACAAAAATTGTCTTCATGGCGTGAGAAGATTGTTAAAAAAATGCAATCAATAAATACTATAATTTAAATAAAAAAAATAATAATAAAAACAAGTGGCGGGGCCAATTTAAAAAAAAAAAAATCATATCATACCCAGTTATGAAATCACTATTGCTTTCGCAATGTTAATAATGGAAAGTAACTTATGAAAACAAATTTATAAGATGCAACTTTGTATTATAAAAATAATTAGAAAAAAAATGTTCTTCAATTAATATATCTCATTTCTGAATTATCAAAGGAGAGCGTGTAGACGGGTGATTTGTAAAATACATAAATATATATTATAACTTATAATTGTCTGATTGAATTATTAAAAATATTTATTATTAAATTAATTGGAAGAAAAAAAAACACAGTTTTTTTTATATATATAATTTAATTAATGCTAATTTAAAGGTTCTAAAAATGTACGTAAACAGCCAAAAAATAAAATAAAATAAAATAAAATAAAAATGGCAGTTTATATAAAATATTTTTTTAGTTTATAGTAGTTTATAGAAGTTTATATAAAATACTGATACTAATAATTAATAGTAAAATTTTAAATATTTATTCTGATTAATAATAATACTACTAAAAGCAAAAGACAATATCCCCTAAACTTATATCACATTGTTTAATCAAACAAAATTTTCAGCTCACTGTGATTTCATTATCACGAGTTATAAAAGTTTAAATTTATCTGACTCTTATATTCAACTTTTTATAAAACTTGGGGGAAGGGAAGGAGAATTAAAAATAAATAAATAAAGGCCCGAATAATGTTGAACTTACACCATTTGGCAGCCCCACAACAATTAGAATCCGACTTAAAAGGTAGCGAGCAAAGAAATAACAAGGGACAGAAATGGCAAAGGATCAAAGTTGCTGGGGACCGAAATGGCCACGGTGTGAAATGTCTCGAGACCGATATGTCTCGGGACCGAAATGTCTCGGGACCGAAATGTCTCGGGACCGAAATGGCCAGGGACCGAAATGTCTCGGGACCGAAATGGCCAGGGACCGAAATGTCTCGGGACCGAAATGGCGGGACCGAAGTGGAGGGACCGAAATGTCGTGTACCCTGGGTGGCACATGGTAGTAAAGGAAAAAAATGAATACATTGGAAATTTCCCCATTCATATCAAACATAGACGACATCCTTTTTAAACAAGTTTACTGGTACTTCACATCACATTAAACAATTCCACGAATACTTCGGTTTAGAATTCGGAAAGACATAATATGCCGCCATAAAAAAACAGAAAGATGATATTACACGAATAGAATTTCATCTATTAAAGTCTTTTAACGCAACCAAATAACAGGATTATGTTTAACATTTGAAAAAATGTAGAATTCTGCTTCTCAAGTCAAAGTAATATTCTCATATATCAAATTGCGCACGAATGCAGGATTTTACAACTACGTTTTACGTTGCCAATTTGTTTTTTAAAAAGCGGAAAACTGACCAATACGAAAATTAAACTGACGAAAAAAAGTAATTCTTTCCGTCGATTGAATGAAAATGTTACGTAATCAAGTCTGAAAGTCGCTTCACTAGGAATTGTGGGTAATCGAACGATTTTTTTAATGTAAATAAAAGATATTAGAAACATCGAAATAATAAATTAAAGTAATGGAGTTTTAGGAAAAGTGTTGTTTTTTATAGATTAAAGTGTTTTAAAATAAGAAAAATAAAGAATGCGTTAATTAAAGATATGGGATTAAAATATAATAAATATGTTAAGATATTATTAAAAGACAAGAGTAAATTTAGATATTATAAGAGTTTAGGAGTGATTAATGGAGAAAAAAAATTACTATCTCTTACAATAAAGTTCGGTGAATAGTCCTGTAACATTAATGTATATGAAATATTAAAGACAGTTACCATACTATCCTTCAAAATAGTCATCTCCCATAACAATGCACCGCTGAAATCTGCTATACATGTCCTGGGAAATTCGCAAGAATTCTTCTTTTGGGATGAAGTTCAAAAGCTTTGTCACGTTTCGTTGGATGTCAGCAATATGGTCAAATCTCTTTAGGCAAGTGTTGACTATCACCACCCCACCGTTGTTTAGTTGAGTGTCGTTTATGCTCGGTGTAAGATGTACTTTACAAAGTGCTTGTTCATTGTGTTGGTTCTTAACTGAGAACAGGAAAATGAACGAACAAAAGGTCAGTTTAATGTTTGGTTTAAAATTTTGCAAGACACCGAAAGAAATTTATGAGGGATGGGGCAAATCGTACATCCACCATACTCGCCAGATCTCAATCCTCCAGACTTCTTCCTATTTCCATGACTCACTCTCTTTGAAAGAAATTTGACCATATTGCTGACATTCAGTGAAATGCGACGAAGCTTTTGAACTCCATCCCAAAAGAAGACTTCTTGCGAATTTCACAGGACATGTGTAGCAGATCTCAGCGGTGCATAGTCATGTCAGAAGACTATTTCGAAGGATGATATGGTAAATTTCGTTAAAATTTCATTTGCATTAATGTTGCAGGACTATTCCCCAAACTTTATTGTCAGAGGTAGTATATTATTTTTATAGTTTCTTTCAAGAACTAAATGTTAAAAAAAATTCCTGTCTAGTTACTGCAACTTTATAATTACTTTTTTATTTAATTGTTTGTTTTTGTAAATGATTGTTTCTTCCCTATTGAAAGTTTATAAAATTTAAAAATTACAGCTTTTTAAAATATTTTGTTGCATAATAATAGTATGATACTAAACCAGAAAGTTTTTACCTACTAAACTACTAAACCACACAATTTATTTTGTGTGTACTAAACCACAAAATTTTAATTTTTGAGGTTATCCTTAATTTCGTATGACTTGAACCAGAAATTTAATTCTATTAAAAATGTACCTTCTCCTACAAGGTGTCAATTTTATTTTATTTATTATTGTTTTGATACTGACTATATTTATGAAGATTTATTTTATTTTATTTTATTTATTATTATTTTTGTACACCCTGTCCCAAAAGCTTAGACAATCAATAAAATTTGCATTACGTAACATGAAAAGTAATAAGGTACAATTAAAATTCGTGATATAGGCAATAAAGAACAGCAGTTTTGCTGATATACACTTATAAATTACGATGAAAGGTATGTAACTATAAAATATGCATTAAATTATACTACAATATACTGTCCGAAAAGAATAGATATAATACAGCATTACATGTTTTCATTTACATTTTTTTTTTTTCTTCACAAAATAAAATATTTTTATTATTGTGTGCCCCTGTAAATTCGGAATATCTTTTTCTCTTTAATTGAAATGTCGCTGGCTGTATTTTAAGAATAATAATTTATTGACATTTTGCTGAATCATTTGAGTATAGTTTATTGTTTTGTTTTTGATCCGGAAAAGACATTTCCTGAGTATTCTGATAAAAATAGCACGTTCTAAAGAAGTTTCTAAAGACAAAATTATTAAAGTTTTACATTTAAAAGCGCACGTACAAATTCATGCACAAATATTGAGAAGAATAAATGCATTCCTAAACAATATTTATCGAGTTTTGAGATCAGGTGGAACATGGAATACCAGAAAGCTATTCGGAAGACCTAAAAAAAACAATGTTACTTGATTACAGAAAGTTATTAAAAATATCTTTAGTTGATAATTAATTTGTGCATGAAATTACATCAATTTCCAGAATTTCAAAGAGTACACAGAAGAATTAGAGTTTCAACAAATATTGTTTACAAGTGAATGAAAGCAAAACCTCCCTTAAAACAGAGAAATAAAGATGCACGTCTGAAATAGGCTAACACTGTTAAAAATAAATCTCTGAATTCACGGTGAAACTACTGGCAGCAAAGTAGCCGAGCTTTTACCGCACCGTTAGTAGATTTTCCGTTGTGGGAAATACAAGAAAGGAAAACTCCGTTTGAAGAAGCGGTAACTTTCTGTTTCAAAGTTACCGTGATAGTTTAATGATAATAATTTAATATAATTTTTAAAATTAATGAATCGATTAATCGTCAAAGAATTCGAAATTACCGAGTGGTTTTAAGCTGCTATGCTATTTTACTTTATTATTATTATTATTATTATTTTGTATAATTTAATTCACGCCGTCCTGAGGATCGAACTCGGGACCTTTTGACAGCGGAACAAATCTTTACTAACGGAGTCAAAGCTGCTGGTGTAAGATTGTACAAAGTATATCTTTTAAGAGTTAGTGGGAAAATCTGTTGTGCTTTTTAAAGATTTCCTTTAAAATATATTCCTTAGAATATTTGTAAACGGTTTATTTTATTTTATTTTAGACTGATGCATAATGCTTATTATTATTTAAAATTAATTTTAATTTTTAAACTATTTTAAATTAAAACATCACTGTTTAAAACAGTTTTTTTTAATGAATAAATGAATGAATGAAAAAAATTTTTTTTTTTTTTTTTTTTTTACAAAAATAATGTTATAGACAATTTTTTGAAATTGTCGTACACTATTTATTTATTTATTTATTGGCTAATTAATTACAAGATTTTTTAATAAGAAATAAGAGAAAAATAAACAGAAAAAAGCAATCTAAAAGGGATTTTTATGATTTCATCATTCAATAACGCCAGTAGAACCCGAACCCACAATCTGCGCTCGCAAGCTATAGGCGGTGTGGCGCCTTGACCACTCGGCCATGTAGCCCCCCACACAACGGAGTGTCTCCGTTTTTTGTTTTTATTTCCATCCGTTTCGTTATTTTCAGGAAATATGGTGGAATTTTGTGATTTGTAACGGAAAGTGCCCTTTTGTTGTGAAAAGGGACTTTTTCTGTGGATTTCAGAATTTAGGGGCAAGGTGTATAATTTTTACTTTTTTGGGAGGGGGGCGGGGGAAGTAGTTTAGAAAAATATATTAAAAAATGGAGTAAAAAAGAAATTAGTAGTATTTTGAGGAATGGGTAAAATGAACATTATTATTAATTTTATAAACTCAAAAAACCCTTTAAATTTACATTAAAAAAATTAGATTTTTTATCGAAATTTTTGAATATTTTTATATTAAAAATTTTTTTTAAATTAAAGAAGAAGGGAATAAGTTGCTTTAGAAAGTTTACTAGAAATCTGTACTTTTAAATTATTTCAATAAAAAAACTTTGAGAGTTTATTTAATGAGAGAAAATTTAATGTGCGTGAAATAATGAAATTTACTTAATTTTATTTGCCCCAAAACTTCTATCATGTAGTATGGATTTCTGATAATACATGCTCACAAATTATTTTATTTAATTTAGCAATTTTATTTAAGCATAATACATCTAGAAATTTTATACACTTTTGACATAAATGAAATACTTTAATTATAAATAGATGTTTTCTTAAACGTCCATTAAAAGCATTTCAAAAATACATATTAAAATGTTTAATTGCTAAAAAGGACGTCAAATGCTTATAAAAATACATTAAAAGTTCTTAATAATTTGACATGTTTCGATTGAATTTACTCAATCATCATCAGAAAAACAAAATATACAAATAAACTCAAAGATGGAAAATGACCTTTCCATCTTAGTCATTTTCCATCTTTGTGTTTATTTGTATATTTTGTTTTTCTGATTATGATTGAGTAAATTCAATCGAAACATGTCAAATTATTAAGATCTTTTAATTTATTTTATAAGCATTTGACGTCCTTTTTAGTAATTAAATATTTTAACATATATTTTTGAAATAAATGAAATAGTTATCAAAAATGACAAATTGCATTAAATTTGATAAATAACTTATGTTGCTGATCTTCCATAAAATGTTTTAATTTCGATAGATTACAAGGGGAAAAAATGCAAAATGTTTGAATTAGAAACAAATATCTGAAGTAATTTTTATTCTTAAAACCCTCATAATGGCAGAATGTCTTGTTCAGAAACAATATAATCCAATAACGTTTCCCATTTTTTGGCAAAAGCAGACGATCTTTAAGAATATACTGTGGGCGTTTTAAAGAGAACATACGAAGTGACAGCGCAAGAAAGAAAGAAAAGCTAGCCATCACGTGAAAATATTAGATCATAACTCTATAAATAATTTATTTAACGAAAAAAGAAAAACATCGCTCAATTTCAAATTACTTCAATAGTCTGACTTTATTTTTATGCTTTGACATTAAAAAATGTGTCCGTTAGTTTTGTTTTGTTGAACAGCAAATTTAAACGCCTTAAAAAAATAAAATAAACATAAAAATTAAAAACTGCTTAGTGTCTAGAGATCTAACTGTTAAACTAATTTACTTGAATTTTTCCCCAGCAAATTAAACATATGTGACAAAAAATAAATCTTGTGTTAAAACTGTTTTCATTAAATATCTTTTGAAACTGTACAAATGTAAAAAAAAAAAAAAAAAAAAAAAAAAATAAAAACTTTTATTTAATATTTTTGTTATTTTCTCTTTTACCTTTTTCAAATTTTATTAGATTTGGTCCATAAAAATTAATTAAAATAAATGAATGCATTTCAAATTTAAGACCAGATCGGCTCTATTTTTCAAACCTGAAATTCTACAGACCACCATAAACAGACGCCATCTTAGTTTCTTTCTTTTTTTTCATATTAAAACACTATTTCATTTGTAAAATATTAATAAAAATTTGTGGAAAAAAATACAATTTTTATAAAGCTCCAATTTTTTCTTTTAAAAAATCCCAAATTTGATCTATTTTTTACCACATACTAACTTTGCGACTTTCTAAATACGTTAAGAATTTCATGTTTCTGTAATAACATTTTTAAAATTAAATTATTATACTACCACTTATATTTTTGACACACATATATTCTCACATATTATCACACAAACACATATATTTTTGAAACATTAAATGTTAATTTTGAAACAATGAATTTATTTCTTTGAAATAAAATTATCTGGGAAATTAAAAAATAATGATACTTTTATCGTATTAATTGCTTTTTTTGAATATTTAATCAAACATTATGTGCAGGCAAATGTTGTATTCATACAACACAGTTAATAAAATTAGATCGAAAATTAATTAAAAAATGGATATAAAATCAACATTAATTCAATGGGCCTAACAAATAAAGAGCGTAAAGATACACAAAGCTATAATTAATTATTGTTATCGCTTGGAAAGTACTTTAAATGACAATGAAATATACTTTTATTGAATACGAAAATATGTAAACAAAATATCTTTTTTACGCGACATTATTTTATTTGAAATTCTGAACAATTGAAGACAATATTAATTAATTTTTGGCACACGTAGTAAGATTATTTTAATTTTCAAAACAGAAAATTAAATAAGGTATTTACATTCATATAATTAAAAAAGTAAATTAGAAGAGTTTGTAACTTGATTTACGAAAAAAATTAAATTTATGTGCGGATTTGTTTTTTATATACATTAATAAAGAATATGCTACGAAATTATTACCAAATGAAATTGCTTTATCATTCGAATACAGACATTACCTATATACACTACATGACCATTGATGACCGTCCACTTGCGACTTTAGACATTTTGTTAAAAATCTAGAAAAGTACATGAGAAATTATCCTGAAACTCTAAGTGTATAAACGTAATCGTACAGGTCATATATTTCCGTAAGGATTTTTTCCCGAAACTTTATAGGGGACCGCCAACAAATGAAAAAATAAATGAATATCTTTCGGATAACCCTGTCAAAACTAATGTAGCAAAAGCGCTCAAACTGTAGATTATGGTTAAGTGGTTTATTGCAATAAACTGGGTACAATAAACAATAAAATTTATTTTTATGTCGATAGCATGTATACTCATAGAAAAATTAAGATTTTTATAAAAACAGTTCCAAATTTTTGCAGTAGGTTTTTGCTTATAATTTGCAAAGTTCTTTATATAAAATAATATTCTTCTTTTGAAAATATGACAAACAACATTGCACATAATACCCTGTAATCAGAATTAAAAAATAATAAAAATTGTATGAAAAATGAGTAGGTTTACTAAATAATTTTTCACTGCGCATGCGTCAACGGTATTAAAATTTCATTTGCATATTATGTTAGCTAAATGTATAGAGCAACTTTTGTGAAAGTCGCAAAATCATAACTTGAAAATTATAAAAAAAAACGTCAATTGAATTAGTTGAAAATCCGTTATTCTCAAAATGAAGCAAGAACAAGAGGGGTTGTATCCATACACTGTTAAAAATAAATCTGTGAATTCCAGGTGAAACTACCGGCAGCAATGTAGCCGAACTTTTACCGTTCCGTTAGTAGATTTTCCGTTGTGGGAAATAAAAGAAGGGAAAACTCCGGTGTAAGAATCAGTAACTTTCCGTTACAAAGTTTGATTTATAATAGTAATAATTTAATATAATTTTTAAAAATAATTTACCGATTAATCTTCAAAGAATTCGAAATCACCGAGGGATTTTAAGCTGCTATGTTATATTACTTAATTGTTATGTTGGATAATTTAGTTTACGCCGTCCTCAGGATCGAACTCGGGACCTTCAGATTGCGGAACAAATTCTTACAAACTAAGCCAAAGTTGCTGATGCCAAACGGTCCAAAGTATGTCTTTTATGAGTTAGTGGGAAAATCTGTTGTGCTTTTTAAAGATTTCCTTTCAAATATATTCCTTAGAATGTTTGTAAACGAATTATTTTAGACTAATGCATAATACTTATTATTTTTAAAATAATTTTTAATTTTTTAAATAGTTTAAATTAAAAAAATCACTGTTTAAAACCACTGTTTTTTTTAATAAAATTTTTTTTATTAACAATTTTCTTACAAATATATATATATATATATATATATATATATATATATAGACATTTGTTTTTTTGAAATTGTCGTATACTATTTATTTTTTTTATTTATTTATTTTTCGGCTAATAAATTAAAAGATATTTAATAAGAAAAAAAGAGAAAAATAAACAGAAAAAATTAATTTAAAAGGAATTTTTTATGTTTCATTATTCCATATAGCGCCAATGGGACTAGAACCCACAATCTGTGCTCGCAGGCGATTAGCGGTGTGGTGCCTTGACCACTCGGCCATGGAGCTCCCCACACAACGGAGTGTCTCCGTTTTTTTGTTTTTATTTCCATCCGTTTCGTTATTTTCAGGAAATATGATGGAATTTTGTGATTTGTAACGGAAAATACCTTTTTGTTGTTAAAAGGGAGCTTTTCTGTGAAATTCAGGTAAAAAATGTTCGTGAATTTCAGAATTTTTTTAACAGTGTAAATTTATTGATTAGTGTCAATATAGAATACACAATATGGAACGTACTGCTAAATTTGGATAAAATCCCTCATTTTTTGCTTCATTTTGAGAACAACGGATTTTCTGCTTGTTCTATAGACGATTACTTTCATCATTTTCAAGGTGTGATAAATCGCAAGTGGACGGTCATCAATGGCCATGTAGTGTATAAATATTTCAAATAATAGTTTCAATGCATTTACAATATCTTACGCTACTTCAAATGTATATTGCATTAAAATAATTTTAATGTTTAACATTATATTCCAAACATACATCACAATAGATTTACAGAGGCATATTTTGAAAGTTTTTTTAAGTATATTATTATTTTTCAAACCCAAAATTCTTTAAACTGCCACAATAGACTTCATCTTTACATATATATATATGTGTGTGTGTATTACTTTATATAAAAACACTGTTCAATTCTTAAAAGTTTAATAAAAGTTTGCAAAAAAACAGAATTTTCATAAATCTTGTAATTTTTTTTGTTATTTTTTTAATATCTCAAATTTGACCTAATTTTTACCATATACCAATTTTGAGACAATTAGAACACTTTAAGAATTTTATGTTTCTGTAATAATATTTTATAAATGAAATTATTATAAACTACCGCTTTTTAAGCTTTCCAATGTACACACAAATATATATATTAGATATTAATAGTTAATTTCGAAACTTTGAAATTTATTTCATTTAAGGAACGTTACCTAGGAAGCTATAAAAAATAATGATACATTTATCTTATTAATTGCTTTCTTTTAACATTTAATCAAACATTATCTGTAGGCAAATATTGTATTCATACAACACAGTTAATAAAATTGGATCGAAAATTAATGAAAAAAAAATGATATAAAATCAACATTAATTCAACGTGCCTGGAAAATAAAGGGCGTAAAGATGTACAAAGCTATAATTAATTATTTTTATCGCGTGGAAAGTACATTAAATGACGATGAAATATACTTGTATTGAATATGAAAATATGTCAACAAAATATCTTTTTCTACGAGACACTTTTTTATTTGAAACTCTGAACAATTGAAGACAATATTAATTAATTTTTGGCACACGTATTTCATTTTAATTTTAAAGAGGGAAAATTAAATAAGGTATTTGCATTCATCTAATTAAAAATAAATTAGAAGAATTTCTTATTTGATTTAAGAAAAAAAATTAAATTTATTTGCTGATTTGCTTTTTATATATATTAATAAAGGATATGTTTCGAAATTATTACCAAATAAAATTTCTTTATCACTCGAATACAGACATTACTTATATATAAATATTTCAAATAATGGTTTCAACGCATTTACGATATCTTTCACTATTTTCAATGTATATTGCATTAATATAATTTGAATGGTTATCATTATATTCTAAACATCTATCACAATAGATTTACTGAGGCATATTTTGAAAGTTTTTTTTTTTATGTATAATATTTTTTTTAAACCTAAAATTCTTTGGACCACCACAATAGACTGCATCTTTATATATATATATATGTATATATATATATTACTTTATATAAAAACATTTACAATTCTTAAAAGATTACTACATTTTTGTGAAAAAACAGAATTTTCATGAATTTTACCTTTTTTTTTTTTTTTTTTTTTTTTTTTTTTTTTGCTTTAAAATATCTTAAATTTGACCTATTTTTTACCATATACCAACTTTGCAACTCTCAAAACACATTAAGAATTTTATGTTTCTCTAAAAATATTTTATAAATGAAATTATTATAAACTACCACTTTTTAAGCTTTCCAATCTATACACACAAATTTTTTTGAGATATTAATAATTAATTTCGAATTGAATTTGAATGAATGAAATTTATTTCATTGGAGTAACATTACCTTGGAAGCTATAAAAAATAATGATACATTTATCTTATTAATTGCTTCCTTTGAACATTTAATCAAACATTAACCGCAGGCAAATGTTGTATTCATACAACACAGTTAATAAAATTGGATCGAAAATTAATGAAAAAAAATGGATATAAAATCAACATTAATTCAACGTGCCTAGCAAATTAAGGGCGTAAAGACACACGCAGATTAATTCAACGTGCCTAGCAAATTAAGGGCGTAAAGACACACGCAGATATAATTAATTATTTTTATCGCTTTGAAAGTACATTAAATGACGATAAAATATACTTGTCTAGAATATAAAAATATGTCAACAAAATATCTTTTTTACAAGAAATTTTTTTATTTGAAATCCTGGACAATTGAAGACAATATTAATTAATTTTTCGCCCACATATTTAATTGCAATTTTCAAAAGGGAAAATTAAATAAGGTATTTGTATTCATCTAATTAAAAAAATAAATTAGAAGAATTTGTTATTTGATTTAAGGGAAAAACTGTAATTTATGTATACTGATTTGCTTTTTAGATATATTAATAAAGGATTGGTTACGAAATCATTACGAAATAAAATATCTTTATTCCTCGAATACGGGCATTAACGAAATATATATATATGCATACACATATATTTACACATATACATACATATGCATACACATATACATACACATATATTTTTTAGAATAACGGTTTTAATACATTAACTATATCTTGAACGACTTTAAATGCATATTGCATTATATATGTTGCGGCCAATACCCGGAGCCTGGCCAATTCTAGAACTGGCCGGCCAATACCCGAACTGGCCAAGCTTCCTGGACAAAACCCGAAATACATGAAATGAATAGCGTATTTCGGGTTTTGGCCGGCCAATTCGCGAATTGGCCGGGAAGCCTTGGCCAACATCCGAACTATAATGCATAGGTACCAATTTTTTTTTTGTAATTAAAATAATGTAGCATTAAAATGTACAGTAAAAAAGATTCCCATTGATTATATTGAAATGAAATATTTTTGTGTACCTAACTAAATGGTAACCAAAAATAGTACACAATTCCCTTTCAATATCGAAATTAATTGATACACCAAATACGAAGACAATTACAAGTTAACCGGAAACTTTACTCGAGTAAGATCACGGACAGGCTGACGTCTAGACTATTTGAATTCATAGCCACTTTCAACTATGTTATAAAGTATTAAGCCGAGTGCTTACATCTATTTCGGGAATTGGCCAATCGCATCTGGCCAGTTCGCGAATTGGCCAATTGCATCTGGCCAGTTCGCGAATTGGCTGGCCAATTCTAGAATTGGCCAGTCATTTTTTAACTTTGCAGGCCAATTCGGGAATTGGCTGGCCAGATCTAGAATTGGCCAATTTCGGGTATTGGCTGCAACATATATATATATAAATATTCTCTCTCTCTCTTGCACCCACCGTCATTGAAAGGGAAAAAAAAATCTGCAAATAATCTGCAGTGATTCAACAAAAGTTCTACTTATTCCGAGAAGTATTTTGAGAAAAATAATATAAGCAACGCAAGTAAAAAAATATGGCACCAACCTTAAGAGCAAGCTCGATGCGTTCCCAAAGCATCAGCTCTTTGAACAGTCTAAACATGGATAACGCAGGAATGATCGACTTAATTAACTTGGTAAAGGTCTTCTAAATCCTCTAATAAAAAACTTCTCCCAAGATAAGGAGACTAAGAAGAAATTGATAGAGATCCCTACTATTTTCAACAAGATGACGCCTATAGCGAAAGAAAACCTGGCAACTTTAAATAACCTCAAAAAGCTCAGCGAAGCTGAGAAATTCAGCCATTCACACCAAGAGCGCGCTACTCTAGAACTGAAAAATACTTTGGAGTACCTAAAAAATGAAATAGAAATGAGATTGGACAGTTTGCCTAAAGTTCAAGACCTTGAAGAAATTATGAACAGGGCTTTGTTAGGTCGTACTGAATAAGCCGATCCTTCTGCAGAATTAGTGCAGCACCAAGCTGAGAGGGAAGATTCACAGGCAGTCCTGAACAAACAATTCACGTCTGGTAGCCACGTTAATAAGCCAAAAAGAACCCAGTCTCCAGGATTGGATAGGGTATACAAGCGGACAATCATCGTCAAGGGAATCAACGGGCAGAGTGGTCAGGAGGTACAATCTCTCCTAACAAAGGACAGAACGTGCACAGCAAATTCTGTCAGTAAAGTGTTAGTCAGGAAGAACCATCTTGAGATAGTATGTAAATCCATGGCAGATGCCGCCAATCTAAAGAATGAGCTGCAAAAAAACCAGATCCTAAATAGAGAAGTGAATGTAGTCTCACAGTCAGTACCCACATATAAAATGATCTTGCTGGGAGTTCCCGAGCATTATACTGATAATCAGATCAAAGAAGCCATTCTGACAAATTTTAAAGCTTATGAAGACGAGATAGTCTTCTTGGCGGCCCAACAGTCAAAGAGAAACCCAGAAACCAAAGATTGGATCTTAGTACTTCCCAGGGCCTTGGGGAAAACCATAGTCCAAGAAAATGGCCTAACAGTTGGTCTCAAGTTCTTCAGGCTGAGGCCGCATACCTCGGTGCAGCGCTGCAGAAACTCCCAGGACTTCAATCATCCCACCTAATTCTGCAAAAATAGCACCTTCTGCTCAGTCTGTGCTCAAAAGCACGATCCAAAGGTATGTGAAGATCGGCCGCTGTGCGTGAATCGCGTATATAGCAATAAGGAAAATGGCACTCACCACAACACAGCTCACAAAGCCTCTGATCACTCTTGCCCTGTTTTCAAGCTGGCCTACCAGCAGGAGAGAGATCGTCTGGATGCCATCTTCGCTCCCAAGAGAAGATCATCAATCACCAATGATCCTAACCCACAGGAGGATCCCCGCAACACGCAGCCAAAGTGCCCCTTTCAGCTACCTTTCCAGTCTTGGGGAATGCTCTGGGAAAGACCAGGTCTCCCACTTTTCAACCATTGGCCTCTGCCACCCCAGGAGGTAGCCTTCGAGCACTTCCTACAATCCAGAAGGCAGACCGCAGAGGTAGGAAGTATTAATTCTTATATCTGCTAAAAATATTCTTAATTTCCCCTTCAATTTTAATTAATCTTTATTATTACTATTATTATTATTATTATAATTTGTCTCTTTATCTTTGATGATGGCTACCTCGCAGGATCCCTCATCACCCCATTCACATACTCAGACGAACAAAATATAAAAAAAAAAACCATTTGGTAATATAAAATTTATTCACGTTAATCTAAATCACTGTAAAACAGCCAATGAATCGCTAAAGGACTTTCTGATCAGTGTCAATGCGGACGTTGCTTTGCTGCCAGACGCTTATTATCAAGAAGGCAAAGTTCCGGGCATTCCGCTATCCTAGCCAGTCTTCTCATCAAAAATGGGTACGGCACACCTGGTCGTTCCGAACACTAACATAACATATTCTCACCTATACACGTGAGATCACTGTGTTTTTATAACGATTACGGCAAAGGAGGGCCATCTGATTGTTGGCAAGACGTATGCAGCTCCCAGGCTAGACTGGGGAAACCCTCGAGGAGTGGAACACCTAATAACACACAGGAGGTATTTCATCTGCAGCGGGGACTTTAACTTTATGACCAAACAAGTAAATATTTCGTCAGTAAATGTTCTTTCTTTGATCGATACGGGAAGTGAAAGAAGTCTGTTAAAAGAAAGTATTTATCGCAAACTCCCAACGGTTTCGAACCTCGAACATTCAACAATCACATTAACTGGAATAGGAAACACTATGATCAAACCCCTGGGTTTTTCTCTACGAATATTACTATAGATGATTTTAATTACACCACTAATGTTTATGTAGTACCAGATTATTCCATATCTTTTGATTTTATTATTGGTACAGATGTTATACAGCAAAGTATTTTAACAGTTTCTCAAAATAATATTTCGATGCAAAAAATCAAGCAAAATGAAAATATGTCAAATAATTTTCTGATTAATGTTGCTCAAGTATTAGACGATAGTAATCTTGATTTATCTCATATTACCGTTAAAACTATACGTTCAAAAATTACGAAACTTATTCAAAATTATTCCCCCCGAAAAGTAAAGACTACCGATGTAAAATTATCAATTCATCTGAAAGACGAAATTCCTGTTACTTGTCTTCCCAGACGCCTAGCTCCTATAGAGAAAGAATTTGTCGAAAAACAAATTTCTGAATGGCTTGAAAAGGGAATTATCCGAAAAAGCACCAGTAATTTTTCATCACCTATTGTCTTCGTAAAAAAGAAAAATGGTTCATATAGATTGTGTGATGATTCATAATTTACTGACATTATGACTTTTCTACTTGTTTCTACGGAAACTACGGAAAATACCGTGGCTTTTGAAAAGATGTACAATAGTGGAAAAAAAATGGTAAAAAACCCTCGCAAACTTTACAAAAAATTATCGTTGAAGAAAATTACTGGTATCAAACAACTGGAAATAAAACCTATTTTTAAATGATGCGTACAAAATTTGCTTAGAGATCCATCTACATATTAAAACAAACTCTAACTTTTTTATTCAATAGCAATACCCAATTCTGACAGCATAAATTAACTCTACATACTTCAATTAACCTAACAATCATATTTTAGGGATGGTATATAAATTGATGTTCGGTACTCAATTGTTGACCGAGAGAGCCCCCTTCTTCATCAAGGCATCTTAGACGCCTCAAGCAGTCATTGAAGACTGCTAGATCACAGAATTCCACAAGAAGTTTCAAAATATCTGGTCACTTCTATGTTAGACGGCTCCTTAAACCATCCTTTTGCCGTTTTTTAAGCATAATTTGAAAACTACTTAGAAGCAAATTTTTAAGTTATAGATTTTCATAAAGCAGCACTTAATAAATTTAAATCCACCAAAAAAATCGTCGTTTGCAATTAATATTTTTTTTTTCGAATATTACGCTCAGAAAGAAGTTTTGTTGAATCAATAAAAAGTTGTTTGGTCCAACAAATCTTTTCGTTTAAATATGGGTCAATGGAATTTTTTTTCGAATATATATATATATATATATATATATATATATATATATATATATATATATATATATATATATATATATATATATATATATATATATATTGTTTTGTTTTGTTTTTTCAATTTTCCGTCCACAATTTTCATCCGAAATGCATAATAATGTAATAATAACGTCATTAATCCGTTTCAATTTGAAAAGTTTTTATTATCCAAAAATTATGTTAATCCTTTATAGTTGTATAAGCCAATTAAACAAAATTACTTGAGAGAGTTATGGCTACTGCATGCCAATTTAAATTTTGCAAAAACAACAAAATTTTGTTGGAATTAAAAACTGAAAATACAAGACTTTAGTAAAACTCGAATAAAATTGATGAAAATTGTGAAATTTTGTTAAAATTTTATAAGAGTGCTAACAATATTTTGTGTCAGAACAATAAAACCGATTTTTTACTTTAATTAAAAAATTCGCTTAAAACAACCAAAATGTACTCAATAAAACATGTTTTGTAGTTTTAATCAAATTCTTTTTCTGGGTGTAATTTCACTATTCATATCATAAAATTAAAAAAAATTGCAAATTCGGCGCATTTATGTTTGGATATTTTAATACTATTGCTAAGTAAAAAATTAGCACATTAGGTGTATAATATCAGAATACATTATTAAAATACGTAAATGAAATTTAACATTAAAAGCACTAAATTTAAATGTTTATAATTCAAAAATGTATCATTCAAATGACTTGAAATTTTGTGTCTAGGCATAGTTTGAACCGAAGATTTGAAATATCTTATTAAAATTCGGAATTGCTATATATTGTAAAAAAGGAAGTTTGGGTTAGTTTTAATATGTAAATGGATCCCTAAGCAAATCGTATATTCATCATTTAAAAGTAGACTTTATTTCTAATCGTTCGGTACCAGTAAATTTTTTCTACGATAATTTGTTGAAGAGTTGTTAGGGGATATTTACATTTTTCGGTACTAGTTTGTTAACCCGTCGACCGATTACGCCAAATGATACAAATCGCCAAACTAATAGCCAAATTATACGTATGGACGTAATTTTTATTTTAAATAATAATAAAAAAAATTAATTAGTAGAATATTATTAAAAATACAAATAAAAAGTTGAAATAAAAATCACTTAATGACGTTTTAAACACATGTATCGCATTTAATGTCATTGTATTGACATTTACGATCATCAGTTATTGGCATTTAACCTTATATATTTGGCGATGGTATTTTGGTCGACGGGATAACAGAGTAGTACCCATTTTTCTCCACAACTATCCACAGTACGACTTAAAAGTAGTAAATACAGTGTCGCCGAACATATAGGTGTCTTCATTGTGAGTTGTGCGCGAGTGGATCAGTTTATGTTTCGATCCGTCATACGGGCACTGGTAGAAATCGCAAAATCCCTGCAGCGGGAAAAGCAGTATTATATACAATAAAGAAATAACTTTGAAAAGCTCGAAAACTGTTGGGTGTACATTGGGTGTGAGCCATTTCCCTCGGCAGCGACATATACAAAATGCACGTCGACAAGCATAAAACTGCTATCAAATTAACCAACTTTTCCAGCAAATTTTGAGCCAACACTTGATTTTTTTTCCCGAAATATTGTCTCAACACTCAGTGCGATAGCAAACAACAATATTCCCCAAATTTTTTCTGCAGTTTCAAAAATGTCTCACCTTGCAGCGACTTTTTTCACCAACTTTTAACATTTCAACAAATCAGAAATAAGCGATTGATAGGAATACGCAACAAATAATAACAGCTGATACTATTAGTACTAGTTTTCCTCCGACTTTAGCCCAGACAATTGTAATCTTTTTCTCTTTTTGAACAGGAAAAAGATGGGGTTAAAATCGGCTGAAAAGTTTGTAAATCTGATAGCAGCTTAACAATGCACATTGTCCTGAATCCGTGTGGAGAATGACGGTTGAAGTCAGCGAAGCGCTTTCATCCGTCGAATTCAAAAACATCCTACAAAAATGTACGATTGTCTGTATAATATTAAAATGGGCTAAAAATTGCAAATTTAGTTTTTTTTTTTTAAATTTTCGAATAAATCATTCCCCGAACTGTTGTGTATTATCTATCTATTCATCTGTTGTTCAACTTCATATAAGTATATTCGATAACATTTATATATTATGTATTTAAATTCGACTTTACTAACACATCTTTAAAGGCGCTTTTTAAGCAAGCACAATAGGAGAAGAAAAAAAAAGTGAAAGCTATATTTAGTTGCTAACAAGTCAGCGTGAATAAAAAGAAAACAATGTTTTTTTACGGCAAGAACAGAGATATTTTTTATGTATTTAATTGACACATTTTCTTTTATTCAAGTCTCGAATTCTATCTACAGAGCTTTTTATGTAACATAATTATTCATTAATTCACATCGCAAAAAGGTATTTTAAAGTATAATTATTAAACATAATCTGAAAGATCTTTTTATGACTCAGATGATGAGTGTTTCAAATTCATAATTTTTTTCTAAAAAAGACCTATAAAAGTGAAAATAAGATTATTCTCAGTATGAATTTGTGATTTTTTGCATAGTTTTATTGTGAAGAATTATTAAATACATCTGCAGTCGTAGTATTTAAAAAAATTTCAAGATTTTCCTTATTACAAGACAAACCTTATATTAGGTCAACATGAAATAAAAGATAAAACGGATTTTGAGGTAATTAAAAAATTCGATACACAAAATATACACAAAAAAAAAGACGGAAAATATACGGTTCAAAAGAAATTTCCAATGCGAATATTCAAAAATCAATCTTTGAAAAGCAAATGGTTATGCCATTAATTTCTCTATTTCACGAATATTCGTTTTTTTTTTTCTTCATTTACAAGGAATAAAACATCCATCAAATCAAGAAAGAAAAACAGTTAACGTCTGATTCGAATCACCTCACTATTACGAGATGAGCACGCTAGAACTGAATTATAGTTGTACAGGAACGCTTCGAAGTAACTATGTTTGTTTCAGTTGAGTATAGTTTGATCATTTTCTTCAAAAAGCTTTTAATTTTTGAAAAGATTTCGGGAAGATTTCATTGGTCGTGGAGTTTTTATATTTCAGTATAATTATAGAATAAAAATATGAATTTTATGTATTTTTTATGTAATTTATGGAGGTATTATGTAAGGTAACAATAGAGGTAATATGAATTTCTATATTTTTATTCGATGGGATTTTTTTTTAATTTATTTTTTAAATTAAAATATCTTTTAAATGTGTTCATTTAAATTATATTTTAAATGCAAATACTTATTTATAAACCAATTTATAAATTCGACTTTATTTAACATTATACAACTTATTCAACCTCAAAAATAAATTGTGAGTACATTTGAATAAATGGGAAAAGTAATTGCAATTTATTTTTTTAATTTAGAAACTTTTTTGTCTTTTTTAATTAGAATTCTAAATTTATAGATTTTTTGGGTTTTTAATTTCAAAAATACATTCGGATTTATTATTTATAAATCCAATATTCATACGTGCTTAGAATGAACAGCCTCAATCAATTTTAGATTTTTGGGGGAGAATTCCGGGAAAAAAAACATTTTCTAGGAACACGGAAATTATTTGTAAAATAATAATAATAATAATAATAATAATAATAATAATAATAATAATAATAATAATAATAATAATAATAATAATAATAATAATAATAATAATAATAATAAAATTTAGTGTATATTGACGAGTTTTTCTCACAGTGAAATCTCAACAGCCTGGTGGCAAACTTCTATGAAGAAGGTATTTGCTAAGTTCGTCCTGTGATATGACAAATGTCTCAATCTTACAGTTACTGTATCAAAAAGCAAAACTGATTGTACTTAAGAACAGCTAATAAAACCATTCTGCCATTCAGACTTGTCTTTATTTTAGATTTCATCGGAGCTTGAAAAAAATAGCTCTCTTAGATACAGCGATAGTAGATACAGGGTAAGTTATAATTATCGAAACAATAGGCTATCTTCTTAAACACTGCCCCTTATCACATATTTCCAACTGGAAATATTAATAAAAATAAGGTGCAAAATTTGATGAGATAAGTTGCAACTCCATGGAAGGATCTATTCGAGAAAATACAAAAATTAAATTTTTATACTTCCCCCGTAGGAAAGCATTTTCAATTAGGAACTAAATTAAGCAAATATATATGTATATATACAGGAGAATTCTAAATTGTTTTTACAAAAAAAGAAGGGTGATAATAGACATCAAGGCAAACAATATTAAATAGGAAACTAATGGTCCCAAACGTTTTCCGAAGGAGTAGCCGCTATTAAAATTTAGGGTCCAAAACTACAAATAATTATATAAAACGAAAAAATTGATCGACTGATTTGCGGTTTTCACTAAAACTATTATTTATGTCAGTATTGTCTTGAAAATAAATTATAAATATAAATTTCAAAAAATACCGATAGAGGGCACTTGAGACTTTAGAGTAACGAACAACTATATTTGCCGTTATTTTTTGCATCTCATTAAATGTTTTCGGAATCTTAGACTTAAATTTTGAACTCAAAATCTGAATAGTTGGGCAAGACTATGTCCATCTTGTCAGAAGAGCTGTTTGCTACCTTTTCATACATTATTTGTGCATTTATAATTGTTGGTTTTCTATCTTTAAATAATTTAACCCTCCAACCAATATTATCTCTCCGTTACAAGAGAACGAATAGAGATTCTTTCACGTAAAAATAACATAAGTAATGATACAGTAGCAATAGGTAATAATACAGTACCATTCAGTTTACCAAAACTGTGGCTCGAGTTACTAAATTTTCAAAAATAGAAATAATTATCCAAATAAAAGAAAAAAAAGGCAACTCGCATTGCATGAAAAACTGAATGATGTCATTTCAATTCATTGCATCACAGACCGTGCTATGTAAGATTATCATTATATATTTCTTTTAAATATGACAAAAAAAGTGTTGTAACACGTCAAATAAATAAATAAATCAGTCAGATTAAACTATTTTACTGTTTTTAGAGTTATAATCTTACACTTTTTAAGCAATTAGAAATAATGCATTATTACAACGTGTTAAATTGTTATATATTTGAATATGTTTTGTTCTCCGATAAAATATTTTACTTACAATTTAAAATATTAAGTCTAGCTTTATATCGAATATACTTACCGTAAAAGAAACAAAATACTAAATTTCACAGTTATAAAGTTGCGGGCAACAATTGTAAGAATAGTTATTTTTTAATAAATGATGAATATTTTGGACACATAAAATCGAGGCAAAAATCTTCTACTGAATCACTTAGAACTTCTTTTTTCTTATTATTTTTCAGCAACGTGAGGATTGTGAAAGAATAATTAATTGTTCTTCAAAAAATGAACAAAGTCTATTTCCTTAAATGGTACCTTAAATTGTACCTTAATGGTACCTATTGATAATTTCATAAGTACATATCTCATAGATTTCGTTGGCTGTGATGGGTTGATCATAGCCTTCAGTTTAACATATAGTGTAAAGGTGCAGTACATTTGCCACAAGTACAATAAGAAGACAGATATCTGAAAAGTTGTTTAAAGTAACTGCGGAATGTTCCATAGTTTGTTCTGAAAATTTATAAATTTCCTGAACGAACAACGCCTAGGATAATTTCTTGGTGCCTATACGCATGGCCAATATCTATCTATCCGGCCCATCTATTTGAAATTAATGTATGTCTCCCGCCGTCAGAGGGCTGATATCTTGCCCAAGTTATTCTGACCAATCGTGCAAACCCTGAACCAAAACAATGTCCATGTGCGCAAAACAGCAATCAGCTTATTCAATGCTAATTTGACCAGGGTTTGCGTCACGTGGTCCAATGAAATGGTTCTGAGTTTAAAGATGAATTCAGCTTCACCTTTTCCGCGGTTTTTAGCGAAATGTGCAGGCCGTTATATCTAGTTGGCAATGCTAATCAAAACAGTACTTTTTTATAGATAGTCGGTACATCATCAGGGGATAAGTGATGATTCTTAGTCTGGGGGTAATGCCCCGAGCAACCTTGTTAAAATACTGCGCGGGCAGAGACTTCCATATCCTTGCCCCACTCCGATGTGTTTATATTTTCGAACTTTATGGCCAGGGCTTTTTAAAATATATAAACAATATTTTAAAGTTGCATTTTAAATAACAGCCCAACAAATTTTATGAAATTATTGTATATTAAAATATACTGAACATAATTTAAAACAGATAAAACGATAAATAACTACAATTCCTTGCATTTAAAATTTGATTTAAGCTGCTAATCTTCTTTGCATTGTTATTATATGCTTTTTAATTTAGAAAACTAAAACTTATTAATACTCAAATAATTTCTTAAAGTGTTCAACAAAGGAATTTTTCAAATAACAGTATTCGACTAAATATTTTCAAAATGAAATGTCCGACATTAAATTTGAGTTTTATTTTAGCTATGTAAGTATGTTAGAGCAAAGTTATTAATTAAATGTAAATACGTTATACAGATAAAGAATATACAAACGGTATTCTAAAGCTATCGTATCGTTAAGTATAATTGAAATATCAAGGAAGTAATGAAATTTAATCCAAATCCAAATTCCGAAAATACATTTATTACAGTTAGACATAACATTTAACGTAACGAAAATATTTTATATATAAATTTTGACTTTCAGAACGTAACTTCTTAAATACTCAAGCTAAGCCCTTTTATTTACAAAAAAATTCATTAACAATTTCAAAATTTCCAAAAATATCAGAAGTAGGAGTTTATGTAAAGTTAAATCGAGGTTTTAGAAATATTTTTAGTAGAATTACCACATATATTCAATAACACTAAGAGAAAGAATTGTATGAACAAAACTAAAAATGGAATAAAGTTGAATGATTTTGTAAATAAGAATATGGAATTTCTACAATATTTTTATATTGTCATTTCTGCAATATCTTGAAAATGTAGGATATTCTATAGCCGGAAAAAAATTCTTTAAAATAACAACATAGGAAATATAATCTGAAATAAGGGTAAATTAGCTGATTATGTTTTAGATATGTTTGAGATAGTTGTAGATTGAGATAGATTGTTTTAGATAGGTTTTCAGATATATATATATATAACGTTTATGGTCACACCTGATTTCCATACAATATTTAGTAACTTTAAAACTTAGTGTTCTCTTTTGATTCTCTCAATTAAACGCCATTGTTTTATTCAAAGTCAAATGCTTTTTAAACGAAATGGTCCACATTTTATATGCAATAATAATATTCAACTTTCATATTTCTGTGTTGCAAAAGTGAATACTATCTATGTGACAAAATTAATTTTGAACTACTAACTTACGTAGTTAAATTCGTTCATCCGAAATGAAAGAAAAATAAGCCATATTTTAATACAGTTGTAAAAAAGTTACACCTATAATTATATCCTTAACATCGCAGTTTTATTTATTTATTTTATATTTTCTAATATACACTCATCTTCAAAATTAAGATAATTTTCAGATTTGATCAGTTATCTCCAGGTTCGTACATAAGTTGATATAATACAACAAAAATTTTAATTCAGCAGTTTCTATCCGTACGCATGATTCTAATAATCAGTATTGAAAGTTTTAAAAGAGAACTTAAAGTACTGAACCTCAAAAACGGGTTAATAGGGAGTATGGTTTTCTCTTACAATTACACAGTTCTCACAATGTAAATTCATACTGGAAATCAGGCAATTTATGTGTCCCTGTGGCAATTAGTCTCACTCCTCTACCTCTATATTCATGTTTCTAGGAAATAAAGAGCGAATTCCGATTTTCCTCTCTAGAGTGTCCTAAACATTCTCTATGTGTTTTAAGTTTAGATATCTGGCTGGCTAATCAATCAAGCGAATATCCTTACTTTACAGAAATTCATTGACCAAGTGCACTCTATCTGGGTATGTAGTGTAGTAAACTAAATCAAGGTCAACTGCACCTCTGAAAATCGAACATGAGGAACAAAAATGTACGTCATACCAGTCATAGAGCCTTTTCCAAACACAAGGAGAGTACCCATCCAGCATTATGCTTTCTGAGACCATTAGACCTCCGCTCCCATAATGGTAATTTTCTGATATGTTGGAAAGCCAATAGCGGTTCCCCTGGTTTTTTCCAGATGTAAGTACCGTATTTTCGGGTGTATAGCCCGCACCCCTAAATCGAGCAGTGCAGTAAAAAAAGTTCGTGTATAACCCGCGGAGATGCATCGTTGTATAGTCTGCGGGCTATACACCATTTACGAACGTATATTTCGACCAGGTTTCGAAATTAGGAGCCATTAGTCATAATTTTTAACACAAATTTACCAAATTTTTTCGTGATGCATAATATACCTACAGTAATTCGGCTAAAAAATTAAGATTATCAATACCGTAATTTTCGGAAGAAACGCCGCGGCGTTTACGTGTTTTAAGATAAAATTTCAAGCGATCAGGCGTTTACGCGCATTTTTTTTTAAAACAAGAGTGATATTTTTTCTAAATTTTTCCGAAAATTAAAAAACAAAATCAGTGATAAATTCAAAATTTCGGACATTAAATGTATACGTATCTGGTCATTGGCTCCCAAAAGGATCGAGTCCTCGGAATCGGTGCGAAATGCACCAACTCCAAAAAGGAACGATTCCTCGGACTCTATCTGAAATGAAACGACTCCGGAAAAGTTCGATTCCTTTAACTGGTTCCGAAATGAAACGACTCTGTAAAGGAACGATTCCTCGGAATCGTTTCCAAAAAATCCGACTGCTCTGAATCGTTCCGAAATGACATAAATCACGCACTTTTTTTTGTTCTTTGCAACAGGGTAGGGTACCAACTCCGAAAAGAAACGATTCCTCGTACTCTATCTGAAATGAAACGACTCCGGAAAAGTTCGATTCCTTGAACTAGTCGGAAAGGAAACGACTCTGTAAAGGAACGATTCCTTGGATTCGTTTCGGAAAAGACCGACTGATCTGTATCGTTCCGAAATGACGTAAATCACGGACTTTTTTTTTTTGTTCTTTGCAACAGGGTAGGGCACCAACTCCGAAAAGAAACGATTCCTCGGACTCTATCTGAAACGAAACGACTCCGGAAAAGTTCAATTCCTTGAACTCGTCGGAAATTAAACGACTCTGTAAAGGAACGATTCCTTGGATTCGTTTCGGAAAAGCCCGACTGCTCTGAATTGTGCCGAAATGACATAAATCACGCACTTTTTTTTGTCCTTTGCAACAGGGTAGGGTAGATTATTTTTTTGAAAAATAAACTAAACCTTAAATGATCTTAAATTCAGAATCGTCGAGGTTGGAAGGGTTCCGGATTTAGGATTGTGTACTCTACAAACACAATGGGGTGCTGCAGCAGCGATTCGCTAGCAAATTATTTTTTAATATTTTATTTATTGATTTTTTTTTTTTTTTTTAGGTTTTGTGTATAAGTCGACCCCCCACTTTGCAGTTCTTTTTTTTGTCTAAAATTTCACGACTTATACGCTAGTATATACGGTAGCTATTATAGATCTATCAGTGCAATACTTGGCGATAATTGCGACAGTTCTTCCAAATCCAGAAATAACTGTATTTAAGCAGTAAAAAAAAGCCTTTACAAACATGAGAGAACTCTCTAAGTTTCGCGGCATAGCGAAAAAAAATTTACAAATTTTGATTTTTTTTTTTTTTTCAAATTTTTTGAGGTTTAAAAGTTGTAGAAAAAATATCATGATTTCCAATAAAAAAAAACTCTTTGTATAACCCGCACCGTGTATAAGCAGCAGCGGCTTTTTGGAAGGTTTTTTTCTTGTATAAGCCGCGGACTATACACCCGAAAATACGGTGCGTCAAGAATTTGTATTTAGGCAGAGCAGAGACTCCTTAGCGAATATGATGGTCTGCTAGTGACCCTTGGTTCAAAGTAGATGATCTGTGCATTATGCTTAATAGATTTTCATGCGCGCAGAAGTAAGCAGAATGCAATAAGCATTAGCACGTTTTACTGGATACAGCCATCTGTCATGTAGACTCCTAGAAACAGTAACTTTTGAAATTCTCCTGCTTACAACACCGCATAAAGATCACGAGAGAGCAAAGAGCCGTTGCACTCTTGTTGTGTTGTGTTTGTTTCCTCGCTATAACGAACAAATAGCTATCTTTCATACCTGTCATGGCTCTTCGAAGACTTTGCCCATGCTTTCTCTCTACGGCAGTGTCTTTAATCTGTTTTCATAAGTTAGATACGACGCTGGGCACTACATTGAAGTCTATATTAATCTGCACTGGAGGCTGCCCTGTTTCTATTCTCGACACGATTACATCCTCTCTTCCCATTCTATCATCTAAACGTTGAAATTTAGTCGTTTTTTAATGTTTTTTTCCGAATTTCATCGAATGTTACAAAAAGTACCAAGAAATTCAACGAGGTGTGCAAGCGAACAAAACATGGAAATTGCCATGCATGTTTATAAAACCTGCTCCTCAACCCACTTCGTCCATTCACATGTGTGCGTTTATATGTTCCACACTGAAAAAATTAACCTTGATACATAAATTAATAATTATTAGTTTTATAAATATCCGATTCTTAAGTCTTTCTAATTAATTTACAAAAGAAACCCTCTTTTAATTGCCATTACTACTATTTTAATCCATTGTGTGAATGTAGTTCCCTATTTTAATTATAAAGACATAATTTTACGATTAAAGAATCATGGCATAGTGATATGGTAGATGCTTTGGTGGGGCGTGGCCATTAAAAGTTTGGAAACCACTGCCTCAGTCGCTCAGATGTGAAAAACGAAAAGTTTGCATAATCAGCCAAATAAAACATTAGATGTAAGAATTTAAAATATTTAAACGACATTTATAATTTAACATTATTTAATACATTTATAATTTGACATACATTATGTAGCTTCTTAAATTATCACTATTTCATTTTATTATCAATGCTGAAGTTATTAATACTCTAAAGATTTCAAAATATAAGGAAAGAGCTTTTGTACTGATGCATTATTTAAATATCTAATTAAAAATCTGTAACACAGAGCCAGTAAATTCAACATTATTTTACACACTTTTAAAATTTTACATATTGTTACGAAACTTCTTAACTTGTAATTACTGCCAACTGGGATAACTTTGGCGCGTTAAGGGTAACTTTCTCTCAAGAGAGAAAAATATCAAATCTCTTATATTTTTTACATCGTTTGAATTATTGAAAAAGTTTTAGTTTGAAAATGTGGAAGCCATGACATTAGCTTGAGGTGGCAGATCATTGTAGGTAATTCGACTATTCGACATGTTTCCACCATGACAACACCAATCAAACAAAAAGGTGTGAAGACGGTGAGAATTTAGCTCTTACAACTTGTCACTGCCAAGTGATATAAATTAATTCAATTGGATCTTGGTAGGTACGTGTATTATAACTTAATTAAAGTTGACAAAGACCTAATGTAGCATTTCCTGTCGTAAAAAAGAAAAGGATTTTTGTACGTTGTGATAACTTGTGCCCAAAATTTAGGGTAACATTGGGCCAACCAATTATCATTTAAATTTTTGTCTACACGTCTTGTCAAGGTAGTAAAATTACTTTATTTGATGGGAAACTTCCACTTACATTGTTGTATTTAAGCATTGATTTTTTATTTTATTTATTTATTTATTTATTGTGATAATATTTTGGTTTCTTTCGGTATACTTATCAAATCAGACACCTGTTCTTATGCAAGCAATAATTTTGTTGATAGTTCTAGCGTATTTATTTCAACTGCACCAAACCAAAAACTACAGAGAAAGATGATTGTATCTTTCGAAACTTTGTACTTGTGCTGTTTAATGACAATACCTATACCAGAAGGATTACTTTGTATTCAGAGAAAAGTTCTGTTCTTAACTACATGGAGAAGAATTTATAATGTTGACACTGACCACAACGATCGAACTTGATGGTGTCTATAAAAAAAGCAAAAGTTATTCCACGTAATCTTCTGTCTAAAAGAAACTCGTATTCAGTGTAGACTTGGAAAATCTGCGTTAACCTATATTTATGAGTTATATAATAATTTTTTTTTTGTTAAAATATATGCTGATTTGCTGTATTTTTACATGTTTACACTTTTTCTCCTAACTTCCCATTTTTTAAAAATAAGTTGACATTGGTCCACATCCTGTTTTAGGACCTACAATAATCATTTTAATACATTTGTCTATGTTACCTTAATTCATAATAACGGTACAAAACTTCCAAAAATACTTTTTGATAAATAAATATAACTTTAGACAAATTTATGATAGAGGTGTAATTCCATATGCTCCTAGCCAACAACAACAACAAAAAAAATAAATAAAGCGATATTCCTTTTTTAAAATAAAATAGGAGAATGGAAATGCTGAACATGCTATGAAACAGAGAGATTTGGGCCAAAAATACCCCAATTGACGGTATACATTAAAGATCGACCGAAACAGGTTGTTAAGGCCGAAACAGAAAATGAAACCAAATTTTGGGGATTTTCCTACTTTCGTTCGAAAACGAATACAAAAATGTTCCAAATTTTTAAAAAACTATTAATGCATGGATAAATATGACTAATTATTAATTAATTACACATATTAATTAAACATGAATATTTAATAATTAACTATATATATTTAATTAATATTCTTAATTAATAATTAATTATACGTGTGCCCTAAGTTGGTTCTTTGTGCCTTTGATCAAACATTTTGGATTTTTATATAAAATGAGCCGTAATTAATTTATCAAACTCTCAGAAAAATTTCGCAATTATAACAAAATCATTTATTTTTTGATATATACAATTCTATTTATCTTTTATGATGTGTTTTCTTAATTCTTTTATAATGTGTATCTTTTAAATGATCATCTGTCATACTAAAACTTTCTCAAAAATATTCGACATACTAATGTGGTTTCAAACTAAAATTTTTCTAATACAGTGAAGTCAACATCTTTTAATGAGCATGTGAAAAGGTTTATTCATATATATCAATAACTTGTCTCAAATTTTTCACTCACGTTTTTAGTCATTCATAACTGATAATTAGATGCAATGATGTTCAGAAGTCTCATGTTCATAACAGCGAATACAGTTCAAATCGATGAGCAATATTGAAAATTTTTCAAACAGAAAACGAGATTTTTCGAATACGAATAGTACCAGCTGAGTTTCTATCCGGCAAAATTTTCAGTAGTATTTTTGCCGAAAATAAATTGTCCGCGAAGCTCAGACTTTTGGGCAAAAACGAAAACGAAAGAGAATTTTCTGTCGATTTTTAGTATACATCATTTAACTCACAAAACTTAAGGTTATGAATTAGTCCAGGCATTTGGTAAAAAATACATGCAAGTTTTCATGTAGTTTTGATTTTTGGTTCCCTTTATGTTTTTTGGGTCGCTGAATACGAATCTGGCATTATCCAAAAAAATTTCTCCCCGGAAACACGTTTTTTTTGGCAAAAAAGTGGCTTTTTTTCGTTTTTTCTAAATAACTTCAAAAGTATGCATTTTAGATAAAAGTCATCAATACATAAGTTAAAGAAAACAAAATTTCCTACATTTTATGTCCGAAAAGTTTTTTTCTCTGATCAATGGTTTAGCCGTGAGAGGGCCGCAAAAACGGGTGCGAAAAGCAAAAAAATTCTGAAAAACGTGAATTACAGCACCGTACGTCGATGAAGCATGAAAAACCATCATTTTACGCAAATTTTCCCCACTTAATAATATTAAATATATTATTATTGACTATATTTTATTAATCTGATATTCATTGTTTCTTTCAAAATGAAAAAATAAACAAAAATGAGCATATTTATGATCAAAATCTTGATTTGCTATTATAAAATAATAATAGTAATGATTTCTTAATTTGACTTTTAAATAATGTAAATAAAATAAGAAAACAGCCTTTAACATATAAAAGCTGACACGGATTCCATACGTTCTCAAAGTTCAAAATGTGGGTGTGAAAATAAAAAAAATCAGGAAAATAGGAATTATGGCACTGTACATAAATTTAACATGAAAATTGACCATTTTTCGCAAAGATTGATTTTAAATGATACTGAAGGTATTATGATCCACTATATTTTACAATGAAGTTGCTGACAATACAAACGACGACTCATTATGAATTATTATTTAATTATAAATAATTATGTACATTAGTAAGTTCATTTACTTAAAAAACAAAGTACTGTTGCCGCTTTCTTTATTTGAGGGTCTCTTCTTTTCACCGACATCTACAAAATAGAAAATAGACGAATGGAATAAGTGGGTGTTTTTATAACTATCAATATTATAAGTAAAAGTTTTTTTAATAGTAAATATCTGATACCTTGCGGCCTGACTATTTCCCCTTCCATTGGGTCCTCTGATTCATTGTGTGGGCAATCCATTTCTAGATCGGCTTCAATGTCTAGCTCATCCACTTCGCCTTGACACACAACTGCGATGTTGTTACAGTTTCCCTTGCAATTGAGACACATGTCGGAGCAAGAAAGCCCTGCCTTCTTGTATCCACAATTTCGTTGGCAGCTCTTTCTACACTTGCAGGATACAAGCTTCAACAAAACAGGAGGAGCAGGGGGTAGTACAGTGAACACAGGCTCAAGGCCAGTATTTGTTCTTTTGCATCCCCACTCTTCAGCATTTTTTTCTACACCCAGCCATTACTGGACATGGTGATATAATCTTAAAGAGTGTGATTTGATGTGGTATTGAGCATCTGCTGCGATAAAATTATTTACTGGTTCGATGAGCTGAATAATAGCCTGTCCATAATCATCATTGCGAGCTCTTACTGCTTTGAGAATTGTACTTTTGAATCCCATGCGTCGCACGCTGTATACAGTATTGAGTTCGCTTGGTAGATTTTTCGCTTGCGTTGCAATGAACTCTTCCGAAATGCACAGTCCACATATAAAACAATTAGTTCGAAAATTAAACAAGGAGTTGATGATCTTAAATTTTGAGAAGTCACTTTGTTCCTCAACCTTCTTCACATAAGAAGTAATCATCCGTTCATTTACGTATGCTTTTCTACACTTAACTTGCACAGCTACTGAGGTTTCCCCCTTTAGTAAAACTGCCTTTCCATCCTTTCGTTTCTGTACTTGTCTTGATTAACGCTGCGATACCTCAACTAACTTTCACTCATCTAAAGGAGAGTCACAAATAAAATACAGCGACATCGCGCAAAATCACTTTAGATGTTCACTATATTCACGAAGACACAAACAGTGAATTACTAAATTATAAGTAAGCCGTTGCATATGAAAACTGAGAGGAATGTATCCTAGTGATAAGCTAGGGATCTGTGCGACGCATATTTCTAACAGAAGCGAGACTGGTCTAGAAGGAAAGGGGGTTAATATTCCACTGAACGTGAACATGGGATGCGGGGGTGGGCGTTTGACCAACGTTATTTCACACTTGCACCCCTTCAATCAAGTGGAAAGTGCAGATGGGATAGTCGTACAGCTGTGTTTCAAGGACGAAGATTACCATAATTTTCGTCTGTGTCAACTGATGAGATGCCCTCTTCTCCCTCATAGTTTGTTCATGATAAAACTGAAACTTTAAGAAATGGAGTGCGTGTCAGTTGTTATCAGTTAAATCCTGTTTAGTTATTTTATTTACATTATTTAAAAGTCAAATTAAGAAATTATTACTATTAATATTTTATAATAGCAAATGAAGATTTTGATCACAGATATGCTCATTTTTATTTATTTTTTAGTCACGAAAGAAACAATGAATATCAGATTAATAAAATATTGTCAATAATAATATATTTAGTATTATTAAATGGAGAAAATTTGCGTAAAATGGTGGTTTTTCATGTTTCATCGACGTACGGTGCTGTAATTCACGTTTTTCAGAATTTTCTGCTTTTCACACCCTTTTTTGCGGCTCTCTCACGGCTAAACCATTGATCAAAGAAAAAAACTTTTAATACATAAAATGTAGGAAATTTTGTTTTCTTAAATTTATGTATTGATGACTTTTATGTAAAATGCATACTTTTGAAGCTATTTAGTAAAAGCGAAAAAAAACCACGTTTTTTGCATTTTTTTAGCCAAAAAACCGTGTTTCCGGGGAGAAATTTCGTTGGATAATGCCAAGTTCGTATTCAACGACCTAAAAAACATAAAGGGAACCAAAAATCAAAACTACACCAAAACTTGCATTTATTTGTCCTTTTTGAGCACAATGCCTGGACTAAATACTCTGTGATGACTGGTGCCAATTTTCATTTTTATGTCCCGATCCGCAAAAACAAATTTATTTTTTTCATCCTTTTATTTACTATTTAAATATACAAATAAATTACATAAAATTAATCTGAAAAGAAATCTTAATTTTAGACATTTAAAATTAAAATTATTTTTAAATAACCTACTTTTATATATTTTTAAATAATTACAATATTAAATCTTCTATTAATTTCAATTACTACTATTTACATTTAAATTATTCAAACAAAATATTATTTGATTGTAAAAATTAAAAGCATACAAATCAGTATATGAATCATATAGTAAAATAATTACGTCATTATATAGTAGTAAGATATATAGTAACACATGCTTTTCATCCATTCATTCATTAGTGAATAAGTATTCGTAATCCAGGGTGTCTCTGAAATATTGGAAGAAACTTTAAGAAAAAGTAGAAGGTATCATAAGGATTCAGATCTGTACAGCAACTCATGTATGGAAACATTTCCTGGCACTGTAGTGACAATAAAAAAAGACACAAGAAAGACAGGACACGAATAAGGAGAGAAAACCTATTTATTATCCTTAGTACTGCAATAAACTAAGAAAAAAGAACATTAAAGATACAATAATTGTCATCCAAGTAGGTGTTCGGAATTACGACCCCAAGCAGTGAACATGGAAATCTTACGTCTTCTAGAAAATACAGCGAATATCCCGAACTTCCTCAGAAACTACCACGCTGCGTGCAATAAGCTCATAAGCACTTTCCAGCATTTTCCCGGCATTTTTGCAGACCTAAGAATAATAAACATGTTTTCGCTCCCAGTTCGTGTCTTTTCTTTCTTGTTTTTTGTGTCGTTACCACCGCGCCAGGAAAACGTTTCTCACCATGGGTTGCTATGTAAATCCTTGTGATGTCCTCTACTTCCCCTTAAATTTTGTTTCAATATTTCTGGGACATCTGTATCTTACTAACAAAAGTCACTTCTTTACTTCAAGAGTTTAAAAGAATCATACGTGTCTGTCATAAGGTCTAATATTAGTTTTCGAAATAAACACTCATTACTACTAATCGTATGGAGGATTATTTACAGATTTCTCGCTTGAATTTTAAAGTTTAATTTTTTTCTGCTTTTGATATGCGTTTGCACTTTTTGACTTTAGTTATAGATTTTATATAAAGATTGTTTCACTTTTGGAACCAGTTAAAAACCTTTGTGAAAATGAGGTTACACTAATATATAAAAATATATATATATACATAACGTAAAACGAAAATATACAAATTCTCATTAAAAGTTATGGATCTCAGGTACTTTATGCAAATAATAATAATTAAAATTATTAAAATGGGAGCAAGAAATTTCTAAACAACGCTCCCCTAGAACTAACAATGGCGTTCAAGTTTCTTCGCGTGACTAGTGTAGGCTTTTAAGACCTTACACTAATCACTCAGACAGACCCGAATGATAATCTTAAATCAATGTGGCATTATTTTCAAATATTTCTCTCAAATTTTAATATTTTTACAAGATTTGTTTTTTCATACGACAGCTGAGGACAATCTATAACCAGGCTAGTTGCCGAAACGTCAGTGAAGGCTAACTTTGGAGACACGAAATTTTTTGGTTTCTGTCCGTTTGTCAGTCAGTCTGTCAGTCAGTCTGTCTGTTCCGTGATAACTAACGCAAAAAACATCCGACTGGCTTGAAATTAAGTGGATATGTTAGTGAGGCACTGGGATTAAGCTGTATAGTTTTTAGTTAGATTTGATTCATTCGTTCGGAAAATATAGAATATTTTATTTTGCGCAATAATGCTTTTCTATGGCAAATCCAATGATTTTCAATTTTTTTTTTCCTTGAGAGAAAATGATACATTTCATTAATGGAATTCAATGATAAATGGATACTGAAATTTATCAATTAAATTATTCGTATTGTTTTGAAATTTTGTCTACACTCTAAAAATTAAAAGTGTGAATTAGACAAATTTACATATATATGTGTGTAAATTCCTAAAATTACACACCTGACATGAAAATTACCCACTTTTTGCAAAGTTTTACCTGTTTTTATGGCATTTTAGCTTAACAAACTAAGTGTGTATTTTGTTATCACTTGAAAAACATAAATAAATGTGTAAATGCTGAAAAATGTCTGAATTTACACAAATTGGTACGTTATTGTAATTTACACATAATGATATACACATAGGTAAGAGTGTAAATTTCTAAAGTCACCCACTTGTCACAAAATATACCTATTTTAATGTGTGTTTAGTTTGTGGCATTAAGTTAGTAAGTTTGTTATCAGTGCATAAACTCATAAAAATGTGTAAATGTAGATTACTCCTGAAATTACACTAATTATTGTGTTGAAAAAATTATAAATGCGTGAATTTTAAAGTAGACGTTACGAAAGGGATAGGAGGCTTACATATTGTTCAGAGCTACACTTTTTATTTTAGTAAACCCATTCCATAAATAACATGGTGTCATTGCATTGCTGTAAGAGTATTTTTAAGTAATAAATTAATATATTTATTTATTTTTATAAGATACTTTGACCACCTCTCTCACTCTCCCCGTTTCAGCAGCATGTGAACATTTAAAGGAAGTTAAAAAAATTTAATCTCGACACATGTAACAAATGTAACAAATATTTTGTTACATGTAACGTAAAATTTTATCCATTTAATTAGTAAATTTTAATTTCGTTTTCCGAATTCCCTTTTAAAATTTGTACATCAAATATAAGAATGCTTGATTGTATAATTATAGGTTTTGATTAAATCGTAATTTCTTTCAGCCATCGCACAGACTGCTCTTTTTCACAATTTTATTTGTAATTTTCAGTAATAGCGCTAGATTTCATTCTTAAAGCGACATTAGGAAGACTTTATAACGTGGCATTATAATAGAGATATAATCCCACTTTATGGTTATTCATAAAATTAAATTATATTTTTTGTACTGTTGGTATTCTTTTTTGCTGCCCCCCCCCCCTTAATTAAAAGTATAGTAGTTTAATCTTCAGTAAAATCTAAAAACTATTTCGAATTCATTTAATATGTAATATAAAATATAATTTATGTAATTAAGATAATTCTAAATTCGTATCCTGAGTTATTTATACATTTTGCGCATCAAATATAAGTATGCTTGATTTTACCCTAAACTATTTGAGCCGTTTGGTAGCTTGTAAACTTTTATCCATTTCAAAGTTTAACTTGTAATGGATACCTTGTAACTTGTTAGTTTAACTTCAGTTCGCAGGGCAATTGATGGTTGTATTCAGGAACTACTTCAACCCCGAGTTAGACGCGAATCTAGTATACAAAACTAAAATTGTAATCTTCGTTTACTTGGCTTCATCATGTTTAAGTTGAAAACTAATGGTGTGTCCAGCTGATTGCAAGTGCTCTCGTTCAGAAAAATATAGTATATAATAAGTTATTCTCTTATAAAATATAAGGTATGTAATGTCATACGTCCGTATTACTTCCAATTCTTTTTATCTGATTTGTTTATATTTATGTATAAATGTATATGATACATGTTGGATTGTTTTTTACATATAAGAATTTTTTACACGTATAATTTACTTGCTTTAAAAATTGTCATCATTACATAACTCCTGATAAATGTCTATTAAAATAACAACTGTTGTATCTAAAGTCATTTATTTCTTGAAAAAATTTCAACTTAAAAAGAATTTATGAATATATGTTAACAGTAGCAAAATAAGCATTAACATCATTTTTTTTGGGGAGGGGGGTGAGATGTTAAATTTTGGTTCGGTTGTGTGAAAGATATTATAATTTATTTATAAACTATTATACAAATGTATACCATATCTATAAATTATATATTCTGATTTATATATTAAACAATTCATCTGAGTTTTATTTATTTATTGATTTTTTTTTAAATTATGAAATTTATAATGTTAACTAAGTTTATCATCGATTAAAACTATAGCGTTGCTTTTGAGTTTCTACGTTATATTTCATAATTTTGAGAAATTAAATTTATAAATTTTTTATCTTAATTGCATTAAATTTTCAGCTATGTTTTAATTTGAAAATATTACATCGGAGGAACTATGTTCCACTAAAAAGTCATAGTAAAGAACATATAATTTTTTCTTGTTAATTATAGAATTAATAAAAATACACAGAAGCAAATTGCAAAAGGGTGCAAATACGTTGATTTAAAATAACTCCAGATCAAAAATTCTGAAGTAAATTTAGATTAAAGTGATAGCTTTTTCTTCAAATATGAATTTTTCCATTCCAATTTTGCATATTATTACAGAACTTATATGACATAAAACATATGATTGTATGCATATAAAAAATATAACAGTTGTGTCATAATGAATATTCAAAATCGAACTTATCATTCTCTCCCTCCCCCTCTACATAAATATCCCTCGTCGGGTGAGTTTTATACACTTAAGACACAAATGTAATTATCAAATAAATTCTACGAGCTTTAATTTCGAAAATTTATAAGAGTCAATTGATATTTGTATATAGACACAGTATTTCTCGTTTTATTTTTTACTATAGCTGATAAATAAAAATGCACATTAGTTTGATATCTAAAATTTTAATCAGAATATCTGAAATTTTCATTTATGAAGATAGGATTAATTTCATTAATGCTAAATGTATATATATATAATGCTAATGTATATTTGTATTTTTTTTCTTTTTTTAAGACACAAATTTCTAAGTATAAATTTAATGCAAACGATGTTACTTTAATGATTCAACAGCTTTTTTGATAGTCCTGATAATATTTTATATGGCAAATTCTTTGTAATGATGAATATTTATGAAAAGAAAACAATTCAACATGTAATATAAGTAATTTATGTATATATAAACAAATCAGCTAAAATATTTGCAGGTAATATATGTGTGTGTGAGAGAGATGAAATTTACATACCTTTTTTCTATTTTTTTATAGTATTTTAAATTTTACTTTTATAACTGTATGTAACACAGTACCTTCAATATAATTGACTTTGTATCTTGAGTCTGAAAAATAAAAAATGAAAAATTGAGTTTGAACTCTGAAAATAAAAAGTGTGCAAGTTTACCTGATTATTCCATCTGATTAGTCTAAAATCTATCATTAATTAATTATTTATTTTTCTTTATCTTAATTTTTACTTGCATGTTCTGAATAATATATAAATGAGGGGTTAGTGATAAAATTGAAAAGCAAGGAAGAATATAGAAAATAAAATAGCAGTTTTTATGTATATATTTAGAGGAGAGTGGGGAGGAATGGGACACTTTTTACAAAAATAATAAAATCAACTTTACTTGACACAAATACAAAAACTTTGATTTATAGAATACAAAATGAAACACTTTCTAATGTCCTTGAGAAATATAGAAACATAATTTGAAGAATCAATTTTATAATTACAGAAATTGAAAATGTCACAATGTGTCCCATACTTCCCCACTAACAGAGAAGTAATATTTGTACTATGGTGGTTGATGAGGAATATCAAAAACGAATGTCTTAAATGGCTATATGCTGAATTTTAGATCCGTAGCTGCTAAGTAGCATAGTTTTAAAGGGAGGGGTAAAGTTCTAAAAACCTATTTATAGGGAGTTTTTAAGAGGAGGGGAGTGAGTGCGATAGGCTGATTTGGAGCTTATGATGCTACACTTGTGATAGTGGATGAGAAGTGTGCACATGACTATGATCCCGAGTCCAAACAACACTATTTTATCGCATCCACTGTCACTAATCTAGCCCCATAAGCTAATAATCAGACTTTGAACTACCCCCCCCCCATTTTACGCCTCCATACAAAACTATATGAATATTGCAGCTACGGTTCTGAAACTAAGCATAAATATATCGATATTCTTCATCAACCCGTGCAGTACAGATATTTCATATACACTAGACACAATAGTTATTGAACCTCCATCGAATATGCGTATTTTGCATATTACGCAAAGAACTGTGTAAATTATAATAACACAATAATATGTGTTTTTTGCGTAATACATATTTATCAGTGTAATCACAGAAGATTACACAGATAAGTGAGTAAGAATATAACACAGATATATGTGTATTCTTGCGCAATTTACACATTAATGTGGGTATTTCATGAGTGATCACCATAACTTTTACACACTTAGTGTTATCATCAAATTACACACTGAAATGTGTATTTTTAAATTTACACATTAGGCGTGTATTTCGGAAATTTACACACAAATTTACACATATAAACAAATCGTTTTTGTATCATCGATTTACACATTTTTATGTGTAAATTTACACTTTTATTTTTTAGAGTGTATGCATTTGTCCGATTTTTAAAGTTATAACTGTTAATTTTGGAGATTTTTTATAAATGTGTTCCAATAATATAAACCAATTTGGTTTAGAGATTTACTTATTTAAAATGTATTTATTTCATTTTCTTTATTTTCTCTTAATGGTTGCTAAGCAGCCATTCATCCTAATCCTTATTATATTTTAATGCTATAAATTTGAAAGCGTGTACGATAATTTAAATCAAGTCAACGTCAAAACTTATGAATTAATTAATGTCTTTTTATCTTTGCGGATAAATATATAACATAGCCCAGAAAAGAATATAGTCTATGCTTTATTAATTTTATTCAAATATTTTCCTTAATAATTTAAAATTTCCTTCTTTTTCATACAGAATCAAAAGCCATTTTTTAGATAAAATTTAACCAATTTCCTTTATCGTTGCCAAAAAAAAAAAAAAAAAAAAAAAAGAAAAAGAAAAAAGAAAAGAAAGAAAGAAAGAAAAATCTGGAATGATTTTTTAACGGCAATAAGTTTCAATTGAGCAATTTCCATTCGAAAAATTAAACTAAGAAAAAATAAATATGACGTCAGAATTAAAATAAAAATAGTACTTTGTTAAATATTAAACACGGAAATTTGTTTCGTTAATAAGAATTTTTCTGACAAAAATGGGGGCATAATTAGAAATAAAAGAAATAAAAAATAATTATATTTTTAACAAATATTTCAATTGGTAAAATTTAACGTCATAATGGAATAAAAACAGGTATTTTATAATAGTCGTTAAAAATACAAGAAACATGGATATCAATAACTCATTGAAAATAACGCCATTGCCGTAACTTCAGTGATGGCTTACTTTGAAGACACGAAATTCATTGTTTTTCATCTGTTAGTCTGTTCTTCTGTATGTTTGTCTGTCCCGCTATAACTGCTACAAAATGCAATCAAAATATTTTTTTTTTTTTTTCGGAAACAAAATTGTAAAACTCTAGATTACTGAGTTTACACTTACAAAAGTTCCTGATATTTAAATTAAGTGAAGCTAAGGGGGGTTCAGGGGGACGGAGCCCCCTTGAAGAAATCTACTATGTTATAATAAAAAAAGCAAAAATAATTGATCATGAAAATTTTAGAATATCCTAACATAACAAAATTTTTAATTTACCACTTTTGAAGGCTGAAAACTTCTAATTCTTATTTTATTCTTATAAATAATTAAGAACTATGAAAATTTCAAGTTAAAGTTTCCAAGAAGTTGAATATTACCCAAAGTGTGTTTTAAAATATATATACAGGGTGAGTCATAAATATCGAAACAATAGGCTATCTCCTCAAATATTGCCTCTAGACCCATACTTCCAATTGCAAAAATTCATTAAAAAGGGTGAAATTTCTGATAAGATAAGTTGCAACTCCATTGGGGGGGGGGGGGGGTCTATTTGAAAAAATACGAAAATTAAATTTTTATACGACCCCCGTAGGTCAAAATTCTCAATTAGGAAATTATTCCTTATCCATTCCTAAATTAAACAAAATAAATTTCATCTCCATATCTAAAAATCCCACAGAGATATTAAATCACAAAATCCTCAAAAATTCCTGACTTACACCACTTTTCCCTGCCTCTAAACTGTGCTTTCTTCTCTGTGATTCGCTTGTTAGGGAACATTCACAAATTGCAAATTGATAAAAATCGGTTTAAGATAGCGCTTTTTCTTTGGACATAAAATAGCAGCGTATAGTTTTTACGCTAAATTGGTATACCAGACGTCTGCCCGGGTTAAAATATCTAGGTCAAGTCTCAAACCGATCCATAGGGGGGAAAGTTCGGCGTGGCTTGAAAAAATGTCAACATCATAACCCGGACCGGTCTGGAAAATAGTTTAAATCATAGCCTGGTTCAGTCGCAAATTTCTACATAGTTTTTTAATTCGGCGTGGAAAAAAAAAAAATGTTTCTTATGGAGGAGTTTTTTATATTTATACTTTTTATTATAAAAGAAACGCCAAAGGCTGTAATATATTTATTTTATCAATTAATCTCTATTTATTTGTAAATGTTTCACTTATATTTTAATATCGTTAATCCATATCCCAGGCGTTGGAGACTGAAAAATGTTATATACTAAAACGTTTTAAGACAGAATCACATAGGAAAGAAAAAATACGTTATAGACAGATGCTCTCCCCAGAAGATGTAATTGAAGCTTATTTTCTTTTCAGGTACTATTGCATTTATTTTGCATGGATCAACATATTTTCCGTTTAAGACAGAATTCCGTCATAGGCAGATTTTTTTTCACTGGTTTTATTGTATTTAATTTTTTTAGCCTTTGAATGATCTATTTAAAAAAAAAATAAGGTTTTTTTTTTTTTTTTTTTTTTTTTGTAAAATAAAACTTTTAAAATCTATATGTTTTTCGTAAAAAAATTTGATTGAGCCGAATTTTATTTATTTTATGTACGTATTAAGTCAGTCAGAGACAGTGATTTTAATACGGGTTTTGTCGAGACCGGGTTTGAAAATTTCATCCAGAGTGCACCTAAGTTGAAGGAAGTAGTCCCCTCCTTTATGAAAAGTATGCTAGGCCCGGCCTGGCGGGTCTTCCGAAAAACGTAACATCTCGGTCCTGGCCCTACCTGGGCCCAGAATACAGATTTTTTAACATCCTCTGGAGGACGATAAAAAGCCTGAAGTTGTCAGAGGTAAATTTAAAACGAAAAAAAAAAGACTTAATCTGCATCTTAGAAAAAGCATTTTTTAAAATAACTGACGGACATTTAAACAATACACTTCGTTTTTCTGCATAATGAACTTTTTATCCTCTATTTCTTGTCTTTAAATTATTAAATGTTAAGAATTTTTTAAAGAAAAAAGAACTTGAAACACGTCATTTTTGGATTTTTTTACACTAGTTTTGTTTCGGCAAATTTGAAAAAATGTTTACTTTTGAAAAAATGTTTGTTTTTCAAAATATGATTTTTTTTTTTAAGTTATGTTATTTTTTCAATAAATATTTTTAATAGTTTTAAAATTAATGTAAAAAAAACCTTGGAACAAAACTAAAATCAGATTTTCATCTTTAATTAAATGGAAAGAAATTGAAATCCGATAGATAATGTTACGAGTTATAACGATTTTTGATTGTCCCATTTAAACCAGTACTAACCACATGAAACTTTTATAAATTATATGAGAAATTTTAGAATGTGATTTTCTTAGCATATTATAATGCTAACCATCACAAAAAAAAAGAAAAAAATACATGTGGCACTCGGGGACTGCCACGGTAAAGCTATTGCATAGCATTTTTTATCAACTTATGCAATTATAATTATTTATTTATATTTTATTTGTGCAGTTTTTTTTTTTTTTTTTTTTTTTTGTCTTTGATATTAATTCAAGTTACACTTTTTGAGCGTGATGACCGATAGCAATTTTTTTTTCTTTTATTGAATAAATGACAAGTTAATATCGTTAATCGTTAATATCGTTAATACATGTAGGTTAATCAGGAATTTTTATCATTGAAACTATACGTTTATGGTAGCTGAAATAAAAAACATAAGTTTGAGACTTGATATTCTCAAAATATCTGAAAAATATCGCGTCAATATCTGCCGAAGTCTACCGAAGACTGCCAAACTGAAGCGATGTAGCCGGAGTGTTAGAATTTTTTCTCGTTACGGAATTTCTGGATTCTTTCGCCGCGCTCAAAGCCCGCGATAAAAGCTATGCAATACCTCAATAAATTACCAAACAAAATTTGGCCGCGCTACGAAAATTAGATCGCGAGTTATAAGCATTTTAATTTTTCCGAACCTCACCGTGGGGATCTCCTGTCACCAACAATTAACACTGTCTCATAATAAATTACCAAAAAAATTTGGCCGCGCGACGAAAATTGATCGCGAGTTATAAACATTTTAAAATTTTCGACCGTCACCGTGGGGGGTCTCCTGTCACCAAAAATTAACACTCTCTCATAATAAATTACCAAACAAAATTTGGCCACGATACGAAAATTAGATTGTGAGTTATAAGCATTTTAAATTTTTCGACCCTCACCGTGGGGGGTCTCCTGTCACCAAAAATTAACACTCTCTCATAATAAATTACCAACCAAAATTCGGCCACGATACGAAAATTAGATTGCGAGTTATAAGCATTTTAAATTTTTCGACCCTCAACGTGGGGGGACACCTGTCACCAAAAGTAGCACTGTCTCATAATAAATTACCAAACAAAATTTGGCCGCGCTACGAAAATTAGATTGCGAGTTATAAGCATTTTAATTTTTTCGACCCTCACCATAAGGGGGGGGGGGGTCTCCTGTCACCAAAAATTAACACTGTCTCATAATAAATTACCAAACAAAATTTGGCCGTGCTACGAAAATTAGATCGCGAGTTATAAGCATTTTAAATTTTTCGACCCTCACCATGGGGGGAGGGGTCTCCTGTCACCAAAAAATAACACTGTCTCATAATAAATTACTAAACAAAATTTGGCTGCGCTACGAAAATTAGATTGCGAGTTATAAGCATTTTAAATTTTTCGACTCTCAACAGGGGGGGGGGGGTGGGCTCCTGTCACCAAAAATTCACACTGTCTCATAAAAAATTACCAAACAAAATTTGGCCGCGCTACAAAAATTAGATCGCTAGTTATAAGCATTTTAATTTTTTCGACCCTCACCATGGGGGATCTCCTGTCTCCAAAAGTAACACTGTCTCGTAATAAATTACCAAACAAAATTTGGCTGCGCTACGAAAATTAGATCGCGAGTTATGAGTATTTAAAATTTTTCGACCCTCACTGTGGGGGGTCTCCTGTCACCAAAAGTAACACTGTCTCATAATAAATTACCAAACAAAATTTGGCCGCACTACGAAAATCAGATCGCGAGTTATAAGCATTTTAATTTTTTCGACCCTCCCCATGGGGGATCTCCTGTCACCAAAAATTAACACTGTCTCATAACAAATTACCAAACAAAATTTGGCCGCGCTACGAAAATTGATCGCGAGTTATAAGCATTTTAAATTTTTCGACCCTCACCGTGGGGGGGTCTCCTGTCACCAAAAATTAACACTGTCTCATAATAAATTACCAAACTAAATTTGGCCGTGACACGAAAAGTAGATCGCGAGTTATAAGCATTTTTAATTTTTCGACCCTCACCGTGGGGGGGGGGGGTCTCCTGTCACCAAAAATTAACATTGTCTCATAATAAATCATCAAACAAAATATGGCCGCGCTACGAAAATTAGATCGCGAGTTATAAGCATTTTAAATTTTTCGACCCTTTTCAAGGGAGGGGGTCTCCAGTCACCAAAAATTAACACTGTATCATAATAAATTACCAAACAAAATTTGGCCGCGCTACGAAAATTAGACCGCGAGTTATAAGCATTTTAATTTTTTCGACCCTCAACGTGGGTGTCTTCTGTCACTAAAAATTAACACTGTTTTATAATAAATTACCAAACAAAATTTTGCCGCGCTACGAAAATTAGATCGCGAGTTATAAGTATTTTAATTTTTTCGATCCTCACCATAAGACGGGTCTCCAATCACCAAAAGCTACATTATCCTACCTTATTTTATCTTAAGACGATTCTTTTCTATACACATTCTATAAGGAATTTTTATTATTGAAACTATAGATTTATAGTATCTGAAATAGGAAATATACAGGGTGATTCATAAAAGATGGGCAGAACTTTAAGGGGTTATAGAACACTTAAAGACAAATAATATTAAATAGGAGACTAAGGGTCCCAGACGTATTCCCAAGGAGATAGGGGGCATTAAAGTTTAGGGTCCGAAATTTCAAATGATTATAAAAAATGGAAAAATTGGTCGATTCGTTTGCGGTTTTTGCAAAAAATCTTCTTTATGCCAGTATTTTCTTGAAATAAAATTTTAAAGTTCAATTTCAAAAAATGCCGATAGGGGGCGCTTTAGACTTTGGAGTAACAAACAACTATTTTTTAACGTTATTTTTTGTATTTCTTTAAATGATTTCGAAAGCTTAGACTTAAACTTAAATTTTGATCAAAAAATCTGAGTCCTAACGAGTAGTTAAGTAGCGTAAACTGAAATTTGAAATTTGAAACCCTTCTCCCCCCAGAACAAAAATCAGTTATTCCCGATCTTTGTGTCGTAGATTAGGCTCTAACTACTGCCGCGTTTTGCTAAAATTATTCTTTATGTCAGTATTTTCTTGAAAATAAATTTTAAAGAAAAGTTTCAAAAAATTCCGATACAGGGCGCTTTAGACTTTGGAGTAACGAACAACTATTTTATACCGTTATTTTTTGTGTCTCATTAAATGCTTTCTAAAGCTTAGACTTAAACTTAAATTTTCAGCTCAAAATCTGAATCGCTGAGCGCGGTTCAGTAGCGAGGGGAGGGGGTTCAAATTTCAACTTCTGAACATAGTTCAGTTTGCACTACTTAACCATGCCCAACGATTCTGTGCTGTGATACGAGGCAAAAATACAACTTTCGTCAAGGACTGCATAGTCGGAATTCACTCATAAAGGCACTGGCACAGTTGGAAACGTCGCTCATGCAAACGTTAAAGCTCCATTCCTGACGCTAGTCACCGGGTGAAGAAGGAGACAGAAAGTATGCAAATGTCAAATGGGGAAGAAGAAGAACACGTATGCAAAATTTCGACACGATTCAGGCATAAAAACCACTGAACGGTGAGTCAAGTGTAAGTCGCTGTAGTAATGAATCGGAAGATGGTGCCCTTCACGAATAAGGAAAAGGCTGAGATGCATTTAATTTACGGAGCGGCAGATGGAAATGATGCAGAGGCACAACGAATGTACGGAGAGCGATTTCCCAACAGGCGGTTGCCTAACCGCAAAACTTTCGAGCACTTGCACAGACAGTTGTGTGAGACGGGATCATTTCTCGTTTCCCGGTCGAATGCAGGTCGTGCAAAAAAGGACGAATCAGTAGTTGTTGCAGAAGTCATTCTGAATGTAGTAGCGGCGCAGCCAAGTTCAAGTACACGAACAGTGGCTAGGCAGGTGGATACCTCACAGTCCATGACTTGGAGGGTACTGAAGGATGAACATTTGCTCCCGTTTCATGTGCAACGAGTCCAGAAACTGTCTCCAGGGGATTATCCAAATCGTATTGAATTCGCCCGCTGGTTTCTGCAGCAGAACGCGCTAAATCCACATTTTGGACGAACTGTGCTTTTCACCGATGAATGTACCTTCACACGTGAAGGTACATTTAACACACACAATGCACATGTATGGGCGGATGTCAATCCACATGCTACGTATCCACATGCTCATCAGAGACGCTTTTCCATCAATGTTTGAGCAGGAATCCTCGGAGACCACCTAATCGGACCGTACCTTCTTCCTGAACGCCTTAACGGTAAAACATACCTCACATTTCTGCAACATGTGCTGCCAGACCTGTTAAACGTTGTTCCTCCACGCATCCGGCGGGTCATGTGGTTCCAGCACGATGGAGCGCCAGCCCATTACGTAGGAGACGTCCACAACTATCTGAACATCACATTTCCGAACAGATGGATTGGTCGAGGTGGCCCTGTTGCTTGGCCTGCTCGCTCGCCAGATCTTTCACCCCTCGATTTCTTTTTTTGGGGACAATTGAAGGCTCTTATGTATCAGACACCCATTGAATCCCCCGAGGAACTGGTCGCCAGACTTTCCGCCGCTGTAGGGGAAGTGCTCGAAAAGCCTGATGTTTTCGCGAATGTTCGCCGTTCCATTCTTCGCCGTTGTTCTGCGTGCATAACCTATGGTGGTCACAATTTTGAACATTTATTGTAATTACATGTTAATAAATATGCTTTGGTAACATAATCCTAATTTGTGTCTTTTTACCTCGTATCACAGCACACAATGTGTGGACATGGTAAACTGAACTGTGCTCAGGAGTAGAAATTTCAAACCCCTCTCCCCAGAAACTTAACCACGTCTAACGATTCAGATTTTGGGCTGAAAATTTAAGTCTAAGCTTTAGAAATCATTTAATGAGACACAAAAAATAACGGTATAAAATAGTTGTTCATTACTCCAAAGTCTAAAGCGCCCTCAATCGGAATTTTTTGAAAATTTTCTTTAAAATTTATTTTCAAGAAAATACTGACATAAAGAATAATTTTAGCAAAACGCGGCCGTAGTTAGAGCCTAATCTACGACACAAAGATCGGGAATAACTGATTTTTGTTCTGGGGGGAGAAGGGTTTCAAATTTCAAATTTCAGTTTACGCTACTTAACTACTCGTTAGGACTCAGATTTTTAGATCAAAATTTAAGTTTAAGTCTAAGCTTTCGAAATCATTTAAAGAAATACAAAAAATAACGTTAAAAAATAGTTGTTTGTTACTCCAAAGTCTAAAGCGCCCCCTATCGGCATTTTTTGAAATTGAACTTTAAAATTTTATTTCAAGAAAATACTGGCATAAAGAAAATTTTTTGCAAAAACCGCAAACGAATCGACCAATTTTTCCATTTTTTATAATCATTTGAAATTTCGGACCCTAAACTTTAATGCCCCTTATCTCCTTGGGAATACGTCTGGGACCCTTAGTCTCCTATATAATATTATTTGTCTTTAAGTGTACTATAACCCCTTAAAGTTCTGCCCATCTTTTATGAATCACCCTGTATATGTTTGAGACTTGATATCCTTTAAATATCTGAAAAATACCGCGTCATTGTCTGCCGAAATCTACCGAAGGATACCATGCCGAAGTCTGCCGAATTGAAACGACGTTAGCCGAGTGTTAGTTTTTTTCGTTACGGATGTGTTAGGATTTTTCGCGTTACGGAATTTTTGGATTCGGTCGCCGCGCTCAAAGCCCGTGATAAAAGCTATGCAATAGCTTAAAAAGTCAAAATTCTAACTCAAGAAATATATTTTTTTACGCGTTTTCTAGAACAGTTAAAGTAGCATTGTTTTTGAATTGCGCGCTTTTCAATTTGTGTCTAATCCCTTAAAACTTGATGAATTTTTTAAACGGCTATAACTTTGCGAATTTTGGAGATATGAAGATGCAACTTTTTGTGTTGTATTCAGGACTGAATAAGGAAAGTTTCCCCAATTGGAATTTTTGTCCTACGAGGGGCGTATAAAAATTTAATTTTCGTAACTTTTCAACAAGACCCCCCCATGGAGTCGCAATTTATCTTATCGAAAATTTCACATTTTTTTATGAATTTTTGCAATTGGATGTATGGGTCTAAGGGTAATATTTAAGGCGATAGCCTATTGTTTCAATATTTATGACTCACCCTGTATATGTGCAAAGCTGACGTTGAGGCTCCTGGTCTGCAGATTTACTAGTTTTTACTTTTTCGATTTTGGTTTCAGGTTTAAAAAAATACTTTAACTTTCGGAACCGGTTCTGAAATTGAAATTATCATAATCTAAAAAAACTAATCAAAATCGGAAAAGTAAAAACTAGGCCGGTTGTAGATCATCCTCAATTATCCTATGAAAAAAAATCATATAAAAATATTAAAATTTGTGCATGGTAATCTAAACTAACGCCCCCATACATTCAACATTATCATCCGGGTCTTTTTGAGTGACCGGGTATTTTTGGACGATGTTTTAGCGTAGGATAGCTGAGTACGGTTAGTTTTAAAACTAGTTTTTACTTTTTCAATTTTGGTTTCAGACTTTTATTAAAATTGCTTTAACTTTTAGAATCGGTTCTGAAATTTAAACTATCTCAATATAAAAAATATATTATATGTAAACAAAATCGAAAAATTAAAAAGCAGCCTTAAAACTAACCGTCCTCAGTTATCTACGCAAAAAAATTGTTCAAAAATATTAAAATTTGAACGATGTTTTTGCGTAGGATAGCTGAGTACGGTTAGTTTTAAGGCTAGTTTTTACTTTTTCGATTTTGGTTTCAGACTTTTATTAAAATTGCTTTAACTTTTGGAATCGGTTCTGAAATTCAAACTATCTCAATATAAAAAAAAATATATATGTAAACAAAATCGAAAAATTTAACCAGCCCTAAAACTAACCGTCCTCAGTTATCCATGCAAAAAAATCGTTCAAAAATATTAAAATTTGAACTAGATATTTGAAAAAAAACGCCCCCATAGACTTAGCATTATCATCTGGCACTTTTTGACAGCTAATGTAGGCAGTTAAAACAGTACTGTGAAGAAAAAACTTGCATGTCGGAAATTTAATCACATAATTAGCAATTAAGATACAAAAATAGCAGAATTTTCACTGAGATATCCTTAATTATTCTTTGCATTACAGGCAAATCACCTAATGCCCATTTATTATAACAAAGTACGGGAGCATTAACACTCAGAGTACATTAAATCACCAAGTCTGGTACTCTGTTGTGGTATTCTATGCAAAAAACTTCGAATAAACTAGGACCAATTATAACACGCCCCCTTTCCTCAGCTTTTTTGCTGTTTTCAGTTTTCTGTAATTCATATAGGGTCAGTCCACATCAAACCAACCAATGGACAAAATTTCAGGTCTTTGGATTTTGTTAATTTTTGGCTCAGATGTTGTACAAGAATAGTAGATAAAAAATACAAATTTGCAGATTTTTTTAACCATTTGTTTTTGAGTTATTTATTTTTGAAATTTTCAAAATTTAATGAAATTTGTATTTTTTGGTTTTCTTTAATTTGCTGTAATTTGAGAACTATTTTACTTAAAGAGTTGAAATTTAAGTCATTGTTTTCAGTTTTTTATGCTGTTTCAGAGGATATATAACATGACCAAATTATTTTTAAAAAATATTTTTTTTATGTAAAAAATTTATATAAAATTTTTAAAAATTCAAAATCGGAATTTTTGATTTTGTTTTAAAAAATATATTATATTTAACACCCTTTTAGCAACTTTTGTGCCAAATTTCATGATGGAGCTCTTATGGTATCATAAAGAAAAAAATTATTAGGATGAGCGAAGCGAATCCTCTACTAGTCCACTCAAATTACAATTTGTCGTACACTTTACAAAAAAACTATTCAATATTTTGACTTCAAATTAAACACAAAAATAAAATATGATCTGTAGATTTGCAGAATATAATTTTTTTTACAGTAAAACGTTAAAAAAATATTATTTTAATTAATTTATTTTACATGCATTTCCAATACGGACGCATTTTTGCAAATAAATAAAAAATGAAACGCGTATATTTTCAGAAAAAAAAAATTATAAATCATTGAGTAAGTAATTATAGATAGAATCGTGATTAATTTAATAAATAAAATATGTTTTCATTATTCAGCAAAATCGTTCGCACAGATGACACTTAAAATTTTAAAAGAATTGTACTATGGATTTTTTTTTTTTTTTTTTTGTAAAGTGGCAACAAAAGAATTGTAAACAAATAAAATTAATTGTTAAATTTGTTATATAAATGAAAAATTAAAAGAATTGCCTGAACGTGTTGTCTCGATTCAAGCTCTTTATAAATGTACTAAAGGAAAAGTTACCCGATTCAGAGATGACAAATGGACTTCAACCATTTCTTACTTTATCATTTGTATCGAAAGTAATGCTACGTTCTTATTTGTGGACCGAGAAGGGTTTAGTGAACGGGACTTTAGACTTTGTTGCACGTATTAAAGAAAATCACAAGCCACCAGACCAGATATCGCGAATAATCATGGATAAATTTGAATACTACAGTAATTTAACTTATAAGAATTAGTGCGTACCGATTCCCCCAATAATTGAATTCTGGAAAAATGGAAGCATAAATTGCTCAAGGAAAGAGTTTCTTCTGCAGTTAGCTTTTGCTGTTACAATTCATAAATCCCAAGGTTTAACATTAGATGAAGCAGTTGTAGATATTGAGGATATATAGGCACCAGTTGGCTTAACCCTTTAATTCCCATGCTAGAACACGTTCTAGAAAATATGTAGTTCATTTCACACCAGAAAAATTCAATGGCTAATTTCGTTTTATTTAAATACGGAATGTTCAGTTATTGAATAAAGCAAATATTGTTGTTTTAATTTTCTGGTGGGAACTGAAATATACGAATTAAAATATCTCGGGCGGTCTGGGATCCAGAGGGTTAAAAACGTACGTAACGTTGTCAAGAGTGAAAATCCTTCAAAATTAAGCATTCAATAGAAATTTTCCTTACGAAAAATTCTACAATATCAAAAATTCTCATGCACTAACATGTATAAAAACGAAGAAATTAGAATAAAAAGTTTTACAGTTAAAAATTCATAGTATCGACGAGAGCAGATTTCAAATGTTTTTCCAGAAAATAGGATTTTGAAGAAGTAACTTTCTTCAAATATATTATTCTAAAATAGCTATCAAAGATTATTTGATGTTAATTACAAAGATTGGAAACATGCATATTTCAAACAATTTTAAAAAACACCAGTGGCTACTAGAAATTGTAAAAAAAATCTTTAAAAGAATTTTTAGTTGAAAATTTAAAAATATTTTGTAAAAGTTTGCTTCGAAAATATTTTTTAATGCCAGTCTTACATCATAAATAAAAAATTCCTAGGAAATTGATAGTTGTTTGGCTGAACTTACATTTGTAGCATTAAAATGCGCCAAAACATAAAATAACGTTTTTGTTTAATAAAGATGCAAAAATAATATTAAAAAATATTGTTACTTTCACATATATGCTTTATAAAATAATGCTTCGCGAATCCAAACAAAGCATGGCTTTTGCTAGTTTTCTATATCAATGATCGGCCAATTTCTGTAAAAAAATCTCATTATATTTTGTTAAAAAGCAAATTGACTATAAAAGGTAGTCTATTTTTGTTTCCAATGTTCATATTTCTCATTCATGCAAGTCAAGTTCAATTATCAAATAAAATTTTAGCATATAATTCGCTAAGTTTTATTATTTTGTTAAACACATAACAATAAAATTTTAAAGTAATCAAGATAATTAATATTTTGTGTAATTGACAAGCTAAATACTTTTTTAATTTATTTTATTGGAATTTAAATAGAATGGTTTGTTAATTATTCTTAATTTAACATTACTTTTAATTAAATTTTATGTTTAAAGAATGAATAAATTGGTAATAAATAAGTTAATGAAAGAAAATCTCAAAGTAGTGTTCAACAAAACAAATTATGCTCCTGAAGTTGAATGCTTTCACAATCACAATGAGTCACACTCACACATTAACATGTTTGTTTTCTGCTGAAAACTGCATGCCTTTCTTACAAGGCTTTTGAAATCGCCAGTTTCTCTAAAATCTTCTGTAGTGGCACATTATCTCAAGTCTATTGCTGTCTGTTTATAACTTGTATTGTACAATTTAGTTCTTTTTTTTTTCTTTAACTATTATTTCTTTGAGTTGAATGTGGATTTGTGTTATAAAATATAAAGAGGGAAGTGGCTTTAAACTGAAAATGGATAAAAAAATAGAATAAATTTTGTTATAATCCATTCAAAAAGCAAGAACACTAGGTAAGTAAAAATTTAAGAAATATTACATTGAGGATAACAACATTAAAATATGGCATTGGAAAAGGAATGAAAATCTGCACTCATTGCCGCTTACAATAAGGCAAGGAAAAGCATCCCTCAAATTGTGAAAATGATATTGATACTAATTTTTCGGACATTCCAAATAATGACAATCCAAAACCAGATTGTAGTAAAGATGGCCTTGAATTCATGGATGTGGAATCTGGTTTTGATAATTTGAATGCATCATGAACATCTATTGGAGAGTCACCTGTTTTTAAAAGTAAATGTAAAAGTAGTAAAAGGTACTTCTTTGAAGAAATTGTGGTGTATGTTGCTTGTTCCTATGAGAATGAGTGGTGGGTGGCATGTGTTTTCATAAAAGATCAGGTGGAAGAAGATGTTAAAGTTTCTTTCCTTCATCCAAGCGGACCATCTTCGCCATTCTCTTATCCTATAAATTCAGACATTTTCACAATACCAAAATACTTTATTTTATGCATACTACATCCAATCACTGCAACAGGCAGAACATACACAGTACCCAAAGAGAAAATGTAAAGAGCAGGTCAAATTTTACATAAGAAGAAAAAATACTTGTACTGAGATCTAAAAATTGAGTTCCACTGTGCCAATCTGAGTACGTAATTTGTTAAGTTAAAAGATTTGTTTATTAAATATCTAAAATTTATTATTTGTCTTTTAATAAAACAGGCCATTCTTAAAGTTTTCCAATTTGTATTTGTTTCTATGTAAGTAACACTTCGGGCTAAACTGTGCAGTATACCTTAAAGTGTTTTTTTTTTTATTACAGATTTATATGAACATTGATACAGAAAATATTTTTTTTCTGTATGACACCATAGAAGTTCCATCATAAAATTTGGCATAAAAGTTGCTAAAAGGGTGTTAAACATAATATATTTTTTTCACGAAAATCAAAAATTCCGATTTTGAATTTTTTAAAAATTTATATAAATTTTTTTACAAAAAAAATATTTTTTAAAAATAATTTGGTCATGTTACATATCCTATGAAACAGTATAAAAAACTGAAAAAATTGATGCAAATTTTAATTCTCTAGATTAAATAGTTTGGAAGTAATAACCGATTAAAGATTACAAGACTATACAAATTTTGTAAAATTTTCAAAATTTCAAAAATTTATAACTTTAAAACGAATTGTCGAAAAAAAGTTAAACTTCACAATTTTAATCTCATACGTAAGTATAATAAACTGGTAAAAAACCAGTACAATCTAAAACATTAACATAAAAAAATATTTTTTTATTGGTTGATTTCATATGGAATTACTCTATATGGTTAGAGAAATCGAGAGAAGGAAAATCTCGCATGTTAATCACTGCTCTTTTATTTATTTATTTATTTATTTATTTATTGTGGATAGGTTTAAGAGACTTAAAAATCGAATTTTAATAAAATCAAAATATGAATAAATCTAGGTACTTGTAAAATATGTATCTTGCATCATTCGATGGTCCATTATTCCAGATTTGTTCCAGTGACTACCATTGATTTTATAAAATGTTTAATAATCCTCTATTATCATTTTAGATTCTTAACTTTAATACTGATGTATTGTGATTCAAAATAAATATGATTAAATTGGTTTCTTTGAGATTTTAGTATAATAATAATTTAGAATTGAGATTTCCAGAATTTTTTGAGTCAAAACATTAGATTCGAATACAATTCCGCGAAAAAAACCAAGACGTAGAAAAAAAGGGTACATTATCTAATAAAGGAAAAACAGATAATTAATATGCAAAATAGATAGGAAAAAACATAATAGGAATTTAAAATACAAATAAATAATTAATTAAAGTCAGTAATTAAAATGTTCAATCAATTGTTCTCTGTATCAGATCTGTAGTGCTCTCTTCTATTGCAGATGGAATCTACTAAAGAATTATGCAGTTGAGACTACCTTTTCTTTTGTTAGTGAGCCCGAAACTTTTGTAAAAGAAAGCACAAGGAAATAATTTACAACTTCTTGGAGCTACTGTTACCTGAGCACAGCCAAAAAGTAAAATATTCTAATTAACTTGCCAAATCGGACACTTCCAGTCTATGGTAGGCAGGGAGTAGATGTTTGTCGATAAGCTTACTCATTACATCTGAAGGATAAACAGATGCTGACCTGGAAAGAATGAGAGTGGAGAAATATAAAAATCATTTACTTTTATATGATTTTATAGTAAAATATTACTGTTTTAAAATACTTAAATTATTAACTATTTGTACGTTACGTTTTTCGGCTTGAAAATATTGCTGAGACATTACAACCGTGATTATCAAGATACAACTACCCTTTAATATTTTAAAGATTTTAAAATGTTTCAAATTAAATAGCTTTTACATTAATAAGACTAAATTTTAACGATTCTTTTAATAAAACTAATACAGAAAATATATTTTTTAATTGTACGTGAGTTTTTTGAAAACTAACGTACAATTGAAATGCTAATCCGATCAATTTAAGTTTATTCAATATATATACTAAAAATAAATAAAAGACATTCTAATCTATTAATTAATTCATAGACATGTCGAAATTTTTTTTTTAAATATTTAATGTTTATTAAAACATCTTCACTACCGAAAGAGAAAATTTACCATAACTTGGATCTCTTGCATTTAAATTTTTAAGTAAAAGCATTTTTATGTAAAATGCGTAATTCCACACATTATCACCATAACACATTTCATCACAAAATTGAAAGTTACAAACAATCTAAACTCTTTTGAAAGGTTAATGAGCTGTCTGAAAATTTTCTTAAATAAAATTACCGAAATTAAGGAATACTTTCAAGCATTTCGGCATTTTAGGTACAAGCAAAATTTCTTTGTTAATAAGATTATTAGGATAATTTCAAGATCTGCATGGCTCAAAGAACCTTATCTTATAGAAAAGATCATTTTATTCATCGTTTCAGATAAGGCAATAGTAAGTTTTGAGATGTTTGACATGTATTTAGAATCAGTGTATGTAAAGCCGTTTAGCCTTTCGTAATCAGACAATTTTATTGAAATATCTTAGTCGCAAAGAAAAATAAACATAACTTTAATCTTTTGCATTTAAAATTTTATTTTGACTGCAGCCGTTTATAATCCTTTCAGTTATTCATTTCATTCACATACATGAAAGTACTTAACAACCTAAAGAAGTTGCAATGAATGGGTTTTTTCAATGAATGCGCGAGAATTTAAAAATTCTTTGTTAATGAGCTTATTAGGATGAATTGAAGATTTTTATGGCCCAAAGAACCTTATCTATTCATCTAAAAGAAAAGACCATTTCGTCAATCTCCTGAAATAAATGTTAAAGATATTTCAGAAACATTAAAAGCCTATAAAAGCTAATATCTTTAACATAACTTTAAAATTTCATTGAGCTATATTATGTAAAATTTAAAATATTTTGTGATAATTTAAATAGTTGACAGTATTTTTTCTAATGTTTGGGTTAAATATTTCAAAAGTGAACTTAATATATGTGTCGCAATTGCTAATAAGCTTTTCAAACTTCCTTTGCTCAGCCAAGTAGCTTTTAAATTTTAAGATAATTCTGAATTCCCATCCCTATATTGTAAAAATAAAGGGAAAAAAATAACTATAAAAATAAAGCTAAAAAATTAACATTTTTGGTTTTCTTTTTTCACTTTTGCTTAGGAAAAAGTATATTATGGCGAAAATAAGTTTAAAATGTTGCTGCAATCCATTTTCTAAATTGAATCTCTGCTTTTTCCCCACATTTTCAATGAAAAGAAAAAACAGTCGTATTTTAAATTTAAATAAAACAGCAGTATAACAATCGAAATTATTCACCAAAATGTTACGCATCATGCTTTTTTATGTTTAATAATAATAATAATAACATTTTTTGTTCGTTTTTGGTTAACTAATCACCACTTGATGCCAATAATAAATTTAATATCCTATATAAAATATATACACTGGTAAGACTGAGTTACGATTGTTTAAAATAAAAAACGTTCCATGGCCTCTGTTTGGTTGAATCATGCATCTCGACTGCAATTAGAAAATTCTAGGAAATTTATTCAGACTTTAAAATTCAATTTTCCGTCAAATATCACCAAAATTTGTTTAAAAGTCGTAAACGTGGGAAGATTTTATTCATTTGCACCCGTACACAAATGATGTTACACTTTGAGGTTGGATGGGAGGAGGAATGGTCGGGAAATGTTGACAGTTTGTGACAAGAGGGTGTGGGAGGGCGATCTGGTGTATTTATGTCGGCCAATTATCTACACTGTGAGATATACGCCCTAAGCGGTGGTATGTCCTCCGTGGGCGGGGGGGGGCCTTCTAAGGAAACCTAACCCGTATTTACGCAAGGTTCGAAGAAAACCACGGAAAACTCCGAACGGTTAGGCCGACGGCCGCGATTGGTTCGAACTCAGCACCTACCGTCTACCATTTTGAGGTCAGAACCTCGCGGCCCCCTGGTGGGGCCAAGAGGGTGGAAGGAAGTAAGAAGAAATGTAATATTACGCATTTTAATTAAAATACAAGCATTGTAAAAAAATAAAATAAAAGATTAAATTTTGAAATTATTTTGAAATTAGAGTATTTTGTGTTCATAAAGTAAATGTAAGATTTAAAGACAAATATAGTGATTTCCATTTCAAATTTCAAAATATTGCTGTTTTCAACTGCTTTTTCATAATAATATTTTATCATTATAGTATATTAATTATGTTTTGGCTGTAAACCTAAATCTTATTTCATTCAAATTAAGCATATGAAGCATTTTTATTATTGTTCCCAACATTGTCTTTAAAACACATATTTAAAGTTTAAAAATAAATTTTCAAATGGGACCTATAACGCAGTACTTTCTTTCCAAACTGCAAATACATGTTTATAAAATGTAGCATGACATGTGACAATGGGGGGGGGGGAGGGTATGGAGAGATGTGACATTTCGTAAGAAAAGGGGGGGGGGGAAGAGGCACCAAAAATGTTGAAAAAATTTGTGACATTGTCATTTATGTACAACCTCGTTAACCTTAGATATGTGTTTTGAGATTAGTAACATTGAAAATGAAATTTCACACAAAATTTCCATTTTGTCACCAACATTTCGGCAAATGTCTCCAAATTTGCGACTTTGTTTGCTGCTAACCGTTCACTAATTTGACTTTTTCAGCCTACATTGCCGATGTAATGCCAGCCCCCCGTAATGACAGCGAATTCCTAAAACTGTCACCTAGTCCAATGGTCTGCTTCTAACCGAAAACGGTAGGATACTAAATTTAGTCTTATATCGCTTAGTCAGGTGAACTCCTTATGGTTGAATCATGCATCTGAGATTTGGAATTTCTAGAAAACTCCATCAGATTCATAGCCAATTATTTCGTCAAATATCACCAAATTAGGCGATATTCTCTTCTTCGGCGCCTATCATGCATTTCCTGTTTCAGGTTAAGCTTGAAAGTCTATTTTCTCGCAAAATTCCGAAAATATCGCCAATATTTCACCAAATATCATCAAATTTGTCTAATTGTTGCAAATTTTGCGATTTCGTTTATTGCCAATTACTGAAAAAATTAGTAACTGCATCAACCGTTATTCCCATTGAAACGAATTGTTCCGCAGTGACACCAAAATTATTTTCTAATCTAATTTTTTCGAACATGTGACTTAGCCTAATGATCTTCTAGTACCTCAAAATGATAGAATAAAAAATTTAGTCAAAATCGTTAGAGCCCTTTTTTAGATAAAATGTACATACACACACAGAAGATTTTTTTTCTGTATTATAATGTATGATACGTGCGTATGACATAATGAATCCGCATTAGAAAATGTTAGCAGAATAACGCATAATATTGTATTACTGCAGGTTTAAATTTCATTTGCTGTACGAATCTAGCAGTCAATTCGTGCTGAATTCATGGAAGAGGGATGAATGATACTGAAGAGCCTCCCCTCCCTAAAAATTCATATTCTGTAGAGCAATATCTTTCTCAACTTTCTTCAGATCATAATGGTAATAACTGATAGGTTTTAATTCCTGCAAAAAAAAATTTCAATCGATAAACAGCTCCGCTAGTATTTCATGACAATCCAACATTTCAAACGTCTTGGTAGTGCAGAAAAATATTTCCAATAATAGCAGCTGATATTTGTAACATGATAAGATGGCGAACTGTTGAAAATTTTAAATAACCTGCAGCAGAAAAATATAAGTTCTGAAAGCCTCAAGATTATTTTATGCTTTTGCATGTATAGATACGAAGAAAAGTTAAAAAATCTGAGTGTTGTATTTCCCTCTAATTTGCTAATCCATCGGCACTAGTAGCCATTCATGAAAAAATAAAAGAGTACATAAACAACAGAACAAAAACTTGCAAACATTGCACAGCGCTCCCCAGAAACGTAAAAATTAGGCTTGTGAAAGAAAAAAACAGACGAAATGTAACGATGAACTAAGATACTATGTGTAAAATAAATAAAGCTTAAAATGTGAAGTAATTAAAAGGCAACCTGCAAATTAAATAGGAAAATGTATAAATTAAAAATATGTTATATTATCCCACTACGCCCCAGAACATACCATGAGATTTGGAGACCATAAAGGGATTGATCAGTCAGATCCAGTAATATCCACCCATGAAAAAAAAAAAAAAAAAAGAGTCCAAATAACACTCTTCCCCCCAAAATAAATAAATAAATAAATATTAAAACATTTTAGAACGGGACACGAAAAAATAAAAATCTGACTTATAAAAAGAAAAAAGTTTGAAGTGTAAAGTGCATTTCGAATATTATTCGAAAGATGGTACTGGTAAATCTTGAATCACACTGATCTAATGAAGATATGTGATCATTGTCCATGTAGTATTTTCAACAGTTGTACAATATTGATAGGCTGTAATTAAATATCACAAATTTAATTCCATATCTTGGAAAAATAATTGTGAACTTCGAAAGATTCAAAGAATCATAATAACAGCCAAAATACACGAATTATGAGACACATAAAAATTTAATGTAAGATATTTATGCTTTTAAAATAAAGAAGGAATATTCAAAAGAATTCCAATACAAAACCTTCAAAGATATTTCAGAACATGTTTTGTGATTAGTTAATTACTTTCATGATTCGCTTCTGCTGTACCCGTTAGTTTCACTTTAACATACTCTCTACTAAACATCACACGATAATGTATATATATATATATATATATATACATATGTATATTAAAACAGATTGTCTTTCACTTTCTGTCGGTATAAAATGACTTCCTTTCACATTCTTCTTTTTGAAAATTTCTTTGAGCTGTCACTTTCTCACAATGTTATTTTCTTCTATACAGTATAATTTGCTTAGACATATGTAGACAATGGAAGTTGCATTTTAAATAATGAGATAAAAAAACTACTTATTTTTTTAAATCTACATATCCATAAAAAAAAATTACACAATTCCTTGTATTGATTATTCAAATACTCATGCTTTAGAATATTATTAAAATTATTTTTTAATTCATACTAAAGATAGTAAATATAAATACAATGAAAATGATTTCATTAAGATGACCAAGTAGCATGTAAAAGCATTTTGCTTTATTAGGCGTTATGTCCAATAAAATGAGACACAAATTTTTATAATGATTTTAAATTTTCAAAAGTAAATTATTTTGAAAAGTTCAATGGTGGCAAATGTGTCTAATTGTACCCTACTTACTCTGTTATGACTTGCCTCTTCATAAAACCAAAAATCATATTTTTGGTTTATATCACCACAAGAAATGATCGTGTGATCTTTCAAAAATTGTTGCATAATTTTTGAAATGAATGATGTGACAAATGAAACTGAAATTGCTGCCAATTTTTAAAAAGATTGCTATTGTAATGATGTTGAATTGACACTTTCTATATTCGTATTGATTTACGAATTAAAGAAAGAAATTTTAAAGACTTGCTTGAACATTATGATAATGATTTCGATAATTGAATGAGAATTGTTAACTTTTTTATTGTAAAACATTGGAACTTTAAGGCACTCACAGAAATTAATATCATCAAAAATCGTCAACATCTAATACTAATCACAAAGGCGCCTCATCAGAATGATCCTATATCTAAATTTTGAACGAAAATTGATAATTCTACATGCAAAACCCATTTATATAAATTAAGGGAAGGGGCATTATCCCTCGTTTCCCCTCTTATAGTTAACGAATGAACTCCCAAAACTAATCAGGGAAGCGTCGTATTAGAATATGCCTATATCCAAAATTTCAAGTTAATCGGATATTTTGTACATGAGTTATCGCGTTACGTATATAAATACAGAACGAGCGGGCACATAAGCTCTCAGGCTTTGAAAGCCTGTGAGCTAAAAAACAGCCTTATGCTAAATGTAGCGATTAGCGGAAAAACTTTTGGGGAGTTCTTTTATGAAGAAAAGTATTATTCTAACATTATGCCTATTTGCTTGAATGGGAAAATGTTTTACTTTTTATATATTTATTATTATTATTATTATTATTTTGCTTGAAATAACTTATGGATTGGAAACATAGTCTCAATCAAGGCTTTTTGCACAAAAATTACAAACTAGTTAACTAAATAAGATGGGCAGTGGTGGCTAAAATTATGAAAGCTTTTAGGTAGCTTTCATTACAAAAAAAAAAAAAAAAAAAAAAAAAAAAAAAAAAAAAAAAAAGGCTACTTACTGCAGTCGTCCTAAGAAAAATATTTCAAGGAATTTTGCTATCCTGCCACCCTGCACTGAAATGTTGACTTACATATATATACATATTATATATAATATATATTTATATACATATCTGAATATGGTCATGCTGTACCTCTCAAATTTTTAAACAGATTTGGTTGAAAATTTTCATATGCATAGTACATACTAATGTCCCGACCGAATTCTTTGGAGAGCTTCATTCGTCATTTTTATCAAAATAGTGGCCGTTTTTGTAAACAGTTTTGAAACTTTTTATGTTTTATAACTATTTTTTTAAATAACCTATGTTGTTAACTTACACTCTGCAACACTTTAAAATGATTTTTAATGTTTTTAACTTTCTGTTTATATTGATACATAAGAGTTTAAATTTTCTACAACATTGTTAAAAATAAACAAGAGCCTACAAATTTATTTTTAATGATGATAATTAAGTTTAAGTTATAGTTAAGTTTTCAAAATTAATGAATCACCCAAACTTCAGTGATCTTCAAAGAATTTGAATTTCTCGAATAAATTTGAAGTGCAGTATCATTTAATTTTCGTTCAATTGATTCTGACCAATCCGGGGATTGAACTCATGATCTCTGGATACTGGAAGAAGATCTTACTGACTGAGATATAGGATTTGTAGGTTTTTAATATAAAGTATATTTTTTATGATTCAGGGAGGGGAAATTTATTGTTCTTCTAAGATTTCGCTTCAAATATATTTGTTAGAGAATTCATAGACGGTTTATTTTAATTTCTTTTAGACAGACGCATTATGCTATTAATATTTTAAATCAATTTAATTTTTTTAACTAGTTTAAGTAATAAATAAAAAAAAATCAGTATAATTTTTAACGCTAAAATTTTAAACTAATTTATTTTTTACAACAATAATGTTTTAGAGATTTCTTTTTTTTTTTTTTTTTTTTTTTTTTTTGAAATCGTTGCTTATAATTTATTTTTAATGCGTTGATATTTTTAAAAAGAAATTTTTAGTAAGGATTAAGAGAAAAATAAACAAAAAATGAAATTTATTATTTAAAAGTGATTTTTTATGTTTTCCTTATTTTGCTCATTTTGTGTAATAGGTTTTCAGAAGATTAAGATATATTTGTGCAATGCATTTTCCAATTAAATAATAATAAAAGCTTTGAAATAATACTACGCAATTTACATTTAATATTACCAAGCTTCTGGCACGTGAAAAAAACAACTACAAAAGTGATTGTCGATAAAAAATCCTCAGTAACTTCTCTGAGATTTTTCTTTCTAAATTATTCTAAGTTTAACAAGTTGGAAATTGCACGTGAACGTAGCAAATGAGGTGCGTTCGTACGATAACGAAGTTTTAAAAATATTCAGATCTTGCTGATATAGTAGAGCGTACTTCGGATACAGTATAGTAGTCGAGTGTTTGTGTTTCTGTAAATATGCAGGAAGTAATTTTTATTACACCTCAGAAACCAATATATCTTATTCATAAAATGTGAAATAGTTGAATATAATTAAAAGACGCCCCAAACAATGTTTCCCCATATAGCATTATGCAGGGGAATACTTTTGTGTGGCCCTGTAATTTAATAATAAAAATTCTTTGCATCACAGATTGTACAGAATGCATATTTTAGTATATATTTCATAGATTCATGCCAATTCTATTATGTTCGAATGAGTGTAACATCATAAAAATGCATTTGAATCTTTTTTCCCATTGACCGTAATGTAATGGAATACCTTTGATTGTCCCTGTAAATGATCTATGCATCCGACTTTCATAACATTTGAAATGATTCGATAAAATTACGTAATACTTATATGTTTTAACTTTCAAACGATTAAAATGCATTTGAATTTTTTTTTCCCATTGACCGTAATGTAACGGAATTCTTTTGATTGTCCCTGTGATTGATGTATCCATCCGATTTTCAAAACATTTGAAATTACTCGACAAAATTACGCAATAATTATATGTTTTAAATTTCAAAAGATTAAAATGCATTTGTAATTTTTTTCTCCATTGACTGTAATGTAACGGAATCCTTTTGATTGTCCCTGTAATTGATCTATCCATCCGATTTTCATAAAATTTGAAATGACTCGACAAAATTATGTTATAATTATGTATTTTAAATTTCAAACGATTCGGTTGGGTAGTTTTTGCGTTGTTATATGCGGACGGACAGACAGACGGACAGACAGACAGACAGACAGACAGACGGACGAACTGAGCGACAACAATAGGTGCTACGTATTTACATAACTACGAACGCACCTAAAAAGCAGTTTTTAAACTAAAGTTTCTTTTTAAACATTCCTATTAAAATTGCAAAGGAATTTTAAAAGTGTGTATTTTGAATTACTAGATTTAACAAAGATAAAAATAACTTTAGGGGAAGGTGGTATACCTCGGACCTATTTTGACTTTTTATTTTTTAATTATTTTTTTTTTCCAAAGCTTAAAAAAAAGGAAAAGAAAGAAAGAAAGAAAAATATTTTATAAAACTTCATGATGCTATGTACTACATATATATGTCTTAAATTTTTATATAAATAATATCCATGAAAATTTTTGAATTAAAAATAAAATGAAATTAGGACCGTGGTACACCACTAGTGCTGTACCGTGGTCCCATTACAAAGAATGAAAAAAAATTTTTTTTTGAGCGAATAAAATCAATATTTATTAATGAAAAAGCTACATATATAAATTTTTTGATACATTTCATGGCTTATTAGTTTTTAAAAATAAGAAAATCTAAATAGACATAAAACTTCTGAACATTTACACTTACTATAATCAAAAAAGACATTAAAGTTTATTTATATTAGTAATTATATTTATTTTTCGGCAAGATTGTAATTAGATAAGTCAATTTCAAATGTTAACTTCTTGAGCTACCTTTCAGATCTATTAGACAATAACTAGTGTACCTTGGACCCAGTCCAAGGTACATCACTTTTATTAGGTTCAAAGTACACCACTTGACACTTAAGAGGCTACTTCACTCAAATGGAAAGACCCGTTCGCTAATGCTAATTATATGAGAGAAATTTATAAAGATATCTCGGTTGCATTTTAATATTTTTAGATGATTCTTTTTGCATTGGATAACTCAGATTGATCTGAATGGGGGTCGTTTTTTAGTTTTTCGATTTTGGTTGCAGATATTTTTTATGGGGTTGCTTTCGCTTTCCAAACCGGTTCCGAAAATCAAATCGTCCTCGTAAAAAATAACTGTAAACAAAATTAAAAAAGTAACTAACGGCATGCATACAGATCGATCTCAGATATCCAAAGCCAAAAAATCATTTAAAAATATTGAAATGGAACCGAGATATCTGTATAAATTTCTTCTATAGGATTAGCATTAGTGAATGGGTCTTTTCATTTGACTGAAATAGCCCCTTAAAGACAAATATACCAATCATTAAGTAAAGGCTAGGCCTAACTTTATTTAAAGCACATGATGTAGTAGCTAGAGCATTGCTTTATTATACATAATCCTCATTAAAAAAAATTAGACATGTTTTAGTATAAAAATAACATATAAATATTTAAAAAAAATTACTTTTGAAAGGTGAATTTTTTTTTAATAATTGTACAATTAGTTGAGCTTCTAAACAAATGCCAAGAACTTAAATGAGACCTCTGGTGGCAAACTTTTAATATACAAATGTTCTTGTTTAATGATCTAAACAAGTAAAGCTAAATTTAGCATAGGTCCGAGGTACACATATGTCCAAAGTACACCACTCGCCACTAAATAAAGACATGGAAATCCTTACAGAGAATTAGATATAAGATAAAGAAAATGTGTGTAAAATGACGACCGTGAAACTCAACAGAATGCATCCGAGTAGAGTAATTTAAAAAGAGTAACTTAAAATTTATTTAAAAAAAACTGATTTAAAGAATAGTTTTAGCGAAAACCGCAAATGAATCGACCAATTTTTTCGTTTTTTATAATCATTTGAAATTTGAATTTTTGAACACAGTTCAGTTCGCGCTACTTAACCACTCCCAACTATTCAGATTTTGAGCACAAAATTTTAGTGTAAGTCTAAGCTTCCGAAAACATTTAATGAAATGCAAAAAATAGTTGTGCGTTACTCCAAAGTCTAAAACGCCCTCTATCGGAATTTTTTAAAATTTATCTTTATAATTTATTTTCAAGAAAATACTGACATGAAGAATAGTTTTCGTGAAAACCGCAAATCAATTGACCAATTTTTCCGTTTTTTATGTTTATTTGAAATTTTGAACCCTAAAATTTTATAGCTCCAATCTGCTTCGGAAAACGTTTGGGACCCTTAATTTCCTATTTAATATTGTTTGTCTTGATATGTACTATCACCCCTTAAAGTTTTGCCCAAGAGTTTAGATACACCCTGTATATATATACATATCCGATTTTGGTCAGGTTGTACCTCTCTAATTTTTAGACTGATTTGGTTTAAATCTTTCATGTGCTTAGTACATACTAATGTCCTGACCGAGTTCGCCTTTAATTAAAAACTTTAATGTTTTTAACGTTGGGTTTATATTGATACATAGGAGTTAACATTTTCTACAACATTGTTAAAAATAAACAAGAGCCTGTAAATTTGTTTTTAATGATAATAATTTAATTTAGTTTTCAAAATTAGTTAATCACTCAAACTAAAGTTAATTTGAGTTATTTTGTATTGTAGAGTAAATTCACAGAGAGTCTTGCTTTTTTTGCTCTGCTTTTTTACAGAAATTTTTGACAGTGTAGAAAAGAAACAATAGAAAAATCTGGCAGCGATATACAACCAGCTGTGAATTGAAAATAGTATTGTTGATCGGGATGATATATATACTATATATAGGATCTAACCAAACCCTATTTTGAATCATTTTATATCTAACAGATTATATTCCCCAAAACGATATTGTCAAATATATTCAAAGTGCAATATGAAATATACATATATAATTAACTACATAAGGCATTTTGAAAATTAAATTAAATTTATAATTGCTTCTTGCAAGCTCTTTAAAATTTGAATTAAATTTATAATTTATTCTACACAAGTTGCTTTAAAATGGAAATAAAATGTACTTTCTTCAAATGCTATTGCAACGCCTTCATTTGTAATTAATTGAGGAATTTTTTTTTATTAGTAGGAGTTATTAGAAATTAAAGCAAGTCTGGAAAATATTGAACATGAAGTTAAAAATTTGGGCACTCTTTGAAAATGTTACTTCAAGAGAAATAATATTATAGTTACCCATGCTTGATAAGAAAATAATGTGATTGAACTTTTGTTGAAACGACGATGCTTAAAGATCATTTTCTGTCTGTTAACTGTCCATTATCAGAGTCATCAATCTGCCCTATTCGTTCTTAATGTTTGATACTGAGTTCTGTAATAATTTATTCCCTTCTTGGAGAAGTAATTTAGATTTTTTTTTCCTTTGAGTCATTAATTTATATAATGTTTGCTTTCTAAATTTTATTTGTTTCTCCTTATGGTTGCCCTAGTATTTTTCCCGTACTAGGTAAAACTGATATTGGATCAGAGTATAAGTTTTTATTATTAGTTTGTTTTGTCTTCTAAAAAGTACACAATAGTTAAGGTGTAAATTCAAATGGCAAAAGAAAATTTAATCTTACTCTTTTATGCTTGATTATCCCTCGCTTTCAATATGGTTGATTATACTGCAAGATATCTTCTCTTTCTCTTGCCATAAATATCAAACATATCACTGAAAAAAAAATGTGTTCTCAAAATTGAGAACCCATTGTGTAAAAAGTACTCCTTTTTAAGTACTTCACATACTCAAAATAGCTCCGATTGAAATGTACGTAAAACTAAGAAACACATGTTCTCATTTTTGATTCCGTGGTTGTGTTCAAATATGAATCCCTGTATACTGCTCTCTGAACTCACAAATTAAAAATATACTGGCATTTATTTCTTGCTCAAAATTAATAAAATAAACGTTTAATTGATTTTTTATTGACAAAAATAGCAAAATTATTAGTAAGATATTCAAATCGAATATTTTTATGACAAGAGCATTATTTGCAAGCCTTTTTATGCTTTTACCAGAAAAGAGTACATAATTTAATAGTTACATTAATTAGCATCGTTTATGCCACTCTGAATGAAATAAACCAATACAGGGTCTAAAATTATGATTTGTTTGGATTTGATAACATGTGATGGTTCAAAATTGAGAAAGCAATGTGTTCATTTTTGATCCAAACATACCCATTCCATATGAGTATATCGATTTACTCATTTTTGAGTACTTCATTTTTTTTAGTGTTTAAAGTGCTATATAAAATATAACACGTCATTGCTTCTACTCAAAGCGCTTTAAAATTGAAATTAAATTTATAATTGTTTCTCACAAGTGCTTTAAAACTGGAATTAAATTTATAATAGATTCTACACGAGACGCTTTAAAATTGAAATAAAATTTATCAGTCCTTTTACGCAAGGTCTTTAAAATTTAAATGAAATTTACTTTCTTGAAAATACTATTGCAAAGCCTTCATTTCCAATTAAATGAGGATTCTTTTTATTATTATTTGGAATTATTAGAAGTAAAAACAAGTCTGAAAAGCACACAATATGAACTTAAATATTTGGACACTCTTTGAAAACTTTACTTGAAGATAAATAATAGTACAGCTATCTATGCTTCATAAGAAAATAATGTGATTGAACTTTTGTTGAAACGACGATCCTTGAAGATCATTTTCTGTTTGTTAACTGTCCATTATCGGAGTTATCAATCTGCCCTATTCGTTTTTCTTAATGTTTGATACTGCGTTCTGTAATAATTTATTCCCTTCTCGGAGAAGTAATTTAGATATTTTTTCCTTTGAGTCATTAAATTAGATACTGTTTGCTTTCTAAATTTTATTTGTTTCTCTTTATGATTGCCCTAGTATTTTTCCCGTACTGGTTAAAACTGATATTGGATGAGAGTTTTTATCATTGTTTTGTTTTGTCTTCTAAAAATGACACAGTAGATAATGTGTATGTACAAAACTGCAAAAGAAAAATTAATTTTACATCTTTGTGCTTGGTTTTTTCCTACTTTCAATATCGTTGATTATACTGGAAGATATCTGCTCTTTCTGTTGCCGTATATAGTTAGCTTTCAACGTGTTGCCTTTAGAGGTAAAATTTTGACAGAAAATATGTTTCAAATATTACTTTTCTTCGTAGCAAAAGTTATTTTTGTCAAAATTATTAAGGATCAGGAGAGATAATTATGACCACATTGTACATTTTCAACTTCGTTATATCTTTACTTGTTTCTTTTTAGAAGACTGGTGTTTTTATTACATAGGAAGTAACTTTGACCCTTTAAGAAAGCTTCTTAAAAGATTTAATTCTTATAGCTCCCCCTTTTTTAATTAAAAAAATGGTTATAATCAGTGTTCTCGCTGACATTTGGCTAATCAAAAATAAAAAAACATTCGCCAAATGGAAAAAAAAGTATTAGCAAAATAGATTATCCGTGTAGCACAAATATATCTATCTATCTATATATATATATATATCTTTAATCGTTTAACATACCTCCTTTTCTTCAATAGTTCTAAAATAACCTAAGTTCTTATAACTGCGGCAACGATTGTTATTAATCTAATTTCAACTATCCGCTACAAATATATTAAAAATATGTATGTATTAAAAATATGTATATATTCAGATGTATTAAAAACAAAAAAGAAAACAAAGAAAAGGGAAAAATTTAACACTAGCAATTTGGCGAATCTAATCGTTTGTTTACTCACCAAATGAAGAGTTTAGTAGCAATTTGGCGCGGTAACGAGTGACAGCGAAAATCCTGGTTATAATTACCCCATCAAAAACTCATAATCACAAAGGTTTGGGATAATTACGCCACTAGTGGGGAAATTATGACCGCTATATTTCCTCTTTATACTTGCCTCCATAAATTTGTTTGGGGGTAATTAAAACCATTAGAACTCAAGACTTACAAATATGTTTATTAATCATTTTGGTAGACTTTATTTAAATTGTTATTTGAATTTTGAAAATGCTTTAGACTATTGATTCAGAATGTCTAAAATGAAAAATGCATTATGAGGTTAATATTTAAGGGGGTCCGGGGCACATTTTAAAATAATTTTTATTTATTGAATTAAAATTTAGATTTTTTGTCATGGTTAACTATGTCATTTATAAACAAAACCACATAATAAAACTTCTCTTAATTTGTCTAAAAATTTTTTTAATTTAGAAATTATTTAAAAAGTGGGGTAATTTAAAATTGTTATAACTCAAAATATTATTTGTAGAATTTCACTTTTTTTCTACATTTAAATAAACAAAAATATTCAGATTTTAATTTTAATTCAGCATTTTAAAATATATTAATAAAAAATAAAAATAAAATTATTTAAAGTAATAATTAAAAGAAAAATATGACGTAACTTATACTTAAAATACCATATTTTCAAAAGTAAATATTTTTTTCAAATTTCCTGAATCAAAATTAAAGTAAAATAGTAAAAAAAAAACATGTTTTGACTTTCAAGCATTTACTTTTAACGGTTCTTGAGTTATAACAATTTAAACCCGCGAAATTGTGAAAAAATCCATCCTGAAGAAAAACGCATTTTCGCAAGAAGTCACTTCATGACAACCATTGCTTGAAAGCTAGATTTTGAAAACATATCAAAACGAAAAAAATAATATTCCCTCTCTAATTAAAGTAAAAACATGATTTAAACGTCACTTTAAGCATAAAAAAACAGAGAAAATTTTAATGCAATAAACCATTTTTAGGAAATTTGGGAAATTTTGTGTTCCGGACACCCTTAAGTATGAAATAAAATTTTACCATACACAATTTTCTGTATTATATCTAAGGGTGGTCAAAATTAGCCCCCTGCTCATGATTACTCCTCCTGCCCCTAAATTTCTTTCAAAAGTCAAAATTTTAAATTTATACGGTCTTCTGGTGCTATACGTTATATTAAAAAAAAGAACTTCCTCCATGCTTTTATTTGTTGACTCATTTTCAACAGTACATATAATTCTGTTTAAAAAATATACACATTTCAATATTGTATGAAAGAAAAATATTTAGGAAAGGAAAAGAGATTTATTTGCAATAACATCATTATTAAAACGGAAATATATTTCTAACATAATTTCATCTCCAAAATGTCTAATTTACATTATGATGACTTCAATTTATTTACACATTATCTCTCTAGAAGTCTGCTTTCTTCATTAGCACCAAGGGATTCATCATAGGCTACACGTACTTACTGTTTTAATTATTAGTTTCTAAAATACCGACTGATACTTAGAAGTATAATTTTCATTGAATATTAGTTTCAGTTTACTTTTTTCTCATGCTCAAAGTCTTTTTTTGTCAAAATTACACATAAACACACATATATAAAAGTACATATTATCAAATAAAAAAATTTAAATTTAAATAGGCTTCTAGTCCGTTGTGGTTACATTAAAATAACTTTTCCCAAGTTTTATTTGTTAGTTCATTTATAAACTGTAATCATAAACTTATATTTTTTAAATAAATATATATGTATATAAAGTACAATACGATAAATAAAGTTTAGTATGGTAAAAGACAGTGTTGAATTCAGACACTTTTTTCTCCAAAAGGGATTTCTGTGGCTCTGGGAGAAGGGGGGGGGGAGGCATTACACAGCTTCGGGTCAAGCGGGTAATTGCATTTTTTGATCGTTGAAGACACAAAATCTTAAATCTTCCGGGAAGGAAATCTCTTTGCTGCAGTTTAAAATATACCGCTTGAATTTAACACTAGTTAAAGAGATTAATTTTCGATAACATTGCTGGAAAGAGAGCATATTTTTAACATAACTTCGATTCCGAATCGATTGTATTAAAATATAAGAATAATGTTGACTTCAAATTAATTGCCCATTATCTCTTCAGAAATCTATTTCCTTAATTAATACCAGCTATCCAGAACCGAACTACTCGGTTTGAAATTGCCCGATGTTTTTCCTGGTGAACAGGGTGATACTAAAGAGAAGACATACAGAAATCCCTCTTAAATTCTTTTATTGATGGAAATTAGTATTTTACAAAAAATGAAAAGGTTAAAGAAATATTTCAAGTTCAAAATTATGTGATAAAAATATCACTAAGTTTCAAATTTAATAATTTTTTATAGTTAGTTTCCAAAAGCGAGTGACATTCATTTCAGCCAAGTTTTTAAAAGTGGTTTCACTTTTCACCTTTAACGCTTTCCGGCGCAAGCGAATTCTATTAGTAAAATGAGAAATTGTCAATTGACACCGGAATTTATAAAGGACTTGTCTAGATATTACGAAATCCTTAATTTAAGCTTTCATTGTAACAGAAATATTATATTAAAATTTTACTGGTGCCGTTTGCAAGTTTGGAATTAAAATAAGGTTTTGCCGGCCCGGCAACACTCCGCAAGAAAGGGTTAAAAATATGTAAATCACATATACAAGATAGAATCTGCTGATATATAAAGTAAACTAGAGAAATCAGATCAAGTAAGTGGACTATAAGATACTTTATAAAAAAAAATGTTAATATGTTTAATTTTTTTTAAAACATAGCGTTTTAATTTCTACTTTTTAAAACAACATGTTTAAACTGAATCCTTAATCTGCCTTTTAGAGATAAGCTGTCAAAGATTTAGATTTAAAATTTAGATTTTTAAAAACAACGTCATTTTGGGTAAACTTCCTCGGCGTTTTATTAAAATACTACAATAACTTTTATTAAATAATCAATTGTTTTTTTCAGTTTCATAAAATGCACAACTGAATTCCTTAGAAGGTAAACGAACTATAAATGTTACATACTTTCTTTTCTGTACATTATATGTCATAATAAAAATTAATAATATACATCGTAGCATGGCAGTCGAGTATATTTACGAAAGTCAGGGATGGGATAGACAGACAGAAATGAAATCAATGAATCATTTGTGCTACTTTGCATATAATCTGTAGAATTTATGCACACCAAGTAACATGTCACAAGTAGTTGCTTTAAAAACGAGTACCACTATTGAAATCACGCTTCCAGCAATTTTTCAAAGATTGAATTGGAATAGATTTTTTTGTATTCAATATAAATGAACGATGAAAGTTAGACGCACTTTTTTCAAAAGTAATAATATTATAATAGGTCTGAGTTATATGTATTGATTTCAATATGTTTGAAATCGTGCAACATCGGTAAATGCACAACCGAATTCCTTAGAAGATAAACGAACTATAATTGTTACATACTTCATTTTTTGTATATTATATGTCATAGTAAAAATCCCTAACTTACATCGTTGTATGGCAATCGAGTGCATTTACGAGAGTCAGGACAGTGATATAGCGAGACAAAAATGAAATCAGTGAAATGAAGAAATCAATAAATTTAAAGATAGAAACGAATCAATGAAGTGCATAACCGAGTTCCTTATAATGTTAACGAACTATAAATATCACATACTTTATTTTCTGTATATTAAAATCCGTATCATAATAAATATCCCTAGCATACATCGTAGCTTGACAATCGAGTCATTTACGAGAGTCAGGGTAGTGATAGAGAGACAGAAATGAAATCAATAAAATGGAAGACAGAAAAGAATCAATGAAATGCACAGTCGAATTTCTTAGAAAGTAAACGAACTATAAATGTTACATATTTCATTTTCTGTACGTTACATGTCAAATAAGAATCAATAACATACATCGTAGCATGGCAATCGAGTACATTTACGAGAGTCAGGGCAGGGATAGACAGACAGAAACGAAATCAATAAAATGGAAGACAGAAAAGAATCAATGACATGCACAGTCGAATGTCTTAGAAGGTAAACGAACTATAAATGTTACATACTTCATATTATGTTCATTATATGTCATAATAAAGATCAATGATCTACATCGTAGCATGGCAATCGAGCATATTTAAGAAAGTCAGGGCAGAGATAGACAGACAGAAATTAAATTAATGAAATGAAAAAAAGAAATGAATCAATGAAATGCATATCCGAATTCCTTAATATGTAAACGAACTATAAATATTACATGCTTCACTTTCTGTACATTATATGCCATTATAAAAACCAATAACATACATAGTGGTAAAATAATCGAGTATATTTACGAGAGTCATGGCAGGGATAGACACACAGATAAAGTGAATACATAAATACCTTTCAACTACACTGTAAAATGTTCAAAACTTGCAATTCATTTTAAATTATTTACAATTTTTGAAAAAAGAAAACGAAAGAAAAGAACATTGTAAACAAAACATACCAATTTTCCAAAAAAAAAAAAAAAAACCCTTATAAACAGCACTATGCTTTTATGATTAAAACATTTTAAAACTGATGCTTAAAGGTTTATTGGAATGTCATTAAATTTTTTTAAAAAGAATTTGTGATAACTAAACATCGATTTAAAACTTTTTAAATTTGCCCAGAAAAGCTAAAGATGGTCTTAAGTACTTTACTTTCATGCTGCATTAATGAATTTCTCGAAGCATTTATATCGTTGAGATAAAAAATGAAACAATTTATTTTATGTTTAAAAGCTTTTCGGATTTTACTGATTTATCAGTTTTTCATAGTGAGGCATTATTAATAAAAAATAATGGATTTATCTATAATCGAAAGTTGAAAACATGTATATATATAAAAAGAAATTAATCGTAAATTTATTTTATGTTAATTAATTATTTATTTATTTTAAGAATAAAACATTTTTGCAAAAAAAAAAAAAAAATGTTATATTTATTTACATTATTTTTTCTCATTATAACTATAGATAGTAGGAAGGGCTGAAAAAAATTTGTTTTTTCGGTTTTCGATGATGGAAACAATGAATGGAATGGATGGATGGAATGGCAACTATTTCGCATTACCCAATACGAAAAAGTTGCCACTGGTAGCACTAAGTAAAAAAAAAAAAAGAGAAAGAGAGAGAGATTTTTGACAATTCTTGATTTGCCGCAAACGACTTAAATTTTGCTCAAGTGCTATATTTTGATTCTTTTTTTTCTTTTTTTGGCAAAAACTTAAAAAATCTTAAATTTGTTTATTTTAATAGAATTTTATTGAAATGCCACGTTTAGTGTACGAAATGTTTAAATAAACTCTGATTGTGTGTTATTTATTTAATGTAGTTATGCGCATTTTGAATTACGCGATTTTTATAGCCTTTCGAGTATAAAAAAGCAAAAATTGTAAGTCTCTTTGGTTCGTTCGTCGGTTTCTCTCTTTTGTCTTTATTAAGTTCCTCGCCTTTCCTTCTGTTTTTCGATGCATTCATAATCAAATATTTGGATGAATATTATAGCATGTCTAGACAGTAATCTTAGAAACAGAGAAGAATGAAGAACAGAAACCAATGAAGTCAGTAAGTCATCATTAGGATGAAGGAGGAAATAAGAGATGTAAGAAACTGGTGGTAAATAAGGTGTTTTTTTTTTTTTTTTTTTTTTTTTTTTTTAAGCTATTGCATAGCTTTTATCGCGGGCTTTGAGCGCGGCGACCAAATCCAAAAATTCCATAACGCGAAAAATCCTAACACATCCGTAACGAAAAAAACCTAACACTCGGCTAACGTCGATTCAGCTCGGCAGACTTCGGCATGGTATCCTTCGGTAGATTTCGGCAGACATTGACGCGGTATTTTTCAGATATTTAGAGGATATCAAATCTCAAACTTATGTTTCTTATTTCAGTTACCATAAACCTATAGTTTCAATGATAAAAATTCCTGATAGAATGTGTGTAGAAAAAAATCGTCTTAAGATAAAACAAGGTAGGATAATGTAGCTTTTGGTGATTGGAGACACGCCCAATGGTTAGGATCGAAAAATTTAAAATACTTATAACACGCGATCTAATTTTCGTATCGCAGCCAAATTTTGTTTGGTAATTTATTATGAGAGAGTGTTAATTTTTGGTGACAGGAGACGCCCCACGGTGAGGGTCGAAAAATTTAAAATGCTTATAACTCGCGATCAATTTTCGTAGCTCGGCCAAATTTTGTTTGGTAATTTATTAAGAGACACTGTTACTTTTGGTGACAGGTGACCCCCCCCCCCCCCACCTTGAGGGTCAAAAAATTTAAAATGCTTATAACTCGCGATCTAATTTTCGTAGCGCGGCCATATTTTGTTTGGTAATTTATTATGAGACAGTTTTAAATTTTGGTGACAGGAACCCCCCCCCCCCCCACGGTGAGGGTCGAAAAATTTAAGATGCTTATAACTCGTAATCTAATTTTCGTATCGCGGCCAAATTTTGTTTGGTAATTTATTATGAGAGATTGTTAATTTTTGGTGACAGGTGACCCCCCACGGTGAGGGTCGAAAAATTTAAAATGCTTATAACTCGCGATCAATTTTCGTAGCGCGGCCAAATTTTGCTCGGTAATTTATTATGAGAGAGTGTTAATTTTTGGTGACAGGAGACAACCCAAGGTGAGGGTCGAAAAATTTAAAATGTTTATAACTCGCGATCAATTTTTGTAGCGCGGCCAAATTTTGTTTGGTAATTTATTATGAGACAGTGTTAATTTTTGGTGACAGGAGATCCCCCATGGTGAGGGTTAAAAAATTTAAAATGCTTATAACTCGCGATCTAATTTTCGTAGAGCGGCCAAATTTTGTTTGGTAATTTATTATGAGACAGTGTTACTTTTGGTGACAGGAGACCCACCCCCAACGGTGAAGCTCGCAAAATTTAAAATGCTTATAACTCGGGATCTAATTTTCGTAGCGCGGCCAAATTTCGTTTGGTAAATTTTAATGTGACAATGTTAATTTTTGGTGACAGGAGACCCCCACAGTGAGGATCGGAAAATTTATAATGCTTATAACTCGCGATCTAATTTTTGTAGTGCGGCCAAATTTTGTTTGGTAATTTATTAAGGTATTGCATAGCTTTTATCGCGGGCTTTGAGTGCGGTGAAAGAATCTAGAAATTCCGTAACGAGAAAAAAACCTAACACTCCGGCTAACGTCGCTTCAGTTTGGCAGACTAGCGTCTCAATATAGAGAGGGCTCCCGGAGTAGGGTTACTGTATTTGACTATTTATCGCTTGCTTGGCTATCTATTTAAATATCTGGTAGAGAGGGCTCCGGGTGAGAAAAGAGAAAGAATGTTAAAAGAGAAAGTTAATGGATGAATTGGACTACTACTATTGCGAAATAAAATTTTATTCGAGAAAATCTGTAGTTATATATGTTACGTTTCGATGTAACAATTTTAGTTGGTTTTGTATTAATGCAAAAATTAAAATATACTTAATTATGATATTATTAAATTTGAATATTAGACCTGACCTTCGTGTTTTCTAAATCTAATCAAAAATTTGCAAAATTTATATGCATATGTCTTTTTGAAATTTACAAGGTAAAAATATAACTTATGTAATTTAGGAAAAAAATTATTTTTTTAGCAATTTTGTTTAAAAAAAATATTTTAAGATCTCGTTTTTTCTCTTTTCATGTTATAATTGATAAGAGAATGGTGAATAAAAAAATCTAAGCATAATAACAATTTAGGAATTGAAATAAATTTAAATATTTCCAATGTTCAATTAAGATAAATTTGAAGCTCAGAAAAAAAAGTTATTTGGGGTGAGGGCAAAGCATTTGAATAATTACAAGACAAATTTCACTTTAAAATAATTAATTAATAAGAATAAAATTCCAAATCTCCCTCGGGAGGTGTTGTATATCCCGTAACAGAGACTGTAAAAAAATTGTCATTGAGAAAAGAGAAAGATTTTTAAAGGGGTATCAGTTACACCAAATAAAATTTTATGTGCTACAAAGAAAAAATAAGGTTCTAAAGAAAACTGTTGAAAGTTAGATTGTTGTAGTGTGTTATCGTGGGAGTGGTGTTTGTAGAGAAGACTTTCAATTTGTAATTTTTATTTGACATTAGTCATGGCTGCTCATGCCCCACCAGTGGCCGAGAGGTTCTGACTTCTCAATTGGTAAACAGCAGGTGCTGAGTTCGAACCCAATCGCGGCCGTCGACCTAACCGTTCGGAGTTTTCGTGGTTTTCTTCGAGCCTTGCGTAACTAAGGGTTAGGTTACCTTATAAAGATCCCCACGAAAGGCACCCCCCCCCTGGGCTTATATCCCTCGAGTAGATAATCGGCCGACACAAAATAAAACCAAACCAAACCATGGTTGCTCGTCAAAAATTATAATTTAAAGCAGTTTTTTTACCTGACATGTTTTATGTCACTACAAGAGTTAAGATAAGAAACTGATTAAAAAGAATTTAAAAAAATAGCAATAAAAAACTGATTAAAAAGAATTTAAAAAAATAGCAGTAAGTTTCGAGATGTAAGACGAGTATTATAAGTCTTTTTGATCATTATTGTAATTATTAAAGGCATAATATTTCCATTAATTGAATTTATTTTTAAGTATATTTTTATAAATGTCCTGATTTTAGATTTCAGAAATATAACAAAGCATAATATTTATTTATTTCACCATTTTAAAAGTAAAAATTAAAAATAGTAAATTATTTTTTTTAGATAATTCTATTGATGTTTCTAGGAACTTCAAAATTTCCTGACAAAATTGATTTTAAAACCAATTTTTAAGATGCACCAACATTTAATAAACTATTACACTCTCTATATATGCACCCCCCCCCCCCCCAAATAAACGATGAAATAACACTTGTTTGAATCACGATAAATTTTGCTAATAAAAAATATTAATAATATATCTTGCAAACAAAAAAACTTTTAATTGTATTTTATCACCCAAAATTACCGTTCAAATTTCTTATTTCATCTTCAAAAATGGAGTGGAACAGATTGAAAATATCCAGTATTAGATAAAGAGAATACGTTTTATTTGCTTTAAGGATAATTATTTTGAAAGAATTAAGTTTAAAATAATAAGAATAAATAAACAAAACAAAAACGAAAATGGGTATTGAAGCTAGAAACAGTAGAAAAATATTTGAATTTTTTAAAACTTAAACAATTAAAAAAAGGCTTATGAACACATAACATTCACAATATATTAGATAAAAGTGCTAAGAAATTTTCCCTTTAAAAGAAATATACCGTTACAAATAATTACATACTGTATTTAAAAAATTAATTTACAATTATTAATAAATTAATTAACAATAATTAGTAATGTACAATAATTTTCAAACCTTATATTATAAAATTAAATTAAGTATTTTTAAATATACTACACTGATACAAACTGATGAAATAAATAAAACATTATATTAAATAACATGATTAACGATGATTAAAAGGAATCAAATTACATAATAAAAATTGATTATGTCCCCCCCCCCGCTTCTTTTTATAACATAATACAAATTGATTCTAATTAATTTACCGTTTGAATGGATGAACTTTTTTATCATAAAATTAAAAGAATTATTTTTATATAAATAGCACTGATACAGACGGACGAAATAAAACATTATGCTAACTAATTATATGACTAATGTTGATTGAAATGTTTGCATGAATCAAACGACATAATAAAAATTAAATCCAATTTTTCCCCACTTTTTTTTTTTTTTTCTTCACATCATAAACACTGATTCTCATCCCCCTCTCTCTTTTTCTTCACGAAATAATAAACCGACCCCGACCCCCCCCCCCCCCCCACACACACACACACATATTTTTAGAATTGATGTGTTTACATCAGCATAGAGAAAACCCCCGCTCATTTCATTTTCAGCGCGTTGGCGAGGCGTTGCCGCTGAACGCCAAATGAAGATGGAGCCGACAACAGGCGCATGCGCTGTCCAAGCTCTCCTTAAGAGCCGTCTCTATATTGAGCTTATACTGTTTGGCAGACTTCGGCACGGTATCCTTCGGTAGACTTCGGCAGACATTAAAGCGGTATTTTTCAGATATTTTGAGAATATCAAGTCTCAAACTTATGTTTTTTATTTCAGCTACCATAAACGTATAGTTTTAATGATAAAAATTCCTGATTAATCTACATATATTGTAAGATAATAAAAATATTTTAAACGATATTAATTTATCATTTGTTCAATAAAAGAAAAAAAATGTTTTGTTATCGGTCATCAAGCTCAAAATATATAACTTGAATTAAAATCAAAGACAAAAAAAAACTGCATAAATAAAAAGTAAATAAATAATTATGATTGCATAAGTTGATAAAAAATGCTATGCAATAGCTTTACCGCGGCAGTTCCCGAGTGCCACACGTCTTTTTTTTTTTTTTTTTTTTTTTTTTCGGGGGGGGGGGGTATAAAGCAAATATTCTCAGAAGACTCAAATAGTGGGAACTTTTAAGAAGGCAGTTCGTCTGATTAAGTTTTTTTTCCCTATGATGATCATTTTATCTTTTCTGCCATCAAAGGATATACTTGTAATTTTTTCGTCATTTTCTTTTTCTATCTGTTGACCTTGTTTTTATCGATGACGAGTCTATTGTTCCCTGTTGTCACAATTCCTCCATCCTAAAACAGAGATGAAGTTATTAACGCAATTTACCTATATGATACACCCCAAATGCGGTAAATGCTTTATGATAAAGGGATATGTATTTGAGAATGTCAGCTTTTGAAGACCCTGGTTCAAATTCTGATTCAGACGAACTGTTTGTTTAAAAACTTCTACTATTTGAATCTTCTGAGAATATCTGTATCTTAGAGCGGAAAAAATATGATATCCCATATCTCGGCTTCTCCCATTTCCTTTTTCCTCCCTCATCTTCATGAGGATTGATTGCGTCTTCATTGGTTTCTGCTTCACACTCTGAGCTCCTTCCAGAATTTCTATCAAGACATGCTGTGGTCCGTTATGCAAATATGTGATACTCAAGGCATAAAAAATAAAAGGAAGAGCGGAGAACATAATAAAGACAAAAAAGAGAAACTGACGAACAAACGAAACAATACTTACATTTTTTCCTCACTTATACACTAAAAGGTTATAAGAATCACCAATTCAAAATACACATAATTGTTAGATAACACACAATCGGAGCTTGTTTAAAAATTAAGACACAAATTATAACGTTTATAGTAAATTCAACTAAAATAAATTTAAATTAACGTTTTTTAAATTTCTGTTAAAAAAATTAAAAAACCAGCATATGCCGAAATTTTAACCCATTTGCGGCAAATTAGAAAATTGTCCAATAAATCTCAAATATTTACATGCCAAAACCAACGTTAAGCGTTTTGCACAGATGTTCTAAATATAAATAAACAGATTTAATTTTCAAGAAAAAACAGTCAACTAAAAAACTAATTTTTACTTGGCATAGTCGTTTATTATTAATAAAAGTTTATTAGAATTTTGTCTGCAAAAAAGACTTAACAAAAACGATCAGTAAGTAACAACACTGAAGTGATATCGACGATTGCTTTGAATTATGAATTTCTTTTTTAAGGAAATTTATTATTTTTAAACATCGCCCGATTTTTATTTTTACGCTGTCAATTCTTTTTTGAAATGTATTTCTTTGCAAACACTCAAGTAATTTACAGATACTTTACGGTTTTAAAAATAATTTTCAAGCATGAATTTAAAAAAAAATCTTACCGTCAAATAAATATTGTAACGCTCGATAAAGAAAAATTAGCCAGTTTTCATTTAAAATAATTTAATTAAACCACCATTTGTCTTGATGTCAATATATTGACAAATGAAATTAAATCTTTAAAAGTAAATAAATAAGCAAATAAAATACAAATTGACCATATGTGTAATCGAGCACCACGCTTAAGTACCTAACTAATCAAAATAAAAATGATTGGTATAGTTATTTAAATCTTTAGTGATTCATAACTATCATGGCGATAATACGAAAGTGCCAAAAATGATGCTTTTTAGTGCCGTCCGTGGCTAATTTAAGAAAATCTAAAAAATCTATCAGAGATTTCAATTAAGAGTGATTTTCATCAGCATTTATCGTACAGAGTATCAATTATCATAAATAGGAGTATTCCTGGTTGAACCGTTTCGTTTAAAGTAATGTGAAAATATCCTTTATGTAATAAAAAAAGTCCTAATATAATTTACATATTTTTTTCTTATCATCATTAGTGATTAAATTAAGTTACACATACTAAAAGTGAAAACAGGACGTTTAATGCTCTATGCAGACAATTGGTGCCATTCTGAAGATTAATACTGCTTGTACGAGAATTAGTAAAAAAAAACAGTTATATCTTATTTGATATTTAATCTATCCATTGCAAATTTAACCACAATGTTTTCATTGCAAATCTTTTTAAAATTTATTTAACTTCGGTAAAAAATACTTACACTAAATGAAGACATTATGAAAATTACATATTATGAAGATCAATACTGCTTATACAAGGGTTGATAAAAAAAAAAGGAAATACAAGTAAAAAAAAAATAATTTAAGAAATTACACCAACCATTTGAAAAAAGGTTTCACTCAAAACATTCATCTATCATTTTAAGCTAAATACCAGCTGTTTATTGTGTATTATCCGTGCCACTGCTATAAATGACTTTATACATGCTGCAATTTGAAGGTACGGTTCGTTTAAGTTATATCACTCCATTGTCGCCAAGCATAAAAGTTGGCGACGAAAGAAACATTTCAAACTATGTAACACTGTTGATGCGAAAGTAATCATTACTAAAATACAGCTTTGGCATATACTGTTATACTTGTAAGATTTTGGCATATACTGTTTGATTTTACAGAGCAGAATATTGGTGATGGAGGTTTTAAACCAAAGTCGATCGCAACACATGCATCTGTGAATGGGGTCCATCAGACATTGAATCAAAAACGTTTTTTCCAGTTTTTCCCAAGCCGATTGCTTTTTAATTTTCTTTTTAGGTGGTGGAAAATCAAGAGTAATAGCTATAACATTTTCCGGCTTGTTAGAATCACTATTGGCACTCAAATTTTGCAGGTTAGAATCGACCGATTGTGAAACGTTATGGCTAGTGGATTGGTCGCCCTCGAGACATGATGTTTTACAATTAATCAGTTCGGCATTAAATTGCTTCCTCTTTCGTGATCGCCTTTCAACACGTAATTGGTTTTTGCAGCGGCTCGATAATCTTTTGATTTTCTCGTTTTCTGCATTGAAAGACGTTTTTGCGCCAAACCAAATACAGTACTACTTAGTTATCCCGTCGACCAATTTCGCCAAATGATACGAATCGCCAAACTAATAAGCAACTTATACATGTTGACTAAATCTTTATTTTAAATAACAAAAGAACAAATAAATTAGTAAAACATTAATAAAAAGTCGAAATAAAAATCTTTTTATGATTGTTTAAGTACGCGTATTGTGTTTAATGGCATTGAATGGGACATTCACGGTCATTCTTTTCTTTGGCTTCGGCTTTTTCCGTATCTGTTAATTTCCGTCTACCCATTTTTAAATTTGTTAGTTTTCTCCTTTATTACAATGATTTTAAACATTTCAATTTCCTATTCAAATAAAAATTCTTCTAAAAGTAAAGAATTTAATTTAAATTTAAAAGTGACCACGTCATTTTGTCAATTGTCCACCAAAAACAACAACCATTTTTCAATGGTTAAAAAAAAGAAAAGTCATATCTTGTTTGATATTCATCCTATTCATTGCAAATTTAACTACAATGTTTACATTGCAAGTCTTCTTAAAATTTCTTTAACTTGGATAAAAAATACTAAATCTACACACAGATAAAAAGAAAAGTACTTAGTTAAACTGATGGCATTGGCTTCACAGGCTATTGACATTGTTTGTATTTTACACTCTTATTTTAAAAAAAAAAATCCCCTCGGAAAAACAAGATACCGAGAAGAAACCCATCTAGATAAATAAAGAGAGGCCAGGGGGGGGGGGGTTAGCTCCCTCATTGTCCCCCTTTATACTTTAATAAATGAATCTCCAAATACATCTTATGACAATAATTAGGTTTTTAAACAAATTTGAAGGAAATCGGAGAATTTGAAATGAAAAATCATTTTACCTAAATAAAGGGTGGATTAGTTTCCGTTCCTCTCCGTTCATACTTAATCAATGGACATCCAAATGTAATCAGGGTAGCAACTTACCAGAATAAACAGGTAAACCAATTTTGAAGCAGACTGGATAATTTTGCATGAAAATCTGATTTATCTAAATTAATTGAGGATTACCCGCCCCCATTAGAAACTTCTCTGCATAAAAAAGTTTTTGCATACTGTGGCCGAAGGCCAGACTGCCAAAAAAACCGACAGAGGACAGTATTACAATAAAAATGGATTAAAAGTTTTAAGTAAATCTATATATATAAAAGAAAGTCTGGATTTAGTATTAATCACAGCACAAAAAAATCTGCCGAATCTATAATCTTGAAAATTGGGGTAAAAATACTTGTGATAACATCGAGTGCCACTAAGAAGGGATTTTCGAAAATTCCATCCCTAAGGGGATTAAAAAAAGGAACGAACTTTTAAAAAAATCCTTTAAAATCGGCTTTTGTAGTTATTTTTCAACTGGTAACATATTTTAGTGTATTTTTTCATGCTGAATCGAATGGTACCAAGCAAATTCTTTTAAGTTCAGAAGTTCGCGAGATACTTCACATTTTCCTGATTTGGCGGAGTCTTCGGCGCAAAAACCTGAAATTTTCAATCCTTATCTTCATATCATCCTTACTAATGTTATAAATCGGAAAGTGAGTTTGTTTGTTTGTTTGTTTGTTTGTTCCGCTTTCACGCCGTAACTACTGAACCGATTGCTTTGAAATTTTGCAGACGTAAAGTTAGAAATTCGGATTAAATAATAGGGTAATTTTTATTTATTTTATTCAAATATTTTCCTTAATAATTCAAAATTTAATTATTTTTCATACAAAATCAATAGGCATTTTTCAGATAAAATTTAACCATTTTCCTTTCCTGTTGCCAAGAAAATAAAAAATTGGAATAATAATTTTTCAGTGGCAATGAATTTTTAATAGAAAACTTCCACGCGAAAAACTATAATAAAATAATTTAAAAGAAAATAAATATGACGTCAGGTTTGAAATAAAAATAAAAGGTGTATTTTTATAGTACATTTAACAAGGATATTTTTTTAGTTAATGGGAATTTTTGTGTAAAATATGGTGACATAAATTAAAAGTAAAAAGAATGAAAAAGAATTATATTTTTAATAAAATGGTTCACTCATGAAAATGTGACGTCATAGTTGAAATAAAACAGGTACTTTATAGCAGTCGTTAAAAATCAAGGGGTATGAATATCAGTAGCTAATGGAGCGAGATAAATAATGACGTCATATTTAAAATGAATCAGAAATATTTTTTACTTATACAAATTAATAAGTTATAAGTTACATACAAATGAATATTTTTATTCAAAACTCATAATTATCAATGGAAGAATTTTTTTGTGGGGAAAAGGTGGAAAATAAAATCACTGATTAATATATTTTTGGCTCTATTTTTTAACACTTTCGAACAAAGTTGAAAAGTTATTATGTTTTCGGTTTGTCTGTCTGTCTGGTCGCTTTCTAACTTTCGTAAATATACTCCGATTTCCATGAAATTTTTGGACGTTCTTAACGTTTACCTAACACGAATACCTACTGAAAATAAAGTTTCTACCATGATTAGTTTATTTACAGGGATAGTCAAAAAATTTCCTTATATTACGGCATTATGGGGAAAAATCGTTTTAATTAAATTTAACGATGTTACAGCCTGTAGAACATATTCAAATTTATATGCATTTACAAAGTGCACTAAAATATGCATTTTGTAAAGTATGTAGTGAAAAGGGCACTTACTGTTCATTTACAGGGTCAGACAGAAGAATTCCATTGCATAGGAATAAAGGGAGGAACAGTTTCCGACATATTTTAATTATGGTAAACGATTTCATGTATAATCAAATTGATATATGTTGCTGAGGCTTAATGTAAGTTATTTCATGCATAATACGAAGTGCATAACATTTACAGGGACACACAAAAGATTTCAAATATTATATATTCTATCCGAAGTACTGTATATCATGGATGATGACTGTTGCATGGATGAAATGCATTTTGAATTATGATATGTGCTTTTAATTTTCGCTAAATGTATGCATATTAAATGGAGAGTATAAATGGTAATAGTATAAATAGTTAAATTTAGATATACAGGGTTACACAAAAGATCTCGGAAAGGTTACTGAATATGATCGTAATTTACTTAAAGGTAGTTTTTAAATAAAATATGCCTTTTTATTTTGAACTGCATTTAGTAAACTAAGAAATGTTTGTAGCATATATATAAAATGATAAACAGGGTCCCGCAAAGAACTGGATACAAGGTTGTCTTCGGATGATAATTTCTGAAAATGTAATTTAGGTAGTAATAAGAAATATTTTTGTTTGAAATAAATTTTAGAAAGATACTTTCGTGTATTAAAGGCACTTGGAAAACTACAGGGCTGAACAAAAGAATTCAAGAATGTTTCTATCTATTAGTATTAATCGCTGAAATGAAAATTTCGACGAGCAAACAAATTAGCAAATAGGGATTATCAAAAGTTTTTTTACCATAAATTCGCGATAAAAAGTTAATTACACATGCTTTTCATCATCGAAATTTTTTGCTTGATTGATCAATTATTTCTTCTTTAAATGTTATGTGAACGAAGTCACGGGTAACTGCTAGTAAGATCATAATTATGTAAAATTATCACTATTGCTTGTAATATAAAATATTTTGCAAAATTGAAAATGCAATATTATTTACAAGACAGCAACTATTTAAATTAGTACTATCATTATGTGTTACATCAATCACTTAGATATTATAGCATAAAAGGCTTTCTTTTACGCAAAACTCCTTTTGCTGAATTGAAAATAATATATATTTACAAGAATAATATTTACTGGAAATTGATATTATCTTTGAGTGCTATATTTAAAGATATCATTTGAAAATATTTATCTATTGAAAGTTTTTTTTAATAATTCTACATTAATTAATTGATATTACAGTACTAAAAGGATTAGGTACCCTGTGTGCCACAATTAAAAATAAAAAATAAAAAGAGAACAAATGTATTTACAATATTTACATGACAATTATTTCTAGCAAGTTCACAAAGCATTCGGTAAATTGCAACAAAAGTTTATTCCGTAATGGGGCACAAGTTATTATGTGAGAAATAAAATAATGTGGAGAGGCGTTATTTCGACCAAACTTGGTTGAACAATTTTATCCTGTGTTCAAAATACTTATATAAATTTGGTGATCTTGTGGAAAAGTGATCGCCAAATATGCCTCATAATCGCTGTCGATAACTCTTTAATAAACACTCATAAATTCATGGATACACATATTTAAAAAACTCATTGGACTGTAATTAATTCAATTTAATCACAACTTAGACGTTCATGGCTACATTCTTTTACAAAAACATTCCCAGAACTCGTAAACAAACGCAGACGATAAAAATCATTGCCAAAACTACAAAGCATAAATACGACCGAACAACCGCCTTTTGTATTTTCTGTTTATTGTTAATAAATAAAGTTTTAACATCATTGTAACCTTTTTTCTGATCTATATTTGTACTGTTTTCTTAAAAATTGGAAAAATGAATATCATAAACAAAACCGCAAGATTACAGATATAATACCAGCCGATTCTTAAATACGCATAAATATGGTTATCTATGAACATGAATCTTTCCATCTTATTATTTCGCATCTCGCTCCATATCATACGTAAAACAAAGAAGGCTAAATCATTGCCTATATTCTCTTTATGTAATTAATTTTCTATTGATTCTCGGATAATGGATAAAAAATAAAATATTTATAGATAAAAATTTTATACTATTTTTAAAATTAATCTGTAAAGGCTCATTTGTTGTGTAATCTGGATGCGTTTCTCTTGCAGTATTCGAAATCTGATGGGCGTTCTTTTATCCTCGTTTTAAACTTCCTGATTATCATTCCTATATAATATTCCAATGCTCCGATCGCTTTGATGAAAGGTATTTCATTCTGTTTATTAAAATGTATTTAAAAACATTTAAATGTGTTCTTTTTACTATTATCACACCTGAATTTAGTTTAGTGATAATAATGAGTGATTTTCTTACATATTATTTGTGATATTTCAAGATTTTGCGTATTAATGAGACTGATGTTAAACTAAACTAAACTAAATTCAAATAATAAAAAAATCTGATATTTTATCACAGAATTTTATATTGTAAGACCAAAAAAAAAAAAAAAAAAGAAAATAAAAAAAATTGGATTGATTCATTCTTATTGCTGTATATCAAACCTCTTTGCAAATAAGGATTTTGAGATAGCTTTCATTTTGCCATTACCTGTAGCCAGAAATCAAAATAGATTTTTTAGGAAATCTGAGCATACTTAAAACATATTTACCTCAAATTTTATAGTTTAGAAGCAAGGCATTCTACTGTGGCTATAATAGCTCAGCTCAATACCTCTTTTCGGAAATCTAAAATAAAAAGACCAAACGGCGACTATTAAAAAAAGTTACTATTTTTAAATGGAATGCCTGATAAACACTGAAATTAGTTTTATTAATTTTATAAAAGTTTACGTTAAAAGTAGTAGGTAACATTTAAAACTCATTTTTAAACAAAACATTTAACATGAACAGAAATAGCTCATTTCTGTTTCACTAACAATGAAGCACTTGTTGATGGTTGTCTTACGCGTTTTTTGATTCTCTTGTAAATGTGTTGCGGATATGTTGTGCCAGAAAAAGACTGTGCAAAAAGTGTTATTAAAAATCATATATTTTTCATTCCAAAGATACAGTTATTTATATTTATGGATAAGATTAGTCAATTCATTAAGTTATCTCCTGCATTTTATTTTCAGTTAAGGAAACTGTTTTTCATTTACTTTTTAATATTGTGTATATTTAAAGGCATCATGCAGAAAGTGTTTTGAAAGAGTTTTACATGTGTTGTTTTATAGTATTCTAAACTGCGTGGTGCTTACAATGTGTTGTTAATTTGGTTACTAAGTGCGGTGCTGCACGACACTATTGTAAGAAAACATTTCTGTAAGCTCTATTTGCACCATTATTTCAAAACAACTAACAACATTATTTTTAGAACACATTTATATATAGCAATATCTTTGCAACATATTAAGAACACGTTTATAGATAGCAACACTTTTGCAACATATTAAGAAAACAATCAGAACACAAAAAACGTTTTGTGTATGAAGTTTTCTAATCAATTATATATTAAAGTATTGCAAATTTGGTGACAAAAAGTCTTCTTAAATATGATTATTTTTGTGTGTTAAGAATGTGCAGTGTATATATATTGATATTTTCAACACAGTTGCAGTCACAAAATTATAGCAAATTATGGATAAAAAAAATTAAATATATTTATTTGTTTGTAAAATTGCATATCTAATGTCATTTTTATAAAAAATTTTTAAATAATTAATTTAAAGTTTACTTTTTCCTAAATTATTTTATAAAAAATAATAAAAATCGCTTCAGTTGTTCCAATGAAAAAAGTGTATCGATATTAGTTGTTTTATGTATATTTTTATGAGTTTGCAAAATTGCGTGACTATTTCATTTTTAAATTTTATGCCTTTCCAAAATATAAATTTATGGTTTAAGTTCTGACAAAACAATAACACAATGCACTGTTAAAATTTTTGCTTTAGTTTGCCCCAAATTTTGGTACTCAGTAGCTGCCACTATAAGATGGTGAAATTTCGTAAAAACATTTGGAGCTTCCTATTTCAACCTCGTTCAAATTATTGGAACTATGCTTCAACAGGAGCTCCAAATATTGGTTCAAGATTTCACCAACTTACAGTGGCAGTTATTGAGCGGAAAAATTTGGTTTAAACTAGGACAAGCTTTTTAACAGTGTACATTGATATAGGATAATGCCCGAGGAAAAGTACATTAATTTCACCTGTTTAACATATGATTTTAGAATTGTCATTGTTCCATTAAAACCTCTTATTGGGTATCTCTACGTTACAAAATTTGTCTGCTATTTGGAGGTGATAGCCATTCAAATGTAAAAATATACATATACATAAACGTTAGGATGTAAACGGTTTTCGTGAAATAGAAGTGACCGTTGTTCGTGAAAGTCATATTATGGAGGCTTTACTATATTTTGTTACAGTTAAATACCAATGTCCCTTTCTATTCCAAATAAATAAACCATTCCTTTTTTCTTTTCTTTTTTTTAATGCTTCTTTTTATCTGTTTATTAAATGTTGTTTTGCATGGAATTTGTGCTTAGTGTTATCAGTTTTATTATTTTCGTTCAACATAAAAGCTAAATTTATACGTGTTATTGCATGAAACAAAAATTAATAAATAAATATTAAAGAATAATTTCAGAAACCAATTTTAATATATATTTAGCTCAGAAATTAATTAAACGCAAATAAACGTCACAGATTTTTGAATAAACATAAATTAATTAACTATGAATAAAAGTACAAAATTATCAAAAAAGAAAAATTTATTTAATGCAAATACGTGTTATAAATTCAAGTGTAAATGGAAATTAAATTGATGAAAATATAAGCCTCGAATTTTAAAGCTAGAGAAAATTAAGGAATGAGGAATATGCAAATCACAAATCTTGTTATAGGTAGTTGTTGCTTCTATTATTAAAAATATTTTATCAATATTTTCATTCAAAATGCATGCGTTTTCTCGCACAATAAATATTAATACTGAAAATGGTCGTTTCATATTACTGTGAATAAGGGTAAAAATACAAAAATGGTCTGCAATTAAAAAATCTATTTTTCAGCAAATATGACAGAATCTCTTTTCATTTAATTTATTTAACACTTTGCGGCGCACTAGTCTTTAAAGTTGAAATTTAGACTAAGAAAAAAACGGGCTATTTAAGGCTAAAGAAATACACACTTAAAATTTTGTAAAGATATCACTTATCATTTTCATTCTGTGGTTGTTCCGACAATTGGAACGCTGCGCAATTAAAAACCTGAAAAGCTCAGCAAGTCGACATTGCAGTGAAACGTGGAATTGAGTGAAAGTTCTTGCATAAAAATGAAAAAAAAATACTGTTATAATTTTCAATACATAAGTATTTAAATTACTATATATACACAAGTACTACATATAAAATGTTTATAAATTGATTTATTTTTTAGCTCCACGGAAAAATCATGAAATATTCAGGATTTTTAAAAGCAAATCACATTTTTTCGGTAAAATAACAAAACAATATTGCAGGTTTTGTACATAAAACTTCTTTTGTGCAGCTTAACTATCTTGCTGTAGAATGCATATCTTCTGCATGTACAGGGTGTCCAGCAAATAAAACTTCGATTTCAAAATTAAATTTCTCAAAAACAAAGATAGATAGAATTAACGATTAGATGACAAACGGTTTGTTTACAACGTGGACTGTAAAAATGTTATACGAAAGTTTCGAACGGTGAATATTTTGAAAAGATTGTGTTCTGATTGCAAAGAATGCTTGACTTGACATTTGTCTTGTCTTAGACAGCTTGCAGCGAAAAGATTTTTCGGCATACAGTGCTATATTTTAACGATTTTTGGAAGTAAATTTTTGAAATTTCTGAAATTCAAATCCGTAAAACCGCAGAAAAAAATCCTTTTACGACAGCGGTAATCTTTGTGTCAACTGCCAGGTCTATAATTCAGGCGGAAATAGTGGAGTACTAAAAAATGTCATTTACAGAAAACAAACACGTTTGAGGCCTTGAGTAAAGAAAAATAGTATAAATATTTCGAAGTTATCATTATATTTTTGCAGCTTACAGATATTTCAAAATTCCTGAATTTACATCTACACACGAAAGAATTCGGAACGCTGCTTTGTATCCTTTCGGGTCCTATGTATAAATTTTTCAGTCGGTCGCGACTCGCTTACATTTGACTGAAATTTTGTCTTAAATGTTTCGAATTTCACACAACTATTCTGGGATATTATTCAGTACAATATAAGGATTTGTAAAATGTAAGCCAAAAGAATTTTCAAATATCTTTTTTTTCCTTCTTACTTTTTTAATCGCAGTTTCAAATATTTGATTTTTTTTTCTTTACTATTTTATTTATAAAGATTATTTAAAATAAATCAAGTCCGGTTTAACGAGGTTATTTTGTTATTTTTCTAATCGTAGTTTAAAAAAATCTTTTTAATTGTCAAGAATAAATAACTTCTTAATCTTTAACTCAATTAAATATGTTTAAATGTCTCAAATTTTATTAAATGATTTTCTAATGATTTACCCCTCACTTTATTTTCAATTATACTTTTTAATTACCTTATTTTTTCAATCGATTTTTAATGATTTTTTTCATTAGTAAAAAATCATAAAGTAAAAAAGCATGCTATTCCAAATATAGAGTCGATTAAAATTAGTTGCCGTTAGATAATTGTACAATATTTTATCAAGGCTATCAGAATGTCTTTAAGAACTTATTTTGCAATAAAAACAGTGCTTGGCTGTTTCGTATAAAAATAATGTCTTTAATTTACTGTGTCTTCTAATCTAAGCATCAACTTCAATTTTTAAAAACGTAATTACAGGATCAATCACAGCTGCTGTTTTAATTTCTGTATTTTTTTCTTCTTTTAAAAATCGTAAATTTCATTCAGCAAATGAAAAAAAAGGAAAAAAAAAATCTAAAAGAAGGATAGATGATAAAAATAGAGTTCTGACATTTTTGTTAACTCTAACATTCGAGCCAAAGTTTCGTAATCGAACGAAGAATGTTTACTTTCTTCTATCTATAAGAGAAGAAAGTATTAGATCCATGAAAATTTCCAAATTCCGGTTTTTGACGGATAGTTATGTTTTAGGGTTCAGAGTTAAGCAAAAAAATGTCTTTACAAAATGTTTGTCTGTGAGTCTGTGTATTTGCATGTGACACAAATTTTGGGCACTCTGTTTCAAGAACTAATGAACGGAATTCAATATAACTTTAGATTGAATTACTACATGATATAAAATGGTATTGATTACGTTTTGGTGTATATCGCTCAACAGGTGGTACTGCTATGTTGCTTTTTCACGATTTCTGTAATATCTATATCTGAAGAACTAATAGACTATTTTAATAAATCTTTAGATTCCGTTAGTCCATAATATAATATGGTGCAGATTGATTTTTAGTGCAAATATCCAAATAGGTGACGCTGCTATGCGGCATTATAGTTATCGCAGTAGCTCTATCTCAAAAACTAATACGCTAATTTTCATCAGAACTCAGATTTAGTTAGTCCCTGACATAAATTAATACTGTTTAGTTTTTTAAGTAAATCGCTCATCAGGTAGAGCTTCTATCAGGCCTTTATATAGAATTTGCCCATGGGCCCCAGGCCTTACAGGGCCCCCAAATCCATTCATGAAATCGTAAAATATTTACTTTCCTTTTCAAATTCCAACTCCTTCATATGTTGAAATTATTAAATTCATCTTAAAGTAATATAACAAATTGCTATTTATTAAATTCATCTTAAAGTAATATAACAAATTTCTAAAATTAAATAAAAGAGTTTTCTTCTGCATTAAGGGAAAAAAAAAGATGTTGTAACACGCGCATTTCAAAGAAAAAATAGACTGTCATGCGTCACGTGACCTGAGTTTTGCTAAATTAAAAATGTAGTCGTAATATTTTTCGCCTTAAGAAATCTGGCAAAATTAATTCAATTAAAAATGTTCTATTCTTAGTGATGTTCGAAAATACAAAAAGTTGGTTGTGAACTATGAATTCATGTCTTGTGTTGGTGGCGTGCGCCAGGTGAATAATGTAAAAAAAGCTTTTTTTGTAAATAATGTGTGTGTGTGTTAGTGTTCTAAATGTAAGTGATGTCTTTTCAAGAAATAAAAAGTTTTTAAAAAAAGACTGCAGCCCCCGAGATATTCATATTAAGATAAGTAATGCTCGTCTTTCTTTTTTGTAAATTTGTAAGATGAATTCTTACAAAATGGCGCCCAACGTGGGGCTCTTACCTGGAAATATTTTTCAAATGTTCTCACATCTTCTTAATTCTAAAACTGTTTGATGCTTTTAATTGTGATATGTTATCTACAGGTAAGCGAGAGGGAAAGGGAAATGGCGCGAAGTCTTTCCAAGGTGTTCCACATCTTTATGAATCTTCTAAAGCTTGATATACATTTTTTTTAATTGTGAAATATGCACGAAATAAAAATGCATGCATGTTTAATGCAAGAAAATGGCTCGAGCAGTCATTGCTCGTTTATTTGTGAAATGTTCTTCAATGCTCTACATATTCTTTGCCTTTAAAATTCTCCTTCTTCGTTTGTGAATATACGTTCCACGGAACAACCTTATAACAAATGCCAGTTTCATTCGTTTGTGAAATGTGTTCTCCGGATTGAATTTGTTTTATTATCTGCTTCAATCATCGTCGTTTCGTCTGATGTGTGTTTATTTTGGAACGTTTTAAAGTTCTATAAATACTTTCGTCATATATTTTCGATAAGTAAGCCAAGTTTTAAAGTATCTATAATTATTTTCGCAAGTTACCAAATTTTACTATCTGTAACATTTTGCATATCACATATTAGTTTTAATTCATTTTATGATGATTTTACAATTTATTTATGTATTGTGTAATTCCCTTTTCCCCGATGCTTATTTTTATTCTATAGTTTATTCTATGTATGCATGTTTAATTTTACCTTGATTAAATGAGAAATTTTCTTAATTCGAATAAAAAAAAGGAAAAAAAAGGTTGAGAAATAATGAAATAAACATTTATATACGTTGATATTATTTTTCTTTTCTTTTTACAAACAGGAATTTAAACTAAGAGTCAAAAAAATATTAAAATGTATTTATACTTTTATTTCAAGTGTCATATGGTATTTGTTTATTAATTATTTTTTGTTTGTTTTGTTATTGTTGGTTTCGCAAGATAACGGAATTTAATTAGAAATTTTATTTGAGAGGTCTGTTGTTATTTATTTTTAAACATTTAATTTAGAGTTCCTGATATATTGTGAAATAGCATTGAATATGATTTTCAAAAAATGTTGAATAAGTTTTTGCATTTTTTTTAATGAAATAAGACTTCTTTTTAAAGTTATATTGAAAAAATCTACGTTACGTAGTCTTGTCTTAATAATATGATAATAATATTGATTGACATTTTAATTATTCAGATATGTTTTGACATTATATAGAACATTGTTTATGAATGTTGCCAATAATTCAGTACTAGTTTTATATCAGTTAAAATAATGTTTTGATTAAATGACAAACTAGTTCTTTATATCAGCAATAACTTAAAGTATATTTTCTCTCAAAAAAAAGTTTAAATTTTAAAGATATTTAAAAGTCTAATGAAGTTTATTTATTTTAAAAGTATATTTTGCTAAAGTTAAAGCTAACTGTTCTGTTTTATCAATGTCTTGTTTATATGAGTTGTAAAGCAAAGCTCACGTCAGGGGAACAATTTATTTAAACGAATTTTTAGCATTTTTATGGTAATTTTCTTGTTGTTTTGCTAAAGTTAAGAATGTTCGAACTTAATAAAGGACGAAAAGAAGATCTGTTTCAGGTCGCTGTAGAAATGAATTTAGATGTGCAACCCTCTATGACCGTTGTCACATTGTGTGATAAGATTAAATCCTCTCCCTCGTACGAAGTTGATTTCGTGAATTCGTTAGTCAGAAACCAAATTGCGACTCGCGAGGAAGAACAGCATAGATGAGACTTAGAGGAACAGCAAAAAGCAGCTGAGTTAGAACAGCGTAGACGAGACTTAGAGAAAAGACAAAAAACAGCTGAGTTAGAACAGCGTAAATTAGAAATAGAAGAGAAGCATCGTTCGGAAGAACTGGAATTTAAAAAGTTTGAGATGAATTTTGAGCTTGAGAAGCTTAAATTACTGGCTCAGAGCCAAAGTGTTTCCAGTGGAGCGGTAGGTGATAATGCGACAGAGATAATATCTCATCCATACAGTAAAATAGATATCCAGAAGCTCTTGCCTACATTTAATTCAGAGACAGATGATGTGACATTGTTTCTGGTGCTCCTGGAAGGACAGTTAAAGCTTTCGAAGGTGCCAGAACACCTCTGGGTTTCTTATTTACTAGGTGTTGTACCCTCTTCTATATCTACGCTTATTGCTCGTGAAAAAGAAGAAAACGCTTCAGATTTTTTACATGTTAAAGGTCTACTTCTAAAAAGGTTTAAAATTAGCGCTGAAAGGTTTAGGCAGCTGTTTTCCACGCATCGCAAAGATAAAGAAAATACTTGGAGATATTATTCCTTCGAGTTACGGGCCTACTTTGAAAACTGGCTTAAAGAGTTAAATGTAACGTCTTTTGAAGCTTTTCAGGATATGATCATAGCAGATGAAAAGGCGCGTGCCTGTCGAATGCAAACAACATATGTTAGATTATTGGAAAAATTTAAATTCGCCTGTCGACCTTGCCGGAAAATTAGATGCGTATGATACTATTAGATCTACGTTTTCTAAAAAAGATTCGGTTGTACCCCAGGAGTAAAAAGAGTATTCTCGCCGAGAAAATAGATTTAAGCAGAGTAAGCCTCCAAAAGAAGACAAATCCTCTCTTAAGTTTGCTAATCGACGTTTAGAATCTGCTATATTTTGCTATGGTTGTGGCAAAGTGGGATTCATGAAAAAGAAATGCCCAGATTGTTCCCCTACGATTGAGAAACAAACAGTGCAAGCTCAACGTCTTAAGCTGTATAGTTTAAATACATCAACAGTTTCAGCTCTAAATGTACCTATTACGATCTGCAATAAGAAGGTATTAGTCTGTGCAGATACAGAAGCGAATCGTTCTATTGCAGGAGAACGTATGTATAAATAATTTTTGAAAGCTGGTATTGCAACGAATCCTCATACTCATGAAGTATCATTATCTGATGGAAGTACGATGACTAGAAAAACTCTTGTCTGCCATTGTGCCCGTAAAGATTGAAGGCCGAGTTTTCAAAAGAGAGTTTATTGTATAACCAAATGCCAAAGGTAATAGAACTATTTTAGGAATGGACTTCCTGCGCAAAGCTAACATAGTGTTAGACATAGCTAACAAAAGATGGCATTTTAGTGATAAACCCAGAAAAAGTTCTATTTTGTAGATGTATACGAAGAAGAAATAAGAATGTCTGCTGATGCGGTCGACATCAATCCGTGTGCTTTATGTAAAGATGAAGACAAATATTTAAATTCCGATGAAAGGAAGAAACTTAATGATCATCCGAAAGGTATGAAAAATGTTTCCAACCAGGGGGAGAGACAGCCCCATATCTTAAACGTCTTGTGAATATTTCAAAAAGAGTGAAAGAACGTATTGAAATGAAACAAGATCAGCGGAAGAGATATTATAAAAATCGTAGACAACTATATTTCAAGCCTGGTGAAAAAGTATGGGTTAACCTACACCCAGTGAGCAAGGCGAAGAAAAATAAAACAGCAAAATTTATGCCTAAGAGATATGGGCCATACATAGTTTTGACTCAAAAGTCACTAGTGACATATGATATTGCTAGTCTGGAAAATCCTACTGAACGAATTGGATGTTACCACGTTTCTGCCTTGTTTCCTTTCCAAGAATCTGAAACTATTCCAGTTGCACCCTTACGATAAAGAAGAAGACCCAAAAAGCATCCTGTTTCCTCTCCGAGACGTAGATCGGAAACAGAGGGGGAGGATGTAACACGCGTATTCCAAAGAAAAAAAATAGACTCACGCGTTACGTGACCTGAGTTTTGCTAAATTAAAAATGTAGTTGTAATATTTTTAGTCTTAAAAAATCTGGCAACACTAGTTCTATTAAAAATGTTCTATTCTTAGTGATGTTCGAAAATACAAAAAGTTGGTTGTGAACTGTGGATTCATGTCTTGTGTTGGTTACGTGCGCCAGGTGAATTATGTAATTTTTAATTTTTTTTGTAAATAATGTGTGTCTGTTAGTGTTTTAAATGTAAGAAATGTCTTTTCAAGAAATAAAAAGTTTTTTAAAGAAGACTGCAGCCCTCGAGATATCCATATTAAGATAAATAATGCTCGTCTTTCTTTTTTTGTAAATTTGTAAGATGAATTCTTACAATGTACTTTTATTAATTAAGATATTTAATTTAGAATTGACGGAGCTAACAATTTCCTTCTGTTTATATCAAATATGCAAAAATATGTTTATGCATTACACGTATACATATGAGCGACCATCAGTTCTATTTGAAAAACGTTGCAATGATTTGAAAGGGGCCCTCTAATTTATCTTTGCCCACGGCCTCAATTAGTCATAATCGGGGCTGGCTTCAATCTAGATTATTTTACGATTTCTATAATGGCTCTATCTCAAAAACTAATGCGCTGATTTTCATGAAACTTCAGATTAAATGAGAATTTGACATGAGTTATTGCTGATTAGAATTTGGTGTAAATCACATAACCAGTGGCGCTGCTGAGTTTAATTTTTCAGGAAGTAATAGCATGTATAAGATAGAAGAAAAAATTGGGAATCGCCACACTCGACTACGTTTTCCTGTATCTAGCTACTTTTCTCATCTTAATTTAAATAAAAATTAAATTTAATGTAATAAAAATTAACTAACATATGATAATAATGTTTGCGAATTTAATTTAATGAGACGTATTATCTTTTAAAACTTCCAAATTAAATGTTTGAACTTTTAAGTTTTAAATAATCGTGAAAATGACAAAAATTCATGGACAATTGTCATTATATTTCATTAACTTATGTTGTTGTTTAGATGAAGTTTCTAGATGTAGACTTTACTTCTGTAAAATTAGATTATATGCCTCTGGACGAATAAATATTAATCTGTTAATAATGATAAACAGGGGAAATAAAAAAAATCGGGAAAAAAATGTCATCAAAATATATTCATTTTTTTTAAATGGAGTTTGTAGATGTATTTTTCGGTACACTAAATGACTTAATCTACATAAATGACGGAATGACTATTAATATTAAAATTATGAATCATGGATGAATTAAAAAAAACATTGATATTTTGACATCACTTTTTTTTTTTTTAATTTTGTTGTTTTGTTAGATGGAATTTTCTATAAGTGGTATTCAAATGAAAGTGTTTCCACGTGTTTATCCATGAGATGCGTAAGGATAAAAAAGTCCTTCCGGCAGTGCCGGGAGGAAGAGGTAGCTTTCATATACTTATTTATTTATTGATTTATTTTAAATTTAGTTATATTATTCAAACATACGAAGCTCAAATTAGTGGAATCCGATTATATAAGATTGAATACTAGTTTTTGTCAATACTGAATATTAATAGAATTCTTTTTTTAATTAGTCATCTTTTATTAATCCTGGTTTTATTTTAAGCGATTTAGAGAGTCTCCAAATTCCACGATATCATGAAGTGTATACCATTTTAAAGCAACATGATGGATAAAACAAATCAATGAGCTTGGTCGAAATCTTAATTCATGCGCACATGCACACTCATGTTGAAATCGATTAATGTACACGAGTGCTGTCGCGGGCAAATTGATTTTTTTTTAAAAGAATGTCGTCCACATTAGGAAGTCAAACTGCTATCTTACTTAGGCGTTTTTTAAGGTAAACAACAAAGCAAAAAATACTCCGGAATTCATTATTAAGATAAATACTTTAGAAAAAACCTTTTTTCAATTTCTAATTTTTCATATGTACATCATTATACATTTAAAAGATTTTTGACAAACTTAAATGGCCGCCATTTTGAAACAAGAGGGCGGATGAAGTTGGCAGGTGAACTCGGTCAAGACATTGTTATGTACTATGTAGACATGGAGTTATATCCAAATCAGTTTATAAATATGCGTATTATCGCGTGACAAATTTCAGGCCGTTTCAAAATGTCAACCACACTGGAAATTGAAAGTGCCATAACCCATTTTTCAGGATATAGATGAAACAAAAAATGCTCTAAAATCTTTGTACCAAGGTCAAACACACAAAAGAAAAATCTTTTTTTATTTCTTACTTTTTTGCACCTAATTTTAAAATTATTTTTTTTAATTTTATATTCCGCCATTTTGAAACAAAATGGCGGATGGAACTGACCAACGAACTCGCTCCAGACATCGGTATGTATTATGTATGCACAAAGTTTCATCCAAATCGGTTTATAAATACGCATGTTATCACGTGACGAAAATCAGGTCATTTCAAAATGTGAGCAACACTAGAAATCAAAAGTGCTATAACTCAGCCATTTTTTAAGATACATACAAAACAAAAGATGCTCTGGAATTTTTGTATCAAGGTCAAAAGCATAAAAGAAAAATCTTCTTCAATATCTCACTTTCTTGTGCCTAATTTAAAATTCTAATTTTTTTTAATTTTTAAATGACCGTAATGCAACTAATTTTAAATTTTATTTTTTTTATTTTATATTCCGCCCTTTTGAAACAAGATGGCGGATGGAACTAGATAACAAACTCGGTCCAGGCTTTTTTATGTACTATGTACATACCAAGTTACATCGAAATCAATTCATAAATACCCGTGTTATCTCGTGACAAATATCAGATCGTTTTAAATGTCAGCCATAAGAAAAATTCAAAATGCTATAACTCAATCATTTTTTAACCCCCTGACTGCCCGGCAAATGGGTAGAATTGTAATGTTGTTTTCTTTGTAATTTATTAAAAATATTAAAAAAAGATTTTTTTCCAACCTCATACAAAATATGTTATTATGTATAGGTATGTAATCTTTGAGAGAATTAATCCTAACTTAATTTTTCAAAACTGGGTTTTATTTGTATAATTATATTAATTTAAATATTGCTTATGCGGCAGTGAATCCTTCAGGTTATTGTGCGAAAAAATCAGCCAGCGGCAGTCAGGAGGTTAAGATATAGATAAAACAAAAAGTGCTCTGGAATCGTTGTTTTAAGTTCTAACACATAATTTTTAGTTTTTTGCATATAATTTTAAATTTAAAATTTTTAAAATTTTTTTTAAATAGCCGCCATTTTGAAACAAAATGGCAGATGATGATGGCCAACGTACTCGGTCGAGACATTTGTATGTACTATGCACATACCAAGTTTCATTCAAATCGGTTCATAAATACGTTAGTTACAGCATGGCAAAAATCATATACGTATATATATATATATATATATATATATATATATATATATAGTTATATATATACATATATATATGTCAACATTTGACTGAAGGGTGGTTTTGGGGTCTGGGGTCATGATCGGTGAAAATATACCAAAATTTTCTGGAAGTGCTTTCCACCGGACGGCTGCAATAGGTAGCTTTTTACTTTTTGTAATGAAAGCTACCTAAAAATGAGACCGATATATAGACCTGTCTCATCTACTGTCTCATCATGTCATACATCGATCTGTCAATATTTAATTAGTGAAATGCATACAAAGTTTTAAAAATATCACCCATGATGTTTAGGCAGACATCCCATTGCTTAGCATGCTTCCGAATTTCGTACGGGAAGAATGATGCACGTCCAATTTCATTAGAGAACACAGATGATTTTATTTGTTAAGTCAGGACTTAGGAAGGACTTCATGACGTCAGATTATGTAATCTCCGTTGACTTTATCTCGAGAAAAAGTTTTCATAGTGAAGGGGGATTACAAACAAGAGCTGTCTCTGCCGATTGGGTCGGTGTTAAATTACGTGATATGATGTCAATAACCCGGATTGTTGAGAAAAGATACTCCTGATAACACAGACATCGGACTCGCTCATATTTTTCTTCCAATCTCCGTCCCTCTCCAAGGAGCTCTTTTCGGTTTGACGCAGGAAGCCCTTGAGACAAAACAAGGTGCTCTTAGAGACACCAATAGGGCCCGGAAAGCTTATCCTAGAAGGGATAGACCCCAGTCTCGGAAGGAGATTGTACGGTCCGGAATCCAGTTAGCCCCGAACAACTCCACTCCATCTGTCAACGGAGAAGCCGTGCGAGGCCAACGAAATCCCAGCGTCCTCTACTATTACCTCACGGCCCCCGTGGTTTTCTTACAGGAATGCACATCACCGTGCAATGGAAATAATTACCAGATCGAAATATGTGCCTGTTGACATAGAGCTGACACTCCTCTCTCAGTCAATTAATGGACGAAGTCCTAACGCATTGGCTTGTCGTTGACCAGAGTCATCATCCAGCAAGAAATATGGCTCTGGAAATAAACTATGGAAATCTCTGTCCACGTGCCTCGAAAACCAAGATACTTGTGGAGTCGCAACTCTGGTACCCATAGAAAAGGTCAACGACACCACAACACAAGGCCTATTACCCGTGATTGCAGGACTCATAATATCACTAATGGAGGCTGTAGATTACCCCCGTCCACCACCCCCCTCGCATTCGTGTACTACGAACTCAGACGGGCTTCAGGTCTCCTGCCCCACCAAATTGTCGATTCCGGAGCACACGGAAGAGTAACCACTTCTAGGTCGGTAAGGAAAAAATATTTAAGGAGCATCAATTTATGTCAAAGTTAGTGTTATCAGATATAAGGTTGGTTTTAGTTCTTGATCGTAGTCTCTTAAACATAATTAAAATACCTCCATGTAGGATATCACTATGTATTACAAATAAATCTAAATCAGCAAACGAGTATACTTTAAATAGAACAGCAAATGAGGAAGGAGCGATCATGTTTCGTTACTGACCAGATATAAGTGGCAGTGGCACCCGGGATACATTATATGTCCATCAGCTCTACATATCAATGGTTAGAGAGGCCAGAGAAAGAATGATAAAAAATCATAGCTTGCAATTCTTTGATCATTTCTTGACAAGAAATATTTAGCGAGAGAATATTTGTCATTAAATATCTGTTTGATAGAAATATGTAGAGAATTATGTATTTAATGATAAACATAGTAAGTTAGTATGACTGACAATGTGCCAAATAATTAAGTACACAAGAATAGTAACAAATCCGTGAGAAGCGCATAAATTGACAAAAGAATAACGAGAGAATACACTTCACCACAATGATTCCGAAAGGAGTAAAATATAAACGAATATTATAGCCAACTCTAAAATAGGAAGAATATGTTTCACAGATTTTAATATATAATATTACACTGTATCAGATTTTATATCATAGTATTGCTGTATAAAATTACTTGTCTGGTTAATTTAGTACATTACTACCTACCAAGACACATTTTCAAATTACAAGTAAAATAAATTTTGCTAACATTGCTTTAGCATATCTCCATCATGATTCTAATGCATGGGACTATGCCGACATCTTATTTCAATTTAAAATAGGATTCCGTTATAGACAGATTTCATTTTTATAGAATTTATTGTATTTTATATCCTGATTTACATACCGATGTTTCTTTTTTACTTTCTTCTATCTTTACAAGAAGAAAGTATTGGATTCATGAAAATTTCCGACTTCCGGTTTTCGACGGATTTGTACGTTTTAGAAGGTCCTGAACACGTTTTGACTATTTTTAGAAAATGTCTGTCTGTGAGTCTGTCCGTCCGTCTGTCTGTCTGTCTGTCTGTCTGTCTGTCTGTATGTGACAAAAAATTTGTGGGCGCTCTATCTCAAGAACTAATGCTCGAAATTTCATAAAATTTTATATTCAGTTAGACCTTGATATGAATTAGTGCCTATTGGTTTTTGGTGAAAATTGGCCTGCAGGTGGCGCTGCTATACTACGTTTTTCATGATTTTCAAGATTGCTATATCTCAAGAACTAATGCACAGAATTTCACCAAACTTTAGATTCTGTACCCCCTTGATATACATAGACGCTGATTAAGTTTTGGTGTAAATTGGCCAGCAGGTGGCGCTGCTATGCCACGTTTTTCATGATTTTCATGATAGCTATATCTGAAGAACTAATGCACAGAATTTCACCAAACTTCAGATTCCGCAATACCTTGAGATACATAGCCGCTGATAAGGTTTTGGTGTGAACTGCCCTATAGGTGGCGCTGCTATGCTACATTTTGCACGATTTTTGCGATAGCTATATCTCAAGAACTAATCCAGAGAACTTCATCAAATTTTAGATTCTGTTACACTAGAATATATAACATAATTAGACCCTGACTACATTTTGGTATTAACCTTGCAACAGGTGGTGCAGCTATGCTGCATTTTGCACGATTTTTCCGATAGCTATATCTCAACAACCAACGCACATAATTTCATCAAACTTCAGATTTTGTTACAAAATGACATGAAACATTACACGATGATTACGTTTTGTTATAAATCCTTCAACTGATGGTGCTGCTGTGCTATATTTTACACGTTTTTTTTAAAAAACTAGCTATATCTCAAGAATTAATGCACCGAATTTCATCAAACTTCAGATCCTTTTACACCATAGCATAATTAGACTTTTTTTTACGTTTTGGCATAAATTGTCCAAAATATGGTGTTGCTGTGCTATGTTTTGCAAATTTTTTGTTATAACTATATCTCAAGAACTAATGGACGAAATTCCATCAAATTTCAGATTCTGTTAGGTCTTGACAAAAATAGATGCTTATTAGGTTTTAGTATAAATTATCCAACATGAGGCACTACTAAGCTCATTTTCTCAGAATATTAATTAAATTTTGCGTTTTAGGCTTTTCGGATACCAGAATCTCATTAGGCTAGGTCAAATGTTCGAGGAAATTCGATAGTGGGTGACTTTGGGGTCACCACGTTTTTTTCAAATATTAAAATATACTTATGAGATAGAAGAAAGTTTTGGGATTGACACATCCAACTAGTTTCTCTTTGTCCTACTTTTTTGTGATTGTGGACACATTTTTCATAGATACATTAGTCACAGTTCTAATCAAGGCATAATATATACACAGAAAAGCTAAATTTGAAGTTTTGTGGAATTCCGTGCTTTAGTTTTTGAATTACAGAGTCGACTATAACAGACGGACAAATATTGATCCAAACTTAATCAATTTGTAGTATGGATATTCCATAACATGTAAATCTATCAAAAAACCCTAGAATATGAAATTTTTTGTCTTCTTTTTTTGAATATAGAAAAATATATTAAATTAAAATTTGTTAGCAATTAATGTCCGTGGATAAAATAAAACTAGAATTCAAAGAAGAAAATGCATAATGATCAAATTACTAAAGGCGCGGTGTTTCATCTAAACATTTATTTATTTATTTACTTATTTTTCGCATGTTAAAGATTATTGTTACACATTTTAAGGCCATAGTAAATTTACCATCATAATCTATCTAATTCACATAGCACAAATTAAATTTTAAATCTTTTGAGATATATCTTTAACACAAGAAATAGGTAGCACTCATTGTTCGTAATCAATTTAATTATTTCTTTCCCGGTATTTGGTCTGGAGATTTAATATGAATACTACTCAAACTTTCAAAGCTCATGTCTCCAAACCCTTTTAAACTTTCATGAATTTTAATGAAAGCAAATGATGGTCTAAAGGATATATACGCATTAAAATAAGAAGATTAATTAGTTATTTTGTAAAACGCTTTAAATATTAGTCAAGAATCAGAAGCTGAGAAGTTGTAAAATTAATGAATGCTTTTATTTAGAACTAATTTTCTTATAAAATATTTTTGTGTCGTTCATTATAATTGAGAAAGACTACAAACGATTTAATTGATATGAAGGAAAAGTTATTTTTACAAAATATATTGAACTTGTTGCATTTTATCACAAAGCACTAAAAATCTGTTTTTTTTTTTTGTTTTTTTTTGTTTTTTTTTGTTTTTTGTTTTTGTTTTTTGAGTACAATAAATTTTTGGAACAAAAATTATTCAAAAGCTCTCGCAATTAAGATAATCTTTCTTTTTAATAATTTTCATCACAGCTGGAAAGGGATTAGAAATTCAGTTTTCCTATCTGTGAGTTTAACATTCATGCTAGTATATATACTCGGATTGCCCTGTAATTTTTATGTGTTTTTGAAATTTAATGTAGAATGTTCGATATTGAAAATAAATGAATCATTTGGCGTTTGTAATTCGTTTACAGGAACTTCCAAAAGAAATCCGCAACAATATTGTTTAAGGAGGGCAATGTTTACGGTGAATTTTTGTTGTGATATGAGGCTTCAAATAAAATAAAAATAAAGAGAATTTCAACATATTTTATTAATTTGAACACAACTATTTTAGGTAATAAATAAATTAGACAAGTGGTAATTTTTTAACAAAGAAAAAATATTTCTAGATTAGAATTCGAATCAAGAACCATTGGTGTAAGCTAAAGATGCTCCTCCAATCAAGCTATCCTGGAGAAATTCAGTGGTCTTTTTTCATTAAGAGAAACACGTTTGGTTATCGCATGTGACCTGACATCTGAATCAGTTCGACAAATTAAATCGCAGACATTGCTACTTCTCAGCTGTAAAATTACAGCTTGCATGATTTCTTTACAAATAAGATTAATTTTGTAAAAAATAATATGGTGTAATTGTGTAGTTAATGTTTCTTGGAGTCTCATATCCTGCGATTAATTCTTTTGAGCTTATTCAAATATCAGACTAAATGTCATAATCAAAAAAGGTTCTGTGAGTGAGAAGAGCCTGCAAGATTTGTCCAGAATAATTAAAATGGTAAAGCATTGGCAGCTTATGTCAAAGGTTTCTGATTCAAATCCTGTCATGGACATATGTTTTTGCTTAGGTGGAAAATTTTAATTGGTACTTAAATGTTTTCTGAAGATTATGGAGCACATTTTGATTTAAGGAGACGTGCAAAAAAATTTGGTTATACATCAAGTGATTGTGATCTATAACTGCTGAAGTGCGTTTTACCTTTTCATATGCATGTTTTAAATGTGTCTATTTTTTAGTGCATTACGTGATGTGTATAAATTTTTTAGAAGATACGCAGAGTTGCAGGATAGAATTCGCACACATTTTCGTATACGGACATCCGTGGTGAATGGAATTTTACTCAGTTATACATTTGTTCAAAAATATTTATTATAATTTAATTGCATTAAAAAAATAAAATTTCTTAATAAAAGTGTTTTAGTATTGGAAAATGTTTGAAAATGTATGCCTAATGCATGATTTTTCATTCTTGTTTACCACCCCTTTCTGTTTCTTATGCACAGCATTTTCTCTTATTTTACTTTGTATTATAGAGCGTCTTCACTGAAAAAGTACGTTGTAATTTTTTCTGCATTTTATGTTGTAATTTTTACCCGTATTTTGTAACCGATGCTCTTAAAAGGAATTGAAGAAACAAGTGAACTAAAAATAAATTTCTTTATCTCTCGTGTACTTCTAGAATGGCAAGTGGTCAGTAAAAAACATAGTCAAAAAAAGTGGTAAAGGCCAGTATTCCAGACCAGGTGTTAAAGACCCGAGAAATTCGCTTTATTTAATACCTTTATATTATTTGTAACATATACTATGACAATATACTAGTATTTTCTTCTTTTTTTACTGTGATTTTTCCTGATCACTTGCTACTCTGACTACATAGCCAAAAGCAAGGAAGCTTTCCCCAAACGAGAAATTTTATAAAACTCTTAAAAACAGCAGCTTATATAATTTATATCAACTGCGTTGGCAATTGGGATACCTGAACCTTTTGATATAACATACAATGGTTTTTCCTGCTCCTTATGTTGTAGTTTTTCAAACACTGAAGATGTAAAATCGAATTCAAGCACCAATGCTACGAAAATAAATTCAAGCAACAAGTAAAGTAAAAATCTAATTCTTATTACGTTCACCAAGAAAACAATTGCAACGCGACTTTCTCTGACTTCAGAAATTTTACATTACTTTTTCCGGGCAAGTCCTTATAAATTTTACAGCAGTTGTGTCGTCAGACGGGGTGGTAATATCTTTTGTTGTAAAACGCATATTTTGTTACAATGTTTACTGTTACTGTTATTGTAGATAATTTCTAAATCATAAGGGAGTGAAAGAGACTTATGTATCCAGTTGTTAAAGAGGTATGTATCTAATTATAAAAAAGTTTAGTTAGTTTTTCTTCATAAATAAAAAAACATTTACGTCAATTTAGTTATTTTTTTTAATTACAAAATTTTAATTTCAAGAATAACATTTAGAATTTATAAATAGCATTTAGAAATACATATAGGGGTGAGGGGAGTTTGTGTGGACAAGGGGTTTGTGCAGACATTCAAAATAACAATTTAAATAATGTAGAAAAAATTACTAAAAATTTTACACAAACTGACAAAAGTGTACTCCATACTAAGCAAAAATTTAGTTGCAGAGGGTTAAAAAGTTTTTGAATAGTTGCAAGAAGTTTAATTTCATGCATTAAAAGTAAAAATAAGATTTCTGTTTCATTTTTACAGCACAAAGAATTAATATTTAGAATCCAACAAACAAGTTGCTATAAGACGAGTGTGACTTGTCTTCTTTATTTCTATAACCTTCATTAAGATATTAAATTGGTTAAATGAATATAACTGAAGAATAACTTCACAATGTTAGCATGGGGTTAGTGTAGACACACTACTAGGGATTAATGTAGACAGCTTATTGCACTGCATAATTTGTATTTTAAGTACTAAATTTATTATAATGTAAAGATTTACAGAAAGTATATTAGCTTTCAAAAGTAATTACTATATTAAACATCAAATAAGACTATTTTCCATATAAATAACGATATGTATTGAAATTTTTATCAAATCATTTCAAGCAGAAATTTGAAAAAAATTTTTTTTTTGCTATTTTTTTTAATTTACCAATTTTGAATTTTTAGATGATTAATTTAGTCTTAATTTTAAATTAATTTAATAAAATAAAATATACATTTTTTCTATGTTGGTTAGAAGCATGAGAAATATCAACTGTTACATTATTATAAACGAAACCCATCGTCACCAACTATTAGATGTTGCAATATTGTATATTTTGTAGGCAGGATGGAAAGTGTAAAAGATTTTAGTGTCTATGATGTTGTATTTCTGCAGAAAAAAAGATACAGCATATCATTTTACTTTTCTTGATATGAAAAATAATTCCCTAATTAAAAATGGGAATAATAGAAAAAAAAAGTCACACAACCTGTGATTGTTGGTGTTACTTCTTTATCCATAAACCCTTTAGACTGTAATTTAAACTTAGAAGTTTAGATAATAAGGAATATTTGTGAAAAAATTACCTGTCCACACTAGCCCCCAACATATTTTGGTTTTGTCCCACCCCATGTAGGGGTTAGTGTGGGCGCATGGATCAATGTTAAAAACTGCCAATTTTCTTATTGTTTAACTATATTTATCATCATCTTTCCTGTATATTAATAAACAGAAAATATCCTTCTTCAGTTTGAAAGGGTTGCGAAATTTTAAAAATGCTCATAGAATTTTATAAAATAAAATTAATTTTTTCTGTCCACACTAACCCCCCTCTCCCCTACCTGCTCTAAATCTCAAAACATTAAAATTTTCATACTTCTATCACCAAAATTTATCGATTTCTGATATTTTATGTTTTAATAATCTTCATTTTTTTAAAAATTAAAATCTCTTATTCGCGCGAACCACCGTTGTATACGGTCCATGATTCTACATTATATTTCAAAACACTTTCTAATGCTGTATCAAGTAAATAGTAAATATTTCATTCTTTTATTATTAAAACTTACCGAGTTCTAATACTTTGTATTTTAAGTATCTTCGGTGTCTTTTGACATTAAAATATTTTCATTTTGCGAATCATCGCTTTGCATGATTCCTAAATATAAGTTATATTTAGAAATATTTTGTACATACTGTATCAAATAATATAGTAAACATTTCATTTTCTACGGAGAAATCTATGATTTCTGACATTTTGTATTTTAAAAATCTTCAGTGTCTTTTGATATTAAAATGTTTTCATTACGCGAACCATCGTTTTATATGGTTCCTTATTCTAAGTTACATTTAGAAACACTTTCTACATAACGCATCAATTAAAACAGTTCATATTTAATTCACTTACAACACAAAATTTATCAAGTTCTGGTTCTTTGTATTTTAAGAATTTTTAGTGTATTTTGGCACTAAAAATTTTTATTTTGCAAACCATTGTTTTATTTTGTCCCTGAGTCTAAGTTATTTAGAAACACTTTCAAAATGCTGTATCAAATAAAATAGCAAACATTTGATTTTCTACGAATAAACCTTATAATTTCAGATGCTTCGCATTTTAAAAATCTTCACATCTTTTGGCACTGTAATATTTTGATTATTCGATTCACCACTTTATACGGTTCCTGAGTCTAATTTGTGTTTAGAAATACTTTTTATATGCAATATTCAAATAAAGAAGTAAACATTTCATTTTCTACGAATAAATCTTTTTATTTCTAAAACATTAAATATTTAAAATCTTCGTTTTTTTTAACTAAAAATTTTTAATTGTGCAAATCACCTCTTTATACGGTTTCCGAGTCCATGTCATATTTAGAAATTCTTTCAATATGCTGTATCAAGAAAAAAATAAATATATAATTTTTAAACCAAATCGTATGAGTTCTGACAATTTCTATTAGAAGAATCTTCTTTGTCTTTTGGTTCTAAAATACTTTGATTATGTGAATCATCGATCTTTATACGGTTATTGGGTCTTTCATATACTTAGAAACACTTTCTTCATACTATATCAAGTAAAACACTAAAAATTTCATTTTTTATGACCAAAAGACATGAGTTTTGATACTATGTATTGTATATTGTTCTTTGGAATTAAAATCTTTTTATTACGCGAACCACAGTTTTATACAGTTCCTAAATCTAAATTATATTTTAAAATCTTTTCTTATGTTGTATCGAGTAAAACAGTAAGCATCTCATTCTTCTATGGCCAAAACTTACCGAGTTCTGACATTTTGTATTTAAGAATTTTTAGTGTCTTTTGGTGTCATAATGCAGTAGAACCTCAATTATCCGAACCTCGATTAACCGAAACTCTCCTCGATTAATTGAAGTCGGTTTCTCCTGTACTTTTTCTCACTTTCTACTATCATCCAAAATTTTCTCTTAAACATGCATTTTTAAGGGTTTCCCCCTACCACATTTCTTTTGTATGCAATCCATCCTTTCCAAACTATGAGCGCAGATAAATATTTTACAGTTTCCTTTTTCAGAATTCCTTCTCACAAGGAACGCGGAAAAAATTTAAATCATTATAAGTTTTTGTTTCAGAAATAAATTTATTTTCGTTTATAATTTTAATTTAGTATTTAACAGTTAAAATAAGTCATAATAAGAGTTCAATGACGATACTACATATTAAACTAGATCATTATTGATGAATTCTCGAATATCCGAAGTAGGATGGGTTGCAATTACTTCGGATAATCGAGGTTCTACTGTATGTCATTTATAACAACAATCATTACAAAATTGGTCATATCTATATTTTTGCAAATTATCGCGAAATTAACTTTCTAATATTTTTTTCAGTCTTATTCATCAAGTTTACTAAAATGCAAAAAAGAAAACGAAAAATCAGATTTTTAACGAAAGAATAAAAACCTAAAATAAATAACACATTACTCCTATACAATTTTAATATAATGGCAATCAGTGAATCGATGTTTTCTCAAGTGTTTAATTTCCATTTCATTGCATTTTAATCTCTTGAACTTTAATCTTACTAAATGTTAGATCGATTTAAAATGAATCCAGTTCTGATGCAAGTATTTCTCATATTAAAGAATAAGTTTCGGCTGTTTAATTAAACAGTAACTTAACTCACAATAGGGCTTCAAGTTTCAATTACATGGCTTAAGTTAAAGAAACCTTTCTTCTTATTTTCTTTGTATGTTTTTTATTTTCTTTATTGGTTTTAACTTATTGTATGCATGTTTAGTGATACGTATTTGAATATTATTTTCTGATACATAAAATATTGTACGAATTGGAATTTTTATAATAAATTTATTATTAAGGAAATTAGTTTGTTAGAAAAAGCATTATTTGTAAATTGGATTATATGTAATGAGCTGAAATCGATGAGTATTTTGTAATAAGTTTATCTACCACTATTTAAAACCAATAATTTTTATTAAGTTTTATACTAATATTCGAAGTACAATATTATTCTTATAAATATTCTGCTTTTCACTAACAGAGGCGGCTGCCTTTCCTTGATCTTTTCAGCCCCACCAGAGGCTAATAGGTTATGCTCTCAAAGCTTGTAGACGGGAGGTGCTGGATTCGAACTCAGTCGCACCCGTCGGCCTAACCGTTCGGAGTTTCCCGTGGTTTTCATCGAATCTTGCGTAACTTTGCATAAATATGGCTTAGGATCCCTTAGAAAGACCCCTACGGCGCGGTGGGCATTCCCTCTCGGGCCCATATCGTTAGGGCAGATAATTATACGCTACAAATAACACCAAAATCTTGAAATTTTCATGCTAAGACCATTTTTCCGCGATAACGCGACTACTGCGGTATTCACGGGTAGCACTTCATGTTATTTTCAGGTCAACTGACGCAGGTGAGTGGGAACAGCGTATGCTTCCGAAGAAAAAATGAAGCATTGTAAAAGAAACAATATTAAGGAAACATCCATCATTGATAGCCCCGTTCATATATCGCCTATAAAATGTATCTGCATTCTTGTGAGTAAATAATTTGGCAATTTAAATATTATAGTATTATTGGCAGAATTATTAATATTCATTTGAATTGGATTGAACATACTTTTGTTGTTATTATTACTGTTTTTGCAACTGTATTCTAAACCTCGAAGATTCTATATTTGTATTTGCTGGTATTGACAAGCAGATGTATGGTAATATTTTAGAATTTACTAGATATCTTGGACTTTTTTTTATTTAGGCACCTATCTAAATTATTCGAAAAACTACAACGGTTTTATAATTTATGTTCTATTGTCGTATTGGAGACGTTAATTTATGTGTATAATATAATATAAAACCAAGAAAAGTGTTAATTGTAATAATAACATAGTATATTTTTAGTGTTACAAGACAAGTAAAAAATGGATTAGAGTATTCACACCTATATATATAATGGTTTTGCTGCTGGTGCATGTATTCCATTTGAAAAACTTTGTAGACGTATGTTTTTTCTTAGAACAACTGGTTAGACTTTAGGATAAGTGTTTCGCTTTATGCGAATTTAACATTTCCAGCTTAGCGAAAAAATATCCACCTCGGATTAGAATCCAGATCCTTGAATTACTGGACCGATGCTCTACAGTATAAGCTAAATGGGCCAACAACAGGTGAATATATTTTTCTCAGATAACTTATTGGTAATATCTGGTCTGTCAATTAGACAGCTCAACAGAAAAAACCACAGGTAAAGGAATTCCATATGAACGATGTATATGTTGATAAACTAATATTTTAACACACTCTTATTGACTGGTAAAGTTATCATACGAATTGAATATTTCGAATAGCAAAAAATGGCATGCTCACCGGTTGTCGGCCCAGTTAGCTTAAACGGTAAAGCATTTTGGCCCTGTAAGTCTGAATTCGATTCTCGTGTTGGACATTCTTTCGCTCAGTTAGAAATATTCATTCGTATTATAAAACTTTACCAGGCAGTTTGACTGTTGAAAAAGAATTGACTGAAGAGAGACTGTTTGAATAAATTGCATTTTTACTTTTCCTTATCCCCTACGCTTCATTCTTGTTGCTATTTCATTTGCATTTCTTTTTTATATTCCTTAAAATTGAGTTTGGAAGTCGGAAGAGTTTTATAGCAATGTATCAGTTATACAGAGTAACCCATCAAAATGTTGGTGTCGTAGACATGCGCCCATTGCGTCATCTTTTACAAGGTGACTAAAAATATGAAGAAACACACACGAAACTAAAACCGACTCTCATTACAAAGTCAACGTAATCCTTTATACAAATTATCAGCATGGGAAAGAAAGGATTTCACTTCAAACCTCTAATTTACTAATTAAATCTTGAGAATTTACGTTTAACCAATGAAAATTAATCCGTTGACGCAAACCGCAAGTTAGTTTTCTCAGACGGCCGCATATTATGCAGTTAAAATCCCTTATTCAAACAAAAACGACCAAATGGAATTCTGGGCATTTGAGTGAGCAATTAAAAAATATGATGCAACAGATAAAATGAACGAGGGGGGAATTATTTCTTCCTCCAAACAACATTATCTATCCATTATAAAAGAAACATTACATATTACAACTCTTAAAAATTCTATATGTAACGATACAAAATCATCTAACCTAACCAAAACTGTGGCACGAGTTGCTCAAAGGTTTCAAAAATGGAAATAAAAATCCAAGTAAAATAAAAAAAATAACATGTCATATGAAAAACTGAGTGATAGTGTTTCAGTTTAATGTGTCATAGACCGTGCAACTTTAGAATATCATTTTTAATTGTTTTGAAAATGACTGGGTGATGAGTTGAAACATATGGCAACAGTTAAATAAAAATATTTTTCTGTTTTTATAACTTCCCTGCAAATTTTGCATCATTGTAAAATAAAGTAACTCACTTTTATCTTTCTTTTAATGAACTTTTTTGAGTTTTCTTTTGTTAGGTGCGTTCGTAATTATATAAATACATTGCATCTATAGTCGTCGTTAAATCCATCCGTGTGTCCGTCTGTCCGTCTGTCTGCATATAACAACGCAAAAACGATTAAACAGAATCGCTTGAAATTTATAAAGTATATTTTTTGCACAACTTTGTCGATTCATTTCAAATTAAATGAAAATCGGATACATAGTTCAATTACACGGACAATCAAAAGTGTTTTATTAAATTACGGCCAATAGGGAAAATTTTTTTTCAAGTGCATTTTAATGATGTTACACTCTTCCGAACATAATAAAATTCATATGCATCTATAAAGTGTATACTAAAATATGCATTCTATATAATCTGTGGTGTAAATAATATTTTTTATTAAGTTAAAGAGCCATACAAAAGCATTCCATTATGTAATGATATAGGAAGAAACATTGTCGGGGGCGCCTTTTAATCCACATTTTATGAAATTGATATGAGAGCTGAGGTCTACAGGTTACTTCCTGCATAATAGAAAGCATATAGTATATACAGGGACACACAAAAGATTTCGGATACTTATACAGTATCCGAAGTTCTGTATACTATTACACCAAGATCCGAATAAATTTTAAATTTCGTTATATTATGAAAGCACCTCATTTCATACATTTGACATGCAATTTTCAACTTGTTTTTAAGCTATTGCATAGCTTTTATCGCGGGGTTTGAGCGCAGTGACCGAATCTAGAAATTCCGTAACGAGAAAATCTAACATTTCCTTAACGAGAGAAAACCTAACACTTCGGCTAACGTCGTTTCAGTTCGGCAAACTTCGGCACGGTATCCTTCGGTAGACTTCGGCAGACATTGACGCGGTATTTTTCAGATATTAGAATATCAAGTCTCAAACTTATATTTCTTATGATCTAATTTTCATAGCGCGGCCAAATTTTGTTTGGTAATTTATTATGAGACAGTGTTAATTTTTGGTGACAGGAGACCCCCCACGACGAGGGTTGGACATTTTAAAATGCTTATAACTCGCAATGTAATTTTCGTAGCGCGGCCAAATTTTGTTTGGTAATTTATTATGAGACAGTGTTAATTTTTGATGACAGGAGACCCCTCATGGTGAGGGACGAAAAATTTAAAATGCTTATAACTCGCGATCTAATTTTCGTACCGCGGCCAAATTTTGTTTGGTAATTTATTATGAGACAGTGTGACTTTAAGGTGACAGGAGAACCCCCACGGTAAGGGTCGAAAAATTTAAGATGCTTTTAACTCGCGATCTAATTTTCGTAGCGCAGCCAAATTTTGTTTGGTAATTTATTGTGAGACATTGTTAATTTTTGGTGACAGGAGACCCCGCACGGTGAGGATCGAAAAATTTATAATGCTTATAACTCGCGATCTAATTTTCGTAGCGCGGCCAAATTTTGTTTGGTAATTTATTATGAGACAGTGTTAATTTTTGGTGACAGGAGACCGCCAACGGTGAGGGTCGAAAAATTTAAAATGCGTATAGCTCGCGATGTAATTTTCGTAGCGCGGCCAAATTTTGTTTGGTAATTTATTATGAGACAGTGTTAATTTTTGGTGACAGGAGACCGCCAACGGTGAGGGTCGAAAAATTTAAAATGCGTATAACTTGCGATGTAATTTTCGTAGCGCGGCCAAATTTTGTTTGGTAATTTATTATGAGACAGTGTTAATTTTTGGTGACAGGAGACCGCCAACGGTGAGGGTCGAAAAATTTAAAATGCGTATAACTGTCGATCTAATTTTCGTAGCGCGGCCAAATTTTGTTTGGTAATTTATTATGAGACAGTGTTAATTTCTGGTGGCAGGAGACCCCCCACGGTGAGGGTCGAAAAATTTAAAATGCTTATAACTCGCGATCTACTTTTCGTAGCGCGACCAAATTTTTTTGGTAATTTATTAAGCTATAGCATAGCTTTTATCGCGGGCTTTGAGCGCGGCGACCGAATCTAGAAATTCCGTAACGTGAAAAAATCCTAACACTCCGGCTAACGGCGTTTCAGTTCTGCAGACTTTGGCACGGTATCCTTCGGTAGACTACGGCAGACATGGACGCGGTATTTTTGCATAAGTTGATAAAAAACGCTATGCAATAGCTTTACAGCGGCAGTTCCCGAGTGCCACACACATTTTTTTAAAGACAGGATTTTGTTCTAAATATAATGCGTGTAATACATTAAAACCTAACGTACGGTATAAAATAAGAGATATGCATATATCTACAGTAACAACCTCATTCTATTCCTCTAAGATGTGCCTTGAATACTAATTTGAAATTCTTTCTAATGAGCAAAAATTATACACATATTCCTCAAAATGTTAATTAAGAATGTTAATTTATTTTAAAAACAAGATAATTTGAATTGTTTTGAGTAAGATTCCAACTTTTTTTTAGTATAATAAAGATTCTAGTGATCTTATAATATATTGTCAAAAACTATTTTTGAAGGGGACACAGGACCTTTAAACTTTTAAAAAATCAATTTTTTGTTTCTTTTATAAACATATATGTATATATAACGATTAATTTTAAAACTATATGTGATTTATTGAATTTAATACAAAATTACCACTTTAAAACATGAAAAAAAAAATCAAAATGAATAGAATCGAAGCTTGCAGAACCAAGGCAGAATCCTCAGGTCCACAAATACTTTGGAACTACAAATAAAGTGTGTTTTCACCTTCGTATTAGCCATGAAAAAGCAAAATAATATGAATTTGGGACTACCAAAAAAAATGGAGAGAAGTATTAAAAATAAATCGTAATAATATTATTAAAATGGATAGAGAAGGAAAAAACATACCAGACACTATAGTTACCCCTAAATTGATGTAACAGAAAATCATTTAATTTGGCACACACACACACACACATATATATATACATATATGTGTGTGTAAGTGTCTGCTACGATTAATTTGATAAATTCGGTAATTATTAATAATAACGACGTCCTTTGTAAATTTGATAAATGTCGCATATTACCGGTTATTATGTATAAATTTGCCAGTTATTACTAACAATTACTGATGAAGTTCGGTCAATATGATTAATTAAGCTTAATAATGAATATACAGGGTGTTTATGGTACAGTCTAATATGAATCCACAGCGTACCATGTTGTTGCTATTAATCTACCTAGGCCGATATCCTAGTCCAGCAATTACTCACTTATAAATCACGTCCCTAAACACGAACATGGTTTATTCCTCTTAATAACGTTGATATTTTTAAGAATGTCAAAAAAATATACATAAAAAATAGGAAAAAAATCCTCGCAAAATGTTAAAAAATTTTGAAAATTTTCTTACAAATTAAGATAATGCAAAGGGTGACATTTATTCTATTTTTAAAAATATTGAAACATATTCCTTCTTTGAATGTAAAAAACATTGCCTTGAAATGCGAGGAATTGTTAAAAACTGCTTAAAAATCAAGCGAAAAATTTGATGTGCATAAACGAGTGATATCAGATACTTTCCTGAGAATGTTTTCTACTTTTATTTGTAGCTCTGCGCTCAGCGGTCATTAAAGAAATATCTGAACAGATGACATATACAGGAAATTCTATATTTATTCTTATAACTTTCCCCTATTAATTAGTAATATACTTTGAATCTTTTGTTTAAGACTATCTTCGCTTCGTCTTTGAATGCTTAAGATGTTACAATGTCCAGAAATGCCTGAAGTCAGGAAGTACAAATCACTAGCTCTGATAGTCTTAAACAAAGTATCTTTGTGTTGCAAGCATGTGGCTTAGAAGAATACAAGTATACAAAGTATATTCCAGTAAAACGACTAAAATTGCTAAGTATTTTATCAATACAGCGCTGCGTTCCTAATTGGAATGCATTCATATTTGCATTTTCTGTAGTTTCTGCAAATAATAAAATATTATTTCGCTATATGCTTTAATTTATAAACAAGCCCGAATCGTTATTAATTACATCTAGAAATAAAATCTTTTGGATATATGAAGTGTAACTCGCATATTAGATAAAACATTATAATTTCCTCATTTTTATGCGGAACATTAAACTTATTTTTTTTAACTTTAAAATTAAACACATGGAAAACATTTGAACACATTAAAATATTTCATCTAAATCTCGCAGTTTTATAATATTTAATTTTTCTCTGTTCAATGAAAGTACTATATCTTATTATAAATTTAATTTCGCTGCACGATCCACTCAATAAATACATCCTATTTTAAATTAAATAAAACAAAATCAAGTAGAAATAAGAACTGCAAATAGTGTATTAAAAAGAACCTGGCGATTTCAAACAACTTTTTTTTAATTTTACATAAACTAAAAAAATCTTTATTTTTCATTAGTAAAATTACATGCATTTAGAACACTAATTCAAATGTTTCAACCAATTTTTCTAGGATTGTAAGATTTTTTTAAATTTCTTATAAAAGGAAAATACTATATTTTATGACAGATAGTGCATATTTTATTTCATAATTATATCCGAAGTGAAATTAGTTAAACCAAAATCACAGTAGAAATATTAATTATAAATTATGTATTAAATATAATCTCAAATTTCCCTTTATTTTTTATAGATTAAAACGTATCATTTTCAGCTCTAAAGTTAAAGGTATCGAAAACCGTACAGCTGATTCAAATATTTTCATTAATTTTCCTATCAATATGAAATTTATTTTTTCTGTACATTTAAAATGTTATCGCAATGCAAAGTAATATATCTTTAAATTGAAATTTGAATGAAATATGGGATCGTGAAAAATCGAAGAGTGTGGAAAATAGGATTACATATATATCAGTAACTAATTATCCGATTGACTTCGTTTTCTATGCAAAATTTGTTTTATTTTATTGCATTTTACATCCACTCCTTAAAATAAAAATTTCGGAAATTTTTATGTACCTTTCATCAGAACGAATATTTCGAAATTTGAAATAAATAGTTCCGGATAATCGAGGTTACTGATATTCAATAGGTTTTTTTCAATGATTACATATTAAGTACACACCGAATTTCAAGTCTCTATCAGAATTTATTCGGGAGATACAGCGTTTACATACACACAAATAGACGGACGGCGAATTTTATTTTCTAAATTTTTTTTTTTTTTTCAGAATCTCCAGTGTCTGAAACGTGTAAATCGGCCAAAATTTTTTTTTTTCGATTTTAGAAACGATTGCAAGACTTACCCTATACTACGTGTGATGTATAAGTAAAATTGCAGAAAAGTTTCATAATATTAAAGTGATATCATAAGTTGTTAGTTTCTGCCATCAGGCTCGTTTATTCTATCTAATTTACCGTGCTGGTCGGGTTGAGTTGATTGTGATGCTTTCGTTAGGGATCGGTTTTGTGAATGGGTGATTTTATTCTAATTATTTCGAATTTCAATCGGTTTTAGGTTAGTTATTTTATTTTGAATAAATCCGGATTTTTAATAAATAAATGAATAAAAATGACGAATGAATAATGCATATTTGAATTTGCATGAGTGTATGGGGATGGCTAAGATGTTTGATCAAGTGTTTTACTAAGATGCACATAATTTGTAATTTATATACACCGGAATCTCAGTCTTCCTATTACAAATGCTTATTATGTACTCTTTCTATGTACGACGTCATAAATTTAAAAAGAAGTTAAATGATTTAAAAGAATAATTTCCATCACTCACTCAATGGGATCCCTTCCCCCCCCCCCCTAAAGTTGATCAGCCAACTTTAAAGAGCTTTTACTCATTATTAAAGACGTTTGACTCACTTTCAGCGGTGTAGTCGTAAAAATAACAGAGGATATATGCTCTAAACAGAGGGTATACCCTAGAGTGTGTATACTATAACTTTTTTGAGAAACCGAGGGTATACGGTGTTCCTTTAAAAAATCCAGAAGGTATATGGCGTATACCCTCATATACCCTGCGCTACATCCCTGTGTCCCTTTATCAAAAACAGCTTATTTCGGCCAAAAATTGTTACTAGTCCGGATAAATTGGTACTATTTATGTTTTATTGCAGGTCAGTTTGTCTCTATTTGTTTCTTATTCGGACCAGTTTTTCGTTCCATTTCGATATTAGTTTACCTTATCGGATTAACCCAGCTTTAAAAAGGAAAAAACGGAATATTGTTTCAAATGAAACTAATATATTTATATTATTAATGTGAATGAGTTGGCCGGACCTTTCGGGTTCGGCAATAAGTTAGCTAGCCGTCATAGTGAAATTAGTAATAAGAACGATTTATGTATACAGTAATGATAATTGATCGCAGTAAGAACAGTACTTTTTAAACTAAAGATGAGGGAGTTTAAGCTTAAGGCATTAAATATGAGTGGAACAATGCTGCTTTTATGATATTTTTTTTAATTATTGAAATAACTCAAAATAAAACATAAAACTCGCATTAACTAAAAATGCTACGCCGGAAATTAAATAACGATAACTACAGTTTACGATAAAAATACCATCAGGAAATCTATAGTTTGAACTCATAAATTATCGCTATAGACAAAATAAATGTCACTTTACAATACTGCAACGTACTAATAAAAAAAATATTGCCCAGTTAAACTGATGGCATTGAGCTCTCAGGCTACGTATTCTAATTGTATATTACAGCCTTCTATTTTCAAGGGTTAATACCTTTGGAAAAACAAATTAAGGGAGAGAGGGGTCAGCTCCCTCCATTTTCTATTTTTATACTTAATCACTGAACCCCTTAAACTAATCAGGGATATGATTTATCATATAAAATCCTGCATGAATAATACTAATCACGGAGGCGCCTCATCTAAATTTTGAACAAAAACTGATAATTCTACATGAAAAAACCATTTATAGCAATTTAGGGAAGGGGCATGAGCCCCCGTTCCCCCTGTTTTTTCTTATCCAATGAACAACTAATACTAATCATGAAAATGCCTCATCAGAATGATCTTACATCTAAATTTTGAACGAAAACTGATAATTCTGCATAAAAAGACCATTTATATAAGCTAAGGGGAGGGTCTTATCCCCCGTTCCCTCTGTTATACATATCGAATGAACTCCAAAAATTAATCAAGAAAACGCCTTATTAGAATATACATACATACAAAATTTCAAGTGAATCGGATATTTTTATCATGAGTTATCGCGTTACGCACATACGCACATGCGCACATACAGAACGGACGGGCACATAAGTTCCCAGGATTTGATAGCCTGTGAGCTAAAAAGGAAAGCCGCATATTCCAACTTTTTTCATTCGAAATATCCTGTTTCAAGAACATGCTACACTGCTGAAGCTCTTAGTTAAAAATACTATTTTAAACCAGCTGCTTAAACAGCAATTGGCTATTCAGTACTTGAAACATTGTACAACCAACATCGAAATTCATGAAACTCTATTCGGATTCTCTGAAAAGGGCGAGATGCCACTGCGATCAAAATCACTAGATCTAACTTTCACTGGTATATTTATACTAGGTAGACAGCCACAGATATCTAATTATAATACAACTTCTCGAAATAGTGTTGAACAAAGCAGTGAACGCACAGCCATTGAATTAAAAAATTCCAAATTTAAAAAAAATGAAATGAGCAAAAAACATTCTAAAAACTTTATAAATTGCAATATTTATGCAATCTTAGAAATGCCAAACTAATTTTAAAATATTGGCTTCATATTGGTATGACAGAAACTGTCCAAATATAAGTTTTATTTTATGTCGGTGCCACTATTACCAGAGAGTTGTAGGAGTAAAAGAAAAAATTCTAAATTGTGATTTCTGTGATACTGAGAGATACGAAATTTTAAATATGCCATGGTAGTTACTTACAAATGTCCTCTAAGAACAGTCGAAAGTAAATTCGAAATTTAGAAGTCGTGAAGCGAAGATGAAATAAACAAAAAACGTTCTAAAATTTCCTAAAATACGATTTTTGTGGAATTTCAGGAAAAAATAAACCGCTTATAAAAATAATGATTTCAAATCAAAGGTGTCAATCTCTGATCATATACAAACTATATTTTATGCCGTTACCACTACCACATGCGGATGGAAAAAACAACAAACGTTCTAAAAAAAACCTTTACAAACTCTCTAAATTACGTTTCTGTGGAACATTATGAATACCAAACCTATTTCACAATTAATGTTGACAAAATAATGGCGACATTTCCTCTTTCAACAGGCAGTTTACTTTTTTACCATTACCCTCAAGAGACCGCTTGGTATTTGTCATGACGATTAATTTTGAGGTGTAAATGCATGATGGTTTCAAAAAAAATCAAAACTTCAAATGAATACTGAAATAAGCATGAATTGACCATGAAAATTTCAAAATATCCTCTAATTTATCCATTTATTTGGAATTAGTTTTAATTCTTCTCATTTCTGCCTAATGAGACTGCTGTGTAACAATGAAGTTTAATCAAATTGTGGTTTAAATGATACATTTTGAATTATTCCTAAAAGTATCATTTTTCCCAATAAAAATTAGACATGCAAATATCACTTGGCACATTTCAACTACTGCGCGATTTCCTAGTATATATCTGTGGCTTCCGGTAATAACCAGGTAAGGCACATTTTTGAAAAAAAAAATGAGATAATTTGGAAAAATGTAGCTTTAAAAGAGTACTTTCATCTGCCATAGTTCTGAAAAATGAAAATCGAGTACTTCCCGTCATAGGGCGACTATAAATTTTCATATAAAAATTGAAAAAACAGTAATAATCGGGTAAGTGCATAAAGTAACGGTAAAAACTAGATAAGATTTCTATTTATTTCTTTAAATCGTCTATAATTTTGTAGCTTCCGGAAATAACCAGGTAAGGCACATTTTCAATATTTTGATAAATGATAATTAAATGTAATTTTATTAACATTTATTTTAATAAATGTAAATAAAATCAAAATTTTATTTTATTTACATTTATTAAAAATAAATGTAAAACGGTAATAACCAGATAAAAGTTAAATTTTTAATTGGTTCTCAATTAATAAAAATCATTTTTATCTAACTATTTCGGCAAAAAAGAGGTTCTTATATCCTAATTGAATGTTGTGAAAATTATTAAGTTCTAATCTATTTCATAAAAGTAATGATAAAAAGGCATTTTTAAAAACTTTAAACGTTAATTACACAAAATATTAAAAATGTGCCTTACCTGGTTATTACCGGAAGTCACAGATATATACATATATAAACGCATATACCTCTTTTGAAGCATTGCAGGATGTGTTTTCTTAATAACAATTGATAACAATTTCTCCTTTTCTGTGCAATATTTTACTCTTTCTATAAAAAATTGCACAATATTATTTGTTTTAAAAACAAATATATAAAAATAAAACTGTAAACAATTTATATTTCTACGAAAGGAAAAAAATAATGTTGTTAATTCAATTTTAAATATTATGATAACTTTAGATGTTAATGTATATTATAACAGATTTGGCATTTCAATGTTTGTTTCGCGAAAACAATTTTTAATAAGAAAATATTCTTAAAATTATACCTAAAGCCTATATTGACGATATTTTTCAGTTTACATTTAATGTTATTTTTTAAATGCAGTACACTAAGCTTTATTTTTAATAAAGAAAACGAAAAATATCCAAGGTATTTTTTCGAATAAATAAATAATAATAATAACACAAAAATGGAAATGTCATATAAATTTTTGTCATGAATATTAATTTTCAATTAGCATGAGAATATATATCATATTCGCTTATTTCAAAATTTAAATTAATGTAAAGAAAAAAACTTCAATCTCATTTAGAAAAAAAAACGAATATAAATTAAGCTATTGAAATCCATTGCATAAACTTAAGTAACATTTTAACAATGATTATAATATTTCGGTAATACAAAAGAATTTTCAAGCATTCAAAGATTAAATAATATATAATACAAGTTGCCTAATTGAAATGTAAATAAGAAGAAAATTGTACAATTTTTTTCATTAAAAGTGGCAAATCTCCATATCAAATCCAATAAATAATTATATATTTTTACAGCGGAATAGGGATAAAAGAAACAAATGAATAATACTTAAGATAATATTTCTGAAATATAAATATGGATAGAGAGAGGCTTTGAAAATGTTACTAAACAAAAATACATAAACAAAAATGGTACTATTAGGTTATCCCGTCGACCAAAAAACTATCGCCAAATTATAAGATTACTTGCCAATAATGGATGGTTGTGAATGTCACATTCAATGACATTAAACACGATACACGTGTTTAAAATATCATTAAGTGGCCTTTAATTCCACTTTTTATTTGTATTTTTATTCGTGTTTTACTAATTTATTTGTTTTTCCGTTATTTAAATTTAAAATTATGTCAATATGTATAGCTTGGCTATTAGTTTGGCGATTTTTATAATTTGGCGAAAATGGTCGACGGGATAACCTAGTAGTACCACAAATATTATATTCTTTGTTAATTCTACTTTAAAATAAGCTACGTAAAAAGGGCGTAACAAAAGCCATTGAATTTTTCAGAAATGTAAAAGCACTTTAATGACAGTGCTTATTACTTTTTTTCCTTCTCCTTTTAGTGTAATAGATTTTATTCTTTTTTTTATTACGGAATCTGACTGCCAAGTCACATTTTAGTGGAAAACACTTGAAAACCCTATTTTAATGTTTGACTCGTAGGTTTACCATTGTGTTTTCCTGCACCAAAAGATATGAAAAGATGGAGGATTGAGAGCAGGAAAAATCTCTTGACATTCTTTTTATTGGCAGAAATTGCTCGAGGGGTACTTTCAAATAAGCATATATGTATTTCTTAATTGAACTAAGTTTTGGCAAGCGTGTGTTTAATAGATACAAATCTCTATATTCTGTACAGGGCTGCTCAAAGAGTTAGGGTAATTTTCTGATTGTAGATAGCAACTGCTGAAATTGAGTTTTTCAAACGTATTATGCTTTTAGACGGTGCAGTTTTGTGAATTAGACAGTGCAGTTTTGTTGCACTATTTTGAATGCGTTGGAAAGTGTTTCATAATATATGCTTTACGCATGATTTTTTCTTTCCTGATAATTTATAAAACTAAAACATTTTTCCTTAATGCTCCAATAAAATGCCAATTTCTTCTTACCAGCTTCTAAATTCGGCAAAACATCTTCCAAGAAAAAAATGTTATGATAAATATGACGTTAATAAATTTGAGCATTCACTTTGGAAAATTAATAACATTTTTACTTTTCTTGCATAATAGCTGTAAAACCACAGAATTTTCATGATATAATTATTATATTTTTTATTTAATTCACTTTGTAATATTATATATATATACAGGGTGTCCGAAAAGTCTGGAAACGGTCGAATAACGCGAGAAATACATATGATATTGAAAAATGTAAATATACGTGTTAAATATTTTTAAATAAGCTACTCAGTGATACCAAATTTGACCTTCGTAACCGACCCCCTGGGGGTCAGAGGGGGTCCAACTTTGAAATCTTAAATTATAACCCCCATTTTTTATTGCAGATTCGGATTCTACGGACAAAAATACGTAACTTTTGTATTTGATGTTCATTTCGAATTCTCGTTTATCACGGTGTAATTGAGCATATTAAATCGATACATATTTCGGCTTTTTCAACGGGATTTTCCCTAATCGAAACTAATTGGGGAGAATTTATGACATCAAATTCCTCGTCTTTTGCAATAATAGCGTTTCCTGAAAATCACCCGTGCCGATTATTTCGGTAGTGCTACACAGTTAAAAATTTGATCCATTTGCTGTAGCGTCACTCCACAGCTTTTATAGAATATCTGTTTCATGACCAATGAGAATGTTCCATAACACAGTAAAGTACACTGTAAAAAATTGACCCTTTTGCTGCATCGTCACTCCACCGGTTTTATAGAAAACGATTACTTTACTGTGTTATGGAGCATTCTCATTGGTCACAAAAGAGATATTCTATAATAGCTGTGGAGTGACGCTGCAGCAAATGCTTCAAATTTTTAACAGTGTAGCACTATTGAAATAATCGCCACGGGTGATTTTCAGGAAACGCTATTCCTACAAAAGACGAGGAATTTGACGTCAAAAATTCTGCCCAATCAGTTTCGATTAGGGAAAATCCCGTTGGAAAAGCGGGAATATGTATCGATTTAATATGCTCGATTACACCATGATAAACGAAGATTTGTAATAAACATCAAATACAAAAGTTACGTATTTTTGTCCGTAGAATCCGAATCTGCAATAAAAAATGGGGGTTATAATTTAAGATTTCAAAGATGGACCCCCTCTGACCCCGAGGGGGTCGGCTTCGAAGGTCAAATTTGGTGTCACAGAGTAGCTTATTTAAAAATATTTAACACGTATATTTACGTTTTTCAATCTCATATGTATTTCTCGAGTTATTCGGCCGTTTCCAGACTTTTCGGACACCCTGTATATACATAAATGTATATATTAGCATATATATATGTTTGTAAAAAAGACGTCAGCCGATAAGACGTGAAAAAGGTATTTGTTAATGACGAAAATAAAATAATTTTCTTTAAAAAATAGATATAAAAAAAACTGTTACAATATGTTAGTTTTATTTTAGATTTTGAAATTCTAATAATTTTTAACTCTTTATATTCTTGTATTTTTTTTATTTATTTAACTATAAGATGATTTTCTAGATTTTTATGTAAAAAAAAAATAGGTCCGCAGTAGATGCACATTTGAAATTTGCTTAATGACAAACCGACGGTGAAGATAGATGTTTCTTCTATATATATAAAAAGCTATAACTATACTTTTTTCTTACATTTTACACTTTGAAAATTTTTTATAGCTTAACATTCTTCTATATCTATTTAATTTACATTATAAGTGTGATTTTCAACTTATAAAAAAAGAGAGTCTCCAGATGATTATACTATGAAAATGATATTCGTTAACTGTGAATGTAGAAGTTTAATCTTCTTCTTAAAAATAAAAAATCCTATATTCTTGTATTTTTATTTAGTCTGCATTGTAGCTATGAGTTTTTAACTTGAGAAATCTAACCTTTAAGTTGATTTTCTATATTTGTATACAAAAAAGGATCGCAGCCAATAGCCATTTAAATGTTGCCTGAAGTCTATACAGACGGTGAAGACAGATGTTTTTTCTAAAAAAATATATAACTAAATTTTTTTCTCATATTTCACATCTTTAAATTATTTCTTATAGCTTTATATTCTTATATTTATATTTAATTTATGTTCAAAGTTGATTTTTGACATATAAGAAAGAAATTCCAGATGATAATGGAAAAAAAGTTTTTTTTAATATTCTTGTATTTTTATTAAATGTACATTGTGACTATTAGTTTTTACCCATATAAAAAGGATACTACAAATGATAAGACCGTGAAAATGAATTCTTTTAATAATGAATATCGAAGTTTCTCCTAAAAATATTTTATAATATTTTATTGTATTTGATATCTTGAAATTACACGCTATTTCACGCTAAGTTTTGTATTTTTGTATTTTGACTTAATTTACATTGTAACTATGAATTTTTGCCGATCAGCTGGCGAATAGACTATAACAGTGGTGTTTTTCAAAGGTAAACACACACACATATATATATATATAAGTGTGTGTGTAATGTATAGTCACTACTTGTTATCCACAGTTTATCCGTTTATTAAATTTGAAAAAAAATATTATTTCTGCCACCATTTTAAAAATAACTTCTTAATCTATTCTTTCTATAGCACGTTCTAAATGAAAAATCATGAAGATTACTGATAAAAGTTTCTGGAATGAACAATAAAGTTTTTCCTATGTTTTACAACCCCTGCAAAATGAATGAAAGTGGAATTTTCATTTTGATATGTATTTGTGCTCGTTACATAAAATTTTATAGAGCAAAATAAAATTGGTACTTTTATTCATTCACACATGAAATCTACGAAAAACCATTTTGTTTGTATGATTTAAAAAAAGGCATTATGGTATGTTTTTAATTAAATATTTCATAACTTTTAATATAATTATATATATTTATATTCCTCTAACATCATAGAAAAATTATATTTCTATGGTCAATAACTGCATTATTTTTCAGTAAAGTCAATTTATGTTAACTCATTTTTAACACACACTGCATATTACTTTTATAGCCTTTCAGAAAATATTTTTATTGCGCATTTTTAATTGCTAATTATTTCAAATTAATTAACCTTAAAATGTATTTTAAAGCACCAGAGTTACTTTTAAAGCACTATAAACCCCAGTTTTTAAAGAAATTAAGATTAGGAATTTGCTTTCTAATTGTAGAATAAAATTACATTTTGTCTAGTGAAACTGAATAGAGTACTATATATTGGAACGTGTAATATGTTCGACGTGATGTGTGATTCGAATTGGGTTGATGCTAATTTTTATCAATGCTTATTGGATTCTATCAGATATCACTTTCATTGTTTTTGTTTAGGACAATTTCAGGTTGGATTTTGATTTTTAAGTGATTTATGCCGTTATTTCTAAAGTAAATCACAAGGAAAAGAACTAAATACATGTTTGGATAAGAATAAATACATGTACAAAGATTTCCATAATAATGGCTTCAATTTCCCCTCCCCTTGATTTTAAAGGTATGATAGTATATTTTTCCATAATTTTAGTCTCCATCTTATTTTTGTATCGGGTTTCTGTCAGTTTTGGATTGATATTCAGCTATACAATTTGAAACTGTGAAAATATTTTCCCAGGTTCAGATCAAGTTTCGTGTTAAATTTAAACAGAATTTTGTTCGGGTCGAGTATAAATCATTTGCACAAAACTTTTATCGAAAGACCTCATATGACGTAAATATTAAACACCAACATTCCACTCTAAAACTAATTATTGTTATTTCTCCTTTTATAATATTTTTAAGGAGCAGCATACTCAACTTTTGATGTAGGCGATGACTGATTGATTTATTCAAAACAAAGAGTTTTTATTTTAGAAGATCGATAAATACTTTCGCATTTTCTTTGTAACATAATGTTCAAAATACATTTATTAAATTCATTCAGTTGCTATTCTACAAATATGTTCCCACTTCAATCAGTTTCATGCATCGCTTAAGTTTTTAAATATATCATTTGATAACAAAGAAGACGCTTGTTCAACTAAATAACGCTTTAATCATTGTTAAGTAGAATACGATATCAGTGTCCTCAGTTCCAAAGAAGAGTTTATTCTGTTTTCTCACGTAAAAGCCGATCACATTTCTTATACTCCTTCTGAAAGATAAACATTCTATTTTCTGCTATAATCCATATAAGTAAAAAAGTAAAAAAAAAAAAAGTTTTTTAAAAAGCACTCCTTTATAAGCATTCAATGTTGATCTTGAAAATCCCGATTAATGCTTTGAGTGCAATTTATGTTTTTCTCACAAATTTTTGTTTCAATACAATATTAATTACAGGTATACGTCAAACCATACAAGGTGACACAAAAATACAGTGACGCAAATAAAAGGCCATAACTTTTAACTGTAGGAATAAAACAACCATTTTTACTCGAATTGAATATTTCCAACTGATCGAAAAATTGCCCAGACCGGGAATCGAACCCAGATACTCGGCCTACAATGCCAATGTTTTACCTGTTAAGCTAACTGGGCGATAGCTAGCTGGGATTTTTTGCTCAGATAACCTTATTGGTCATAACAGCTGGTCTGTAATTTAGATAGCTCGGCAAAATAAACCACAGGTAATGGAATTCCATGTAACGATGGATACGTAGATATACTATTATTTTAACACAATCAAACTGATCGGTAAAGTTATCATACGAATTAAATCGTATGATATTAAAAAATCTTATATCGTATGATATAAATCGTATCGATCGATTCGTATGATAACTTTACCGATCAGTTTGATTGTGTTAAAATAATAGTAGAGCTACATATTCATCGTTATATAGAGTTCTATTATCTGCGATTTATTCTGCAGAGCTGTCTAAATGACAGACCAGATGTTATGACCAATAAGGTTATCTAAGCGAAAATTCCCAGTTGGCTATCACCCAATTAGCTTAACAGGTAAAACTTTGGCCTTGTAAGCCAAGTATCTGGGTTCGATTCCCGGCCTGGGCAATTTTTCGCTCAGTTGGAAATATTCACTTCGTATGATAACTTTACCAATCAGTTTGATTGTGTTAAGAAATAGTATAACCCCTTTTATTCATCATTCTAAAGTAACGAAAATCTATGTAAGAAACAATCAATATTATTTGTAATAGATTCCTCCTGTAGCGATGCTGGAGTTTAGGTTCTGTAGAATACGATATCGTGCCCTTACTTTCAAAGAAGTGCTTATTCTGTTTTCTCACGTAAAGGCCGATCACATTTCGTACACTCCTTCTGAAAGATAAACATTCTGTTTTCTGCTATAATCCATAATGAGTATAACAGTAAAAAAAAAAAAAAAAAAAAAAAAAAAAAAAAAAAGTGTTTTAAAAAGCACTCCTTTATAAGCATTCAACATTGATCTTGAAAATCCCGACTAATGTTTTGACTGCAATTTATGTTTTCTACACATTCTCCTTGCAATACTATTTTAATTTCGGGTATACACCAAACTATATTATACACAGCATTTTTACACTCTGTAGAAATCAAAAGTAAGTGAATTTATTTATAAAAATTAATTAATACTTTTTTTAAGATTCGCAAAAAAAGAAAGATTATTTAAATTATTTTTTAGGATTTTCCAATTTATTTCACAACACCTAATTATAAATTAATATACGAATTGAATATTTCCAACTAACTAGGGAACTGCAAGAAGTGTAAGTCATCGAGTTTGACGAAAGGGGCATCGTTGGAAAGATCTCATCGAGAGCAGTAAAAAACTCAATGGAACTGCCCGTCGCAAATGAGCTGTTTTCGAGATATCCTCAATTTATATCACGTAATTAGTGCATACTTAATAAGGGGGGGCCGCAAAAAATTTTAGCCTTGATTTTAACGAAAGTGGTATGTTAAAAAGATATCATTATGAGCGAGAAAAAACTCAATAGAACTACCCGTCGGAAATGAGTCGTTTTCGAGATATCCGATAATTTATGTCACGTAGCTAGTGCATACTGTTCTAGTGCACACTTGATCGGGGACCGCAAAAAATTGTTTTCTCGATTTTGATGAAACTGGTGTTGTTGCAAAGATATCATTGTGAGAAGTAAAAAACTTAATGGAAGAATCCATCTGAAATAAACCGTTTTCGAAATATTCAAGAATTTGTGTCACTTAATGCAGTTTTCCAGCAGTGTGCATTAGAAATGTGACACAAACTGTTGGATTATCTCGAAAACGTCGCATTTCCGACGGGTGATTCCATTGAGTTTTTTAATCCTCACAATGATACCTTTTCAACGATACCATTTTCGTTAAAATCGAGAATAAAATTTTTTGAGGTCCCCCTTTAAGTAGCACGTGACATATATTGTCGGATATCTCGAAAACGGCCCATTTGCGACGGGTAATTCTATTGAGTTTTTTGCTGCACTCGATGAGATCTTTCGAACGACATCATTTTCGTCAAAATCCATGACTTACACTTCTTGCAGTTCAGAAAAAATTGTCTAGACCGGGAATCGAACTCAGATCTTTAGCTTGCTAGGCCAATGCTTTTACAATTTAAACAACTAGGCCGACATTTGGCGAGCATATTTTGCTCAGATAATCATATTGATAATAACATATGATCTGTCATTTAGGCAGCTTAACAAAATAAACCACAGGCAAAGGAACTTCATAAAAACGATCGGTACATAGATATACTATTAAACGATAAAAGCACTGCATGGTAAGTTGAGGACCTGGTTTCGATTCCCGACCTGGGCAATTTTTCACCCAGTTGGAAATATTCAATTCGTATGATAACTTTACCAATCAGTTTGATTACTTTAAAATAAGTGTATAAATTAATTAATAAGAGAAAATATTAATTTTCACATATTTTAAAAGGTATAAATAGCAAATATTTTTAAAGATTCCATATAGTTTAACATCCAGATCCTGAAAAACACATAAACTTTAATTATGGCCACCCTGTATATCTCTTTCATTAACTCAAGGACTGTCGCTATGAAATATAGGATGATGGCTGCTCATTGACCGTTTTTGGAAAATGTGGTAAAATAACAGGTTTGGGAAAAAATTGAGGCAGATTATCCCTCTCATTTAAAACATAATTTTAAGTTTAGGATCGACCGAAACAGATTTTTGAAACCTAAAACGAAGTCTAAATTTCGGCGATTTTCCAATTTTTCGGCCAAAAATAAAAACGAAATTGTTCATAATTTTTTCAAAAAAATTAATTTATGCATAAATATACATAATTAAACATTAATTATTAACGTAATTATACTTGTGGCCCAGAATGGGTCACTGTGTCTTCAAACAAAACATTTCATCTTCATAAAATTAAATATAACTAACTCCTCAACGGCACAAAATAATTTTTAATTATACAAATTTCATCTAATTAAATATATTTTTAGGTATGCATACCTCGACTTATCTTATGTAATGATTTTTGTAAATGGTCATCTGTTATACTAGAAGATTCTCAACTTGTATTCAAAACAGTTTTGCAGTTTCAAACTAAAAATTGTCTATAACTGTTGTCTGTAGCTTTTGATGAACACATGAAAAGCGAAAGTTCTCAAAATTTAGCTTTTTATGCATTTTTTGCTTTTTAATTTATAGGTGTATTTCGATTCAAACTGCTTATTTTCCGATTTATTTTTCAATTCACTTTTGCTCTCAAACGCCTCAAACTTGCAGATATTCTTATTCAGAAAGTGATTGTTGATTCTTTGATAAATGCAGTAAATATTGCAAAAAGAGCAATCAAAAACGGCATTTTGTATCGATTTTTTCCCAAGCGGGAGATCTGTGGACAAAAAAAAAAAAAAAAAAAAAAAAAAAAAAAAAAAGGGTCGTACTAAGAAGATTATTGTTTATAAATCAAATTCTAATGAATTGAGCGTAAAATAACATCACACGGCACCTTGTACGTCTCTTCAGAAATCTCCTCAGCAAGTTCCATGTTTCTACTTTTAAAAATATATCTGAAATTGTATCGAAAAATTTCAAGCTGTTGAAGGTGGAAAAGCGTTTATTCGAATATACCCTTATCCTAATGTCTTGAGTCAGTCAAGACTGAGAATTATAGACAGTGAAGTTCACAGAATAAATAAGGAGAGTCTGATATGAGCTGATGCAGCTCAAATCAAAGAGTCATGTTGAAAATATCTTGAGTCTGTCATATCTGAGAATTAAAAACAGTGAAGTTCACAGCAATAAATAATGAGAGTCTGATTTGTGCTGATACAGTTCAAATCAATGAATCATGTTAGAAGTATCTTGAGTCTAGCGACTAAGAATTATAAACAATGAAGTTCACAGAATTAAATAATTAGAGTCTGATGTGAACTGATACAGCTCAATAAGTCAATCGACGAGTTATGTGGAAAATGTCTCGAGTCTGTCATGACTGAGAATTATAAACAATGAAGCTCACAGCAATAAAGAAGGAGAATCTGATTTGAGCTGATGCAGTTCAAATCAATAAGTCATGTTTAAAATGTCTTGAGTCTGTCATGACTGAAAATTATAAATAATGAAATTCAAAGAAATAAATAAGGAGAGTCTAATTTGAGTTGACACAGCTCAAATCAATGAGTCATGTTGAAAATGTCTTGAGTTTATCATGACTGAGAATTATAAAATGTGAAATTCATAGCAATAAATAAGGAGAGTAAGTGTCTTGAGTCTGTCACGACTAAGAATTATAAACAATGAAGTTCACAGAATTAAATAAGGAGAGTCTGATGTGAGCTGATACAGCTCAATGAGTCAATCGACGAGTTATGTGGAAAATTTCTCGAGTGAATGAAATGAGTGAGGAAAATGAATGAGAATTATAAACAATGAAGATCACAGCAATAAATAAGGAGAAACTAATTTGAGCTAATACAGAACAATTCAATGAATCATGTTGAAAATGTCTTGAGTCTATCACGGCTGACAATTATAAACAGTGAAAATCACAGAAATAAATAAAGAGCGTCTGATTTGAGCTGATACAACTCAAATGAATGAATCATGTTGAAAATGCCTTGAGTCTGCCATGACTGAGTATTATAAACAGGAAAGTTCACAGCAATAAAAAGGAAAAGAATTATTTGAGATGATACAGCTCCAATCAATGAGTCGTGTCAAAATTATCTTGAATCTGTCATTACTGAGAATTATAAGCAATGAAGTTCACAGCAATAAATAAGAAGGAAATGATTTGAGCCGATAAAGCTCAAATAAATGAATCATGTTAAAAATTCCCGAAGAAAGAAAACAAATTTTTGAAATATAAAATAAGAAGAAAAAGAATTTTGGCGGAATTTCAGTCCACCCGAATTTTGGGGAACATTTGTGCCAAAAACGAATTTTCGACAAAACTCAGAATTAGTGCCGAAAGCTAAAGGAAAATTTTGATCGATCTTTAATTTTAAGCAACTAGTGATAGAAAAATTGTAAGAAATTTAGTGCCAAATGATTCATTGATCAAACGTACAGCAAGGTGGAATTTCCATGCGCTGCGCCAACAATTAGCCAAAGTTGATCCAACCATTTTGTCTTATCTAAGTAGAATGTTGCTATATAAATTGTTCTTAACTAAAATTAATCAGATATTCATTGTGCTTCGGCCTATTTGTCGCCCAAACAAATTATCCTCTCATACCCCATATTTTCTAACAAATACAGTGTAAAAATTCCTAACAGCGCAGCGGCCTTAAATTTATCTATATCGCCATAGTCTAATAACAAGATTTTTTTTCTTTTTGCTAGATTTTTATAAACGAAAATTGAATGAATAAACTATGACTACAGTTAATCAGTGTATGCAATACAATTTAAATTTCATAATAAAAATCACAAACTATTTATTCTAATTTGTTCAATTTTATTATTTAATTGTATTTTTTATTGTAAGTAATTTGTTATTTTAATTACAAAATTTAATTTTTTTTTTAAATTTAAATTATCTTTTAAACACTGATTTGCCGTAGTCATACTTTATTTATTGTGTTTCTCTTTTATATATTTTTGTAAATATACATATGTGTGTGTGTATATTATGTAGATATATATATAGTTCTCCTCCTATCTATTTTTTTTTTAAATAAAAATTTATGCTTTTTTTTCTTTAAACGTAGATACCGTTTTCTTTAAAATATAAATATTTTACATTTTCTTCTACTTGGCTTGAATAATACAGCATGAACTCCATTTTCACTAAAATTAAGAAAATTTATAAATTATTAGCGCAATTTTTCATGCAAAAAACTGTATATATCTGTTTTGTATTTTTTCTGTTTGTTTAGTGAAATTGGAGCATGGAAATTCTTTTTTAATTTAACAATGCTTTCTTCTTTAAAACGTACGTAGTTTTTCAAAGAATTATAAGTTTTCTAAACTCTACAAACAAAAGTTTAAAAAGTTTTTCACCTTACTTTTAAGAACATTTACTTAAATTTTTTCTAGTCTAACTTTTATTCCTATGGGTACCAATAGAAACATACCTATCCTAGAAACTTAAATGGCCAAACATGTAATATTGATTCATTATTTTTCTAGATACTCCTTTAGGGGATTCACCCGTTAGCAACCGAAAAATTTTGAGGAACGAAAACAATTGAAATTAATCCATTTAAAGCTTCCATTTTTTGTTAGAAATGATTAATTATTTATAGTTATTTATTAAATGGAAACCGTGCTTATTTTTACATAAAAAACGTAAAAGAAAAATCAGAAGATAAAATTATAGGCACTCTCCAGTATAGAAACACTGAAAAAAAAAAAAAAAAAAAAAAAAAATCCGTTAAATTTGCGGCAAAAACTGCCGGCAGCGATGTTGCCAGAAGTTTTTGCCGTAAAAATTGAAGTAAAATTAGCTGTACATTTTTTGATTACGTCTAATTTTGCTGCAATTAGATGCTAATTTTACTGCAAAAACTGCAGACAACAGTGCTGTCAGTAGCTTTTGCCATAAATTTAACAGATTTTTCTACAGTGTGGATATTTAAAAAAAAATGACTTCAGAAAGTTTTTTGCAAAATGGTTGGTATAAACCAGTCATACACAACGTTTTTTTCCCGTGCCACAAACATAAGTTTGCAGGTTTGAAGTGGCGTCAACTTTTGAAAAATATTATGTGGGCTTAAATAATAATGGGTAGAAGGAGATATCAAATTACTGGGTGGGCTCGCGCCCCATGGGCTCATATGAGTTTGCGCCATAAAATAGTGCATATTCACATTTTAAACACTATGTTTCACCGTAAACTGTTGTAATTACTTCATTTTATGGTAAAAAACGAGTATGATTATGAAAAAGTTGAGTGCATAACTGTGCAATATTAAACGTCATGTTAGTTTCATATGTTTAAATAGGATGAGCAAGTGTTGAAACACTTATTTTAGTTACAATTTAGTAGTTTTGCAAAACCGTGATACAACCTCAAAACTAAAATAAATTTTTGAACAGAATTTCATTTGGATTTTCGGAACTTTAATAATTCCTTTAGTTACCTTAGAATCTTTTCCAGGGGATACTCAAAATGTTTTAACGGCGGGACGGGGGAGGAAGAAGAGTGTGCCCCCTTAGCTACGGCTCTCGGTGCAGCTCCAAACACCACTTATGAAACATGAAAATATGACCTTTTCTTCAATTAAAATTGTTAAAATATAACATCAATGCCGGAATTATTTTTTACTTCTTTTCACAGAAAATCAATATTCAAAAAGGTTTTTCTTCTTTGAGCATTTGAAGCAATTTCTTTCTATAAATTACGGTTAAATTTCTCTAAACACATTAAAGTCTTTGGAAACTAGCAATAAAAGTTTTAAAAGTATTTTCTACCATTTTTAAGAGGATTTACTGAAATTTTCTAAAGCTTAACATTCAAAACTTCTATTTCTTTAGGTGAGATTACTGTGTTCCAAATTCTGGAAACTTAAATGATCAAACATGTACTGTGCGATCATTATTTTCCTCAGATTTCTAAAGAGTATGTTTGGTAATCTATAATCAGATATCTTAATAAGAAAATTAGTAATTAAAATTAGCATTGATTTAAAAATAAAATCTCATTTTTTCGATTTTGTTTCATAAAATCGTTTCATTGTTTCATCAAAAGAAACCAAGAAATAAAAATCAGTAGATAACAAACTGTTATTGTCACTTAAAGTTGTTAAAGTATAACATCAATACCGAGTTCTTGCATCCTCGCCCCCTTCTTCTCTTTTTAAAAGCAACATTATTACTTTTAAAGGTATTTCATCTTTAAATTTATGAATCATTTATTTTATGTAAATTTTCTCTAAATTGCTCTAAATCTTTGAATTTTAGCCAGATAGATTAAAAAGTTATTGCTCCTATTTCAAGGTCTTTATTGAAATATTCTGTAACGAAATTTTTTCTCTGAGATGTATTTCGAAAATTAGAATTCTGTAATTTTACGTGGTAAAGCATGTGTCTGCTCATAATTTTCTTTGTATTCTTTTTGTGGAAGTTGGTACAGTCAAAAAAGAACCTTCGGGACTAAAAAATAAATTAGTTAATTAATTAAAACTTTCTTTTCAAAAAACTTTTACGGATTTTTATTAATCGAAATATTTTCATCTTGACATCGCAAATAATCTAAAAAAAATGATAAAAATATTAGAATTTGTAAAATTGCTACTTTCAGGTGAAAATGTTAAAAGTTATCAGTAATTCTCATTACATTTTTTAACTATCTGTCACTATTACCTATAATCTTAAGAATTTTTCCTTTTTAAATTTATAAAGGAATTATTTTCTACAAATTTCTGTAATAATATTGAAGCATTCGCCTTCAAGCTAATAAAGTTAAAGACTTCTTTCTTATTTGATAATTTTGATTTACATAATCTAAAATTTAAATCCAAAAAATATTATTATTATTACTATTCAAGTGAAGCTTGAATTTGGGAAACTTATTCAGTCAAACATGCATTGTACTTTTATTATTTTACCTTGTGTTCCTTTGATGGAAATGTTATAGTAAAAAAATAATCTTTAGGACAAAAAAAAAATCGATATATATAAAACTTTTTCGATTAATCTTTAGCAAATTTTACCAAGCTTTTAAAATAATTTTAATCTTGAAATTGCTAAGATTCTAAAAAATGTTAAAATTTTTAGAATGTCAAAAAATTGTTACTTTCAGATAAAAATGTTAAAGGACAAAATTAATTCTATTTTTTATTTATATATTTTTACCACTTGTCAGTATTAACTGTAATTGCTAATATTGAATTAATTATAATTAAGTACAATTGTCTTTCCTCATAAATTTATAAAGGAAATAATTTGTATAAATTTCTTTCAAAATATCAAAGTATTCTGCTTCATTTTAAAAATGTTCAAGAAGACTTCTTTCTTATTTAAGATCGTTACTTAAAAAAATCCTTTGTAATTTAACTCCAAAAATTATATTTTTTTTCAAAGTGACACGAGCAACATTTGAATTCGGGAAAATTATTCAGTGAAATATATGTTGTGTGTTCATTATTTCACCTAGTGCTCTGTTGAGGGAGTTAGTACTGTAAAAAAATATAATAAAAAGAAATATTTAAAACATTTTTTTTTATTAATCTTCAACATATTTTTACTAAGTTTTGAATATATTTTAATCTTGACATTGCTAAGATTCTAGAAAATGTTAAAATTTTTAGAATGTCAAAAATTTGTTACTCTTGGATTAAATGGTTAAAGAGTAACATTAATTCTCATTTTTGTTTTTATTTTTATTTTTAACATTTGTCAATAGTAACTATGTTTTTTTTTTTTTTTTTTTTTTTTTTTTTTTTTTTTTTTTTTTAAATATATAAAGGAGTTCTTTTCTGCAAACTTCGCCAATAATTTTAAAGTATTCGGCTTCAGGTTAAGAGAATTCAAAAAGATTTCTTTTTTTAAATTTAAGAGCTTCTATTTAAATCCTCTGAAATTTACAAAATGGCACAAGCAATATTCGAATTCGGGAAAATTTCAGTGAAATATATGTTGTGTGTTCATCATTTCACCTAGTGCTCTGTTGAGGGAGTTAGTACTGTAAAAAAATATAATAAAAAGAAATATTTAAAACATTTTTTTTTATTAATCTTCAACATATTTTTACTAAGTTTTCAAAATATTTTAATCTTGACATTGCTAAGATTCTAGAAAATGTTAAAATTTTTAGAATGTCAAAAATTTTTTACTTTTGGATTAAATGGTTAAAGAGTAACATTAATTCTCATTTTTGTTTTTATTTTTATTTTTAACATTTGTCAATAGTAACTACGTTTTTCTTTTTTTTTCTTTTTTTTTAAAATATATAAAGGAGTTCTTTTCTGCAAACTTCTCCAATAATTTTAATGTATTCGGCTTCAGGTTAAGAGAATTCAAAAAGATTTGTTTTTTTAAATTTAAGAGCTTCTATTTAAATCCTCTGAAATTTACAAAATGGCACAAGCAATATTCGAATTCGGAAAACTTACTTAAAAAATCATATATTGTTTGATCATTGTTTTACCTTGTGTGCTCCATTGGGGGAATTGGTGCTATAAAAAATTATATTTGGAACCAAAAACAATAATAAAACCCTTTTTTTTATTAATCTTTAACAAATGTTTACTAAATTTTCAAACTATTTTAATCTTGACATCACTAATGTTCTAGAAAATTTTAACATTTTCAGAAGGTCAAAAAATTTTTTTGTTCTTAAATTTCTTATTTAAGAACTTTTATTTAAATCTTTTGAAATTTAATTCCTAAAATTATTTTTTTTTTCAAATTGGCACAAGCGATATTTGAATTCGGGAAACGTATACGGTCAAACATGTATTGTATGTTCTTTATTTTACCTTGTCCACCTTTGGAGGGAGTTTTGGTATTATAAAAAAAATAATCTTTGCCCCCGTCCAAGCGAAAAAAACCCTTCACAAAAAACTTACTACTCAAACTATGAAAACGATCAAATTACCGACATTTTGAAGAAATTTCATAACAAACTTTAAAAATTAAAATACAAAATTGGGAATATTTTAAAAAACAGCTTGGGAGCGCACATCTAAAAATCAACAATTTTATTGGTTTTTTTGGAAAGCCCTTTCCGTTTGGGAAAATCAATTCGTACCAGAAAATTCTGTTATTTAATTATTAAACATTGTTTCCGATATCTAATATTTAGTTATTAATGCGTTAAATTTTCCGGTACGAATTGATTTTCCCAAACGAAAACAAGTTTTCGAACGACCCAATAATAATGAACAAATAACTATTAGTAGAAAATTTATAGAAAATTCTAACAACCAGGCTTAAAAATGCAATTGACGAGATTTGCGACCGACTAACCTAAAAGTATCAAACTTTCTTTGCGATCATGACAATCTTTAAGTAATTTTCTTCAAAAAAATAATTTAGATTAAAGACCTTGACTGTTTACGATATTCACATGATTTGGATTGTTTATAATATAGATGAAATGATGTCGATGGAACTCTATTTGGCAATTTATTACCTGCACACGGCTAATAAAAAATGTAGCAATCAGCCCGGAGCTGTCGACGGGAGTCACATCAATTAGGCTTTTATTAGATATATTCGTTCTGCAGAAAACTATGAAACATCCTTGTGTTTTAAATACATAGATTATATGCACTGCAAATCCTCAGACACAAAAATAAACACATTTCTTAACACTTTTTGTCCCCAAATTCAGAACACATTAATGTTTTGTGAAACGTTTTTTGTGTAGTGATTGTGTGCTTAATATTCTGCAAAAGTGTTACCCTCTAGAAAGATGTTCCTAATATGTTGCAAAGTATTTCATTTTAGAAATGTGTTCTAAAAATAGTGTTGTTATTTGTGTTGAAATAGCGTTGTAAAGGGTTGATGAAAATAGTTTCTTAAGATGGTGTGTTGCGCAACATTTTGTCTCCAAATTAACAACACATTGTAAGCGCCCCATATTTTAGAATACGATAAATACAACACATATAAAACACTTGCAAAATATTTTCTATGTGGTGCCTTTAAAATTACACAGTTTTAAAAATGAATGTTTTGAAATATGTTTTGGAAACATATTTCAATTTTTAACAAAATTTTTTGCACAATCTTTTTGTTTTAGACAACACATTCGCAACACAATAGAAAACTATTTTAGTTAGAAGTGTTGATTTTTATGCTCAGTTAGTATGCAAAAGCGTTTCCCGCATTTCAAATGTATTGTAGTTATGGAGTCATCAAAATGTTTGCATTTTGTGTTCGCTTACCAGGGGCAAAAAATTGGTCCAATAGTGATACGAAACTAACCATCAAGTAAGAAAACACGCAAGTGTCAATACACTGTAAAAAAAAAAAAAAAAAAAAAAAAAAAAAAAAATGTAAATTTACAGCACTTTACTTTGAATTATCCAGTAAATTTACGGGAAATGTCACTTTTTACACATTAACGGACAACTTCGTAATGTTTTGTGTTTTGCGGGCAAAGCCCGTTAATATAGGAATAGAGTCCGTTTTTTTTTTTTTTTTTTTTTTTTTTTTTTTTTTACGGTCATTGTCTGGAATCTCTTTTGCAATAAAAATACTGCAGCAATTTTTAACAGTATAACTGAATCAAAAATAAGCTCATGTTTTTCAAAAGAAACTTGTCATGATTGGTAAATGCGCCATTTTCTAGCAGCGCGCATTAGAGTGTGATTAGATGTATAGTCAATATTCATGAAGATAATGATCGATTCTTTTTTTTTTTCTAAGAAGTTGTATTTAAAATTGTATATACACTTTTTTTAATCCTTTGAGGGGCAAGTAATAATATCTCTGCAATATTGAATTCTCACCGGAATAATCGGAAAATTTCATTTCAATGTAAAACGAAGCAATTTTTCAACATTTTACCGCCAAAGTTAAAATTAGAAAATTTCGTTAAAAGCTTCTGCTGAGAATCTCGTTTAAATTAGATGGAATAAAATATATTTCACTGCCCCTCAAAGGGTTAAATAAGCTGATAGAAAAAAACACTATGAAATTAATTTATTTATTTTAAAACGATATTATTTTCAATCAATTGTCATTCAATATACCCCACTAAAAATAATCTTAAGATTATCGGAAGAAATCGCCACTTTCTACAGAAATTCTACAGAAATTTGAAGAAAATTTGCGGACTTAGCTTTATCTTTAAAATATCTGCTGAATGTTTAAAGATATTCTTAAAAATATCTGCATAATGGGCCAAATACCTTCGGATTTCAATTATTCCAATTAATCTTTTAAAGAAATTATTAAAGATTTTTCTTCTGTAAATTTGTGACTGAAATATTCTCTACAAATGATTCTAAATTTTACTGAAAGTATGAAACACTTTGAATTTTAGCAAAAAATGCTTAAAAGTCTTTTCTTATTTTTGCAAGCATTTGCACTGAAACTTTCACTTAAGTTTAAAATGCGAAATTTTGGTTCCTCTGGGAGACATTAAGTGACGAAACTTAAGTGAACAAACATGTAATGTGTGCTCATTACTCTCTCCGTCCTTCCTTTAGGAATTAGATAAGCTTATAGCAGAATTTTTGGAAGAAACGAAATAAGTAAAATCAATACATCTAGTTTTCTTTTTAAAGGTATTTTTTAGCGTGTTTTAAAATAAACTTTTAAATCTCGTCAGCGAAGGGAAAAAATAACATGCTATTGCTTTTAACAGAAACTCTCAGAAGATACTTTCAATTTCTACTTTTATGTTTTTCGTTTATACGAAAAATCAATTACATAAAAGGTATTTCCTCAAATTTGTAAACCAATTATTTTCTTTAAATTACTAATAAATTGCTATTGAGACATTAACATTTTTTTCTTAAAAAAACTCGGAAACTTATTTACCTCTGAATATTAATAGATGGATGCATTGTGCGTTTTTTACTTTTCTTCTGATACTTTTACAGCATTTTGTATTCAGAAAGCAGAATCATTGATTAAAATCGAATAATTAAAATCAACACTCTTGTAATTTTTTTTCTCTGACTGTCTTTTGGCATTTGCTTTCTTTTTTTCTTTTCTTTCTCTCTTTCTTTTTTTTTCGTATCCCCAAATCTTAAAATGTATATTATTTTTTTTAATTAACTGATAAAAAAAAGCATTCACAATTTAATTTACTTCTTTTAAAACAAATTTCTCTTCTGATTTATTCCTGATAATCTTTTAAAGAAAAAACCTACATTATTAAAGATTTTTTGCCTGTAAATTTCTGAATCAATTATTTTCTGCAAATGATCCTAAATTTCACTGAAAGTATAAAAACTTTGAATTTTGAGAAAAAAATCTTTAAAAAATCTTTTCTTATTTTTGCAAGTATTTGCACTGAAACTTCCACTTAAGTTTAAAATGCGAAATTTTGATTCCTCTGGGAGACATTAAAAATTTTCGTATTCACAAAACTTAAGGCTCGGAGCGAACAGCACTAGTTTTTATTACACTAAAGGAGCAATCAATCAATCGTTGTTGACCAAACGAAACAAGGGTAAAATCTCTTTAAATGATTTTTGAGGTCTGACCCTCCCAAATTTACAAAGGAAGGGGAACTTTTATCTCCCCACATCTACGGTCGTAAAGCTGTCAACTGACTTCGCGTTGAATTTCTCTCTTGAAGTTCGGATTCAGTGCACTGAAAAAACAAAAGCGCCGACACGAAAGATCAAAAATAGCGCAAGAAGTTAGTGCTATCTGCGTAGACCTTAAGTAAACAAACACGTAATGTGCTCCGACCCCCCACGAAGGGCACTCCCCCCCCTCCTGGGCCTATATCCCAAGCGTAGATAATCAGCCGACAAAAATAAACCAAACCAAACCATTACTTTCTCCGTCCTTCCTTTGGAAGTTAGATAAGCTTAAAACAGAATTTTTTTAAGAAACGAAATAAGTAAAATCAATACATCGAGTTTTCTTTTCAAAAGTATTTTTTGGCGCTTTTTAAGATAGACTTTTAAATCTCAACATCGAAAAAAAGGACATTCCATTACTTTCAATAGAAATTCTCGAATGATACCATTACATAATCAATTACGTAACGCTATTTCCTTCTTAAATTTGTGTATCAATTATTTTCTGTAAATTATCAGTAAATAACTCTTCAGAAGTTAAAATTTACTTTTTCTTGAAAAAACTCGGAAATTTTTTAAAACTCTGAATGATAATAGATTAATGCATTGCGTGTTCATTACATTTCCCCTGATACTTTTACGACGTTTTGTATTTTTTTTTTAACAGAATCTTTGACTAAAATCAAATAATCAAAATCAATACTCTTGTAAGTTTTCTTTCTATGAATGTCTGTTGGAATTTTTCTTCTTTTTCTTTCTTTTTTTCCTTTATTTTTCTTTATTTTTTGTCGCATCCCCACATTTTAGATTGTATATTATTTTTCTAAAATTAATCTTATAAAAAAAGCAATCGCAATTTAACTTATTCTTTTAAAACAAATATTTATTTCAGTCGTTTTTCAATATATGTATTTTTCTTTTTAATGCATCATATTAAAATATTTTTGTTTCTTGTAATTTTTTCCTAATAATCTTTTAAAGAAAAAAACCTACATTTTTAAAGATCTTTTTTCTTTGAATTTCTGAATAAAATATTTTTTTTTTTTTTTTTTGCAAATGATTCTAAATTTCCTTTAAAGGCTAAATTTTAGCCAAAAAAAAAAAAGTTTAAAAATTCTTTGCTTATTTTTGCATGTATTTGCTTTGAAACTTCCTTTTAATTTTAAAATGCGAAATTTTGATTCATCTGAGAGTTTCCGAATTCACAAAACTTAAGTGAACAGCATGTATTGTGCGTTCCTTACTTTCTCCGTCTTTCCTTAGGAGTTAGATAAGCTTAAAACAGGATTTTTGGAAGAAACGAAATAAGTAAAATCAATACATCTAATTCTCTTTTTAAAGGTACTTTTTTGGTGCTTTTTAAGAAAAACCTTTAAAACTCTACATTGAAAAAAAAAAAAAAAAAAAAAAAAAACATGCCATTACTTTCAATAGAAATTCTCAAAAGATATCATTACATAATCAATTACCTAAAAGGTATTTCCTCCTTAAATTTATGAGTCAATTATTTTCTGTAAATTATCAGTAAATAGCTCTTGAGACGTTAATTTTTTTTTCTTGAAAAAACTCGGAAACTTTTTAAGCTCTGAATGTTAATAGATTGATTCATTGCATGTTCATTACTTTTCCCCTGATACTTTTACAGAATTGTGAGTTCAGAAAATAGAATCTTTGACTAAAATCGAATAATTAAAATCAATAGTTTTGTAATTTATTTATATGAATTTCTGTTGGTATTTTCTTTCTTTCTTTCATTTTTCTTAATTTTTTTCACATCCCCACATCTTAAATTGTTTATAATTTTTGTAAAAATAATCTGATAAAAAAAGCAATAGTAATTTAATTTATTGTTTTAAAACAAATATTTATTTCAATCAATTGTCTTTCAATATATTTTTTATCTTTTTAATGCATCATGTCATTAAAATATTTTTTCTTGTAATTTTTTCCAAAGAATCTTTTAAAGAAAAACCCCTACATTATTGAAGATTTTTCTTCTTTGAATTTCTAAAAGAATTATTTTTTCTGCAAATTATTATCTTAAAGACTGAATTTTAACAAAAAAAAAAAAAATCTTAAAAATTCTTTTCTTTTTTGCATATATTTGCTTTGAAACTTCCTCTTAATTTTAAAATGCGAAATTTCGATTCATCTGGGAGACATTAAAATTCTCCAAATTCACGAAACTTAAGTGAACAAACATGTAATGTGTGTTCATTAATATCTCCGTCGTTCCTTTAGGAGTTAGATAAGCGTTAAACAGAATTTTTGGAAGAAATTAAATAAGTAAAATCAATACATCTAGTTTTCTTTTTAAAGGTAATTTTTGGCGTTTTTTTTTAAATAAATTGTTAATTCCCTACATAAAAAAGAAAGAAAAGTAATAAGAAAAAAACATAACAATACTTTTCAACAGAAAATCTCAATTTACCATCAATTTCTACTATTATTTTTTTCATTTATACGAAAAATCAATTACTTAAAAGGTATTTTCTCCTTAAATTTGAGAATCAATTTTTTTCTGTAAATTATTTGTAAATTCCTTTTAAAATTAAAATTTTCTAACTTGGAAACTTTTTTACCTCAGAATGTTAATAGATTTGCTGCATTCTGTGTTCATTACTCTTCCCCCGATACTTTTACGACGTTTTGTTTTCAAAAAACAGAATCTTCGAATACAATCAAATAATTAAGATGAATACGTAATTTTCTTTTTATGAATGTCGTTTGCTTTTTTTTTTTTTTTACTTACTTTCTATTTTTTTTTAACTAAGGTACCCTGGGGTAATAACGCCACGTTAAGGTTCTACCAATTTTCACGGCTTAGTTTTCGGTTGTACTTTTCAAACAAATATAGGATCTGATACAGCAACTCATTGACTATCTATGTAAAATAAAATAATTTAACAGATATGTATTCATAAAATGTAATGGCGTTTTTTCTTGACCAATGCTATTTGGCGTTATTACCCACCTATATGGGTAATAACGCCATGCAAAGAAAACTTTGAAATAAGATGGAATAATTGCATGTAGATAGCCCAATTCTAAAAATACAAACTCTACAAACTTAAAAATTGACAAATTGCAATCTAAGCTATTGAAAATGTTAAATTTTTTGTGAAAGTGTAAGAAAAATAAACGTGTGGTGTGGGAGGGGGGGATGAGGCAAAAGAATATCGGACCGTGAGCTTCTTTTTGCTTAAAAAGGACCGCTTAAATAGAAATATGAGAAACATTGCACAGTTTTAACTGTGTTTATCTGAATCAGTATTTAGGATGTAGCTCGGCCACTGTTGGGAATCAACAGGGGTATTAATGTCAAGGATAGGCGTTATTACCCCGGTATAGTTATTGCGCAGTACATTTTAAATTACAAATTATCTCGAGAAGATATCCAAAATCTTCAACAACATTTTAAAAGTACATGAAATGCACTACAAATTTATGTAATTAACAAAGTATTTCCGGATAAAAAGATAGTCTTCACATCCCAAAACGTATCTCGCAAATTTTAGATCAAGCGTTAATTTTAGTTGTTTGTAAAAACAATAAGGCCTAAAAATGAAACAAATTAACTTGAAGCTGTTTTTTGCGATTTATATTACTCAAAACCCTTCTGCGCAGAGCACATGGGTGTCAATTACCTGATTATTTCACAATTATGCAAAATATAAGCACTTGGCGTTATTACCCCGCCTGGCGTTACTACCCCAGGGTACCTTAATTGGAGAATATTGGTGTCCTCGGTAGATAATTGGGAAATCTGAAGTATATCTGAAACTTTTTATTTGTGTAATTCCTCAATTTATTTTATTTTAGTCATTTTCTGATTGGTATATGTTTCATGTTCAAAAATGGAATACTTCTATTCCCACAATGACAAAAAAATAATAAAAACTTGAAAACAAACTGATAAAGATTTCAAACAAATTTCATTTAAAAGGGCATTTTTTTCTCTGCGCAACGGTGTAAAAATTGCAACGTGCGATGTTTAAAAGTAAAAAAATTTGCAGTTCCGAAAATTATAAAAACGAAATTTCATTTTAAATTTGTTTGTGACGAGTCCAGGAATTTAAATTTTTAATCCATGTCGTACGTAATATGAGGCGTTCAGAAATCAGCCTGATTAACTCCATCAAATAAAAATGCACATTTTAAACACTTAAAGTTGTCTATCTAAAAATACAGTTTTTTTTTTTTTTTTTTTTTTTTTCGCTACCATTGATCTAGAAATATTAATGTTTAGTGCACGGCGTACGTAATATATGATCATCATAAATATGATGTTTATTATTATTATTAATTTAAATATAGAATTTATTTATAAGTCTTTTGAAATATCGTTTTCCAAATAGTCGTTGTAATTTGTTAAATAACAACTTTTTTTTTATGCTTGTAAGTGTTGGTTTTGTCAAAATCTTATTATTATTATTATTATTTTCGCATCCCCCCCCCCAAAAAAAATAAATAAATAAATAAATAAAAGTGAATTTAGATGATAATATACGGTAAATTTAAATTTAAAAAATGCTGATAGATTAATGCATTGTGTGTTCATTAATTTTCTCCTTAAAACTTTTATGGCGTTTTAATCATAAAACAGATTTTTTGTATATAAAAAAAAAACAATACTTTTGTACTTTTCTTTTTATGAATATCGTATAGTATTTTCTTTCTTATTCTTATTTTTTTTTCATATCATACATTCAAACATCCCAAGAAAACATGAAATACAGATGATAATATATGGCAACTTTAAAAATTGTCAAAAGATTAATGCATAGTAGGCTCATTATTTTTACACTGTAACTTTTACGGAGATTTGTATCCAGAAAACAGAATCTTTCAATAAAATCAAATAATTAAAATTAATACTCTTGTAATTTTCTTTTTATGGATGTCTTTTGTTATTTTCTTTCTTTGTATTTTTTCTTCTTTTTCTTTTTTTTTTTCTTTTTTGCACCCCCACATTCCAAGAAAATATGAAACAAAATTTAGACGATAATATATGGTGAATTTCAATTTAAAACATTTTAATTATAACACCAATTTTTATTATTATATGTTATCTATTTTTCAGGGAAAATTGAAATTCTTAAAAAACTTTCACACTTAAATTCATGAGAAAATTATTTTCTGCAAATCATCCAATATACGTCTCTGAAATTGTTAAAGTCGAAAACTTTAAAAATGTTCTTTACACGTTTTCCTTTAAGTTAAGGTCTTCACTTTTGAGCGATTACTTAAACCCTTTGATATTTAACTTGCAAAACTTTTATTCTTTGGGAAAACATTGCAAAGTTTTAAATTCAAAAAACTAACAAGGGTGAATGCATGTTCTTCCTCTCCCTCTGTTTTTTTTTTTTTACTTTCATCCATCTATCTTTGGAAGAAATAATATTGGATTCGTCAAAATTTTCGAATTCCAGTTTCGAAGGATTTACACAATTTAGGGGTCAGAGATACCAAAAATCATATTTTTATAAAATGTCTGTCTGTGGTTCTGTGGTTCTGTGACTCTGTATGTCTGTCTGTATGTGACATAAATTTTATGGGCGTTCTTTCTCTGAAACTATTGCACGAAATATAATAAAGATTCATATTCAGGTAGTCCCTAACACAGATTGCTGCTGATTAGTTTTTGGTGTATATCGCTTGGCAGATAGTATTCATATGCTGCATTTTTTTACGATTTACGCCACAGTTCTCAAGAATCAATGCTCGGAAATTAATAAAAAATTTTATTCATGTATTCCCTTATATATTTTGATCCTGAATAGTTTTTGGTGTCAATCGCTCAACAGGTGGTATTGCTATGCTGAAGTTTTCCTAATTCCTGCAATATTTCTATCTCTAGAACTAATGCACGATTTTTTATTAAACTTCAGAATGTTATTCTTTATTATGTTTTGGTTCAAATCACACAACAGCTGGCGTTTTCGTGTTACATTTTTCACGATATCTGCGACAGTATTATTTCAAGAAATAATGTACACAATATCCTGCCTTTAGAAACCTCACGATGGGAATAGATTGTCATTTAACTTTATGCAGCTTTAGCACTGCGGCAGCAAATTTCGAATTATCAACATACGAGATAGATGAAAGCTTTGCGATTGTCACATCCGACTAGTTTTTGCATGATGTTTTAAAAGCATATGCATCGGAAAATAAAAAGTAGAAAATTTAAATCGATGCATTTAAATTTTTTTCTTTTTTTTAACTGTTCCAAATTCGAATTCTACAATTTCGGGTACTTTTCTTTTTTCTTTTTTTTTCTTTTTTAATATTTGAATGATTTTTTTATAAAGTCAAAATATCTTTCATGAAAAAGTTCCAAAATTCGCGTAAGAGGATTCCCCAGATGTTCTTTATCGGATTGAAATCCAGGCTGAATGCTGCCAGTTCATCACCTTCATATTCTGAGATTTCAGCCATTCTTTTGTGCCACGGGAAGTGAGTATCGATGCGTTATGATGCTGAAAGTTTCAGTTTAGACCACCTAGGACTTCACCATACGATGACAAATGGTCACTCAGAATATTCTGATAATTTTATGAATTTTGTCTGCCATGTAGGAAACAAAGAGACGTTTGTATATTGCAGCCAAAAGTGCCTCATACGATGAGCAAACCACCACGTTTTTGTCTGCTGAATATGCTCTTTGTATCTTTTTTCAAGGCACAGCAATAGAATGAAAAGTCATCTGAACCAACCAAATTCCACTTTTTTTCATCAGAAAAAATAACACTAATCTATCCGTCAGGATAATTTATAACAGCATATCCGTCATAATGCATATGCTGTTTTGCCCATTGAAATCTTGTTGATGAAATTGTCATTGTTCCAGAAATGTCTGATAAATTAATTTAAATTTTTTGATGAATCTTGATTCGGTTATTCGTCTGCGTATCATGTTACGTGATATTTTGCTATCCAAGTCAAATTTTTATCTGATTAAGAAACAAAATGCTAGTTATAGCCAATCTTTTGATTCTTTTATTCTCATGAAATATCATTTTACTCCACTTTCCTGAGCAAGGAGCATTTTTGAATTGTTTTAAACGTTGTAGAACACTATTATTGCGTATAAAGCTATAATTTCGTTTTTTATGAAATTTTTAATTGTTTAATTAAATAATTAATATGGTTATCTATTTTTAATAATATAAAGTACGATAAAAAACACAGCAAAACTGTATAATTTTACAATTTATGATATTTGTAATTGAATAATAAAATTATTAATTTGGCTGTTTATTTTTAATCATAATAATGCACGGAAAAACACCAAACACTACAACTTTGCATTTTAAGTATTTTTACTGTATTAATTAAATAATTAATACAGTTTTTTTATAATAACACCATACGATAGAAAAGCAACACATTATAATTTTGCATTTTATGATACATATAATTGATTAATTAAATAAATATTAATGTTATTATTTTTTATCATAGTAACGTATGGTAAAAAATAAAACAGAAAAATTGTGCATTTTATAAAAATTTTTATTATTTAATTAAATAATTAATACGTTTACTTATTTTTAATCATAGTAACGTATGATAAAAAGCAAAACAATATATTTTTGCATTTTACGCTATTTTTAACTGATTCATTGAATATTTCATAACGGATATTTATTTTTAAGCATAGTAACGTATGATAAAAAACAAAACCTTATAATTTTACACTTTGTGATATTTTTAATTGATTCTTAAATGAGCTTTAAATATATAATAGGTCTTATATGTGGTCTTTGCTTTCTTCATTATACTTTTAGAATATGCGTCGCTTTAAAAGAGAAAATTTTATAATAAACGATACAATATACAATAAGAATGAATTTAGAATTTAAATGAATGAATTTAGAATTTAGATTTTTGATGATAAATGAATTTAGAATTTAGATTTTTGCTTAATCTTTTTTCCTAAAATAGATCATTTCGTCGAAAATATTAAAAATAAAAATCATAAAACACGAAACTATAATTTTATTTAAAACTAAGCACGTAGTATTAAATACTTTTAAATTCTCGAATTTTTAGTGGTAAAATACGTTTTATATGCTTTCATTATTTTCTTCATTATTTTTTTAATCCTTTTTTGCATTGATGGTACTTTTTAAACCACTAAAGAAAGTTTAATATAAATTATATTCTCTTATACTCTCTAGTTTATTGTTCTTTACACACAATAAACTTTGCTAAATGAAATTTAAATAGTAAAGAGAAACAGTCGATGCTAAATTTTTCAAAAAGTGGTAATATTCTTAATCATTTTCAAAAGTATAGTATCACTTTTTTTTTTTTTAGGAAAAAAATTATACGTGACATTTACAATTACAAAAACCTTTCAATTTACAGAGGAATTCATAATACATTTAAAAACATTGCTTTATAACATTTGCGATATTTCCATAATTGTATTTTTGATTAATTAATCAGATTATTTTTGTAAATATTTTTTACAAAAAATGTTATAACTACCGATATATTTAATCATTTTTAATGAAAAACTCTAAATTTCACATTATGAAAATTTAAAAATCACAGTTTATCTTCATATACTAACCTCTTCAGTCCCTGAGTACCCAAATGGGTACATCAGTTTTCTCCAATTTTATTAATGATACTCAAATATAAATGAAATTTCGATATAAGAATAATATGTTTCGAATTCTAAGATTCGAGCTAATGAAAATAAAACAAAAATCTCCCTCTGAAGTCAAACGAGAGAAGAAATAATTCAGTAATAATTAAAAATACTGTAATAATCGCCATAGCGAAGAGGTTAAAGAAGATAATTATTCGGGTGAAATAATTTCTTGATAAATAATTCTGTAGATAAATGGTTTGGAAGTTCGGTATTTTATAAATAAATGAGCCATTACCATGCGAAAGGGAATGAAATACAAAAAACAGATTTTACTAAAAATACTACCTTTCTCATGCCATAGACATAGATTTTATTATACTTGACTCACCTTGCTGTCACCATCAGAAATAAAACAAAGTAGGTAAGCGTGATCACAGATCGCGCAGAGATTTCGTTTAATATTTCCTTCAAGAAAAAAAAAAAAAAAAAAAAAAAACGTATCCTTTAATTTATAAATCTAATTTGTTATTTTGTAATTTTTGAATTCTTACATACATGGAAGCACCGATAAATTTATTTTTAAAATAGTTATAAAAATATGTTATTTATTTTAATGAAATTAAAAGTATTCGAATCAAAGTATCTATCTATATTATAAAGGCCAAACGTATTTGTGCGTAACGCATACGTCATTTTACGAATGGCAATATTTTAAAATTTCAAGTGCAATTTCGGTTTTGCAAATTTTGCTACTGCAAATTTTTAAACTTCTAAACATTGCACGTTTCAATTTTTACACTGTCAAATGGAAGAAAAAAAATGCACTTTTAAAGGCAATTTATTTGAAAATTATATCTTAATTTTTTTTTTTTTTTTTTTTTTTTTTTTTTTTAAATATTAATTTCTTTGTAGTTTTAATACCGTTTTTCTAAACCTACATGCCATTATTCCATTTTATTTCATAGTTTTGTTTGCATGGCGTTATTACCCATATAGGTGGGTAATAACGCCAAATAGCATTGGTCAAGAAATCACGCCATTACATTTTATGAATACATATCTGTTAAATTATTGTTTTTATATAGATAGTCAATGAGTTGCTGTATCAAATCATGTGTTTGTTTGAAAAATACAATCTAAAACTGAGTCATGAAAATTGGTAGAACCTTAACGTGGAGTTATTACTCCAGGATACCTTATAAATTGTTTAATACATTTTTCAGTTAAAAGGGTCAAGACTTCAAGTTTTGAACTAAAATGATTTCAAAACGATCAAACTAAAATACCGATATTTTTTAAAAGATGAATATAGATATGAAAGGTGCATTTTAAAATTTTGATACGGTGAAAGGGTGATCGATGATTTCATAGGGTAAAAATTCTATTATTGAGTCAAAGTGGAATAAATTCTGCTTTTTTTCCTTTTGGAATACTAGCATAAGAGCTTTAATTGATAACTTTATTACAATAACAGATCTTTATTGTTTTTTACAGCTTACATGTATGATTAAAGTTTAATTTTAACAATTTGTACAACTGAGTTTTATAGAAGTAATATTTTCTTAACTTTAGCTTAATTATTCTTTTTTAAGAGTTAGACTTACCAATATAAAGTGCATTTTTATTGTAATTGATTTTGTTAGGTTTATTATAAATCAATGAAGTAATTCTTTTTTAATATTTCCTTTCGTCAAAATTCGACGGGTTCTACCTTATTTAAGTAAAATCCAAAATTCTAAATTTTCAGAAAATCTGTAATTAAAACGCTTAGCAGCAATATAAGTAAAATTTTAAATTTCTAAATGAAAAAAAAATGTTTAAACGAAATTAAAAATGCTGAATATATAAAAGATTGCAATAGTTTTTAAAATAAAAGAAAATTCAATTCCAAAATATATTATATATGTCAGATGAACGAAAATATTATGAATACTTAAATCGGAGATCGAACTAAGAACCTTCTGTTTACTAGCGTGATGCTTTGCCTCCAAGCACACAAAGCGTTCAAATTGATATTCTGTTTTAAAATCTAAATCACAAAAATGTACGGCTGACATTAAAAAAATAACTTAATGAAAATAATAGATACTTGCAAACTTTTATAATATGTCTAGTAACACGAGGTATTCTTCTGTTAGCACACAAAATTTGAAGCCTCTGACTTATGCGGTTTTTGTGTACGAACCCTGTGGCAAACAGAAAGAGGACAGAGACGAATAAGGTTTCGTCAGATGAACAAAACTTTCGTTTTCGGCCTCTAATCAGATTTTCACCAAAAATTCGTTTTCGGCGAAAATGCTGTGGAAAATTTGGCCGGACCAAAACTTTCTGTATTAAAAAAAAAAAAAAAAAAAAAAAAAAATGAAATTTTTAACATTATTTATTGATTTTAGCTTATAGACTCAAATGAATTATTTATTGCTATGAACTTAACTTTTTATAAATATCAGGCATGTCTGACTCAATATGTCAGTGCAAATTACAAAGCAAGAAATGCCTAAATGAATAAACTTTGAAGTCGCTTCTCACATGTTTATTAAAAGTTACAGACTCAATAGTAATAGAAAATGTTTAGTTTGAAAACGCATAAGTGTTTTGAATATTTTTTGAGTAAGTGCTAGTATAAGAAAAAATCATTGTAAGGTGGTCTGGTGTAATAAAGCCAGGCGGGATAATAACGCTAAGTGCCAATATTTTGCATAATTATGAAATAATCTTCTAAATGGCACCCATGTGCTCTGCGCAGAAAGGTTTTGAGTCATATAAATCGCAAAAAATATCTTCAAGTTAAATTTGTTTCATTTTTACGTCTTATTGTTTTTACAAGCAACTAAAATTAATGCTTGATTTAAAATTTTCGAGATATGTTTTGTGATGTGAAGACTGATTTTTTTATCCGGAAATACTTTGTTAATTGCATAAATTTGCAGTACATTTCATGGACTTTCAAAATATTGATGGAGATTTTGGATATCTTCTCGAGATAATTTTTAATTTAAAATGTACAGCGCAATAACTATAACGGGGTAATAACGCCAATCCTTGACATTAATAACCCGGTTGATTCCCTGCAGTGGCCGAGGTACATCCTAAATACTGATTCAAATAAACACAGTTAAAACTGTGCAATGTTTCTAATAATTCTATTTAAGCGGTCCTTTTTAAGCAAAAAGAAGCTCATGGTCTGATATTCTTTTGCCTCATCCTCCCCCCCCCCACACACACACACACACCACACCTTAATTTTTCTTACACTTTCACAAAAAATTGAACATTTTCAATAGCTTAGAATGCAATTTGTCAATTTCTAATTTTGTAGAGTTTGTATTTTTAGAATTGGGCAATCTACATTCAATTATTCCATCTTATTTCATAGTTTTGTTTGCATGGCGTTATTACCCATATAGGTGGGTAATAACGCCAAATAGCTTTGGTCAAGAAATCACGCCATTACATTTTATGAATACATATCTTTTAAATTATTTTTTTTATATAGATAGTCAATGAGTTACTGTATCAAATCATATATTTGTTTGAAAAATACAAACTAAAACTGAGCCGTGAAAAGTGGTAGAACCTTAACGTGGCGTTATTACCCCAGGGTACCTTATTACAAAATTGTATTCATTTTATTTTATTTAGTTATTTATTTTTCATGTTTCAATGTAGCAATTTTGTATTAAATTAAATGGTTTACATATTGTTTTACAATTAATGGTCTTATATATAAAAATATTTTTTACAAATAAATCCAATGCAATGTATGTTTTTTTAGTTTTTTTTTCTCTAAAATATTTAATAAAATTTATCCAAATTTCATTAAAAACATTTATGATGGAAAAAAAGCATAAATTACTCAACTCCAAATTTATTTTAAAATCACATAATATAGTACCATTCGAGAAAACACTTTTACGCTATTTTTTGTGAAAGATAATTACTTAATCGTTTTCTGTTTTAAGTTTATCGACCTGTGACTGTCTGTAAATAATAAGTAAATTGCGCCGTAATGTAAAATATTTATTTTAATGCGACAGAAAAAAAGCTTAGGTCTTACGTTACTTTGCTTTAAAAAGTAATTCTTATTCTCAGGAGCGTCATTTAAAAACATTTTATTTCTCTAGGTAACATTGAAAACTTAAATTTTTGAATTTTATTTTTTAAGCAGATTCTTTGAGTTCATTTCTTTCTTCATTATCGAGTAACAGAGCTGTGTATTTTACAACTAGTTCGGCTTAGGAAAAACTAGTTTGTCCTATGGGCCTTAGGATAGACTAGTTTGGCCTAGGAAAAACTAGTTTATCCTATGGGCATTAGGATAAACCGGTTTGGCCAAGAAAAAACTAGTTTATCCGATGAGAATTAGGATAGACCGTTTTGGTCTAGGAAAAACTAGTTTATCCGATGGGCTTTAGGATAAACTGGTTTGGACTAGGCCAATTTTTCCACTCACCCAATTATTGTGTGTGTTAGTGAAATCAATGCATTTTAATTTTATATTTTGACTTTTTTAGCTCACCGGCTATCACAGCCTGAGAGCTTATGTTGCCTTATTCTGTATGTACGTTCGTGCGTAACGCGATAACTCGAGATAAAAATATCGGATCCACTTGAAATTTTGTATATAGGTATATCCTGATAAGGCGCTTCCCTGATTAGTTTTTGGAGTTCATTCGATATGTATAAGAGCGGGAACGGGGGGCTCGTGCCCCTCCCCTTAATTGATATAAACGAGATTTTCATGAAGAATTAACAGTTTTCTTTCAAAATTTTAGAAATAAGATCATTCTGATGAGGCGATTCCGTGACTGTTATTAGGTATTCATTCAATAAGTATAAACAGGGGGAACGGGGGGTTCATGCCCCTCCCTTAATTGATATAAACGGTATTTTCATGCAGAATTAACAGTTTTCGTTCAAAATTTAGATATAGGATCATTCTGATGAGGCGATACCGTGGCTGTTATTAGGTTTTCATTGAATAAGTATAAACAGGGGGAACGGGGGGCTGATGCCCCTCCCCTTAATTGATATAAACGGGATTTTCATGCAGAATTAACAGTTTTCGTTCAAAATTTAGATATAGGATCATTCTGATGAGGCGATACCGTGGCTGTTATTAGGTGTTCATTGAATAAGTCTAAACAGGGGGAACGGGGGGCTGATGCCCCTCCCCTTAATTGATATAAACGGGATTTTCATGCAGAATTAACAGTTTTCGTTCAAAATTTAGATATAGAATCATTCTGATGAGGCGATACTGTGGCATGTGATTAGGTGTTCATTGAATAAGTATAAACGGGGGGAACGGGGGGCTCATGCCCCTCCCCTTAATTGATATAAACGGGATTTTCATGCAGAATTAACAATTTTCGTTCAAAATTTAGATATAGGATAATTCTGATCAGGCGAGTCCGTGGCTGTTATTAGGTGTTCATTGAATAAGTATAAACAGGGGGAACGGGGAATCTAATGCCTCTCCCCTTAACTTGTATAAATGGATTATTCAATCAGAATTGTCAGATTTCGTTCAAATCTCTGAATAGTTTTGGAAATCTAATGGTTAAGTGTAAAAGAGGGGAATGACTCCCCTTAAATTATATAAATGCTAAATGGGTTTTTATTAAGAATTATCCGATTTGCTCTGAATTTTGGATATGGATTTTTTAATATGATAAAGCATGTACTTGATAGTTTGGAGATTCAATGATTAAGTATAAAAAAGGAGGAAGGGGAGAGCTGTTTCCCCTTCTTATTTTTTTTTTTTCGAACGGAATTACGAAAATACAAGGCTGTAATGTACAATTAGTATGCGTAGCCTGTGAGCTCAATGCCATCAGTTTAACTGGGCAATATTCTTTTTATTTAGCTCACAGGCTATCATAGCCTGAGAGCTTATGTGCCCGTCCGTTCTGTATGTATGTGCGTAACGCGATAACTCATGATAAAAATATCGGATCTACTTGAAATTTTGTATATATGTATATCCTGATACGGCGCTTCCCTGATTAGTTTTTGGAGTTCATTCGGTATGTATAAGAGGGGGAACGGGGGGCTCATGCCCCTCCCCTTAATTGATATAAATGGGTTTTTCATGCAGAAATAATAGTTTTTGCTCAAAATTTACACATAGGATCTTTCTGATGAAACTCTTCCGTGATTGGTATTAGGTGTTCATTGGATAAATATAAACAGGGGAAATGGGGGGGTCTAATGCCCCTCCCCCTAATTTATATAAATGGGTTTTTCATGCAAAATTTTCAAATTTCGTTCAAATCTCCGAATAGTTTTGGAAGTTTAATGGTTAAGTATATAAAAGAGGGGGATAACTCCTCTTAAATTATATAAATGGATTTTTATTAAGAATTATCCGATTTGCTCTGAATTTTGGATATGGATTTTTTTATGATAAAGCATGTCCTGATCAGTTTAGAGGGTTCAATGATTAAGCATAAAAAGGGGAAAGGGAGGAGCTGTCCCCCCCCTCCTTAATTTTTCTGCGAACGGAATTAACCCTTGAAAACATAAGGGTGTAATGTAGAATTAGTATGCGTAGCCTGTGAGCTCAATGCCATCAGTTTAACTGGGCAATATTCTTTTTATTTACTTTCCTTGAAGACTTGCCTTTCTAAATATACATCTAATAATATGAAAATTTTAAATATTGTTTTACTTGGCCTTGATATTTATCATTTTATCAACGAAAAACAAAACAAAAAAATGAATTGTTTGGCACTTACTCCTCTTCCCGTGTCAACGCATCAATTGTACAAGAAAATTTGTAAAACATAATAGATATTAGTCCATTTTATTTTACATTTTAATTATTTTTGCTTCTTTTTCTTAAAATATTTAGTATTTTTTTTTCTATCTCCATTTCATTGAAAACATCTATGTTAAAAATCATAAAATACCAAAATGTTGATTATTTAAAAAAATAAGCATTTAACGTATGACGTTTACAAATTCTTAAAAGATAGTGTAGGTATAAAGTTTTCTTTAGTTTCTTCATTATTCTTTGATCTTGAGTCTTGTATTTTAAAGAAGTAATTTTATAATAAGATGTGAAACATATAGTATTCAATAGATCACTGGATTTTTATTTCGCATTTTGATATATGCATATATGCATGCTTTTTATTTTATTTTTTTTTTTATCAGAAATATTTAATAATATTCATTCACATTTCATTAAAAGCATTTATGATTAAAATAAACATAAAATACTAAACTTCAAATTTATTTTAAATTCATAAAACATTGTAGCACCTGAGAAAACACTTTTTCCCTGTTTTTTTTTTTTTTTTTTTTTTTTATGAAAGATATTACCTTATTTATTTTTTGTTTTAAAGGGGGTAGCGGGTTAAGGGGGGTCTGGCGGCCCCCACCGAATCTGGTAAAATCGTTCCAAAAATCTTGAAGAGGGTCGAAAAACAAGCAGTATAAGCTTTTTACCGACATTACAACCCCAAACGAACACACAGTAATGGCGAAAAATATGATTTTTTGTGATTTTTATTTTTTTCAACCAGTTTAATTTATTTTTAAATGGTTTAAACGGAATTAAAAATTTGTTTTGGATGTGTGGAAGTCCCTTGAATTTTTTCAGATTTTTTGGTCAAGTAAAAACATGTGAATTTTAGATTTAAATGCGAAAAAATCGTGAAAAACGCGTCATTTTCAAGATTCAACCCTCTAATTTTTAGGATTGTTTTCATTTTCCAGAAGGGTGCTGTATAGTATAGATAGCGGCAATCGTCCTCTTTCGAATGCAGGCAACTGGATTCAATTTGGTCAATTTTGGTGAGCGGGGCGATTTTTTGAAAAAAACTCGAATTTTCAACTTTCGGTAAATTACGGCGCGTACTTGGTATAATGCGTCTTTGCTATAAAAAATACATCTCTATAGGGGTTTTTGAGGTCGCTGATCACGAATTTGATGTCAAAAATTTTTTTTGAGAAAAAAATTCACCCATAAGTATTAATTAACACAGGTTTGATAATGTAAGAAAATATCATTGAATCACAACATTTAAACAATTTTAATATCGTGTTCAACTAATATAATCAATGAAACTAAATTTTCTGGTATAAATCATATTTTATTCAAGCTTACGTAATAGTCACACAGTAATATAAAATAGCATAATACTTTTTTACAGAGCTAAGTTAACAATTTTACAGTTTTAATCCTCGTCACTATCTTCTTCAATAACAGGTTCAATGCTTTGAACAGAGAAAAGATTTGTGAGAATCTGTGCTGGACGAACAATTCGCAACAAATATCTCGCATGCCCTAAAAAGTAAATGATCGTGGCCACATGTGCACAACAACCGACAGTTCTGAGGCCATTTGCACAATCGCATACGTATTCTTCTATACCACTTTTTCCAATAGCGTTAGGAACGTATTTTACGTAACACCTGTACTTTTTCCGATTTATGTGCCTCGATTGAACTTCGCATTTCAAAATTGATTTATCTTCCGACAAGTAATGCATATTAAGAACTCCATCTTCAGTACATAATTCTGCTAAATAAGAAACGGTCTGTGATAACTGGTAAGACCCTGTAAAAAGTATCTTCAGATCTCTTTCTGTCAACTCCGGAAAGTCTACAACATCATTTGACGTCAGAGGTCTGAAGATCCTTTTTTTTCTGTTCCAGTTTTTCTCTTCTACCACTTTCGCTAAATCATTATTAACGTTTTTTTCTGAGCAACATTTCGTTAGTGATCTCATCTTGTAATTCGCTATCACAATTGAGTCGTTTTCTGAACAAGTTAACCAGAAAAATCGCTATTTTGCAATAAGTTTTAGCTGATAGCAAACGTTTATTGTCAAACTCATAATGCAAGAGTTAGAATTTGCTGCCAATGATCCCATGAACAGCCTCTACTACCCATCTTAGTTTAGTTACAAATGGACTGTCATTCGCCTCTTGAGTCGTTAGTTGTTTCCTTTTTCTTTTTAATGCAGGCATCAAAACAACAAATCCTTCAGACTGTAAGAAATTTTTTACATCTCGAAATCCTCTATGAAGTATAAAGAAGTCGCCTTTTTGAAGAAGTGATCTTAAACCGCTTGGATCTTTAAAAATCTCCATCATGATTGTAGCATCATTAACCGTTGCTTCGTAAGGCTCGAAAACATCGATTGATGTCGTTTTTTGACATCAAATTCGTGATCAGCGACCTCAAAAACCCCTATAGAGATGTATTTTTTTATAGCAAAGACGCATTATACCAAGTATGCGCCGTAATTTACCGAAAGTTGAAAATTCGAGTTTTTTTCAAAAAATCGCCCCGCTCACCAAAATTGACCAAATTGAGTCCAGTTGCCTGCATTCGAAAGAGGACGATTGCCGCTATCTATACTATACAGCACCCTTCGGGAAAATGAAAACAACCCTAAAAATTAGAGGGTTGAATCTTGAAAATGACGCGTTTTTCACGATTTTTTCGCATTTAAACCTAAAATTCACATGTTTTACATGACCAAAAAATCTGAAAAAATTCAGGGGACTTCCACACATCCAAAACAAATTTTTAATTCCGTTTAAACCATTTAAATATAAATTAAACTGGTTGAAAAAAATAAAAATCACAAAAAATCATATTTTTCGCCATTACTGTATTTTTGTTTGGGGTTGTAATGTCGGTAAAAAGCTTATACTGCTTGTTTTTCGACCCTCTTCAAGATTTTTGGAACGATTTTACCAGATTCGGTGGGGGCCGCCAGACCCCCCTTAACCCGCTACCCCCTTTATCGACCTGTGACGTTCAGTAAATAATAAGCAAATTGCTTCGTAATGTAAAATTTTTATTCTAATGCGACAGTAAAAAGCTTATATCTTATTTTATTTTGCTTTAAAAAACAATTCTTAAATTCTCAGGAGTGTCATTTAAAAACGTTTTATTTCTCTGAGTAACATTGAAAACTTAATTTTTTAATGTTTATGTTTTTAAGCAGATTCTTTGTGTTCATCTTTATGTTCTGAGTAAAAAAACTTTCCTACGGAAAAACTTTGCGTTTTACCATTAAGTTATAGAAATAACATTTACGTGATTAAAATTGAGGTTCTGTTTCCTACTTTTGTGTAAATGTTTTTTCTTTCCTTTTCTTTATCTTTCTTTCTTTTTTTTTTTTCTTTTTCACCGGTTTCATCAGCGTTACAAAATAAATAGTTATTGACTTCCAAACTCTCAGAAATTTTAATCGATTATAAATATAACTAAATCCAAGCCCTTTTTTAAATTTCTTGAAAAAAATATGCATATTTTATAGTGAAAATTTTACCGAAGACGATAGACACTGCTCAGAAATTCCTCGAATTTTATTTATTCAATAATTATTTATTTATTCTAGAAGTTTTCACACATATTATTTAATATATATACAGTGAAACCTCCAAATAAGGGACACTCCGAATAAGGGACACCTCTATTTAAGGGACAAAACTTCCGGTCCCAGTCCCTTGGTATAGAACATGTAATGTATTTACCTCTGAATAAGGGACACTCGATTTAAGGGACAGTTGAAAATGAGATCAAAGGGATTGATTTTTGCATTTCAGATAATGAAATATGTCTGTAATGAAAGTGAAGATGCAGATTTTTGTGAATTCATCAAACAGACAGACAGTCATGTGGATACAATGGCATACAACAAATTTGATGATTATTTATCTACCCACAATATGATTTGACATCAGTGCATTTATCCCTATTAAAAGTAATGCTGAAAATTTTTAGCATTTTCAGTGAAGAATAAAAGAAAAATTATGAAATAAAACACTTTACAGATGCTTTTAGGTTGTTTTCAAATCCAAAAGAACAACTTTTATGACACAAGTTTTAATTTATTTTTATTTGGAAATGCCTGAAACTAGAAGGCATTGTTATTCAAAAAATATGTAATCAAGCTTTTTTGTGCGTGTGTGTGCAAATACAATAAATTTTTCAAGAAATACTGTCAAAATGGACGCTTATTTGAACTGAATTTTCCCGCGAAAGAAGTGTAACAATTCAAGAAAGCGTAAAACACGTCTTTGTCACTTGATCAAAATCGCTTATAACTCAATAGGTAATTTATCTATCAAAAAACTGAAAACACAGTTCAATTCCAAATGTTCCAAGTTTATACTTTTCTGTTAAAAAATGGATTTATAAATGTGTCAAAATATTTTCCCATTAATAAGATCAGTTGAGATCTTTGATTCCTTAAAAAATGCAAAGCAATTTAATACTTTTTTTTTTGGTAAATACTGATGAAATGATGAACTAAAATTTATAAGTATGGTAAATAAACATTTGAAAAGTTTATACCGGAAAATTGCAAAACAATCCCTTTTGACTGATTTCTTCAAGTAAAATTCTTTCAATTGTTTAACCCATTTTGCATGTATATTGTTTCAATAAAAATATAAATCAATATTTCTACAAAACATTTAATGATTTAGTAATTAATTGAAAATTTAATTAATTCTCTTTTCTTCCTTTTGCCTGATTAACATGATTTATGCACTTCAGGTACATTTAAATTTCCCTTTAATGCTTTGCAATTTTTAATTCCTTCTAAACGATTAATTAAAAATAATATTAAAACTCCGAATAAGAGACACCTCTATTTAAGGGACAAAAATCTCGGTCGCATAGGTGTCCCTTATTTGGAGGTTTCACTGTATATGTGTGTGTGTATGTGTATTCCCGTCCAAATGTTTCGATTTTTTAGATCACGTAAATCTGGTCTATCCCGATGCTCTAAAATGATTGTGTTAAAATAAGGATAATTAATTACTTTTAGAGCGGAAAAAATATCCTTACCATAAGGCGAGGAGTGAGCTACGTTGCCAGTGATTTTGAAGGGATACAATACAATTTTTTAAAAACCCATTTCATATCACCATTCAGTTGCACCATTTCATACATGAAGGGTTACAGCTTTAAGAGCGTAATTTTGATTTGTTGATACCACTAAAATTGCTTATAAACGTGACGTTCATATAAGAAAGGAAAACGATTTTTCGAAAAAAAAAAGACCCTTTTTTTTTTTTTTTTTTTTTTTTTTTTTTGAGGGGTTAACTGCAATATTTTTAGGAATTGATTACAACATTCGATGCGTAAGAGTACGGTCTTTCGAAAGTTGTCTTTCAATAGTAGCTGCACCGAGCAGTGTGATGGGTTTCGATTAGAACATAAGTTTTAAAAAAAGACAAATAATTTGAAATTTTCGGTCCTTTATTTTTCATTGATGCATAAATGTGTTTGTGAGGAAATGCGAGAGAGATATCCGAAGATTCCGATGGAGAAAGCAAATTTTTGATTAAAATTCCCTGTCATTTATAATTATTATCTAGATTAACTAACAAAATATTAAAATTCTAAGATTCAGATGCATTATGGAAGACCTTCAACTATCTTCATAAAAAAATTTCAGCTTAGTACGTGCCACAGACATACGCACACACACTCAGATATACAGAAAGAGCTAAATTCTCTGTTATTAAAATATAATAGAATAGGCGACCCCTATATGAGCACGTTCATAACTAAAAGTTAATAAAACATTTACAAATTTTTCTGTCTGAAGACGACTTGCAACTAACACTTATCAAAGAATTAGAGGGAGCAAAAAAAGTTATTTTAGTTATTTTTTTTTTAATCAACAGGTGACTCTTAATATAAGAATCATGTTATTAAAATACATAAAAATATTGGCAATGCATTACATCTTTTCATTTACACTTCCTAATATATTATATTATAAAGAATAAACAATGTATTTTATACAAACATCGAAAATACTACATATTTTATATTTTGAGCTGTGAACGGATTTATGGCACTCCCTGTATTATGACATATTGAAAGCAAGATGTTTCTAAAAATGTATTTTTGTAGATTATAAATTTAAGTAAAATAAAATAAAAACCTTTCACAAACTCCGATTTAAAGTATTGCTTTTCAATGCCATGCAGCTGAGGGTATTTGATTAATGACTTAAAATTGACTTTTGGAAGGGTGGATTATGTTACGCTAATAGCGGAATGGAATTCAATGAATTAGAATACCAATGACGAGTAATGTATGGAAATTTATTAAAGAAATGCATAAGAAAGTGTCTATTTAAATACGAATTAATGCGATAAGTGTATAGGTTTGAATGTGTCCTTTCGAACGAAATTCGTGAAAAGGGATTCATATTCAAGAAGGAAATTAGACAGATGTATTAAAATAGAAAGTTTTGTTATTTTGTTTTCAAGATGTAAAGTTTGATCACTCAATCTTTGTGGCAGATTTATTGAGATCCAATTGCGATGTGGAGTAGCTTGATAAACTTATACTCTCATGTTTTAATTGGATAAACTACCTATCATTTCATCTCCGTTTGCCATATTTCTCCGGCCACGAAATCTACGGGAAATTTATCTGGGATAAATAATTTTCATATCATCGTTTTCGTTTCGTCATATCATCGTCTGTTCCTCTGCAATAGCAAAATTTTCATTTCATATATAAATTTAGTAGAAATAAATCACTGTAGAATTCGTTGCAGAATCAGTTATTTTAAATTTTATGCAAATCGAATTAAGACTTAAAAACTTATTAATGAAAGTTTTCTTTATTCTATTAAATGCTTTTACTCATGATTTCTTCAGTGATATCCTATGACAGATAATAATTCTAGTTTCCATGGTGATTACGTCCTACTGATGGAGTCTTATTTTAATATTTCTTATTGAATTGAATTTTTATTGAACGCAAGACATTCTAAAATTTTCATTTAGCTCAAAAAAGATTTCGGCAAATTACATATTTAAATAAAATAAAAAAATACGTGTGGCACTCGGGGACTGCCGCGGTAAAGCTATTGCATAGCATTTTTTATTAACCTATGCAAAAATACCACGTCAATGTCTGCCGAAGTCTACCGAAGGATACTGTGCCGAAGTCTACCGAAGGATACCGTGCCGAAGTCTGCCGAACTGAAACGACGTTAGCCGGAGTGTTAGGATTTTTTCTCGTTACGGAATTTCTAGATTCGGTCGCCGCGCTCAAAGCCCGCGATAAAAGCTATGCAATAGCTTAAAAAATTACCAAACAAAATTTGGTCGCGCTACGAAAATTAGATCGCGAGTTATAAGCATTTTAAATTTTTCGACCCTCACCGTGGGGGGTCTCCTGTCACCAAAAATTAACGCTGTCTCATAATAAAATACCAAACAAAATTTGGCCGCGCTACGAAAATTAGATCGCGAGTTATAAGCATCTTAAATTTTTCGACCCTCACCATGGGGGGTCTCCTGTCACCAAAAATTAACACTGCCTCATAATAAATTAACAAACAAAATTTGGCCGTGCTACAAAAATTAGATCGCGAGTTATAAGCATTTTAAATTTTTCGACCCTCACCGTGGGGGGGGGGGGGTCTTCTGTCACCAAAAATTAACAGTCTTGTAATAATTTACCTAACAAAATTTGGCCGTGCTACGAAAATTAGATCGCGAGTTATAAGCATTTTAAATTTTTCCACCCTCACCATGGGGGTCTCCTGTCACCAAAAATTAACAGTGCCTCATAATGAATTAACAAACGAAATTTGGCCGTGCTACAAAAATTAGATCGCGAGTTATAAGCATTTTAAATTTTTCGACCTTCACGGTGGGGGGTCTCCTGTCACCAAAAATTAACACTGTCTCATAATAAATTACCAAACAAAATTTGGCCGCGCTACGAAAATTAGATCGTAAGTTATAAGCATTTTTAATTTTTCGATCCTCACCGTGTGGGGGGCTCCCGTCACCAAAAAGTAACATTATCATAATAAATTACCAAACAAAATTTGGCCGCGCTGCGAAAATTAGATCGCGGGTTATAAGCATTTTAAATTTTTCAACCCTCACCATGGGGGTCTCCTGTCACCAAAAATTAACACTCCCTCATAATAAATTAACAAACAAAATTTGGCCGTGCTACAAAAATTAGATCGCGAGTTATAAGCAATTTAAATTTTTTGACCCTCATCTTGGGGGGTCTCCTCTCACCAAAAATTAACACTGTCTCATAATAAATTACCAAGAAAAATTTGGCCGCGCTACAAAAATTAGATCGCGAGTTATAAGCATTTTAAATTTTTCTACCCTCACAATGGGGGTTTCCTGTCACCAAAAATTAACAATGTCTCATAATAAATTACCAAACAATATTTGGCCGCGCTACGAAAAGTAGATCGCGAGTTATAAGAATTTTAAATTTTCGACTCTCACGGTGGGCGGTCTCCTGTCACCAAGAATTAACACTGTCTCATTAAAAATTACCAAACAAAATTTGGCCGCGCTACAAAAATTAGATCGCGAGTTATAAACATTTTTAATTTTTCGACCCTCATCGTGTGGGGGTCTCCTGTCATCAAAAATTAACAGTCTCATAATAAATTACCAAACAAAATTTGGCCGCGCTACGAAAATTAGATCGTGAGTTATAAGCATTTTAAATTTTTCGACTCTCACCGTGGGGGTCTCCTGTCGCCAAAAATTAACACTGCCTCATACTAAATTACCAAACAAAATTTGGCCGCGCTACAAAGTTATATCGCGAGTTATAAGCATTTTAAATTTTTCGACCCTCACCGTGGGGGGGGGGGGGTCTTCTGTCACCAAAAATTAACAGTCTTGTAATAAATTACCTAACAAAATTTGGCCGTGCTACGAAAATTAGATCGCGAGTTATAAGCATTTTAAATTTTTCCACCCTCACCATGGGGGTCTCCTGTCACCAAAAATTAACACTGCCTCATAATGAATTAACAAACAAAATTTGGCCGTGCTACAAAAATTAGATCGCGAGTTATAAGCATTTTAAACTTTTCGACCTTCACGGTGGGGGGTCTCCTGTCACCAAAAATTAACACTGTCTCATAATAAATTACCAAACAAAATTTGGCCGCGCTACGAAAATTAGATCGTGAGTTATAAGCATTTTTAATTTTTCGATCCTCACCGTGTGGGGGGCTCCCGTCACCAAAAAGTAACATTATCATAACAAATTGCCAAACAAAATTTGGCCGCGCTGCGAAAATTAGATCGCGGGTTATAAGCATTTTAAATTTTTCAACCCTCACCATGGGGGTTTCCTGTCACCAAAAATTAACACTCCCTCATAATAAATTAACAAACAAAATTTCGCCGTGCTACAAAAATTAGATCGCGAGTTATAAGCAATTTAAATTTTTTGACTCTCATCTTGGGGGGTCTCCTGTCACCAAAAATTAACACTGTCTCATAATAAATTACCAAGAAAAATTTGGCCGCGCTACAAAAATTAGATCGCAAGTTATAAGCATTTTAAATTTTTCGACCCTCACAATGGGGGTTTCCTGTCACCAAAAATTAACAATGTCTCATAATAAATTACCAAACAATATTTGGCCGCGCTACGAAAAGTAGATCGCGAGTTATAAGCATTTTAAATTTTCGACCCTCACGGTGGGGGGTCTCCTGTCACCAAGAATTAACACTGTCTCATTAAAAATTACCAAACAAAATTTGGCCGCGCTACAAAAATTAGATCGCGAGTTATAAACATTTTTAATTTTTCGACCCTCATCGTGTGGGGGTCTCCTGTCACCAAAAATTAACAGTCTCATAATAAATTACCAAACAAAATTTGGCCGCGCTACGAAAATTAGATCGTGAGTTATAAGCATTTTAAATTTTTCGACTCTCACCGTGGGGGGTCTCCTGTCGCCAAAAATTAACACTGCCTCATACTAAATTACCTAACAAAATTTGGCCGCGCTACAAAGTTACATCGCGAGTTATAAGCATTTTAAATTTTTCGACCCTCACCGTGGGGGGTCTCCTGTCACCAAAAATTAACACTCTCTCATAATAAATTATCAAACAAAATTTTGCTAAGCTACGAAAATTAGATCGCGAGTTATAAGCATTTTAAATTTTTCGACCCTCACTATGGGGGTCTCCTGTCACCAAAAATTAACAAGGCCTCATAATAAATTAACAAACAAAATTTGGCCGTGGTACAAAAATTAGATCGCGAGTTATAAGCATTTTAAATTTTTCGACCCTCACCGTGGGGGGGGGGTCTTCTGTCACCAAAAATTAACAGTCTTGTAATAAATTACCAAACAAAATTTGGCCGTGCTAGGAAAATTAGATCGCGAGTTATAAGCATTTTAAATTTTTTGACCCTCACCAAGGGGGGTCTCCTGTCACCAAAAATTAACACTGCCTCATAATGAATTAACAAACAAAATTTGGCCGTGCTACAAAAATTTGATTGCGAGTTATAAGCATTTTAAATTTTTCGACCCTCACGGTGTGGGGGGGGGGGTGTCTCCTGTCACCAAAAATTTACACTGTCTCATAATAAATTACCAAACAAAATTTGGCCGCGATACGAAAATTAGATCGTGAGTTATAATCATTTTTAATTTTTCGATCCTCACCGTGTGGGGGGCTCCCGTCACCAAAAAGTAACATTATCATAATAAATTACCAAACAAAATTTGGCCGCGCTGCGAAAATTAGATCGCGAGTTATAAGCATTTTAAATTTTTCGACCCTCACGGTGGGGGTCTCCTGTCACCAAAAATTAACACTGTCTCATAATAAATTACCAAACAAAATTTGGCCGCGCTACGAAAATTAGATCGTGAGTTATAATCATTTTTAATTTTTCGATCCTCACCGTGTGGGGGGCTCCCGTCACCAAAAAGTAACACTATCATAATAAATTACCAAACAAAATTTTGCTAAGCTACGAAAATTAGATCGCGAGTTATAAGCATTTTAAATTTTTCGACCCTCACCAAGGGGGTCTCCTGTCACCAAAAATTAACACTGCCTCATAATGAATTAACAAACAAAATTTGGACGTGCTACAAAAATTAGATTGCGAGTTATAAGCATTTTAAATTTTTCGTCCCTCACGGTGGGGGGGGGGGTCTCCTGTCACCAAAAATTAACACTGTCTCATAATAAATTACCAAACAAAATTTGGCCGCGCTACGAAAATTAGATCGTGAGTTATAAGCATTTTTAATTTTTCGATCCTCACCGTGTGGGGGGCTCCCGTCACCAAAAAGTAACATTATCATAATAAATTACCAAACAAAATTTGGTCGCACTGCGAAAATTAGATCGCGAGTTATAAGCATTTTACATTTTTCAACGCTCACCATGGGGGTCTCCTGTCACCAAAAATTAACACTCCCTCATTATAAATTAACAAACAAAATTTGGCCGTGCTACAAAAATTAGATCGCGAGTTATAAGCAATTTAAATTTTTTGACCCTCATCTTGGGGGTCTCCTGTCACCAAAAATTAACACTGACTCATAATAAATTACCAAGCTAAATTTGGCCGCGCTACAAAAATTAGATCGCGAGTTATAAGCATTTTAAATTTTTCGACCCTCACAATGGGGGTTTCCTGTCACCAAAAATTAACAATGTCTCATAATAAATTACCAAACAAAATTTAGCTGCTCTACGAAAATTAGATCGTGAGTTATAAGCATTTTTAATTTTTCGATCCTCACCGTGTGGGGGGCTCCCGTCACCAAAAAGTAACACTATCATAATAAATTACCAAACAAAATTTTGCTAAGCTACGAAAATTAGATCGCGAGTTATAAGCATTTTAAATTTTTCTACCCTCACTATGGGGGTCTTCTGTCACCAAAAATTAACACTGCCTCATAATAAATTAACAAACAAAATTTGCCCGTGGTACAAAAATTAGATCGCGAGTTATAAGCATTTTAAATATTTCGACCCTCACCGTGGGGTGTCTCCTGTCACAGAAAATTAACAATGTCTCATAATAAATTACCAAACAAAATTTGGCCGCGCTACAAAAAGTAGATAGCGAGTTATAAGCATTTTGGTTTTTCGACCCTACCATGGGGGTCTCTTGTCACCAAAATTAACACTGCCTCATAATAAATTCCCAAACAAAATTTGGCCGCGCTACGAAACTTAGATCGCGAGTTATAAGCATTTTAAATTTTTCGACCCTCACCATGGGGGGTCTCCTGTCAGAAAAATTAACAATGTCTCATAACAAATTACCAAACAAAATTTGGCCGCGCTATGAAAATTAGATCTTAAGAAACATAAGTTTGAGACTTGATATCCTAATATCTGAAAAATACCGCGTTAGTGTCTGCCGAAGTCTACCGAAGGATACCGTACCGAAATTTGCCGAGCTGAAACGACGTTAGCCGAGTGTTAGGTTTTTTCGTTACCGATGTGTTAGGATTTTTCGCGTTACGGAATTTTTGGATTCGGTCGCTCCGCTCAAAGCCCGTGATAAAAGCTATGCAATAGCTTAATAAAAACCTTTCATAAACATCGGATTTTAAGTATATCTTTTCAATGCCACGCAGTTGAGGGTAGTTGATTAATGACTTAAAGTTGACTTTTGAAAGGGTGGATTACGTTACGCTAATAGCGAAATTGAATTCAATGAATTAGAATTCTAATGACGGATAATATATGGAAATTTATTAAGGTTATGCATAAGAAAGTGTCTACTTAAATATGAATTAATGTGATAAGTGTATATGTGTGAAGGTGTCTTTTCGAACGAAATTCGCGAAAAGGGATTAATATTCAAGAAGGAACTTAGTGGCACTTTCAACTAAAAGGATTATCACAGGAATTTTGAACATTAATCATAAAGAACTGTAATTAAAATACGAAATTCAAAACAGGAACAGGTAAATATGTTAATTTTAGGATACAAATGTCTTTGTGTTTATGCACATATCCGCATATTTGCACATATGCGATGTATGTATTAGGAAACAGGATCTTTCCTTTAATTACAGCGATTACAGAAATTAATTACCAAATTTAGGTGCGTTTAAAATTTACTATATAAGAATACCTGTTGACAGGCATATAGAACATTCAGAGATCTAGTTGGATGTGCCAATCTCAAAACTTTCTTCTATCTCATACGTACATTTTAATATTTAAACAAACAGTTACTCATGCTGATTCTTTAATAATTTTAACTCAATGCTATACCAACTTTTATTTTCATCTTAAATTTTTGCTTCAGTCAGTTAATTGGAGTAAAAACGAAATTCCGTCTCTGCAAGAGCCGATGGACAATAGAATGATTTTTTTTTTCAAATTTAGGAAGGACCAACTAGCCATAGCCATACACTTACACAAAAAAATTGGTTCACTTCGATGCATAACTTCATACTCATTTGGTCGGTGCAATATTGAAAATGGCACAAAGATCACGATTGCAGCGCCCCCTTCCGGCGGAATATTTCAAATTGAAGGAGGACTTGCTTGCCACCGTCAAAAACATTCACAAAAAAATTTGTTTCAATTCTATGCATATCTTCATACACTTTTTGTTGGTAGAATGGTGACATACGGAGACTCATACAGACATACACACACACACAGACATACAGACACACACACGGACAGACAGACAGTTTGTAAAAACATGTTTTTTGGAATCTCTGACCCCTAAAACGTGTAAATCCGTCGAAAACTGGAAGTTGAAAAAAATTTCTATTACAATACTTTCTTCTATTGAAGATAGAAGAAAGTAATAATCATTTATAAGATAAATATCATGTTGCTTAGCAGAACGAGTTTGGGGTGTTTTTTTTAAATCTAAATATTACCGGGTTAGTTTGTTTTTTAACTAGTTTATATTATTTAAGCAAATACTCTAACTTCTAAACCAAGTAGACAAACAATTTTCTGAAGAAATACATCTTATTTGCTGATAATTGTTCTTTAATTGCGTTAATTCGTTGTTTGCGATATTTATGAGCTCATTTAATTCCATAACTCGTAATTTTAAGTCTTTCTAAGGAATAAACAATGCATTTTATACATACATTGCAAATGTTATATGTTATATATTTTCAAACATGCACGGATTTTTGATACTCCCTGTGTTACAACAGTCTGAACGTATCATGTTATAAAAGTTTATTTTCCAAATTTATTAAAAAATGTTTTTTGCAGATTACAATTTAAAAAAAATTAAGTAAAATAAAAACCTTTCATAAAAAATAAATTATGAATATTGTACAACACATATTTTGTTACCACTTGAGATTATACTATATTCTAGGTAACAAAAAATGCATTTTATACATACATTACAAATATCATATACTATATATTTTTAGACTGTGAACGGATTTATGGTACTGGTACTCCTTGTATTATGATATATTGAACGCACAATTTTCTAAAAATTTCATTTTTTAATTTATCTCAAAAAATGATTTCTGCAGATTACAGCTTTAATTAAAATAAAATGAAAACCTTTCATAAACATCAGATTTTAAATATTATTTTTCAATGCCACGCAGTTGAGGGCAGTTGATTAATGCCTTAAATTTGACTTTTGGAAGGGTGGATTATGTTACGGTCATAGCGGAACGGAATTAAATGAATTAGAATCCCAATGACGGATAATGTATTGAAATTTATTAAAGTAATGCATAAGAAAGATTCTACTTAAATATGAATTAATGCGATAAGTGTATATGTGTGAAGGTGTCTTTTCGAACGAAATTCGTGAAAAGGGATTAATATTCAAGAAGGAACTTAGTGGCGTTTTCAATTGAAAGGATTATCACAGGAATTCTGTACATTAATCACGAAGACTTGTAATTAAAATATGAAATTCAAAATATGAACAGGTGAATGTATTAATTTTAGGATACAAATGCCTTTGTTTGAATGCACCTATCCGCATATTTTTACAGATGGGATGTATATATTAGGTTGGCTGTGTTTAGGATGGCTAATTATCAACACGAGGGATAATGTCCCTAAAGGGGAAAAAAAGTGCCCTCCATGAAGGTCTTTTTAAGGGAGCCTAACCCATATTTACACAAGGAAATCAATGGTGAAAAGAAAACAACATAAAACGCCTAACGATTAGGTCGAAAGGTGCGATTGGGTTCGAAACCAGTATCTCCTGTCTACCACTTTTCGCAGAACCTCTCAACCCCTGGGGGGCTATACATATTGGGAAAAGGATCTTTCCTCATATCACAGTGATTAGGGGCATTCTTAATTAGATGTGCACGTATTCATGGTACTCGTTGTAATACAACGAGTTGAAAGCTCCAAAAATTTCATTTCTAAGTTTATTTCAAAAAAGATTTTCGCATTTTATAGTTTCAAATAAAATAGAATATAACTTTTCAAAAATATCAATAATAAGTATTGCAATACATATATATCTTTATATTGAAGAATATACATTATTTTAGGCAATAAATAATGTATTTTATACGGACATTGCAAGTATTATGTATTATACATTTTAAAAATGTGAACGGCCTTATGGTATCCCCAGTATTATGACAAATTGATTGCAAAAGGTTCTAAAAATATCATTTCTAAATTTATCTCAAAAAAAGAAAAAAAAGTGCTTGCAGATTACAGCTTTAAGTAAAATAAAATTAAAAACTTTCATAAATATCGGATTTTAAGTATTGCTTTTCAATGCCATGCAGTTGATTAATGACTTAAACTTGACTTTTGAAATCGTGGATTATTTTACGCTAAAAGCGGTACGAAATTCAATAAATTAGAGTCCCAATGACGGATAATGAATGGGACTTTATTAGAGTGATGCATAAGAAAGTGTCTATTTAAATATGAATTAATGCGATGAGTGTATAGGTGTGTAGGTGTCTCTTCGAACGAAATTCGTGAAAAGCGGATTAATATTCAAAAAGGAACTTAGTATCGTTTTCAATTGAAAGGATTATCGCAGGAATTTTGTTCATTAAACATGAAGACCTGTAATTAACTTACGAAATTCAAAATAGAACAGGTGAATAAAGTAATTTTACGATCACATAGATGCCTTTGTGTGAAAGCACCTATCCGCATATTTCTACAGATGCGATGTACAATTAGGAAACAGGATCTTTCCACAGATTACTAAGTTTAGTAATTTAGTGCGTCCGTAATTATATAAGATTATGTTTTGACAGACATTAGGACATTTACGGGGAGCAAAATTGAATGATTTATTAGACAAATACCATGTTGCTTGGCAGAACGATTTTGGGGTGGACTTTTTAAGGCGAAAGATCTTAACATTACTGTTTTGCTAGTTTAAATCATTTAAGTAAATACGTTAACTTCTAAACCGAGCAGGCAAATAACTTTCTGAATAAGTACCCGTTATTAACTGATCCTTGTTCTTTAACTTCCGTTAAGGGTGTTCTCAACTGCTCCGCTCAACAAGCGCAAAACGTTTTGACACATTTACAAATTTCATTTTTTAACAGAAAGATATAAAATTAGAATGCATGACTATTGAGCGCTTTTTAATCGAACATATTTTTCCATTTTATGATAATTAAATTACCTATCCAGTTCTAAGCTATTTCGATTTCATGATCACCCGTTTTTGTCCTGATTTTCGACCGGTTTTTCTGCTTTTGTGGGGAAATGTGCTTAAAAACGTCAACTTTGAAGGCTTGTTATGGAAGATCTATTGTGTTTTATAAAAACAGAAAATTGAGTGCAATTAAACAGTTTCTGAATAACAACTCCTACTATTTTGATGCATTTCCGAACAAAAATAAATTAAAGCATGTGTCACAAAGTTGCCCTTTTTAATTTAAGAACACCCTTAATTCATTACTTGCAGCATTTAAGCGCTCATTTAATTCCATCATTTGTAATTTTAAATATTTCTAAAGAAAAAACAATTCATTTTATACCCATACTGTAAATGTTATGTGTTTTATATTTTTTAAATGTGCACGGATTTATGATACTGTCTATATTACAGCAGATTGAAAGTATGATACTCTAAAAATTTCATTTTTAAGTTTATTTCAAAAAAGAGTTTGGCATATTAAAGCTTCAAATAAAATAAAACTTTCAAAAAATAATTGTTAAAAATTTGGAACTTTTGCTGCATCGCTACTCCATCGCTTTTATAGCCTATCTCTATTTTGACGAATAAATATACTCCATAATGCAGTAAAGTAATCGTTTTCTATAAAAAATATGGAGTGACGATGCGGCAAAAGTTTTAAATTTTTAACAGTGTAGCCTTGCAATACATATATTTCTTTACATTGGAGACTATACTATATTCTAGACGGTAAACAATGCATTTTTTACGTACATTGCAAATATTATGTATTATATGTTTTTAAAATGTGAACGGACTTTTGGTATTCCTGGTATTATAACATATTGAACGCAAAATGTTCTAAAAATTATCTAAAAAAGAAAAAGGTTTCTACAATTTACAGCTTTAAATAAAATTAAACTAACACCTTTCATAAACATCAGATTTTAAGTTTTGCTTTTCAATTGCATGCCGTTGAGGGTAGTTGATTAATGACTTAAAGTTGACTTTTGAAAGGGTGGATTATGTTACTCTAATAGCGAAATTGAGTTCAATGAATTAGAATTCTAATGCCGGATAATATATGGAAATTTATTAGGGTTATGCATAAGAAAGTGTCTACTTAAATATGAATTAATGCGATAAGTGTATATGTGTGAAGGTGTCTTTTCGAACGAAATTCGTGAAAAGGGATTAATATTCAAGAAGGGACTTAGTGGCGTTTTCAATTGAAAGGATTATCACAGGAATTCTGTACATTAATCACGAAGACTTGTAATTAAAATATGAAATTCAAAATATGAACAGGTGAATGTATTAATTTTAGGATACAAATGCCTTTGTTTGAATGCACCTATCCGCATATTTTTACAGATGGGATGTATATATTAGGTTGGCTGTGTTTAGGATGGCTAATTATCAACACGAGGGATAATGTCCCTAAAGGGGAAAAAAAGTGCCCTCCATGAAGGTCTTTTTAAGGGAGCCTAACCCATATTTACACAAGGAAATCAATGGTGAAAAGAAAACAACATAAAACGCCTAACGATTAGGTCGAAAGGTGCGATTGGGTTCGAAACCAGTATCTCCTGTCTACCACTTTTCGCAGAACCTCTCAACCCCTGGGGGGCTATACATATTGGGAAAAGGATCTTTCCTCATATCACAGTGATTAGGGGCATTCTTAATTAGATGTGCACGTATTCATGGTACTCGTTGTATTACAACGAGTTGAAAGCTCCAAAAATTTCATTTCTAAGTTTATTTCAAAAAAGATTTTCGCATTTTATAGTTTCAAATAAAATAGAATATAACTTTTCAAAAATATCAATAATAAGTATTGCAATACATATATATCTTTATATTGAAGAATATACATTATTTTAGGCAATAAATAATGTATTTTATACGGACATTGCAAGTATTATGTATTATACATTTTAAAAATGTGAACGGCCTTATGGTATCCCCAGTATTATGACAAATTGATTGCAAAAGGTTCTAAAAATATCATTTCTAAATTTATCTCAAAAAAAGAAAAAAAAGTGCTTGCAGATTACAGCTTTAAGTAAAATAAAATTAAAAACTTTCATAAATATCGGATTTTAAGTATTGCTTTTCAATGCCATGCAGTTGATTAATGACTTAAACTTGACTTTTGAAATCGTGGATTATTTTACGCTAAAAGCGGTACGAAATTCAATAAATTAGAGTCCCAATGACGGATAATGAATGGGACTTTATTAGAGTGATGCATAAGAAAGTGTCTATTTAAATATGAATTAATGCGATGAGTGTATAGGTGTGTAGGTGTCTCTTCGAACGAAATTCGTGAAAAGCGGATTAATATTCAAAAAGGAACTTAGTATCGTTTTCAATTGAAAGGATTATCGCAGGAATTTTGTTCATTAAACATGAAGACCTGTAATTAACTTACGAAATTCAAAATAGAACAGGTGAATAAAGTAATTTTACGATCACATAGATGCCTTTGTGTGAAAGCACCTATCCGCATATTTCTACAGATGCGATGTACAATTAGGAAACAGGATCTTTCCACAGATTACTAAGTTTAGTAATTTAGTGCGTCCGTAATTATATAAGATTATGTTTTGACAGACATTAGGACATTTACGGGGAGCAAAATTGAATGATTTATTAGACAAATACCATGTTGCTTGGCAGAACGATTTTGGGGTGGACTTTTTAAGGCGAAAGATCTTAACATTACTGTTTTGCTAGTTTAAATCATTTAAGTAAATACGTTAACTTCTAAACCGAGCAGGCAAATAACTTTCTGAATAAGTACCCGTTATTAACTGATCCTTGTTCTTTAACTTCCGTTAAGGGTGTTCTCAACTGCTCCGCTCAACAAGCGCAAAACGTTTTGACACATTTACAAATTTCATTTTTTAACAGAAAGATATAAAATTAGAATGCATGACTATTGAGCGCTTTTTAATCGAACATATTTTTCCATTTTATGATAATTAAATTACCTATCCAGTTCTAAGCTATTTCGATTTCATGATCACCCGTTTTTGTCCTGATTTTCGACCGGTTTTTCTGCTTTTGTGGGGAAATGTGCTTAAAAACGTCAACTTTGAAGGCTTGTTATGGAAGATCTATTGTGTTTTATAAAAACAGAAAATTGAGTGCAATTAAACAGTTTCTGAATAACAACTCCTACTATTTTGATGCATTTCCGAACAAAAATAAATTAAAGCATGTGTCACAAAGTTGCCCTTTTTAATTTAAGAACACCCTTAATTCATTACTTGCAGCATTTAAGCGCTCATTTAATTCCATCATTTGTAATTTTAAATATTTCTAAAGAAAAAACAATTCATTTTATACCCATACTGTAAATGTTATGTGTTTTATATTTTTTAAATGTGCACGGATTTATGATACTGTCTATATTACAGCAGATTGAAAGTATGATACTCTAAAAATTTCATTTTTAAGTTTATTTCAAAAAAGAGTTTGGCATATTAAAGCTTCAAATAAAATAAAACTTTCAAAAAATAATTGTTAAAAATTTGGAACTTTTGCTGCATCGCTACTCCATCGCTTTTATAGCCTATCTCTATTTTGACGAATAAATATACTCCATAATGCAGTAAAGTAATCGTTTTCTATAAAAAATATGGAGTGACGATGCGGCAAAAGTTTTAAATTTTTAACAGTGTAGCCTTGCAATACATATATTTCTTTACATTGGAGACTATACTATATTCTAGACGGTAAACAATGCATTTTTTACGTACATTGCAAATATTATGTATTATATGTTTTTAAAATGTGAACGGACTTTTGGTATTCCTGGTATTATAACATATTGAACGCAAAATGTTCTAAAAATTATCTAAAAAAGAAAAAGGTTTCTACAATTTACAGCTTTAAATAAAATTAAACTAACACCTTTCATAAACATCAGATTTTAAGTTTTGCTTTTCAATTGCATGCCGTTGAGGGTAGTTGATTAATGACTTAAAGTTGACTTTTGAAAGGGTGGATTATGTTACTCTAATAGCGAAATTGAGTTCAATGAATTAGAATTCTAATGCCGGATAATATATGGAAATTTATTAGGGTTATGCATAAGAAAGTGTCTACTTAAATATGAATTAATGCGATAAGTGTATATGTGTGAAGGTGTCTTTTCGAACGAAATTCGTGAAAAGGGATTAATATTCAAGAAGGGACTTAGTGGCGTTTTCAATTGAAAGGATTACCACAGTAATTTGTTCATTAATCATGAAGACCTCTAATTAGCATACGAAATTCAAAATAGGAACAGATTAATACATTAATTTTAGAATGCAAATCTGTTTGTGTGAATGCACCTATCAGCATATTTGTACGGATGCGATGTACACAGTCATGGATAAAAATATAAGGACAAGCGAAAAATCGTCAAATGTAGGAGCCGCTTGGCTGGAAAAAAATATGTAAATATTTATATGATAAAAACGCTTGAAATGGAGCATTTCCAAACAAAATTTAAGTTGAAAATTTGAAAATTATTAAAGACACGAATTTTAAAAAAATTAATAAGCTGCTACTCGGAATAAATTATAAGGACACGAATTTTGTTTTAAAATTGCAAAGAAAACTTTGCTTTTTTCGTAATATCATGTAATATTTAGAGTGGCCTAAAACTGTTGTACAATAGGATTGTTCGGTTTCTCTCCTTCTTCATCAAACGAAAACGCACACAATAATCTAAATTTCAAAAAGGGGAAAGTTTTTGCTCATGGAAAATGCGGAATGAGTACACGTGATATTGCATAGAATATAAACAAATCTGAAACAGTAATTTATAATGTGTTGAAGAATACAAAAGATTGTGCTTTAAAGAAGTATGTAGGTAGACCAGTTGTAAGTATGATACATTATATTCAAACATAGACAATTTGATATCATTTTTTTTATTAGCGATGAAAAACATTTCTAAACAAATTTTAATTGAACTTTCTAAATCAATGACTACATGATTAATAAGAATCGTTGAATATTAAAGGTGATTTTGTAGCATACTAATTTATTTCGAAAAATATTTTATTATGTCCCTATAATTTTTTCCACGTTTCACGTCATGCATTTCTATTCATCTGCGTTTTATAAATTTCATTGTATTTTAGTGTTTTTTGAAGCTTATAAAGGGGCATAAGAAATGTCTTTATTCACTTGGATTTCTATAGAAAAATAAAGCTACGTCATATCCTTAATATTTAACTAAATTTTTGTCTTTCATACACACGTCTGTTCACATTCGCCAGGAAAAACGTATTTTCGGACTCCCCCTCATATTATACTTATGCATTACTTTAATATAATACTATATATTTTCAGGCATTGATATTCTAATTCATTAAATTTCGTTGCAGTATTAACATTATTCATATTATCAAAAGCCAATTTTAATTCATTAATCAATTGTTCAAGATATTAAAAATTTATTAAAATCATAGCACCCATAAAATGTCTCCGTTCCTGATGATAATTTCGTACAAAATACTACCTATTACACAAAACATTATTTCTCTATCTATATATTTCACTTTTTTATGAACAGGATAACTTCCACAATTCTGCTCAAATCTCTTCCAAAGTGATACATAAAATCAAGGGGCATAAAATATCGGTTAAGTTTGTTAATAGGCAAAATCGTACTTAAAGGATGAAAATTATGAGAGTTTTTGGAAAAACCGAAAAAACACGAAATAATTAAAATAAATTTCGAATAAGTTTAAAGTTTTTATTACTTCTAAAAAATGGGCCAAAAATTTGGTATGAGATTTTTCTGATAAAATTAAATTGGGTTCAAGGGGGGAGGGGATTTTAAGGATAAACAAAATCATAACTTCGTCAATTCTCAAAATATCAAATTCAATTAAATCTTCTTAATATTATCTAAAACTTTAATACTGAGAAATTTTTGATAGGAACACCGAATATTAATGTAAAAAAAAATTAAATACGAAAAGAAAAAGGAGGCGGGTTGAAAGAAAAAAATCTATAACTTCTTCAAATCACAAGATATCAAATCCATTTAAATTTATTATACATCTTCCCAATAATATATACAACTTTCATACTGACAAGTTTTTGACAGGACCAATTCTTACTGCATAAAAAATCACACAAATATAGGAGT